>CM077091.1:85912089-86654488 GCA_039513925.1 Platanthera zijinensis
GCCCCCGAAAAAATCCATGGCAAAAAAGGTCACCAAACGGTTGAGCTGACCACCCGCAATCTCGAAGCTCTGCCGAGAGCTTCCAACGCGCGATTAGAAGAAATCCGGCCACCGGATAGGCTGGTGCCGCGGCCGCCGGAAGATTCGCGAATGAAAGGTCTTTTATGAATTTCTCGCCACAGTAAGAAGGTGCTGGTTTGGGGTAAAGAAGGAGGAGCTTATATCAGTACATATAATAATAATATAATAATAATAAGTATAAAAGGCATTTAAGGATAAAAGTACGATAACATATAACAGATATATAAAAGCAACAGCAAGAAATTAACAGCAGCAACAATCATTTCCTAATCCCCCCATCGCTCGTAGCGGGCGTGCATCCACTTGACCTTGAAGTCATCCCTAACGGCCATAAATAACTCCCTGTGGTACTTATCTATCAGGAATAATGTTGCAAAATCATAGAAGTCAAAATCTTCACAGAATCAGGGGAAAGATTCAATCTTCGCCATGCATCAACAATAGTAACGGGACACGAGGACTTTGAGGCTCCCAGAGAGACCCCCAAGCTTTGGTAGACGACACACAAGTCACTTAAGAATGATGTGGACGCTTTGCTTTTCCCTTATTTCGGCGTTTTAGAGCTTCAGGTGGAGAACTCTCTACATTCCCAGTTTTGTCAAGTGGATCATTTTCTTCCTCAGACATTGTTCGCTTGGCTATCGACTCTCGGCCTTGGGACATTGTGTTTGGTGTGCAAGCATGCACTCCCGTGGCAACAACAGAACTGAACATGGTGTTCATTTTATCTTCGAGCTCTGTCACTATCCCTCCGTAACTAAACTTCTTCGCGGTAGGTACAATCTGCAAAAGACATACACTTAAATTAATCCATAAAAACAATCTAAATAAACACAAATCGGGCAAAATGATTTTTTGGTTTACCTTTAACCTCTCATCCCACCATTCATCGCTCGCATCAATCGTTTTTCTGGAGGCATTCCATCCAAGACCAGTCTCCCCCCTTTTGAGGTCCATCCGTAATTTCCACTCTTTTTTAAGGTGGTCCCATTTATTTTTCATCTGTATTCTATCGTACACATATAACATGATATATACATACACACACAATTAACCCCACACACACACATGTATACACCTATATACATTCACACACACATTAAAATGACATACACATATATACATACACACTCATGTACACACACAAAAATATATACACACATACATAAACAAAAAATAAATACACACACACAAAAAATATACTATCACACAAACACACCCAATATATAAATACACACAATTTACCCCAACACACACATATACAAATCTATATAATATATATACACACACATATACACACACACTATATATATACATACACACACACACACAAATATACACAAATGCACATACACACACACACACAAATATACATAAATGCACATACACACACACACACACACAATACGTACATACAGATATTCCAAATCAAAAGCACAAAAAAAATTTCTGGATTCACACAAATCTATATACATACACACACACATTTTAAAGAAACAAACCACATAGAATTTTCTGTTCTCATTGATGTTTACCTGAAGGAAATTGGAAATCTGGGAGGAGAAATTGGGCAAAGCTGGAGTTCTCGGCGCCGAACTGGAAATCAGCCAAATCTGGAGTCATCGGCGTCCTCCGCTGGTTTCGTCGACGTCCAACTAGAGATCGGAGATGGATCCGTCGGCAACAGGTAGATCGAAGCAAGAAGTCGGCGAGAGGCGCAAGATTCGTCGGTGAGATCGGGAAGGAACAACGCAAGGAGTCGGCGAGAGGCGCGACAGAGGAGATCCGCGCGGATCGGCGCTGTAGAGTGGGGAGATCGGCGCTGTCGAGTGAGGCGATCGTCACGTGGACAGGGGACTCTCGCTGGCAGAGGAATCGGGAAGAAGAAATGCGGAGCGGCGCGGATCGACTGGGATAAAAACTAGCTTATCGCTATTTACCTAAAAACAACGGCTGTAATAAAACGTCGGTTTGGAGCTGTGGAAAAACAAACCAGCTTTTCCACAAAAGTGTGGTGCGGCTAATAAGCACTGGAGGGAAAAAGCCCTCCCAAACGGCACCTAAGTCTTTTTCATCGTATATTAAGATGTATTCGACGAGTATCATTATGATACTCGATGATACTCGATGAATTTGACTTAGGTCATTTTTTTGAAAATTTCTTCCTCCTGTCACGGGTTCGTTCGACCATGTACAGTGCTTTCTAGGTTTCATTTTGGAAATCTTTTTCAGCCATTTCATTTTGAATCCCTCTATAAATACCTAGAGTAAATTCGAAATGTTAACGGATCTTGAAAACCTAATTTCTCGAATCTATTTTCACATTTCCCGAAATAGCAATCGTCGGCCGCTGCTCCTGTTTTCGCGAAACTCTTTCGATCGACCGCGACATCGAATAATAATCTTCTTCTACGACATCATCGACTGTAACGATTCTTCCTTCATGATTCTTTCTACTCCAGTCCAAATCGGTTGAAGATTCAAGATCAAAATTTCAAGATCCAAAGATTTAAAGTCTTCCGAGTTCTCTAAGATTCAACTTCCAACCTTCAAAGAATGTCGGATCAAGATTGGAATCGTGTTTTTTTTGTAATTTTCTTTTGAATATTATAGGAGATTTTTCTCTGAGGTTGTACATCCGTTGGTGGATCTATAGTGTAGATCCGATTGTGGATCGAGTGTGTAGATCCAGATTGCGGATCGAGTTGTAGGAGAGTTTGTTCTCCGAGTGGTAGGAGCTTCGTATCCAAGGTGTAGGAGTTGCGACTCCGAGGTGTAAGATTTGACAAAATTTGAGTTTGGTGAAGTAGACGAATCTGCCCTTCGTGGGAGATAGGCGAGGCGGGACAGTGGAAGTACCCAACTCGGGGAACCATTACAAAATCTCTGCGTTTGTGTGCTTGTTCTTTACGTTTATTTTGATTCCGCAAAAAGAAGCAAACATCACCTGTTCACCCCCTCTAGGTGATTTAGGTAGACACTGGATACTTTCAATTGGTATTAGAGGGCATTTTGGTCGATAAGGCTAACACCTTGATCAAGTTCCCTTATCTAGCGTTAAGAGATTCCGCATAGTCACCATGGATCGAAGTGAAGATATGTCTTCCATGAAGTTACTAGTGTGCACCAAAGAGAACTTTCCCATGTGGAAAGAAAGAGTATGGTTCTACATGGAAGCTACAGATTCGAAAAAATTTCAGATCGTGGAAGAAGGACCACACATCCCTACACAAGCTTTAACTATAAATCTAGCTATTCAGATTCCCAATAAGATGATGGATCTCACTAAGGATGAGATTTCCCTAGTCTCCCTGGACAAGAAGGCGAAGAATATAATAGCTAGTGCTATGGACGACTCAATGCTCCAGAACTTAATCCACTGCAAATCTGCCAAGGAGATGTGGGACTGTCTGGTTGTACTTATGGAAGGTACTGAAGAAGCAAGAGATGATCACAGATCGTTGTTGAATCAGGAGTACGAAGCCTTCAAACAAGGTTCCAATGACTCCATAGCTGACAGTTTTGAGAAGTTCATCAAGATAGTCAACGACCTCAAGAACTATGGCCGTAATTTCACTCATGGTGAACTAAACGACAAATTCCTCAGATCCTTGACAAAGGACTGAGATACAAAAGTTAGTGCCATTAGAGAATTTGGGAAGCTGTCAGAGATAGATCCACAGAACTTGTTCGGAAAGCTGCTCTCCTATGAAATCCAAATGAACACTAGAAAGAAGGAAGAGCAAGCCAATCGATCTTCAAGCAAAGGGAAGTCTACAACCCGAAGGCTAAAGGTTCAAGGAATTCCAAAGCTGTGTCACTCATAAGGACACGAGCTCCTGACACTCATGAAGACTCTGAGCCCAGCATATTAGGCTCCAAGCTATCAGACTGAGAGTTCTCCTTAATCTCCAAGTAGTTTAAGAAGATGCTGAGCAAGAGGAGACAAATAAAGAATAAGTCTTCCTCTTCAGATTATAGAATATAACATCGTGACGGTGATCGCACGAAGAAAAGCTATAACAAGGAGGACGGGTATAAATCAAAACCTAATAAATTTTCTTCCTCTGACGTTCTTTTCTACTGTTGCAATGAGTCTGGTCACATGATCGCGGTGTGTCCATATAAGAAGAAGGACAGCTCCAGGAAGGACGAGAAGAGATCCTTCAAAGGGAAGAAGAAAGAATAAAAGAGCTTCTTCGCCAAGAAGTTTAAAACTCTCAGCGATAGTGACTCGAGCGAGTCAAGTTCTGAAAACAAAGAAGCTTACTTTTGGCTTATGGCTCAATCTGATGAAGAAGTGGGCGACTCAGAGTACCATGGGAAGGTAAACTCGCACACCATTATCTCAGAAACTGAAACCTCCACCAATGGTCAGGAAGAATATTCTTCGGATGAGAACGAATCCGAATTGATGGCTAATCACGAGCACCTCTAAAATGCTTTCGACAGATATCATAAGGTAGTCCGAAAGCAAGTTAAGGAGATTGCCTCCCTCAAGGCAGTGAAAACTGAGCTGAAGGAAGAAATTGCAAAATTTCTTCCTCTCAGGGATGAAGTCCACTCCCTGAAAGAGGAACTCAAGGGCTCCACTGAGATATTAATTATAAAAGAGAAATATCTTGATGAGCTGCAAGAAAAGCTCGCGGTGGAGATAAAACTCATTGAGAGCTACTCCCAACCGAAGTCTGTTCTTCTTATAATTGATGAGTTCTCCGCTCAGAAGAAGGGTAGTGGTCTTGGCCACGTCCGTGGAAAAGGTAAGGCTGCCAAGAAGTCTAGCGCCAAAGAAAAGGGGAAGGCACCCATGTATGAACTCTCGTTCAGGAAAGTAATCTTTCCAACGAACAAGCTTGACCTTGAGTCATCCTATGGTCATCATGCTGGGCCTACTCATGTAGAGCCCAAGAACATATACCAGGGATGGACCCGTCCGTGTGATTTTGGTGCCAATGTGTTCAAAGCACGTATGAAGAGATTCAAATGAAGAATTATGGTCCATATATACATGGGCATAACAACAAGAAGGCACTGAAAGCCAAATCTGTTGTGCCTAAGGCTAAAGAGATGGTAAGCACCTGTGTATGTTATAACCAGGAGGCCTCCACCTCTAAGAGTTTTGCCTCTACTAGACCGCACGTTCAAAGGGTAAAGAAGGGGTATAAAAGGAGGTACAAAAGATTCGACTGTTGGTGCTGCTGCAAAATTGGTCATTTTGGCACAGATTGTTGGTATAACCCTGCCAATCTTGTTACTCCTAGAGTTAGCTATGTGAGACCGACCACTCACAAGGCTAATGTTCCTAGGGGGAGTATGCTGACCAGGAACCAAGGACCCAAATACGTTTGGGTTCCTAAGGTAAATTGATTTATTTTTGCAGGTATGTCAAAAGGCCAATAGAACTCTGATCTGGTATTTGGACAGTGGATGCTCTCGTTACATGATCGGGACAAGAAGCCTTTTGTGTTATTATTCCCCAGTCGAAGACGGAACAAAAGTCATCTTTGGAGTTTCAGAACGGGGAACAACAAAAGGTTATGGTATGGTTTCCAATGGCGTAGTCTCTTTTATAGATGTTGTTTATGTTGAAGAATTAAACCATAATCTTATAATCATAAGTCAACTATGTGACAAAGGCTACGTCGTTCAGTTCTGTAAGGACAAGTGTTTGATAAAATCATCTGCAAATTTGGAGACGGTCTTAACAGGCACTCAGAACATAAATATCTTCTGCTTTAATTTTCTTTATTTAGACACATCTACCCCAGTGTGTTTTATGGCAAAAAGTAGTGCGTCTCTCTGTGACCAATGGCACAAGAGATTAGCACATATTAATTTTAAAACCTTAAATATGCTATTTTCTCACAACTTAGTGTGTGATGCCCCCAACATTAAGTGCCTTAAAGAGAGTCCATGTAACTCATGTCAAATGGGAAAGCAGATACGGGCTACCTTCATGGGTATTGCTAAGAAAGATTCTTCTCGAAGCTTATACTTGCTGTACATGGACTTATTCGGTCCTATGCCAATTCACGGCTTAGGAGGTAAGGTCTATATGTTAGCAATCATCAATGACTACTCACGTTTTACTTGGGTGTTCTTTCTGAAACACAAGTCAGACACCTTCGCGTCTTTCACTAATTTTGTCCGGCAAATTCAGAATGAACTGAACTGCTAAGTGGTAAAAATAAGAAGTGACCACGGAACAGAGTTTGAGTCTGGTGCCATGATAGAGTTTTGTGAAAGTCATGGTATCTTTCATGAGTTTTCCTCCCCGTGCACTCAACAACAAAATGGAGTAGCAGCAGAGAGAAGGAATAGAACCACCCTCATTGAAGCATGTAAAGCGATGTTGAATGATGCCTCTCTTCCGGAGTACTGGGCTTAGGAAGTCAATACCACCTATCATGTGCAAAACGGAGCACTCATCAAAAAAAGCTATCGTAAGACCCCTATGAGCTATTGAAGGGCAAAAAACCGACTGTGTCCTACTTTAGAATCTTTGGAATCAAATGCTTCGTACTTAATAATGGAAAGCATTACCGAAATAAGTTTAGTGAATAATGTTTTGAAGGTATTTTCGTAGGGTATAGTAGCCATAGTAAGACATATAGGGTAGAAGAATCGATAAATGTTGTATTTGATGAGACAAGCCTTCTCCATAGCAGCTCGTCTAGCGTTATTGGTGCAGATGTAGATACCTTGTTCAAGGAGCTAAGCTTGGATGAAGCTATCAAGGAAGACGGTCCAAGCTTAGTAAATATCATCGATCCAGGATTGGTGGATGAAGAACCTCTAGAGGAAGACGTGCCTCAACCCATAGAGGCTGCATAAGATGCTACAGAGCCTGCTGGAGAGAGGGAAAGGAATATAGGGTTCCGACAACTAAGAGATCACCCAACCTATCTAATATTGGAGAGCTAGTCGATGGTGTGAGAACCAAAAGATGTACAACTAACGAATTTTTGTATCTAAGTTTTTTGTCTCAGGTTAAATCGAAGAAGTTTGAGGAAGCGAACAAAGATGCCTCTTGGATAATGGCACTATTGAAAGTCCACCTAGTCTCAACTACTTACACCTATGGGGGGGGGGATAGGTGTCTTTGCAGCATATTTGCGGAATTAAGGTTTTACCTGCACAAGAAGACAAAACAACACAGCACAAAAGTACACAAGCAATTTATAGTGGTTCCCCGATTTGGGTACGTCCACTTTCCCCCTTCGACCTATCTCCCAACCAGGGACGACTCGGTCACTTCACCAACAGGATTGAAATCCAATCCTTGCACTACCGGAAGGAACCCTTCCACACATAGGAGTCAACACTCCCACAACACGGGTTGCACCCAACCCTACAACTGAAGACCAATCGGTCCTTTATAATGAATTAAAAATAGCTTGTAAGAAATACAAACAACGTATGGAGACTAAGGTGTCCCTCTTCGTTCGACGACGTGTTCTTGAGGTCAACGAAGAGTCCACAACCCTAGATCTCACTTGGAGAGAATCTCCCCGAGACCGGCGGTGGCGACGAGCGGCGGCAAGGCACTCGGTGTTGGCGACGGCAACTGGAAACAGCAGCAAAGCACTGGAGATCCAATATTCTTAGCGAAGTCAGCAAGGTCTACCAACGGTCACACGAGGATCGATCGTCTCGATCGATTCGGACGGGGAAAGATTTCCCTATCTCAAATTAAGAGACAAAAGATCTCTGGATAGACACGTGAGACACTGTGCAGGACTCGGCTTCTATCACCGAGGATCTGGAGGAGATCGAGATCGGCTTCGGTGATCGGCTGCGGCGACGGAGGCGGAGCAAGTTCGTGAGATTAGGGTTTAGTCGGCCGCTTTGTTTTGTATCTCGTCTGTTTTTTTTACTGTACACAAATACCAGAGTATTTATACACTAGGTCAAGAGATGACCGTTGTGGGCCCCACCATCAGTAAGACCGAAGTCCGGTTCAAAATCCCGCAGATGTCGTGGACCGGTCCAGGCAGAGTCGGAAAAATACCTAAGTCAAATTCGGCGAGAATCGTGGGTGATTCTCGATGAATCGGCGAGAATCACTTACGATTCTCGCCGAATTCTACTTAGAGAATTCTGGCAGTACAGGTTATAGAGGCCGGGGAGAATCGGAGAGAATCACCTTGGATTCTCGCCGACTCGTCGAGAATGCAGAGTCATTCTCGATGAATCGGCGAGAATCACTTGGTGATTCTCGACGATTCTGCCTTAGATGATTTTTCTGACTGCGTCGAGACAGCCGGCCCAACCCGGCAAGAATCAACTAATGATTCTCGACGACTCGTCGAGAATTTACTAGTGATTCTCGACGAATCGGTGAGAATCACTTAGTGATTCTCGACGATTTACACTTAGACGATTCTCGTCTTTCAACCCGTGAGATGGTCTTTGGCCCATCCTTGCTCCTTGTCTGCTCTTGCTTTATCATAGCCCTGTACTTGAAATTAAGTACACCACAATAGAGAGAGTACATGTAGGCCAACACACTGATCTGCTCAATGAGGGATTACGTTGCACAGACCCGTGTATATTGACCCACTGCACCCTGACATTAGTGTGTACTTAGCATGGAATAACTGCAAGCACAACTAGAAGAAATTCATCAAATACATAGTCTATTTACCTTAGCTTGCACAGGGGCTTCTTCAAATCAGGTACATTGTGGATACAATACCCAACAATCTCCCCCTATTTGAATAAGCCTAAACCCTACAAGCTAAGGTGAATAGAGCATATAGAAATGAAAATCATGAACTTAAAATTGAGTTGAGAGAGATATTCATTACCAATTAGATATTCATTACCAATTTCTTGAGAGCAAACTTGGAGCCACCTTAGCCTTAGCCGAGAGGGTAATCTCCCCCTTTTCGGCTTCTGTAAATCGGGAACTGAAGCATGTGACACCATGCTCCCCCTCAGTTCTTTTACCTTTGCTTTCACCAAATTCCTAGCAGAGGCTCCCCCTAGACGCATGAGCCTTGAGCTCCTGTAGTCTTCATTCTTCGTAGTTTAGCATCCCCAATTCAGTTTTGAACATACTGAACTTGGCCTCGTTAAGGGGCTTTGTGAAAATGTCTGCAATCTGCTTGTCAGTGGGAACATAGCAGAGAGAGATGTCCTTGTTCTCCACGTGCTCCCAAATGAAATGGTAACGCACTTCAATATGCTTTGTTCTGCTGTGCGATACCGGATTGTTGGCAATAGCAATTGCACTGGAGGAGTCGCAGTACATCGGTACTTCCTTGAACTTGAGGTCATTGTCGGCTAACTGGTTTCTTATCCATAGAAGTTGTGCGCAACAGCTCCCAGCCGAAATGTATTCTGATTTCGCTGTGGAGGTTGCAACACAATTCTGCTTCTTGCTATTCCATGAGATGAGCCTTCTTCCGAGGAATTGACACCTCCCGGAGGTGCTTTTCCTGTCATCCCTACTCTTTCCTCTTTCAGGTCTCCATTCAAGAAAGCCGATTTCATGTCCATCTGATAGACTGTGAATCCTTTGTGAGAGGCATAGGCTAGGAATAGCCGGATTGCCTCGAGCCGTGCAACTGGTGCAAACGTCTGGTCGAAGTCAATCCCCTCCTCCTGTCTGTATCCTTGAGCCACCAGTCTGGCTTTGTTCTTGATGATGACACCATGTTCATCCCACTTGTTTCTGAAGATCCACTTGGTGCCAATCACATTTTGCGTCTTCGGTCTGGGAACCATCCTCCAAACGTTGCATCGTTCGAATTGATGCAATACATCTTGCATGGCCAAAATCCATGCAGCATCTTTGTTCGCCTCGTCGAACTTCTTTGGCTCGACCTGTGACAGGAAGGTGTCTGAGCTCTAGAAGTCTGGCGTCAGGAGCTTCGACTACTTCTTGGGCATCTCCTTCTTCTAAAAGATTTGCTCCATTTTGATCTTCAACTTCTCCAGCTAACGTCGAGGTGGAAACCTTGACGTACTTGGGAGTTGCACCTTTAGCAGTCTCATCTAAGCTTAGCTGTTCAAGCCTTGCACCATAGTTAGCGTTATATCTTTTCCCTTGATCTTGTTCCATGGCAAGCCTGGAACATCTCTTGTCTAGGTCCCATCATGTACCTGGGTACCTAGACTATCCTGCAAAAAAGAATTACCTTTCCTTAGGAACCCAATATGTATTGGGTCCTAGGTTCTTGTCAGCATAAAATCTTGAATGCCTTCCTGCAGGAATCCTGTTAGGAAGACTAACTCTGCCCAGAGGAAGTGGACATACCCTTGCCCTTGGCACAGATGGATTGTGCCAACAATCTACGGCAAAGTGACCCACCTTGCCACAGCACCAACACTTGTGAATGTTGTATCGCCGTTTATGACCTGATCTGTTGACTGAGGTAGTCATGATCTTAGGTCTAAACGGGATAAAGCCGGTTCTGCTCACAAAATTGCCTTTTCCACCGTGACACATGGGAGGGTGGAAAGAATGCATGTGGTGAGTGTCAAGTGGCCTTGGAGGTGGTGCCTTTCTTTCAGTCATTCCAGAGGCCCCATGGGTACTTACCACATGTTTCCTGACCCCCCTTTCCTGTATCCTAGGGTGGAAAGAACTGCAGTGATAGCTGGTTCCGATAGATTCATGATGAGTTGGGGCTGAGGCCGAGAATACAAAGGGCTCAGGATGAGCCTTGGGTATTCTCTCAGGGGTAGCCATGACAGCTCTGGCACTGTGGGTATTTCCACATGAGGGCTGATCATTCTTGCAGTGACCATGGTTGTTCCTATGGTCATACCTGTAGGCATGATGAGTACCTTTCCTTCCTAGAGTGGGGGGGTCTAAATACCGTTTCCCCATTTCTCCATGAATTGATAATTCAGGAGATCCACCCATTTTCTTCCTTTCTTTTGATAGCATCAACCTTGGAAAAGTTGGATACTATCCTCTTCTCATTCTCTAGACTACTCTCTAGATCTGAGATTTTAGAGTCCTTAACCTTATTAGATGCCAATTGGAGAACCAATATGAGAGGACTTAGCGCAACCACTCGCACCAAAAGCCCGGACTGATGGAGGACGGCGCCACTAATCTTTATATCAAAGGTCCTCGGGCGGATCCACAGGGCAGCCAGTTAAGCCATTACCGCATAGCACCGCAGCGCGGGGGCGATTCCGGACCGCAGCCCCAACAATCCCCCCCGGAAACGACCCCGGGGTTTCGAACCCGCGACCCCCTCTGATACCAATTGAGAGGACTTAGCGCAACCACTCGCACCAAAAGCCCGGACTGATGGAGGACGGCGCCACTAATCTTTATATCAAAGGTCCTCGGGCGGATCCACGGGGCAGCCAGTTAAGCCATTACCGCATAGCACCGCAGCGCGGGGGCGATTCCGGACCGCAGCCCCAACAATTGGTATCAGAGAAATTCCAATCTCCTTAGCTTGCTCCTTCACAAGTAAGTTGCTCTTCTGAAGGACACTCACAAGGGAATCAGGTTTTCAATCTTTTGATTGAAGCTATCCATATCCCTTGCATCTCTGGAAGGACTACCCTCTAAATTGTTCCTGTCTTTCGGAACTTCAAGAGGAGAGGGGCATGAGGAAGAAGTTACCTGCTCCTGGCTTTGTTGTTCAGGGTTGCCGTTAATATCGGCAGAGACTGTTGAGTCAGCTTCATCAGAACTGCTTTCCTCAACTTCTTCTTTAGTCTCTGACAAGGACACAGGAGCCCTGATACTGACGGATTGATCATGCACTTCATCTTCAGAAATGAGGACCCCTACATAGGCTTCATCCTCTTGTTGACGACTGGTCCCTATTTTCTCTGATCCCTCCATGAGGTCTGAGATGGTTTGCCACATGCACTTGGCTGTCCTACACTTGTCCACTCTAGAGCGAGATGGTCCAGACCAGACATCAGTGATGATCTGACGAATCACCTGATCCAGGTTGAACAGTGAGAGCTCTGTCTCCGACATCTCTTTGGGACACTTGGGGATTTGGAGATCTTTCCCCGAGCCGGAAGCCTTCATGGGAATGAAGGGACCCTCTTCCAGAATGAGTGATGCTCGAGGGTCGATGGCCTCCAGATGAAATAGTACTCTCATCTTTCATACAGGATAGTACTCCTTTGTACATGAGGGGAGTCTTAGAGGAGGGACATCATAATCCAACTCCATGCTTGAGTCTGATCTTCTTGTTGACACTAGATGCAGGAACTTACTCGAGGTGTTAACCCCTTTGATGAGTAACCTCCCTCTGATACCACTTGAAAGTCCACCTAGTGTCAACTACTTACACCTATGGGGGGGGATAGGTGTCTTTGCAGCGTATTTGCGGAATTAAGGTTTTACCTACACAAGAAGACAAAACAACACAGCACAAAAAGTACACAAGCAATTTATAGTGGTTCCCCGATTTGGGTACGTCCACTTCCCCCTTCGACCTATCTCCCAACCAGGGACGACTCGCTCACTTCACCAATAGGATTGAAATCTAATCCTTGCACTACCGGAAGGAACCCTTCCACACGTAGGAGTCAACACTCCCACAACACGGGTTGCACCCAACCCTACAACTGAAGACCAATCGGTCCTTTACAATGAATTAAAAATAACTTGTAAGAAATACAAACAACGTATGGAGACTAAGGTGTCCCTCTTCGTTCGACGACGTGTTCTTGAGGTCAACGAAGAGTCCACAACCATATATCTCACTTGGAGAGAATCTCCCCGAGACCGGCGGCGGCGACGAGCGGCGGCGAGGCACTCGGTGTTGGCGGCGGCAACTGAAAACAGCAGCAAAGAACTGGAGATCCAATCTTCTTAGTGAAGTCGGCAAGGTCTACCAACGGTCACATGAGGATCGATCGTCTCGATCGATTCGGACGGGGAAAGATTTCCCTATCTCAAATCAAGAGACAAAAGATCTCTGGATAGACACGTGAGACGCTGTGCAGGACTAGGCTTCTATCACCGAGGATCTGGAGGAGATCGAGATCGGCTTCGGTGATCGGCTGCGGCGACGGAGGCGGAGCAAGTTTGCGAGATTAGGGTTTAGTCGGCCGCTTTGTTTCGTATCTCGTCTGTTTTTTTTACTGTACACAAATACCAGAGTATTTATACACTAGGTCAAGAGATGACCGTTGTGGGCCCCACCATCAGTAAGACCGAAGTCCGGTTAAAAATCCCGCAGATGTCGTGGACCGGTCCAGGCAGAGTCGGAAAAATACCTAAGTCAAATTCGGCGAGAATCGTGGATGATTCTCGACGAATCGGCGAGAATCACTTACGATTCTCGCCGAATTCTACTTAGAGAATTCTGGCAGCATAGGTTATAGAGGCCGGGGAGAATCGGCGGGAATCACCTTGGATTCTCGCCGACTCGTCGAGAATGCAGAGTCATTCTCGACGAATCGGCGAGAATCACTTGGTGATTCTCGACGATTCTTCCTTAGATGATTTTTCTGACTGCGTCGAGACAGCTGGCCCAACCCGGCAAGAATCAACTAATGATTCTCGACGACTCGTCGAGAATTACTGGTGATTCTCGACGAATCGGTGAGAATCACATAGTGATTCTCGACGATTTACACTTAGACAATTCTCGTCTTTCAACCTGTGAGATGGTCTTTGGCCCATCCTTGCTCCTTGTCTGCTCTTGCTTTATCATAGCCCTGTACTTGAAATTAAGTACACCCCAATAGAGAGAGTACATGTAGGCCAACACACTGATCTGCTCAATGAGGGATTACGTTGCACAGACCCGTGTATATTGACCCACTGCACCCTGACATTGGTGTGTACTTAGCATGGAATAACTGCAAGCACAACTAGAAGAAATTCATCAAATACATAGTCTATTTACCTTAGCTTGTATAGGGGCTTCTTCAAATCAGGTACATTGTGGATACAATACCCAACAACTATAAGAGGAGCTCAACAAGTTTGAACGATGCAAAGTCTGGGAGTTGGTATCCAGACCCAAGGGATAGAACGTAATCGCCACCAAGTGGATATTCAGAAACAAGCTGGGTGAGAACGGAGTAATCATCAGGAATAAAGCCCGGCTTGCAGCTCAAGGATAAATATAAGAAGAGGGGATCGACTTCGACCAGACCTTTGCTCCATTGGCCAGGCTCAAAGCAATCAGGTTGTTTCTTGCATATGCTACCCTCAAAGGCTTCACGGTCTACCAAATGGACATGAAGTCAGCATTCCTGAACAGGGATCTGAAAGGGGAAGTATACGTAGCACAACCCCCCGGTTTTGCAAACTCTAAATTCCTTGATCATGTTTTCTTTTTAAATAAAGCTCTATATGGTTTAAATCAAGCTCCCTGAGCTTGGTACGAGACGTTGTCTAACGTTCTTCTTGAGAACAAGTTCACAAGGGGAAAGATAAATATGACATTATTTCTTAGGGAAGTTAAAGGCAAGATTTTGCTAGTGCAAATCTATATCAACGACATCATATTTGGCTCTATGGAAGACAACATTTGCAAAAAGTTTTCCAAACTTATGCAAGGGAAGTTTGAAATGAGCAGTATGGTAGAGCTGAATTATTTCTTAGGACTTCAGGTGAAGCAATCTGAAGATGGAATTTTCATCTCTCAGACGAAGTCCACCAAGGAGCTTCTTAAGAAATTCGGAATGGAGAGAGCAACCTCCATGAGGACTCTAATGGGTTCAACTGTGTCTCTGGACAAGGATGAGAAAGGGAAATCTTTTGATAAAACCAAGTACAGAAGCATAATTGGATCATTGCTCTACCTGACTGCCAGTAGACCAGATATAATGTTTTCAGCATATGTCTGCGCTAGATATCAGGTGAACACTAAGGAATCTCATTACATCGCTGCAAAGCGAATTTTAAGATACCTTAAGGGGACACCTAATCTTGGCTTATGGTACCCAAGAAGTAATGACGTCAAGCTAATTGGCTTTTCAGATGCTGATTTTGTAGGTAGCAGGGACGATAGGAAAAGCACTTCCGGGACGTGCTAATTCCTCGGAAGACGGCTTATTTTGTGGAGCAACAAGAAGCAGAATTGTGTTGCAACTTCTATTGTCGAGTCAGAGTATATCTCTGCGGGTAGTTGTTGCACACAGCTTCTGTGGATCAGGAATCAACTCAAAGATTACAATCTAAGGTTCAAAGAGATGCCTATGTTTTGCGACTCCTCCAGCGTTATCGCAATCGCAAACAATCCAGTTTCCCACAGCCGGACCAAGAACATCGAGGTGCGCTACCACTTCATCTGGGAGCATGTGGAGAACAAGTACATAGCCCTCAGATATGTCCCGACGGACAAGAAGGTTGCCGATATCTTTACGAAGCCGCTGGACGAGACCAAGTTTTCGTTTTTCAAAACAGAGCTCGGTATGCTAAACAAGGACTTGTGAAGAAGGTCTTGCAAGCAAAAATGATCTCAGGATCCAGTTCTTCAAAGCAAATTTTTTAAGTCCAATTCTATGAATATCGGTCGTTTCGTCGCATAATCATATAAGTTTCGCCGAATCAGACTTCTCCAACAACAAAAATTCGGAGAAGTACTCTTAAGGCAATATTTCAAATTGTCTATAATTGATCCGAAGACTCGACCACCAAATTTGAGGTACGCGCAGTCTAGATGCAATTTAAAAATCATATATATATATAATCTTATATAAATAAAAACGGGAGGGCCCTAATATACAATATCCGTCGATTCTCCTTGCAAGCCGAATCACGCAGACAATAGTCGACCCTTCGGCTCCCTATTTGCCGAATCGCCGATAAACATCGATTGCTGCCCTCCTCCTGTGCCCTAGTTCTCACCGACTGTTGAAAGATTGCTCCAGTGCCCTAGCTTCACTCTTGCCGCCACATACTGTGTGTTATCATTGGCTACCGTGTTTGACATCTGCCTCCTGACAAAACTGTTCCGATAATCAGTCTCGTTAGTACTTTGCTCAATGGCTCCTAGAAGAACCAGTGGCTTGATAGGGAGAGGCGAGTTGGTTCACACCGGGTTTTCTCATGCCTATGACGAATTCCGGAATGTAATTCTCATGCTAGAGACAACTAGACTCTCCTTCATCCTCAAATACCCCTGCAAGGTGCTGGACAAGGAAGTTCTTGAATTTTTCCAGAATGCAAAACTCAGACGTGAAGATTTAGTGATAAAGAGAAAAATGCAGAAGCACACGATCAAAGTGAAAGCTTCTCTTCTATCCAGGTATTTGCGGCTTCCAGTCTGTGAAGAGGCCGATTACCTAGACGAAGACAATTTCTCTAGGGCCCTGTTATTTTATGGATTTCCCCAAGGCACCAAGGCCAACAAGTGCAAAGGGATGAATGAGGAAGTCAAGCTCCTCTCCGACATCATTGGCAAGGTGCTGCTCTGCAAGACCTGCTCAGTGATTAAATAATCACCTACCTCATGCCCAAAGGCCCTACCACTCAGGCTGGAAAGATAGCCCTACCTCAGATTCAACACTGAATCCTACACTCAGCCTTTATAACAAAGGCCTACAACTTAGATTCACACAGGAATCTTACACTCAGATACAAGACTGGATCCTACAGAAAATAGAAGTGAGGTGAAATGATTTGACACCAGAGAGATTTCCTTGTATCTATCTTTTTGGGCTTTGAATTTCTCAGGCCTAGCTTCTTCTCAGCAACATGATGAAAATATCTTCAATAAACTGTTGTTTGTGCTTGAAGAATCTCAAAATCAATATTCTGATCTGTTGTTGAAGACTAAGTATGTGACAGTTCTTTTTTTTCCTTCAAACAGCTATCTTGACTTGCAGAAATCTGAAAGTTCTGCTCCTCTTCTCTATCAGAAATCGTTTCTGAACTGCTATCGCTGGTGAAGATTGCAACAGTTATCTATTGTCGCTTTCAGGTTCACTAATCAGAACAAGACCTTCATACTCGTCAACAATGGCGAGTAATACGATGATGATCAGCCACAATGCGTAATAAGAATACCCTAAAAAATTCTTTCCGCTCAGCCAATCTTATCCTTTTATAGCAGCTGATCAACGACTCTTTGTACTATAGGTCCAGGCATAAAGAACGAGTTACCACCTTCCTTTTGCAAAAAAGAAAAACTGTTGGTCGTCGACACCATTAAAGGCATACTCCAGCTTTCCCGCAAAGAATTTGAAATGCATTGACTTTGTTGACTTTTTCGACGTCACCCTTTGAGTACTTAACCAAATTCTCATTATCAACTCCAGGCGTTGAGAGCGTTGAGTGAATGGTCTTCACTTAACGCCATTTGTCTTGGCTTATCCTTCAGCCCTCTCTTCATCCTTGGCGATGAGAGCGATGAGTGAATGGCCTTCACTCAACATTAGTGAATAATGTTTTGAAGGTATTTTCGTAGGGTATAGTATCCATAGTAAGACATATAGCGTAGAAGAATCGATAAATGTGGTATTTGATGAGACAAGCCTTCTCCATAGCAGCTTGTCTAGCGTTATTGGTGCAGATGTAGATACCTGGTTCAAGGAGCTAAGCTTGGATGAAGCTATCAAGGAAGACGGTCCAAGCTTAGTAAATATCATCGATCCAGGATTGGTGGATGAAGAACCTCTAGAAGAAGACGTGCCTCAACCCATAGAGGCTGCATAAGATGCTACAGAGCCTGCTGGAGAGAGGGAAAGGAATCTAGGGTTCCGACAATTAAGAGATCATCCAACCTATCTAATATTGGAGAGCTAGTCGATGGTGTGAGAACCAAAAGATATACAACTAACGAATTTTTGTATTTAAGTTTTTTGTCTCAGGTTAAATCGAAGAAGTTTGAGGAAGCGAACAAAGATGCCTCTTGGATAATGGCACTGTAAGAGTAGCTCAACAAGTTTGAACGATGCAAAGTCTGGGAGTTGGTATCCAGACCCAAGGGATAGAACGTAATCGCCACCAAGTGGATATTCAGAAACAAGCTGGGTGAGAACGGAGTAATCATCAAGAATAAAGCCCGGCTTGTAGCTCAAGGATACATATAAGAAGAGGGGATCGACTTAGACTAGACCTTTGCTCCAGTGGTCAGGCTCAAAGCAATCAGGTTGTTTCTTGCGTATGCTACCCTCAAAGGCTTCACGGTCTACCAAATGGACATGAAGTCAGCATTCCTGAACGGGGATCTGAAAGGGGAAGTATACGTAGCACAACCCCCAGGTTTTGCAAACTATAAATTCCTTGATCATGTTTTCTTTTTAAATAAAGCTCTATATGTTTTAAATCAAGCTCCCTGAGCTTGGTACGAGACGTTGTCTAACGTTCTTCTTGAGAACAAGTTCACAAGGGGAAAGATAAATATGACATTATTTCTTAGGGAAGTTAAAGGAAAAATTTTGCTAGTGCAAATCTATGTCAACGACATCATATTTGGCTCTATGGAAGACAACATTTGCAAAAACTTTTCCAAACTTATGCAAGGGAAGTTTGAAATGAGCAGTATGTTAGAGCTAAAGTATTTCTTAGGACTTTAGGTGAAGCAATCTGAAGATGGAATTTTCATCTCTCAGACAAAGTCCACCAAGGAGCTTCTTTAGAAATTCGGAATGGAGAGAGCAACCTCCATGAGGACTCTAATGGGTTCAACTGTGTCTCTAGACAAGGATGAGAAAGGGAAATATTTTGATAAAACCAAGTACAGAAGCATAATTGGATCATTGCTCTACCTGACTGCCAGTAGACCAGATATAATGTTTTCAGCATATGTCTGCGCTAGATATCAGGTGAACACTAAGGAATCTCATTACATCGCTGCAAAGCGAATTTTAAGATACCTTAAGGGGACACCTAAACTTGGCTTATGGTACCCAAGAAGTAATGACGTCAAGCTAATTGGCTTTTCAGATGCTGATTTTGTAGGTAGCAGGGACGATAGAAAAAGCACTTCCGGGACGTGCTAATTCCTCGGAAGATGGCTTATTTTGTGGAGCAGCAAGAAGCAGAATTGTGTCGCAACTTCTATTGTTGAGTCAGAGTATATCTCTGCGGGTAGTTGTTGCACACAGCTTCTGTGGATCAGGAATCAACTCAAAGATTACAATCTAAGGTTCAAAGAGATGCCTATGTTTTGCGACTCCTCCAGCGCTATCGCAATCGCAAACAATCCAGTTTCGCACAGCCGGACCAAGAACATCGAGGTGCGCTACCACTTCATCTGGGAGCATGTGGAGAACAAGTACATAGCCCTCAGATATGTCCCGACGGACACGAAGGTTGCCGATATCTTTACGAAGCCGCTGGACGAGACCAAGTTTTCGTTTTTCAAAACAGAGCTCGGTATGCTGAACAAGGACTTGTGAAGAAGGTCTTGCAAGCAAAAATGATCTCAGGATCCAGTTCTTCAAAGCAAATTTTTTAAGTCCAATTCTATGAATATCAGTCATTTTGTCGCATACTCATACAAGTTTCGCCGAATCAGACTTCTCCAACAACAAAAATTCGGAGAAGTACTCTTAAGGCAATATTTCAAATTGTCTATAATGGATCCGAAGACTCGACCACCAAATTTGAGGTACGCGCAGTCTAGATGCAATTTAAAAATCATATATATATAATCTTATATAAATGAAAACGGGAGGGCCTTGATTTACAATATCCGTCGATTCTCCTTGCAAGCCGAATCACGCAGACAATAGTCGACCCTTCGGCTCCCTATTTGCCAAATCGCCGATAAACGTCGATTGCTGCCCTCCTCCTGTACCCTAGTTCTCACCGACTGTGGAAAGATTGCTCCAGTGCCCTAGCTTCACTCTTGCCGCCACATACTGTGTGTTATCATTAGCTACCATGTTTCACATCTGCCTGCTGATAAAACTGTTCCGATAATCAGTCTCATCAGTACTTTGCTCAATGGCTCCTAGAAGAACCAGTGGCTTGATAGGTAGAGGCGAGTTGGTTCACACCGGGTTTTCTCATGCCTATGACGAATTCCGGAATGTCATTCTCATGCTAGAGACAACTGGACTCTCCTTCATCCTCAAATACCCCTGCAAGGTGCTGGACAAGGAAGTTCTTGAATTTTTCCAGAATGCAAAACTCAGACGTGAAGATTCAGTGATAAAGAGAAAAATACAGAAGCACACGATCAAAGTTTAAGCTTCTCTTCTATCCAGGTATTTGCGGATTCCAGTCTGTGAAGAGGCCGATTACCTAGACGAAGACAATTTCTCTAGGGCCCTGTTATTTAATGGATTTCCCCGAGGCACCAAGGCCAATAAGTGCAAAGGGATGAATGAGGAAGTCAAGCTCCTCTCCGACATCATTGGCAAGGTGCTGCTCTGCAAGACCTGCTCACATGACTACCTTTCTACATACATGTTCAAAGTGCTCGTTGCCATTATCTGCAGGAAGAGAATGAATTGGGGTGCTTTGCTGTTTACCAAGATCAAAGACATCCTACGCACTCCCAACTTTGGGAGGATTATCACCCTATACCTGAATCATATCGATGGTGATAGGTTTGATATGTCCAAATGTGTTCTTATCCATCACCTAAAGAAGATAGACTTTACAATATTCTCGGGGTGGGATAGTCGGATCATCCAGCGAGGGGGAGCCCCAGTAACCCCAGTAGAGGAGGAAGATCTTGTTTCTGATGATATGACCCCCTTCTCCTCACCCCAGTGAGATTCTTGCTGGATTAAGTGCAGGAATTAAGGGGGAGTCAGTTGATCCTTCAGACATAGTTTCAGTGCTTCAAGACCCAGGTTCCGGGGATATCCTAGCAGAGGATGCTGTTATTGGTGCTGCTGCCGCTGCTGAGGTTTAGACAGTTGAGGATCCAGCTCCTTCTTATCATGATGAGGATGTTGATGCTGATATGGTTGATGATACTGCTGCTGCTGAAAATGATATAACTGTTGAAGATTATCAGATTGAGATTGCTGCTAAGGATGTGGTATTTGCTGACAAGTCTGTTGATAATATTTCTGCTGCTACTGAGGTTGGCTGTGGTGTCATTGTGGTTTCAGTGCCTACGTCTGTAGTGACTCTGGTTGCTCCTTTCCCTGGGACTATCCCTACAACAGTGTCTGAGGGGGAGGCAACTCATTCCCGCATATCTGTGTCCACTCAGGATGCCAGACTCATGCGCAATCTGGACAACAGATAAGGCAGGATGTTGTTGATACCCGAAGGCATAGTTGACCTCTCTGATGAGAAAGGATCAGCCGATGTGCATGCCCCTACTCTAGGTTAAGAAGGACCAAGGTTGGTTGCTGCTAATGTACAACCATATGCTCCAAGCCCTAGGTCAAGTGATCAGCTACTGAAACTTTTTGAAGAAATGCTGGCTAGGCAACAGACTAAATTTGATGCCTCGTTACAGAAGGTGGTCAAAAGAGTCAAGCAATCTGAGAAATTTATGCTTGACGATCTTGCTGCAGTCACTATAAGAAAATTCTCATTTAATAAGGTAAATTAGGAAGGCTTGATAATCCTTCCTAATTAGCATCAAATTTAGCTAGGAAAATACATTTTTATTTCACCTACAAAAATAGCAAGTGATTTTCTTTGTTGCAAAATTAGCGACAAATTTTTTTGTTGCAAAATTATTGTTGCTAAAATAACAATGAATATTTTTGTTGCAAAATTTTTGTTGCAAAATAACAAATTATTTTATTGCAAAATATTTATAGAGATAAAAAATTATTTTTTTGAAAAATATTATCTCTTTTGCTTCGTTTGATTCAGTGGGAGCAGACAAATGTGTGAAAACGCCGCCGCCATTCAGAGCTGGAGGGGGAGGTAGAGATTCTAAACTAAGAGTTTTTGATTCATTCCTTTAGCGCAGCGGGAGCACGCACTGCCCGTTTATTTTTATATCATTTCGCGGTGTCTGCTCCTACACCGGTGTGAAAATGCCTCCCCAAATGAAGTCTTAATTAAAAATAGAATTTTTAATTTCCTTAACCTCTCTTATAAAATAATATTTTTTGTTTATAATATATATACATTTATAAATTATTTATATACATATATATATTATATAAATATATATTATGAAATAATCATATATTTGCATAAATATATAAAATATATATATATATATATATTTCAATAAATAATTATATATATACGTGAATATCTAAATAATTATATATATATATATATATATACATATATTTAAATATTATATAGATAACTATATATATATATATATTTATACAATTATATGTATACATAAATTTAAATATTATATAGATAACTATATATACATTTATATTTTTTTATATAATTTTATAAATTATATAAATGTTTTTTATGTGTATATATATATATATATATTAACGCATTCTTAAAACATATTAGTTAGTTGAGTGAGTTGGTTAAGTATAGTTTATTGTATATAGATGGTTGAGGATTCAATCCTCTACCAACACTATTCAAAGTGTATTTTTTTATTAGCAACGAAACTAAATTTTCTTGCTAATTTAGGAAGGATATGATACCTTGCTAAATAATCCTTGCAAATTAGCAAGCAATAAAAGCCAAGCTAAAATTAGCTAAAACCATATTAACTAGGTATTTTTTTTGTTCCTAAATTTGTTGATAATTAAAATTAGCAACAAATTTTGCAATTTAGCACGAAATTTTTGTCCTTGCTAATCAAGGTTTTTCTTGTAGTGAGTTCAAGTAAAATTTAATAAGTTAGAGGAAATATTTGATGCAAAGCATAACGAAGCTGCTACTACAGTAACTCTTATGATGAGAGGACTTAAGCAAAATGAAGCAGTACTGAGAAATGTTGACACAAATGCTCTCTCTCTCATCGAGGTCCATAACAAATCGATGGAACATTATGACTCTTCCTTGAAATCTTATGCCAATGTTATTGCCATAGAAGCCAAAAAGGTGGAGGAAGCTATTACAGCTAAGGTTGCCGGTGTGGAAAAGACTATACTCGACCAATTCAAACAAGCAAATGATTATAGTTATGACAACACCGTGTGGTTACATGGTCAGTTATTCCCATCTCAAGTTCCTACTCAGCCTGCTCAGGTTGATGTTGATCCGGCTCCGGACTACACTCAATACTGGACAGACTCACAGAACTTCTCTCAGGCCAATGTTGCTGCTGTGACTCCAGAGGTTCACACTACTATTGATGTTGCTATTGTTGCGTTCTCAGAGGCTCAGGTTCTCAAGAAAAGTAAAATTGGAGAAGTCACTTCCGAAGTCAGACCAGAACCAGCCAGGCCAGCTCAAGTCAAAGAAAGACCTACCCGTGAGATGGATGAAGTTTGGAGCCCAACTTCAAAGGGAATTATCTTGGACACCTTTGCCTTATACAAGCTCGGAGCGGTGAAGCATCAGGATCACTACAGTCCAGAAGAATGGAACAAATATAAAGCGACCAGCACCAGGAGGGGGATTCATTTACGGAAGAACAAGAATGTTGATCTTATGCCTCCTCCTCCACCACCAATGTACTATCTGATGCCCATTGAATATTTTGACAGATAGTTGCAGACGAGAGAGAACAAGAAGGACTAATTTCTTATTTTCTTTGTTGATTAACGTGTGTTGTGGGATGGACTCCCTATTCTAAAAACATTTTAATTGATATATATATATATATATATATATATATATATATGATGGTTTATATATTTATCTAGAATGCGTGTCAACTTATTTATCATGTCATGTCTTAACTTTATTCTTTTTGTGCAATTCACCTTAGCTTGTAGGATTTTGGCATCTTCAAATATGGGGAGATTGTTGGGTATTGTATCCACAATAACAATGATTTGAAGAAGGGTCCAGTCAAGCTAAGATGAATTGAGGTTGTATTTGACATTGCTTTCTAGTTATGTACTTGCAGGTTTACAATGCCAGGTACATACCAATATCAGGATACAGTGAGTCGGTAAACACAAGACTGCATAATGTAATCCCTCATTATGTAGGTCATTATATTGACTCACGTGTAATCTCTCTATTGAGGTTTACTTCTATCCCAAGTATAGGAGAATGATCAAGGAGGGCCAAAGACCAGGAGTCAGAAACGTAGAATTTTACCTAAGTAAAATTTGGAGAGTATGGTTAAGCATACATGTCGAATTTGTCGAGTATCGTTGTTGATACACGCCGAATTTGTCTAGTATATTTACCAATACGCGTCGAATTTGTCGTATATACTTAGGGTAAATTCATTGGAGAATTGAAAAATCAGTTAAGTAAAATTCGCCGAGTATCATTGTGCATACTGGTCGAATTCGTCGAATATATCTAACGATAATCGCCGAATTCGTCGAATATGCTAAGTGATATATGCCAAATTCGTCGAGTCAAGTCAATGCTACTTATCTAAAATTTTTCCAAGTCTTTTTTGTCGAATATCATAGAGTTGAGTGAGTCAGATAACTCGACGATATTTGTCGAATGCTGCCTTTGGCGTTGGTGAACTCAAGGCTTAGAGTGTAACGTCATTGAGTGTATTGAGTCTGTTAGCTGATACTCGACGAATTCATCGAGTATGTCTTGTGATACTCGACGAATTTGTCGAGTATGACTCCTCGCTATAGCGTTGAGTTACCAGCCGACCTGTGATATTGTGTCTAAGTCTTTTTTGTCGTATATCAAGATGTATTCGATGAGTATCATTATGATACTCGACGAATTTGACTTAGGTCATTTTTCCGAAAATTTCTTCCTCCTGTCACGGGTTCGGTCAGCCATATACAGTGCTTTCTAGGTTTCATTTTTGGAAATCTTTTATAGCCATTTCATTTCAAATCCATCTATAAATACCTAGAGTAATTTCAAAATGTTAACGGATCTTGAAAACCTAATTTCTCAAATCTATTTTATCATTTCCCAAAAGAATAATCGTCGACCGCCGCTCCTGTTTTCGCAAAACTCTTCTGATCGGTCGCGACATCGAGAAATAATCTTCTTCTACGACATCATCGACTGGAACGATTCTTCCTTCAATATTCTTTCTACTTCAGTCCAAATCGGTTGAAGATTTAAGATCAGAATTTCAAGATCCAAAGATTTCAAGTCTTTCGAGTTCTCCAAGATTCAACTTCCATCCTTCAAAGAACGTCTGATCAAGATTGGAATCGTGTGTTGTTGTTGTAATTTTCTTTTGAATATTGTAGGAGATTTATCTCCGAGGTTGTAGATCCGTTTTTGGATCAAGAGTGTACATCCGATTGTGGATTGTTGGTACCCTTGTTTGATTTGAGTTTAGTCTTGTCTTTTTAGTCCCTTGACCCAAGAAATATCTATGGTCAATGGTTAGTGGTCTAGCTGTAGAGTCCCCGCTTTTCCAGATGAAGAATTTGGTTAAGTAGTTTGTTCGTTCGACTATGGTCGTACGCCGCTCGACTATCGTCGACTGACTGTTCGACGATCGTCTATCAGTTGCTCGACGTTCTGTCTGCGTGGATAGTTTGACTATCTGTTGATAGTTCGACTATCTGTGTGCTGTGATAGTTCGACTATCTGTTGATAGTTCGACTATCTGTTTGTTTGATAGTTCGACTATCTGCTTGGATAGCTCAACTATCTGATAGCTAGACTATCTGTTTGATAGGTCGACTATCTGCGTTGTTTGATAGCTCGACTATCTGTTGATAGGTCAACTATCTGCTTTCTTCTGATAGTTCGACTATCTGTTGATAGGTCGACTATCTGTTTTCCCTTGGTAGTTCGACTATCTGCTTTGATAGTTCAACTATTTGATAGCTCGACTATCTGTTGATAGATCGACTATCTGTTTTGTTTTGATAGGTCGACTATCTGTTGATAGGTCGACTATCTGTTTTCTGTGATAGGTCGACTATCTGCTTGATAGGTCGACAATCTGTTTGTGTTTGATAGTTCGACTATCTGTCCGGATAGATCGACTATCTGATAGATCGACTATCTGTTCTGATAGGTCGACTATCTGCCTAGGTAGTTCGACTATCTTCTTTGATAGTTCGACTATCTGGATCGTTCGACTATCTGCCCGATAGGTCGACGATCTCCGTGCGTCGGTCGACGATCTCCGAGGGTCGTTCGACTTTTTCTGTTTGCCTTTTTTTTATTTTGTATTTATTTATTCTATTTAATAAATTAATACATTATCTGGCATTTTATTTCAGGTTTTTTATGATAATATTTCCAGGCAATATCTACTCCATCTCTTTTGCCTGAGTCAAATCTTTTCAGATAAAGTTGTTTGTCTTATTAGTTGACAGTGTATTTTACTTTATCTACTGTCAGTCCTTTATAGCCGTTAGACTGAAAAGTCTTCCTTATGCTATAAAGAGTTTGTCTCTGATGTGATTTTATTTAGTACCTTTATTATCAGATTACTTCCTGCAGCTTCCTTGAAAAAGGTTTATCCCTTTTATAGAATATTTTGCTGCAGAGTTTGTTTGTCTTTGTGAT
This sequence comes from Platanthera zijinensis, assembly GCA_039513925.1. NCBI lineage: Eukaryota > Viridiplantae > Streptophyta > Magnoliopsida > Asparagales > Orchidaceae > Platanthera > Platanthera zijinensis. The sequence goes on from CM077091.1 coordinate 85,938,557, forward strand.
ATTTGCAGCCCAGGTTTCAAGTTTCAGAAGAAGACAAATAGTTCAAATTGAAAAGAGCCGTTGCTTGTTGCTGCTATAAAAGGAATCCTTTGGAGAAGGATTTCAGCTAGCTAACCAGTTATTCTAAAAGCATTTCAAGCTTTCATCAAGACCAAGTTCACTGCTCTCAGCAATATTCATTCAACTGAGAAGTGTTAAGCTCTTCTGCTCTTCTTCAACCTGAGTTCTCCTGCCTCTAGGAAGTTCAGACTCAGAGTTATTTTGAAGAAGAAGAAGAAGAAGAAGATAGCTGCTAGAAGATTTTCTTTTATATTTTATATCTTCTTGTAGTTTTTCCTTCAGTTTTTACTGAAGAGTTTCTGCACTGAAGCAAGACTTCACTTGGACATTCTTTGAGCCAGGGGTAGCCTTGATTTATTTGAGCTTTCTTGCTCAGTGCAAGTCTTTGTGCTTCTCTAATCTATTGTAAAATAGAGAAGACTTTTTAACCTTCTTTCCCCCTCCTATACAGGGTTATTACTCCCTTCAAAAGTATCCCTTGGTGGCAGGGCACCTGATCAAAAACCTGTGTTGGTTTTTAGACACCTGATCAAAAGTCTAAAGGGTTTCTAGATCTACCTGAAGCAGATCTTGTGGTGGCAGGGCACCTGATCAAAAACCTGTAGTGGATTCCTACCTTGTTGGTAGAAGAGTGGACGTACCCAAGTTATTTGGGGAACCACTATAAATTCCTTGTGTCGTCTGGCTTGCTTAATTTAATTCTTGCATTGTGGCTGTGATTAGATATAACTAGGTTTGCTAGTTGCTGATTAGGATTTCCAAGCCTTAACTGTAATTACAGTTAGCTTGAGTTTGTGCACAACACTTGTGTTAGGCTTTAGGGTTATCTCCTTATCTATAATCTTTTCATTCCGCATTTTACTCAAAGGAAGTTGGATAGACTATTAAGTTTTTTGTCTTGTGCAAAATTTGATAACTCTATTCACCCCCCCTCTAGAGTTGTATCTATCCCTTCACTTTCAATTGGTATCAGAGGGAGGTTGGCTGACTGAATAGGCTAACACCTAAGTCACAAGATCCTGATAGATACCAAAGTTTATAGATATTCACTATCACTATCATGGCCTAGTCCAAGGATTATTCTAGCACCCGACCTCCAGCATGCAACTTAGCTAAGTTTGGCATCTGGAAGGCAAGGATCAAATTATATATGAATTCTATTGATGAAAGTATCTTTGCTTCTATTTTGTCAGGACCCCCAAGAGCACCTGCTGCTGCTTCTACCTCATCATCTGATATGAGTGCAGTGCCTCCTCCAGATTACAATGATGAGTACAAGAAGGCAAAGATATCAGATGCCAAGGCGATGAACATTCTGGCTCCGACAATGTCTGATGAGGTATTCCAGAAGGTTGCTGACTGCTCTTCAGCAAAAGCTATGTGGGATACACTGAACCAGATTGTAGCTGGTTCAGCTGATGAAAGGAAGGACAGAAGGTCCAACCTTACCTCACAATATGAGAACTTCAAGAAAACTGATGCTGAATCAGTTGAAGCCATGTATACAAGGCTCAGCTCAATCATCAATGAGCTGAGGACCCTTAACAAGGACATATCATTGACAGAGGTCAATGATAAGATTCTTATGTGCTTCCCTAGCACATGGGATCTAAGGATCTGGCCTATCAAGGAAGCCAGAAGTACAAATGAGATTTCAACTGAAGCCCTTCTCGGCAAGTTCAAGTCTTTTGAGCAAGTGCTGAAGACAAGGGAAGCAGAAGCTGAAACAAAGACCCCTACTCCAACAAGAAAAGAGCAATCTCTAGCTCTTAAGGCTGCTGATGCTTCTGAAGGCAGCCAATCCAATGAGGAGCTAATGGCATTATGTGCCAAGAGGTTTCTCAAGATGGGGAGAAAGGAATTCAGAAAGAAGTCTTCACGCTATGAAGACAAACCAAGGTATGACCGTTCACCTGCTAAAGAAATTATCTTTTATGGTTGTAGGAAACCTGGACATATCTTACCAGATTGTCCAGAGGAGAAAAACAAAGATAAGAGGAAAGAAAAGGAACAACACAGGAAGCACTCCAAGCCATCCTCCTACAAGAACAAGAAGAAGGAGAGAGGTTTCATTGCTGAAACCTGGAGTGATTCTGATGAAGAATCTTCCTCCTCTAGCTCCAGTGAGGATGAGGAAGAGAAGAAGGCAAAAGAAGTTTGCCTGATGGCAATAGATGCCTGTAGCAATCATTCAGCTGCAGAGATTTCAGATTCAGAGGAAGAAATGCCAACAGAAGATGAGGTACTATCGTCTTATGATTTTACTTCAGCAGAATTCAAATTAGATTTTAAATCGTTATGCTTAGATTTAATTAGTTCTGAAAAAGAGATTAAAGAACTTAGACATAGGCTAGCTGAATCAGAAATCATATCTACTGATAATATTAGGTTAAATGAAGATCTCACTAATTATAGTGAAGAAATTAAGTTTCTTAAAATTGAGTTAGCTAAATCTAAGAAGTTAGAAGAATCTCTAAATGGTAGAAGCCTTAAGTTATTAGAAATAACCAGCATGACTAACACTAGGTCAGGCAATAACAAACTAGGCTTAGGAGCTTCTCCAAGTGAACCCCCAGTTATTCTTAAAAATAATCTTTCAACTCCAGTGAACTTCATTTCAGCTAGTGGAATGAAGAACACTGAGCAAGTAAACCAAGTTAATAAAACTTTAAATAAAGCTAAGAGAGAAAAGTGGAAGAAATTTTTTAAAGAAATACAAAGAGAGTCGAACGCTGCTCGACGATCGGAAGCTCAATGGTCGAACGAAGCTCGACGATCTGAGCACCCATCGTCGAACGTCGATCGACGTTTTCAATATGATTTTCAAAATCATCATCAAACCCGTAGAAACCTAAATGAAAATAGAAACCCTAGGTTTGTTGACCCATCATCTGCATGGAGAATCCCACCTAGGAGATCTCACCCATTAGGCTATCACCCTCAGCCTGCATTTTCATTTATTTCTAGCTTTTCTTATGTGAAAAACAAGGGACCCAAGGTTACCTGGGTCCACAATGTCTAAATGAATTTCTTGCAGGTGAAGGCCTATCCTATCACTGAAAATAAGTGGTATTTGGATAGTGGATGTTCCAAGCATATGACAGGAAATAAAAATCATCTGTAAAAGTTCAAAGCTAAGCTCGGCCCAAAGGTTATCTTTGGAGATTCAAGCTGTGGTCAGACAGAAGGCTATGGCAGGATCACAATTGGAGATATTACTTTCAAGAGAGTTGCATATGTGACAGGACTGAAGCACAATTTGATCTCAGTCAGCCAGCTATGTGATGCTGGCTACCAGGTTTCATTTTCTAACTCTTCTTGTAATATTACTTTAAATAATAATGTTGTTTTAGTAGGCATTAGATTAGGTAATATTTATTTAGTAGATTTCAATTCAACTCATTCTGAAATCTGTTTATTTAATGAAGTAACAATTAATAATAATTCTTTGTGGCATAAGAGGCTTAGTCATGTTAACCTTAAAAATATATCTAGGTTATCTAAACACAACTTTGTTAGAGGTTTACCTTCTTTCCCCTACAAGAAGGAGAGCCTATGCAAGGCTTGTCAGCTAGGCAAGCAAACCAAGAATTCTTTTAAATCAGTAAATAAAAGTGATTCTCCTAGAATCTTGTACTTATTACATTTGGACCTTTTTGGCCCAATAAATGTACAGAGTTTAGGAGGGAAGTATTACACCTTAGTAATTGTATATGACTTCTCTAGGTTCAGTTGGGTTTTCTTTTTGAGAACTAAGGCTGATAACTTCAAAGCCCTTACATACTTTCTATTATGTGTGCAGACTGAGTACTCTACTCATGTGGCCTTGATTAGAAGTGATCATGGTACTGAGTTTGACTCTCTTCTCATACAAGAATTCTGTGAGAGAGAAGGTATCAAACATAGCTTCTCAGCTCCTAGAACTCCCCAACAAAATGGGGTAGTTGAAAGGAAAAATCGAACACTCATTGAAGCTGCTAGTACATTGTTGGCAGATGCTAATATGCCTCTCTCCTATTGGGCAGAAGCTGTTAGTACAGCCAATTATGTCTTGAATAGAAGTCTGATACACAAGCTTAAGTGTAAAACTCCTTATGAGTTGCTTAAAGGAAAGAAACCTAAAATTAATTATTTTAGAGTATTAGGTTGTGTAGTGTACATTCATAATAACAATAAAGAATACCTTAGAAAGTTTGAAGCAAAAGCTTCAATGGGAATTATGCTTGGATATTCCCAAGTAAGCAAAGCTTATAGGGTTTATAACAAATCAACCTGTAAAATTGAAGAATCTGTGCATGTATCTTTTGATGAGTCTCAGATGTTTTACAAGGAGAAGGAAAATTCTCCTTCCTCTAGTTCATTGCAGGTACCTGATGCTACTCAAGAGATTCTTCAACTATCAACTCTTCAGATCACTGAATCAGACAGTGATGAAGACATTGCAGAAGCTGTTGTTGTTCCACCAACAGTAGATCAAATTCCTCCTGAGGAATTAATCCCAACTGTTGCTGAAGATCACATCCCACCTGCTGATATTGTCACACTTAGAGATCACCCCACATCTCAAGTGATTGGAGACATATCAGCTGGTGTTCAAATAAGACACCAATTAAGACAGGATGTGATGCACGCTTGTTTCCTCTCATAGATTGAGCCCCTCACCTTTAAAGATGCTGAGCTAGATCCCCACTGGATCATTGCTATGCAAGAGGAACTCAATCAGTTTGAGAGATGTAAAGTTTGGACCTTGGTTCCAAGACCTAAAGGCCAACTGATCATAGGCACCAAGTGGGTGTATAGAAACAAGTTGGATGCAAATGGAATTATTGTAAGGAATAAAGCTAGGCTTGTAGCTCAGGGCTACAGATAGGAGGAAGGTATAGATTATGACCAAACCTTTGCTCCTGTTGCAAGGCTAGAAGCAATAAGGATCTTCTTGGCCTATGCAGCCTACATGAAGTTTAAGGTCTTTCAGATGGATGTCAAAAGTTCATTCCTAAATGGTGAGCTTAAGGAAGAGGTGTTTGTTGAACAACCACCAGGGTTTGTTTCTTCAACTCAGCCCTCACATGTGTTCAAGTTGCAGAAAGCTCTTTATGGACTAAAGCAAGCACCCAGAGCCTGGTATGAGACTCTAGCTAGTTTCCTTTTAGAGCACAACTTTACTAGGGGAGTAGTTGATAGAACCCTTTTCGTCAAGCACCACAAGGACACAATCCTGTTAGTTCAAGTGTATGTGGATGATATTATATTTGGCTCCACTGATCCCAAACTTTGCAAAAGGTTTTCTGACCTGATGCACTCTAAGTTTGAGATGAGTAGTATGGGTGTGCTGTCTTACTTTCTTGGTCTCCAAGTTAAGCAAGATGCTGATGGCATCTTCATCTCCCAATCCAAATATGCCAAGGAATTGGTGAAGAAATTTGGGATGGCTGATGCTTCAGCAATGCCTACACCTATGGCTACTAATGTAGTTATTGATTCTGATGATCACGGCAAGCCAGTTGATCAAAAGAATTATAGGGCCATTGTTGGTTCCCTATTATATTTAACTGCAAGTAGGCCAGATATAATGTTTGATACATGCCTTTGTGCTAGATTTCAGGTCAACCCCAAGGAATCTCATCTGATTCTTCTCAAGAGAATCCTGAGATACCTGAAGGGATGTCCAAATCTAGGACTTTGGTACCCAGCTGAGTCAGAATTCGAATTAATTGGATAGTCTGATTCTGATTATGCTGGTTGCAGAGTTGATAGGAAGAGCACCTCAGGAACTTGTCAGTTTCTGGGAGAGAGATTGGTCTTTTGGTTCTGTAAGAAGCAGGCTTCTGTCTCAACTTCAACTGCAGAGGCTGAATATATAGCAGCTGCCAGTTGTTGTTCACAGATCCTGTGGATTCAAAACCAACTTGTGGATTATGGTTACTCACACAAGAACACCAAAATCATGTGTGATAGTACCAGTGCTATCTCAATTGCACAAAATCTAGTGCACCACTCTAGAATGAAGCACATTGAGATTCGGCACCATTTCCTGAGAGATTGTGTGGAAAAGAACAAGATTTGTCTTGAGTTCATATCCACTGAGTTTCAGAGAGGTGATATATTCACCAAGCCCTTAGATGAACAGAAGCATCTGTTCTTTCTAGTTCAACTAGGCATGATTAATGGAAGAGACTAAGTGTGACTATATCTGCCAATGTTGAAACCTGCTTGAAGATCGTCGAACGACCCTCGAAGATCGTCGAATGGATCAAGCCTATCGTCGACCTCTGGTTGATGATAGCTTATCTGTTTGAAGATCGTCGACCGGCGTTCGAAGATCGTCGAACAGGTCGAGCTCATCGTCGATCTCTGGATGACGACAGCTTGTTGTTTGAGAAGCCAGAAATAGTCGAACGATTGCTCGACTACTCTGCTTCTGGATCGATCGTCGAACGACCGTTCGACCATCGTGTCCAGTATCTTTTAAATAGATCGACTATCTCCGGTCTAATATAAAGCCGATAGTCGACCTAGGTTAAAAGATCTTTGCTTTTATCGTCGACGGAGAGCGTCCTTTCGCATTCCGTCTTCCCGCTTGCTCCGTGTCTTGTGATTCTCTGCCGTTTCGTCTTCTTCGTTCCTCTCGCGCCTTCTCCAGCTCCTTCAATGGCGATTTCTCCAGCATTGCTCGCAGTTGTGAAGTTTGATGCAGGTTTCAGTTTCGACTTCGATGCCTTCAGCTGTTGTGAATCAGGGATTGTGGAAATCCTCCAGTTATGCAGAGATCAAGGGTTAGAAAGACTAATGTCTACAAGGATTAAGTTAAACATCCCAGAGATAAAGGAATGGGCATTTACTTCATCTTCTACTGAAGATTCAATGACAGGAACAATTGGCGGAGAAGAGGTAATCTTGACTCTCGCCGTCTTGACTGATTTATTTGGATTGACTAATGGCGAAGAAGAATTTGAGCAAGATGCTCCAGAGTTCGGAAGAATGTTGTTAGAGCTGGGACATGCTGAAGGCATTCCCTCCAAGCTCCTCAAGGTGAATTTTCCCTTCAAGATCAAGTTCCTTGCAGAAATAGTTGGAAAAGTGCTTCTAGGAAAGCACTCCGCCCATGACAACATTACTAGACAACAATTTGCACTGATGTGTGCAATTGCAAATCAGAAAAGGATTAATTGGGCAGGTGTTTTGTTCGATTTGATAAGGAAGAAGAACAGTAAGAAAGAGGTTACCCTAGGCAGGGTTATTGGGATTTTTCTGAAAGAGAAGTATTCCCATCTACTAGTTTCAGTTGCTACAACCATTAATGCCAGCAAGAAGATGGATCCGAACTTGTTCTCCAAGTGGAAGAGGACCTTCTTGAAGCCCGCTCCCGCAGGGGTTGCTCCAGCGGCATCCGAGAGCACAAGGACTGATTCTGTCACTCCTCACCCTCTAGAAGCTGGCTCAGCTCATCCTTCTCTTCCATCATCTTCTTATGCTCTGCAGTCTACTTCAGTTGAAGTTCCATCAACTTCAGCTGAAGTACGACTTTCTGCTTCTCCTGTTCGAGATATAACCACGGTTGTCATTCCTTCTCCTCCTGCATCTCCTATTCCTCCACATCTGGCTAGGATATCTGATCCTAGTTTTGATTTGTTAGGATCTGAGATGACTCCAACACCTCGTCAGTCTCCTGTTCGTTCTCCAGTTCAACAGGAATACATTCCTCCTGCTGATCTTCTATCATCTACAGTTCCCCCACCATCTTTTGAGATAACCCCAGCATTCATCTCCAGCATCTTGGAGTTGATTACCCCTTCAATCAAAATCATGATTGAAGAGGCAATTGCTCCACTTGCTTCCTCCATTGCTACTTTGACTGCTACCATCCAATCCCTCTCTAATTCTGCTGAGCCCTCTTCTTCTAGGGGCCTGGTTTCAGTTCCCACTGAAATCAGGCAGGGGGAGATGTTCTATGAAGATGTCTCAGAGCTTCCAGCCTCCCCTCCAGCAGATCCTCCAGCGGTGACAGATATAGTGATGAGAGTTCAAGAAGAGACTGCTCCAGCTCAAGAAGAATCAGTTTTAGTGTTATCTGAAAAAGAGATTGTTGATGTTCTATTGGAAACAGAATTTATTGTCAAAGTTTGTTTAGAAGATCTCACCACTCCTTTGGTTGCCCGTTTCCTAGAAGGCATTATTACATCCTATCTAGATGACTCCTGAGAGTTGGTAAAGTATGAAGGTAATTCACTCATCCGTTTTATTGACGAGTCAATTGATTTGCTAGTTTGTGAATACCTAGAAGGGATGTTTTTAGCTTATATAGCAGATTTGTGTTCATGAATCTACAGATTATATTCAAGAAGATATAGCTGCTCAGGTAGAAGTAGTTGTTCAAGAATCTGTTTCAGATGTTTTAGTTGTTCCAGATGTCATAATGACAGTATCAGAACCCTCTCTAGAAGTTCCAGCTGATCTTTTGCCTGCTGCTCAAGATACTGAGTCTGCTCAACCAGCTCAGTCAGATGTGCAAATAGATCCAGAATTGGATCTTTTCTTAGCTGATATAGAAGATGTTGAATCTGAAAGCCAAGATGAAAAGACCCCAGTACTGAGTTTAGAAGAAGAGAAAGCAAGAGCTGCCTGGCAGCAAAGAGTACAAGATATTTTGGAAGAGAAAGAAAAAGTTTTGCAAGATGAAAAATCTACTGTATGGGATGACTCTCCAGGACCTGATCTGGATTCTCTTCTGGCTCAGGATGCCATGGAAGAAGAGAAAGAGAAAGCTGCTCTGAAAGCAAAGGAAAAGGCTGTATCAGAAGCCTATGACCCTTATGATCATCCTCACTCATCTCATTCTGTAGATGAAGATGATTCAGATATGTCTGAGGACTCTAAGAAAAAGAAAGCTGCAAAGAGGAAAAGAAAAAGTGTAGCTCTTCCTCCTCCCAATCCTGATAATGACACTCCTTACTACATTCTGAAAGGGGTTGATCCTAAATCCAAAGAGTTCCAACACTGGATGTGGTTCTCAAAGAATCAGCAAAAGGAGAGGAAGAAATCAAAGAGGTATGATAGTCCTGCTCCCAGATGGACACCCAGAGGTCCTCCTCCTCCACCTCCCAGTGCAGGAGCCTCTGGTAATTTATCTGCTAATCCATCTGCTCCATCTGCAAAATCTGCTCCTTCTCAGCCTCATTCAAGGAAAAGTTCTCAAAGCCACCAAGGCAAATCATATACTGGTACTCAAAGGCATGATACTGAGGTTAAAGAGCAAGTAAAGGAGGTTGTATATCAAAAGCCAACTTTTTCACCTCCTCCATCTCCCAAGAGAAAGGTTTCTCCTGATATACCAGTTCATGCTGCTAAGGATGTTGCAAAAGGTAAAAGAACCATTTTCTCTGAAAAATCCAGTAAAAAGTTTGCTGAGTTTGTTCCTCCACCATCTTTAGTTATTCAAGAAGTTAAAGATACAACTGAAAGTTTATTAGATTTATCTGTTAAGTTTAAAACTGTGAAGCCAATAGATATATCATCTGAAAATGTGTATGAAAGCCAAGAGTTAGATCCTAATTTCAGGATGGCTCGATTTCTAGAACTTGTTGGATCAGCCCAGATAAAGAAAGCTAAAGCTGAAGGAAAGGACTCTACAGGATTTACTACAATGTCAAAGTTCAGAATGAAGGAACTCGATAAATTCCAGGTTAGCCCTGAGGCATTTGATCCTTCTATATATATGGAAAAGCATCCAGAGGCAGTTGTTCTAAGGGCTGCAGAACTGAAGATTATTGGTGTGCAAGATTTGAAGATGTCTAAGAAAGAAGCCTGATTCTGTAGATTCTTAATTTTGATTGACTACTGTTATATATATCTGACTGATTGTTAATTGCCAGTTAGTTGTTTAACTTTTTCCTGTATTGATTTTATTGTTCTATAGCTAGTTCTGTGTTTTAGTTTTTTAGAGACTTAACTCAAATAGGGGGAGATTGTTGGTACCCTTGTTTGATTTGAGTTTAGTGTTGTCTTTTTAGTCCCTTGACCCAAGAAATATCTATGGTCAATGGTTAGTGGTCTAGCTGTAGAGTCCCCGCTTTTCCAGATGAAGAATTTGGTTAAGTAGTTTGTTCGTTTGACTATGGTCGAACGCCACTCGACTATCGTCGACTAACTGTTCGACGATCGTCTATCAGTTGCTTGACGTTCTGTCTGCGTGGATAGTTCGACTATCTGTTGATAGTTTGACTATCTGTGTGCTGTGATAGTTCGACTATCTGTTGATAGTTCGACTATCTATTTGTTTGATAGTTCGACTATCTGCTTGGATAGCTAAACTATCTGATAGCTCGACTATCTGTTTGATAGGTCGACTATCTGTGTTGTTTGATAGCTCGACTATCTGTTGATAGGTCGACTATCTGCTTTCTTCTGATAGTTCGACTATCTGTTGATAGGTCGACTATCTGTTTTCCCTTGGTAGTTCGACTATCTGCTTTGATAGTTCAACTATTTGATAGCTCAACTATCTGTTCATAGATCGACTATCTGTTTTGTTTTGATAGGTCGACTATCTGTTGATAGGTCGACTATCTGTTTTCTGTGATAGGTCGACTATCTGCTTGATAGGTCGACTATCTGTTTGTGTTTGATAGTTCGACTATCTGTCCGGATAGATCGACTATCTGATAGATCGACTATCTGTTCTGATAGGTCGACTATCTGCCTAGGTAGTTCGACTATCTTCTTTGATAGTTCAACTATCTGGATCGTTCGACTATCTGCCCGATAGGTCGACGATCTCCGTGCGTCGGTCGACGATCTCCGAGGGTCGTTCGACATTTTCTGTTTGCCTTTTTTTTTATTTTGTATTTATTTATTCTATTTAATAAATTAATACATTATCTGGCATTTTATTTCAGTTGTTTTATGATAATATTTCCAGGCAATATCTGCTCCATCTCTTTTGCCTGAGTCAAATCTTTTCAGATAAAGTTGTTTGTCTTATTAGTTGACAGTGTATTTTACTTTATCTGCTGTCAGTCCTTTATAGCCGTTAGACTGAAAAGTCTTCCTTATGCTATAAAGAGTTTGTCTCTGATGTGATTTTATTTAGTACCTTTATTATCAGATTGCTTCCTGCAGCTTCCTTGAAAAAGGTTTATCCCTTTTATAGAATATTTTGCTGCAGAGTTTGTTTGTCTTTGTGATATTTGCAGCCCAGGTTTCAAGTTTCAGAAGAAGACAAACAGTTCAAATTGAAAAGAGCCGTTGCTTGTTGCTGCTATAAAAGGAATCCTTTGGAGAAGGATTTCAGCTAGCTAACCAGTTATTCTAAAAGCATTTCAAGCTTTCATCAAGACCAAGTTCACTGCTCTCAGCAATATTCATTCAACTGAGAAGTGTTAAGCTCTTCTGCTCTTCTTCAACCTGAGTTCTCCTGCCTCCAGGAAGTTCAGACTCAGAGTTCTTTTGAAGAAGAAGAAGAAGAAGATAGCTGCTAGAAGATTTTCTTTTATATTTTATATCTTCTTGTAGTTTTTCCTTCAGTTTTTACTGAAGAGTTTCTGCACTGAAGCAAGACTTCACCTGGACATTCTTTGAGCCAGGGGGAGCCTTGATTCTTTTGAGCTTTCTAGCTCAGTGCAAGTCTTTGTGCTTCTCTAATCTATTGTAAAATAGAGAAGACTTTTTAACCTTCTTTCCCCCTCCTGTACAGGGTTATTACTCCCTTCAAAAGTATCCCTTGGTGGCAGGGCACCTGATCAAAAACCTGTGTTGGTTTTTAGACACCTGATCAAAAGTCTAAAGGGTTTCTAGATCTACCTGAAGCAGATCTTGTGGTGGCAAGGCACCTGATCAAAAACCTGTAGTGGATTCCTACCTTGTTGGTAGAAGAGTGGACGTACCCAAGTTGTTTGGGGAACCACTATAAATTCCTTGTGTCGTCTGGCTTGCTTAATTTAATTCTTGCATTGTGGCTGTGATTAGATATAACTAGGTTTGCTAGTTGCTGATTAGGATTTCCAAGCCTTAACTGTAATTACAGTTAGCTTGAGTTTGTGCACAACACTTGTGTTAGGCTTTAGGGTTATCTCCTTATCTATAATCTTTTCATTCCGCATTTCACTCCAAGGGAGTTGGATAGACTATTAAGTTTTTTGTCTTGTGCAAAATTTGATAACTCTATTCACCCCCCCCCCCCTCTAGAGTTGTATCTATCCCTTCACTTTCATGGATCGAGTGTGTAGATCCATTTTTGGATCGAGAGTGTACATCCGATTGTTGATCGAGTGTGTAGTTCCGGTTTGCTGATCAAGTTGTAGGAGAGTTTTTTCTCCGAGTGGTAGGAGCTTCATCTCCGAGGTGTAGGAGTTGCGACTCCAAGGTGTAAGATTTGACGAAATATGAGTTTGGTGAATTAGCCGAATCTTCTCTTCGTGGGAGATAGGCGAGGCTTGACAGTGGGCGTACCCAACTCGGGGAACCACTATAAAATCTTTGTGTTTATGTGCTTGTTCTTTACGTTTATTTTTATTCCGCAAAAATACGAAAACATCACCTATTCACCCCCTCTAGGTGATTTAGGTAGATGCTAGATACTTTCAAAGCTCTTGAGAGAAAAGAGCTAAGGAAGAAGAAGGCTGAGGCTGAGCTTTGCTAGCTTTGTGGAGGAGATCCCGTGGTCGGAATCGAGAATGAAGGCAAGATCGGTGAAGAGGAAAGCGTGGCTCTCCTTTCTATCCAGATAAAAAACTTGATAATGGCTCCGAAGCGAGTTTCAAGGGCAACGATCTTCCTTCTTGGACAAGTGAAGTCCTCCTTTTGCATATGCATGGAATCCCCCACAAAAAGGTAGAGAATCAAGGAGATTTTGATGAGTTGATACGTGATATCCCCGGGTGGTTTTGCATATAGAATCCGTAAATCGCAGTATGGAATAAGAATGATGTGTGCAGCCCATCCAGACAGGTTTGTCTGGATTGGTGATATTTTATTTTGTCTGCTAGAGAAGACTCTGAGTATAAACAAGTAGTTTACGGGGTCTGTGGGTTGTGTAAGACCCCCCTCTCGGAACACAAAACACGGCACGAAGGGAGTCTTGTGCTCAGAACAGTTGCCTTGTAGTAGTGCTAACACTCGGGCTAACCTGTACTACAAGACACCTTTCTGCCGGCTATTACCAATATCAACCAATGTCAACCCAACCAGAATAAAAATCAGAAGTCAATCCACACAAAGTAAATAGTCTAAAAGTACAACAAATAAAAGAAGCTACAACAAGCTTCTAAAATATCAGAGTATGGGTAAAACATGCCCAAAGGGGCTATATAAAGAGTCTCTCAAAGACTCACATCAGTCACTGACGGTAGCGACGACACCGTTCTTTCAGGCCCTATCGTCTTGTCCTGGCTGTCCTGCTGCAAAATCTACTGTTGCTCTGGTTGCGGGGTTTCCTCCTAAAAAGGAAGATGTAGCAACCGTTAGTCATAAAGACTAAGTGGTTATCACATCTACTCCCCCGATAACTCCTCAACACCGGGCGAAGAAAGGAACAAGGGTACAATATAATTAAGTAGCACATAAGTACAAGCAGGTGGTGAATCTATATAGTATCATGAATAACAGTATAACGAGAGTATATCAATAGTAACAACATTCTAATCCAGCAATTCTACCAAGCTATACCAATCTATCAGGCATATAAATCTACAACAGAAAAGTAACTTAACTTATAAGAATGCTCATACAAACTTATAAGTTAAGGGTCGGCTTAATAGTAAAGTTACTCATCGTATATGAGTGCCCATACAAACTTATACGATGAGGATCTTGTGAATGTAATGTATGTAATGATATGAATGCAATGCAATGACTCGCCCATGCTCACGCACATGCAATTGCTATGTCGACACACACTTGAAGTTCCCACTTTTCGAGCAGGTAGCTAACCTCTCAGGCGTCAACCGTCGTATCCAGACAGTGACAGTGGAGCGGGCTTCTCCACTACAAGACGGGCATCCACACTACCAAGCCTAGGTCTTCGTATGCCTCAACACTAAGAACACAACAGTGGAGCTCACATACGTACTATGGCTCAGCGGGAGTCTCGGGTAGATTGCACCGAGAACTAAGACCCGAACTTGCCAAAGTTATGACCCGGAAGGAGCTTCAGAAAAAGCATAAGGACCAAGCCCAACTGTCCACTTGGCACGGAAGGAGCCTCAGGAGTAAGAACTGAGGACAAAGCCCAACCGCCCAAGGTCTAACTGCCAACTCCCGTCAGTGTGACGACTGGCGAGCTTGTAGACCTGCCACACTATCCCTAACCTGGGATTACAACACCGCATGCCGACTACCACCACATGCAACATCACATCATCGGGGCAAGGAAGGATCCTCGGGAATGAACATCGAGGGCCAAGCCCAATCGTCCACTTACATCTCTTCTCATTATTACCATACCTGTGCGGTCAAACCCCGCACTTACTTCCTTTCACAATGCTACCCGTAGGGAGACAACACTCTAAGCATTGGACTACTAAATACATTCCATTAAACAACAATTAAAATGGCCATAAATTAGCATCCTACAATTCATTTCCAATGATATCCAACACATTGTTAGTACGAAGCGCATCCCGATCAGATCACATAGTTGATTCATTCTTACCATCCAAACTCATCACCCATTCGTTCGCTAATTTCCACCAAATCATTTCGTTCAAGCATGTTTCATTATGACATTTATTTACGAAGGATCTATCCACATCTCACATCAATCCTTCATACTATTCATTTGCAATCTCTCTATCAAATCCTAAATTGGATTTACATAAACTCGAGACAAAACATGCAGGAAATGAGTCAAGTACAAAAACTTCAAACGGGGATTCCTGATGCTACAGGAATCTGGTGAAAACGTTTAACCCCCCGTTGGAAAGGTATTTCCAAGGGCTATGACTTTTGTGTTTAGTCAAAAGCCCTGATCTGGCCGTATCACGCTAGAAATCGACTTCAAATTCTACTGCGTGCAGAATACTATTTTCTGCACGTTAGCCCGTCAGCCATCAAGTTCGATCAGACTTTACAATGACTACAGACCTCGGTGGAAGGCATGTAACCACTTGTTGGAAAGGTATTTCTAAGGCCTATGAATTTTGTGTTTAGTCAAAAGCCCATATCTGAACATATCATATCTAAAAATGGCCATGAAGATCGTTGCGTGTAGAACACAGATTTCTGCGCGCATCTTAGGGCGGGACGAACGACGTCAGTTCGTCTTCCTCCTTTAACCAATCTTCCCAAATCTTACCCAGAATTCCTCCTCCCTTATTCACCCTCATAAGGCCACTTCTCTTCACGAAACCGTCCCCCATCATCACATAGAAGGAGGGAGAGGTTGAAGATGTCTAATCTCTAGGACAAAAGTCCTAGCAAGGCCTCTTCCTAGAAAACTTCTTCTCACAAATCAAGACTCTCTTGTGTCGATATCTCTCCTAGAGTATAACTAAAGATCTAGAACCAATGGAGAGGGTAGGAAGCTCACCTCATTTCTGGAATTTCTTCCATTTCCGGCTGAGGATCTTGTCACCCTTCGTGACGACATCTTCTTCTCCTCGGCGGCGTTGGTTCTTCACAGGATGAAGGTTGGCTCCAACAACTTCTTCTTCTCCAGGAGTTTTTGCTACAGAAATTGCTTGGAAGGAGGAAATAAAAATGGCTAGGGTTTCATCCCCACTTTTATTTGGAAACTATACGGGTAGGGACACGCCCGTGTCCCTGCCCGTATCCTGTTTGGGTGAAGCATCATCGACGGTTTGGTTTCCTCTTGGACATACACACACGGGTAGAGACATGGGCGTGTCTCTACCCATGTCCTGCTCGGGAAACACGGCCTGCTGCCTGGAGACTTACACACGGGTAGGGACACGCTTGTGTCTCTACTCGTGTCCTGCTCGGGAAACACTTAGACACATATACACGGGTAGGGATGCGCCTCTGTCTCTACCCGTGCCCTTCTCTAGAAACACGATCGACGATGTCAGTTACACACACGGGTAGGAACACGCCTGTATCGCTACTCGTGTCCACATACTTATGGGTAAGGACACTCCTGTGTCACTACCCGTGTCCTTCTCTGGAAATTTCACGAATTTCCAACTCTGGCACCAAAGTACCACACGGGTATGGACACGCCCGTGTCACTACCCGTGTCCTACTCTGGACCAACTTCACCTCCCTTACATAGGTGTAAGCCTAGTTGCCAGAATTACCAGAGCCCTAGTCAGCTCTCCTGATCTAAAAACGCGCACAAGGGGCCTAGATCGAATCGAGACGTTACAAATCCTATAAACAAAATAAAAGATTTCATCCCCGAAATCAGACTAAGGCTATGGGGAGAGAAAAACATGAAATAAAATAAAATATGCTTTCAAAATTACCTTGATAAAACAACTCCGGGTAGCTCTTTTGCATCAAGTCCACCGGCTCCCACGTATACTCATCTTTCCCATGGTTAGACCACAACACCTTTACCGATGGAACACTCTTGCGGCGCAAAATCCTTGTCTCATTGTCTACTATCCGCACCGACTCTAGTCGCACAGATCTATTAGTTGCTACTGCTCCATCAGTGGTTTGTATATGTTGATCGGGCCGTAATAGCGCCTTCCGGAGGGACGACACATGGAACACGTCATGAAGGTTCTCCATCTTTGGTGGTAACTCCAACCGGTAGGTCACAGGGCCAATCCTTTCCAATATGGTGTAAGGTCCAACATACCTTGGGCTGAGCCTCTTCACACCACGTACCCGTAACAATCCATGCATTGGCCGGATTTTTAGAAATGCTTTGTCACCCACCTGAAATTCAACCACCCGGTGCTTTACATTATAATACTTAGTCTGCCGACTTTGAGCCTCAAGCATGCGGTCCCATATTAGTCTAACAACTGCATCAGTATCATCAATGTATTCAACTCCTAAAACCTTCGGGTCTTCATCTTGTACCCATGACAAGGGGGTTTTATACCTTCTTCCGTAAAGGGCTTCATGGGTGCCATCCCAATATAGGCCTGGTGACTATTGTTATATGCAAATTCCACCAGGGGTAAGAGCATTTCCCACTCCTCTTCTCTATCCAACACACACAGTCTCAATAGGTCCTCCAATGTACTGATGGTCCTCTCAGACTGCCTGTTCGTCTAAGGATGAAATGTTGGGCTAAAAGTAAGGCGCGAGCCCAAATACGCCTGTAACGCCCTCCATTCTTTAGAAGTAAACCGACCATCACGATCAGAAATAATTATCTTTGGCACGCCATGGTACCTTACAAACTGCTCCACAAAGAGGCGTACCAAGATATCCACGTGAGCTTCTTTCTTCATAGGAATAAACTTGGCTACCTTTTTCAGGCAGTCAACGATTACCCACACCAAATCATTCCCTGAGCGTGAGCGAGGTAATCGGTGGACAAAGTCCATGGAGACATCCTCAAACTTCCACTCGGGGATGGCCAATGATTGTAATAATCCACCGGGGCTCTTGCATTCTGCCTTCCCCATTTGACAGCCCTCGTAGTGCGTAAAAAAATATCTGACGTCCCTCTTCATTCCTTGCCAACACATGGCCTTTCGCAGGACGGTGTACATCTTGGCAATCCCAGGATGCACAAAATACTGAGTACAATGTGCCTCTCTCAGGATATCTTCCCGAATTTTACCGCCTTTGGGAATGTAAAATCGGCCACGGAGATGAACGAGGCCGTCTTTTAGGGAATACTCGTCAGTAGTCCCATCTTTAATTGACTTGATTGTCGGGGCCAGAGCCGCATCCTTTCCTTGTGCCGCCCGGATTCGGTCTCGAATATAACAGACTATGCTCATTGCGGTTAAGTACTCTGTATACCCTTCCGATTGGTCTTTACATACCAGAGTAATCTTCATCTCTTCGAGCATCCGATCTAACTCCATACTCATCAATCGAGACACAGTGTTCGATTCCATTACTTTTCTGCTAAGAGCATCAGCTACAGAATTTGCTTTTCCGTGGTGGTAATTCAAGTTGAATCCATAATCACATAAAAACTCTAACCACCGCTGCTGTCTCAAATTCAATTCCTTCTGGGTATGGATGTGTAACATCCCGACTTTTATTGGGCCAACAGATCCCTAGTGGGCCTAATAAAAGTGGCCCGGACCCTACCCATGACCCGGTGGGAGGTAAACCTAGGTAGAAATAGAGCTAGAGAACTCTGAGATGAGTCTTGTCAGTTCCTGGGGCCTCGTATAGTCAATACGAGTGCATCAGAACTCGTCTAGTTGAACCCTGTTGGGTACATTGGAAAATGTGTGCCTGATTTGAAGAAGCCCAACCTAGCTCAATGATATACATCAAGGTGTATTTGATGTTGTTTTAAGTTGACATGTGCAGGTGAAGAATTGACAAAGTATGCAGAAAAATTCTAAGTCCAAGTGTCGACACAGAGGAAGCAGTGTCGACACATAGAAGAAAATAGTCGACACAACACTGGGAAGCAGTGTCGACACATAGCAGTTAGTCTACAACTACACTGGGAGAATGTGTCGACACAGAAGAAGTAAGTCGACACATCACTGGGAATTTGTGTCGACACAGAAGAAAAGAGTCGACACAACTCTGGAAATTTGTGTCGACACAGAAGAAAAGCGTCGACCTCAACATTGGGAGAATGTGTCGACACAGAAGAGTATAGTCGATCTCAAGATTGTCGACATCAGCTGAATGTGTCGACACAGAAGAAAATAGTCGACCTCAAGTTTGTCGACACCAGCAGAATGTGTCGACACATTGTGATTAAGTCGACACATTAAAGCAGATTTAAGAAATGAATGTGTCGACACCTGAAGGCTAAGTCGACACTTACTAAGTTATAATTCTACAACAACTGTGTCGACACACAGGACTTGTGTCGACACACTGAAGAGTCAAGACCAAGTTATTTTCAGAAGAAGCTGTGTCGACTCAAAGGCAACTTAGTCGACATCACTGAAGACTGTGTCGACACCAAAGTCAATTGTGTCGACACAGATAGACAGATGGTCTCGACACTTTCTGACAGACTGTTTCAACAACTTGTGGTTCAAGACTAAGGCACAGGACTTGTTTGAAGACTTGACAGCTGTGGGTTACCACCGGTTAACTGAAGCTGTCAGACTTGTCAGAAAACGGTTAGAAACCGGATCAGCCGGTTACCATGAAGAATTTCTACAAATAGACTGATTCAGAAGGAGAACAACAACCATAACAGATAGCCCTTTTTGAATAACTTTGAATCAAAAAGGAAGAGAAGGATCACAATCCAATTCATTTCAAGAAAGTGCTAGTCACTTAAGAAGATCTTCTCCGGGAGATCTAAGAAGACTATCTAAGGATAGATCTAAGAAGAGTTCTAATCAGAATTCAGAAGAATCTTTCAAAGTACTGGATAGAGAGAGGTCAAGCCAGAATTAGAAGAAGAAGAAAGAAACCACCAGTGGATTCTCAAGAAGCTGTTTGGAATCAACTCAGCTAAGTACATTTTCAAGAAGCTTTGAAGAAGGCTCAGATACAGTTGATTGCATCAGCTGATCAAGAATTGTCTTGGCCTTTTCTCTCTCAACTTTGGCAAGACAGTTTAATAATCTTTTCTATATTTCAGTAGGATCTGTTTACACAGATCTGAGTTGTAAGCCTATGTTATAAAGGCTGAGTGTAGGAGTGTTGAACTCTGAGTGGTAGGGCTGTTTGCCTGAGTGTAGGAGAAGGATATTCTCTGAGTTGTAGGCCTTGGGGCAAGGCTGAGGTAGGGCAGTTGTGCCTGAGTTGTAGGAACCAGTTGGATTCTGAGTTGTAGGATCTGTTGATCTGAGATAAGTGGAAGTTTGGCCGAATCTAGCATACTGCTAGATAGGTGAAGGGGGAAAGTGGATGTACCCAGACCTTGGAGAACCACTATAAAACATTGTGCAATCTGTGATGTTTTATTTTCTGTGATTGCTGTGCCAATTGTGTTAGCTATTGAATTGAATTCTGCCTAGAAGTTTTTATAAGAAAAGCAGAACCTATTCACCCCCCCCCCCTCTAGGTGTTTAGGCTGCCTTTTAAGTTAAACTAACAAGTGGTATCAGAGGGAGGTTCCTCAAAAAGGACTTAACAGTCTGAGGTAGATCTGAAAGGCAGATTCAAGATTCAAGAAGATGGGTTCTGGAGAGAATCATAAGGAGCTAGGGTCTATGAAATTACCCATATGAAAGAAGGAAATCTTTGGGATCTGGAAAGAGAGAGTCAGATTGTTTATGGAAGCATCTGACCCAAGGATTTACATCACAGTACAAGAAGGGCCCTTCATTCCAATGAAGATATCTGTTCTTGATGCAAATATCCAAATACCAAAGACTTATTCAGAAATGACCAAGGATGAAATCATCTTGGCAACCATGGATAAAAGGGCACAGAATATCATTGTCAGTGCCATAGATGATTCAACATTTCAGAATCTGATTCACTGCAAGACCTCCAAGGAGATGTGGGACACATTGATTGTCTACATGGAGGGATCTGAAGAAGTAAGGCTGGACAGAAAGTCTATGCTGAATCAGGAGTATGAAAGCTTTAGACAAGGAAAATCTGATAGCATAACTGAGTGCTATAAGAAATTCTATAGAATTGTGAATGAGCTAATATCCTATGGAAGAGTCTTCAGTACCTATGAACTGAATGACAAATTCTTAAGATCCTTATCAAAGGATTGGGATACAAAGATCTGTGCCATAAGAGAAGTGGCTAAATTGGCAGAAATATCTCCTCCAACCCTGTTTGGAAAGTTGCTATCCTATGAAATGCAACTTATGGTAAGGAAGGAGGAGGAAAGAAACTCAAGAGGAGAGCTTAGAGAAAAGAATGTGGCATTTAATGCTGAAGCCACCAGAAAGAATAGGAGGAAATCACCATCTCCTCCTAAGGAAGTTGAAGAAGATAGTTCTGAAAATTCAGATAAGGGTTCAGTTAGCTGTGATTCAGATGCAGACTTTGCTGCATTCACTAGGCAATTCCAAAGGTTCTTGAAAAAGAAGCAATGGAAGTCTAGGCCTTCCACATCACAGCAAGTTGATGACTATTATCAGAAGAGAAGGTCATCAAGGAAAGAGAAAAGCAGATCAAAGCCCAGCAAAGCCACTACTTCAAAGATTGTCTGCTATTGTTGCAATAGGCCTGGACATGTAGTGGCTGATTGTCCTAACAAAAGGAAGGAATCTTCAGAAAAGAAGAAGACTTATCAGAAAGGCAAGAAGGAGAAATCCTTTGTAGCAAAGAAAGATAAAAGTCTGTCAGACCAGTCAACTTCAGAATCAGGATCTGAAGCTGAAGCATATATTGGACTATATGCTGCATCTGAGGAAGAGGAGTTTATGCAGTTGCTAGACTCCATCAATGAACATCAATGCATGGGTTTGATGACAAGATCAGAAGAGGACATATGCCAGAATCAGTCTGGTCCTAATGAGGTAAATTGTCCTTCCTGTACATCTGTTTGTAGTACAAGTGAAGAATCAGCTACATCTGCATCAAGTGATGAAGATGCATCTGGATCTGAAGGAGATGTCTATCAATTGATAGACAAGTATGGGGACTTGTTGCAGGCCCTTAAGAAAAGCAAGAACCTGGTTAAAACATAGGCTCAGGAAATTGCTGAACTAAGGATAGCAACAACTGAGTTAGAAAAAGTCCTTGATCAAAAATTAAATGAAATTGCCAAGCTGAAGAATATAACTATTATTCAGATGGGCACAATTAATTATACTAATGATCAAGTAAAGAGTCTGGAGGCCAGACTTAGAATTGAAAGGGATTTAGTGGCTAGTTACTCTAAGCCAAAATCTGTCTTACCCTTGATAGATGAATTTGTCACTCAGAAGGGTAAGGCTGGATTAGGATTTAAAGGTAACTCCAGGGCTGGCAGATTCAAGAGGAAAGGCAAAGTCCCTATTCAGCCACTAAACCTTTCAGTCCCCATAAGGTTTAGTAAGGAGAAAGTGCCTTCTAACATATATGATCAAGAAGACATTCAAGGTCATATTAAGACAAATGTTCTGAAGAACAAGGGTGTTAAGGCAAGCAGGCCTACCTATGGTCATAAACCAAATGGTTTTAAGAAATCAGTAGGTGAAGTAGCAACAGCACCAGCAATGAACAGAAATTCTACTGACAAGGATGTATCTAGATCTAGATACAATAAGTTTGAATGTTGGTGCTGTGGCAAGAGGGGCCATTTTGCATTGGACTGCTGGTATAACACAAGTGTTATAAAGAATAAGAGTCTACCTGTTAGAAGAGGTTATGATAACTTTATTAATGCTAACCTGAACCAAGGACCCAAAACTTACTTGGGTTCTAAGGGTAAGTAATTCTGTATTGCAGGTGAATCCAAGTAACCATGCCCCTATATGGTACTTGGATAGTGGTTGTTCCAGGCACATGACTGGAACAAAGGGGCTGCTGAAGGAGTATTCATCTGTCAAAGATGGACATAAAGTGATCTTTGGTGGATCTGAAAAAGGAGTCATCAAAGGGTTTGGTAACATTTCTTCTAACCTAATTACTATCACCCAAGTGGCCTATGTAAAAGGTTTGAAACATAATTTAATAAGCATAAGCCAGCTGAGTGATCTAGGATATGACATTTCATTTGGTAAGGATGGATGTCATATCAAAAGGTCAAGTGATCAAGAGATCATTTTGACTGGGTATAGGAAGAGAAATGTATATTGCCTTAATTTTGAGTGTGAAAATAAGGCTTCCCCCATTTGTCTTGTAGCTGATGACAATGCTTCCCATTGTGTTAAGTGGCACAAGAGATTGGCTCATCTAAACTACAAGACAATTGGCCAACTCATTAGTAAAGAACTAGTGAGGAATGGGCATCAAGTTAAGTGTATAAAGGAAGGGGTATGCTCAGCTTGTCAAAAGGGCAAGCAGACAAAATCCTCATTTCAAAGCCTTGAAAACAAGGATTCTGTGAGGTGCTTATACCTCTTGCATATGGATCTTTTTGGTCCTATGCCAGTTCATAGTCTAGGTAGGAAGGTCTACACTTTTGTGGTTGTAGATGACTATTCTAGATTTACATGGGTGTTCTTTCTAAAACAAAAATCTGAAACCCCAAGTGTACTACTTAATTTTGTAAAGCAAATTCAGAATGAACTGAATAGTACAGTGGTCAAAATCAGAAGTGATCATGGTACTGAGTTTTATTCTGAAAGCATAACAAATTTGTGTAAAGACTTTGGGATTTTCCAAGAGTTCTCCTCACCAAGAACACCTCAGCAAAATGGAATTGCTGAAAGAAAGAATAGAAAATTAATTGAAGCTGGTAGAACTCTATTGAGTGACACCTCTCTCCCAGAATATTTTTGGGCTGAGGCAGTTAACACTGCTTGTCATGTCATCAATAGGGCTTCTATCACCAAAAGCCACAGAAAGACTCCCTATGAGATTGTGAAAGGCAGAAAACCAAATCTATCCTATTTCAGGATCTTTGGTTGCAAGTGCTATATACTTAACAATGGCAAGTCATATTTGACTAAGTTTGCTGCCAAATCCCAGGATGGGATATTTGTTGGGTACAACACAAATAGTAAGGCCTATAGAGTCTTTAACTTAACTACTCAAGTTGTTGAAGAATCTGTGCATGTTGTATTTGATGAAACAAGATTAATCAATAGTGAGTTGTCTTGTAGATCAAATGACTCAACAGGTATAAGCAAGAAGATGGACAAGCTCTCCATTGCTGAAGCTTCAAAGGAAGATGAAGCATTGGAAAATGAAGGCTGCTGTCCAGGGGGAGTACAAGAGATAATGGAAGCTGATGAAAACCAGGAGGCTCAGCAGAATGAAGAAGCTGGAGATGCTCAACCTGAAGGGAATCTTCCTCCAGCTATAAGATATCTGAGAGATCATCCAACTGATCAGATAATTGGTGATCCAAGACAAGGAGTGCAAACTAGAAGCAGAAATCAAAGCACAGTTTTGCATTCAAGTTTCTTGTCCCAGATGGAACCTAAGAAGTTTGAAGAAGCTATCCAAGACCAGCACTGGATTGATGCTATGCAAGAGGAGCTGAATCAATTCAGAAGATGCAAAGTCTGGGAGCTGGTTCCTAAACCAAGAGGCCACAATATAATTGGCACTAAGTGGATCTATAGGAACAAGCTAGATGAGAGTGGGATAATAGTGAAGAATAAAGCAAGGTTAGTTGCAAAAGGATACAGGCAGGAAGAAGGAATTGACTTTGATCAAACCTTTGCTCCAGTAGCAAGGCTGGAGGCAATCAGAATGTTCCTTGCCTATACAGCCTACCAAGACTTCAAAGTATACCAGATGGATGTGAAGTCAGCATTTCTGAATGGTGATCTTAAAGAAGAAGTATATGTAGAGCAGCCATCAGGTTTTATAGATTCTCTTAAACCTGATTATGTGTATAAGCTTAGGAAAGCTTTGTATGGGTTAAAACAAGCTCCAAGGGCTTGGTATGAAACCCTATCTACCTTCCTCATTGAGAATAAATTCTCAAGAGGAAAGATAGACAAAACTCTATTCCTTAGGGAATCCAAAGGAAAGATCATCTTAGTCCAGATCTATGTTGATGACATAATCTTTGGATCTACTGAAAAACAACCTTTGTAAAAAGTTTGCCAAACTTATGCAAGGGAAGTTTGAGATGAGCAGTATGGGAGAACTTAAGTTCTTCTTGGGACTCCAAGTAAGACAGACTGATGATGGATTGTCCATATCCCAGTCTAAGTTCACCAAAGAATTAATTAAGAAGTATGGTATGGAGTCATCCTCCACCATGAGAACTCCTATGGGAACTAGTATGCCTATATGCAAAGATGAGACAGGTAAACCTGTTGATGAATCATTGTATAGAGGAATAGTTGGGTCTCTACTATATCTCACTGCTAGTAGACCTGACATTATGTATGCAACATGTGTCTGTGCTAGGTACCAAGCCTGCCCTAAAGAATCTCATTATACTGTAGTCAAAAGGATTCTGAGATATCTAAAGGGCACTCCTACTCTAGGTCTTTGGTACCCTAGGAATAGAGATTTTCTACTAACAGGCTATTCAGATGCAGATTTTGCAGGATGTAGAGAGGATAGAAAGAGTATTACAGGTACTTGTCAATTCCTGGGAGGAAGACTAATATCTTGGAGTAGTAAGAAGCAGACCAGTGTGGCAATTTCCACAGCTGAGTCAGAGTATGTTGCTGCTGGAAGCTGCTGTGTACAGCTATTGTGGATGCAACATCAGCTTAAGGATTATGGTATTCAGGTAAGTAGAACACCTCTTTTATGTGATTCAAAGAGTGCTATTTCTATTGCTAATAATCCAGTTTCTCATAGTAGAACTAAGCATATAGAAATCAAATACCATTTTCTTAGAGAACATGTAGAAAGAGGAGACATCTCATTGGAATTTGTAAAAATAGATTATCAAATAGCAGATGTATTTACTAAGCCTTTAGATGAAACCAAATTCAATAAATTAAAAATTGAATTAGGTATGTTAACCATTGATTAATGTATTAACAAAATCATTAACAATGCAATTGAAGTGGTATATAAATAAGTAGAGGTAATTACAAACAACATAATCAAGTGTTAAAAAAAAAGGACACATTGAAGTTACAGAAATTGGCTAAGTAAGAATGTGTCGACACATTCAGTAGTAATGTGTCGACTCAGAGAAATTATGTCGACAAGTCAGAAATATTGTGTCGACACAGAGAATATGTGTCGACACTTGAGAGTTATATTGTCGACTTAACCAGGAATGTAATGTCGACTCAACCAGGAAAATGGTGTCGACACTTACAGAATATGTGTCGACACTTATCCTTAGAGTCGACACAGAATTTCTGTTTATCTAAGGTGTCGACATAACCACAAATTGGTGTCGACACATAATAGGCTGAAATAATGTCGAGACAATAGAAGTTTGTGTCGACACATTCCGTCTGTGTCGACACATTTTGACTGTTTTTGGCGCCTTTTGAACTTCTTTCAACTGAGGCTATAAATAGGTCAAAAACTCATTCTGTCGACACGCTTCCAAGGTTTTCGAGACTAAAACCCTGTGTCGACAGTCTATCTTTCTCTCTTCTCTCAAGCTTTCTCGACGAACCGATGGCGCCAAGGATTGAAGACAACATAAATGAAGGGTATGAGTTGGTGCGCCAGGCCTTTGCAGAGGCGCCGCCAGATGTTCAAGGAGTTATCACCCTCCTTTCTGAGTCAGGGTTAGAATTTCTCATCTCAGAACCTACTAAAATCTGGAAGAAGGAGGTGCACGAGTTCTTTATCTCTACATCAGTCCACTCTACTGGCCTCAAGATTAAGTCCACTGTTCAAGGGACTAAGGTGAAGATTAATCAAAGAAGTTTAAGAAAGATCTTTCAATTGAAAGTAGTTGAGAATGAAGAGGAAGTTCCTATATCTAAGACAAGGGAAGCCCTTCAATGGTTTGGACTGGACTCAGGATTGAAGATTGGAGCTGCCTTCAACAGGAAGGGTATGAATCAACAAGGGAAATTCTTGCCAGAAGTAGTTGGGAAAGTAATCCTCTGCAAGACAGGTGGACATGATAGGATTTCTGCCTATATGTTCAGCCTGATGACCAGGATAGTTTTTACTATTCCTACTGATTGGTCAGGAGTGATCTTTGACAAGATCAAAGAAGGAATCAAGAAGCCTAACATGGCTAGGATCATGAGCCTGTACTTCACTGGAGTGATTCCTGAAGTGATGCAGTAACTGCAAGGGAGTAAGATTAATCATATGAGAAGAATGGATATGAGATTGTTCTCCAGGTGGGATAGGGTGCTGTCCAAGGATGTGCCTGAAGAGAGCAGGCCAGACACCCCTGTGAAATCCCCTACACAAAATCAAGAATCTGAACAATTACAAGAAGACCCACTGAGGACACAGGTTGAAGAACAGCTTGCCTCATCTATAGTCCAGGAAGTGTCAACACCTGTACAGATGAAGGGGGAGACAGTTTCCACTCCTGCTCCAAAGGTATCTACTCCTGCTCAGGTATAAGAGGAGCTAATGTATTTTACTATAAAAGACATTGCTCATATTCTTATTACTGCACAGGTTCAGGGGGAGCTAGTGTCCACTCCTACTCCAGATACTACAAATACTGAAGTGCAAGTACAAGAGGAAGCACAGTTAAACTTGTCTCAAGATTTAACTGCTGCAGAAGTTACAGCTCAACTGGAATTTACTATGGAGGAGTTGTTCCCAGATATTGATACTACTGCTGATAAAGTAGGAGGTGGACCAGATATTGAGAAGTCCATAGGTATGGACATTGATCAGTAAACTGAAGTTGAGCCACAGGTTGAGGGTGAGCCAGTGGATGTTGAAGCTGAGCAACAGGTCCCTGGAACTGATACAATTCATCATCCTCAAGAAAGAATTCATGTAGATACTTCATCTGAAACAGAAACTGAAGAAGCCAGGGTGGCAAAGAAAAGAAAACTTGTTGTATTTAAGAGAAGAAGCAAGCATTATAAGCAGGCTTTACAGACCACACCTCTACAAGTATCTCCAGCCTTTGATTACAACAAATTTATGATAGATCTACAAGTAAAATTGGATGAACAAAGGCTGGCTATGGAAAATTATGTTGATGAAAATAGCAAGTCACTTCAGTTTGACTTAGCTCAGGATATAAAGTCCATCCAGTTTCAGGTAAACATGCATAAAAAAGGAAATGACAGATTGCTTCCACAAGGGTGGCAATGCTGTGGTTTATCTAGCTAAACAACAGGAGGCTATTACTACAAAGGTGGATGACATTGCTTTGAAGCAAAGTTATGTTTTGGAAAATCAGATCAAAATGAATGATAATTTAACTGAATCTCATAATGAGATCATTGAGGAGGTAAAGAAGATTGTTCCAGGTCTGCCTGCAGATAGAGCCAAAGAAAGGGAAGAATTTGATAAGAATTTTCAAGCTGCCATTGCATCTGTTAAGACTGCCATCACAACCTCTCAAAAAGAAATATCTGACAAGCTTCAAAAGTTAAAACCATTTTTCAAAGAGGGTGTGAATTATTTGGATGGCCAAATCCGATTTCAAAAGGAAGATCTAAGAGATCATGTATCTAGAGAAGCCATAAAGGGGGAGAGGATGCTAATTCATGCAGGCTCAGAGCACTCCAAATGGGTGACCAATAGTATCCGAGCCACTTTGGGATATCCCCCATTGTGTGATGATGCTATGGTGGCTGAGTCAGGAATACAATCAAATCTACTTGAAGGCAATCAACCTGAGGTTGCCCAAGTCATTTACCCCCCTCCAGATTTTGACTTGATTGATCAGAAAGTTCAAGGAATGTATAGTCCTCCAAAGGAGGTTACTAATATTGTCTTTGGAAAGGTTGATAAGCCTGAGGCTACT
Source organism: Platanthera zijinensis (assembly GCA_039513925.1). Classification (NCBI taxonomy): domain Eukaryota; kingdom Viridiplantae; phylum Streptophyta; class Magnoliopsida; order Asparagales; family Orchidaceae; genus Platanthera; species Platanthera zijinensis. The sequence goes on from CM077091.1 coordinate 85,967,082, forward strand.
CTGAAAGAACAGCAAGATGCTCTATTAGCCAAGAAGAAATTCAGAGAGCAGGCTGTACTTAAGCCAGATTATGAGCAGTGGAGTCCTACTTCAAGGAACATAATACTCACTGCATGGAAAGCTGTACAAGATAAAGTTCATGAGAGAGGCAAGTGGTACAATGAAATAGAATGGCAGAAGTATGAGGCAAGACAAGAAGCAATAGTACAATTCAGAAGGAAAGCTAAGCTGGGAAGACTGCCATCAGATGCTAAGGAGCCAAGCAAATACTTCCCAAAGCCTTTTCATTATTTTGAAAGGCAAAGGATTAAGGAAGAATCTCAGAAGAAAGCTGATCTTAAAGGAAAGAAGATAGCTGAAGAATCAGAAGCTCCTGTGACAGCTACAATTCAATCTGGCAAAGGGATTATAATTAGAGAGCCTGATCAATCCTGATTATGTTTTAAGTTTTTTTTTATATAGTGTTTTGTAATGTTGTGATGTAATCATTAAATGTAAAACATTGTAATCAAACATTACCCAGTTATAAACAAAATGCAGTTTGGCATATTATAATGTGTATTCTGTGATGAATTGTTTTTTTTATGTTTTGTTTATATTAAAGTATTCCTGTTATGTCATTAATCATCATTTAGTACTGTTTATAAATGGTGTATATCATTGGCTATAGGGGTTATGACTTCTCCAAATAGGGGGAGATTGTTGGGTACATTGGAAAATGTGTACCTGATTTGAAGAAGCCCAACCTAGCTCAATGATATACATCAAGGTGTATTTGATGTTGTTTTAAGTTGACATGTGCAGGTGAAGAATTGACAAAGTATGCAGAAAAATTCTAAGTCCAAGTGTCGACACAGAGGAAGCAGTGTCGACACATAGAAGAAAATAGTCGACACAACACTGGGAAGCAGTGTCGACACATAGCAGTTAGTCTACAACTACACTGGGAGAATGTGTCGACACAGAAGAAGTAAGTCGACACATCACTGGGAATTTGTGTCGACACAGAAGAAAAGAGTCGACACAACTCTGGAAATTTGTGTCGACACAGAAGAAAAGCGTCGACCTCAATATTGGGAGAATGTGTCGACACAGAAGAGTATAGTCGATCTCAAGATTGTCGACATCAGCTGAATGTGTCGACACAGAAGAAAATAGTCGACCTCAAGTTTGTCGACACCAGCAGAATGTGTCGACACATTGTGATTAAGTCGACACATTAAAGCAGATTTAAGAAATGAATGTGTCGACACCTGAAGGCTAAGTCGACACTTACTAAGTTATAATTCTACAACAACTGTGTCGACACACAGGACTTGTGTCGACACACTGAAGAGTCAAGACCAAGTTATTTTCAGAAGAAGCTGTGTCGACTCAAAGGCAACTTAGTCGACATCACTGAAGACTGTGTCGACACCAAAGTCAATTGTGTCGACACAGATAGACAGATGGTCTCGACACTTTCTGACAGACTGTTTCAACAACTTGTGGTTCAAGACTAAGGCACAGGACTTGTTTGAAGACTTGACAGCTGTGGGTTACCACCGGTTAACTGAAGCTGTCAGACTTGTCAGAAAACGGTTAGAAACCGGATCAGCCGGTTACCATGAAGAATGTCTATAAATAGACTGATTCAGAAGGAGAACAACAACCATAACAGATAGCCCTTTTTGAATAACTTTGAATCAAAAAGGAAGAGAAGGATCACAATCCAATTCATTTCAAGAAAGTGCTAGTCACTTAAGAAGATCTTCTCCGGGAGATCTAAGAAGACTATCTAAGGATAGATCTAAGAAGAGTTCTAATCAGAATTCAGAAGAATCTTTCAAAGTGCTGGATAGAGAGAGGTCAAGCCAGAATTAGAAGAAGAAGAAAGAAACCACCAGTGGATTCTCAAGAAGCTGTTTGGAATCAACTCAGCTAAGTACATTTTCAAGAAGCTTTGAAGAAGGCTCAGATACAGTTGATTGCATCAGCTGATCAAGAATTGTCTTGGCCTTTTCTCTCTCAACTTTGGCAAGACAGTTTAATAATCTTTTCTATATTTCTGTAGGATCTGTTTACACAGATCTGAGTTGTAAGCCTATGTTATAAAGGCTGAGTGTAGGAGTGTTGAACTCTGAGTGGTAGGGCTGTTTGCCTGAGTGTAGGAGAAGGATATTCTCTGAGTTGTAGGCCTTGGGGCAAGGCTGAGGTAGGGCAGTTGTGCCTGAGTTGTAGGAACCAGTTGGGTTCTGAGTTGTAGGATCTGTTGATCTGAGATAAGTGGAAGTTTGGCCGAATCTAGCATACTGCTAGATAGGTGAAGGGGGAAAGTGGATGTACCCAGACCTTGGGGAACCACTATAAAACATTGTGCAATCTGTGATATTTTATTTTCTGTGATTGTTGTGCCAATTGTGTTAGCTATTGAATTGAATTCTGCCTAGAAGTTTTTATAAGAAAAGCAGAACCTATTCACCCCCCCCTCTAGGTGTTTAGGCTGCCTTGAAAGTTAAACTAACAAACTCCGAGGTCACATAGTGAATGTGATCATCCCTCGAAAAACGCAACGAGAGTAAGATTTTTGATATCGAGCTAGAGAACTCCGAATTGGGTTCTATTGATTCCTGCGACCTCATATAACCAAGACAGGTGCATCGGAATCCGTCGCGTCACAATTCTAAATCTAACAACAGATTTGGACATTTTGACCATTTTAGCGCGCTACGACGCGCAAATTTCGGACTTTCGCCAAACGAACTTCGATTCGACCCCGGTCAGTGGCGTTGGATTCGTATGGTCAATACAAAGTCAACGGAATTGGTCCGGACCAGTTTCGAAGATGGATGGTCAAACCATGGTCAAATCAAGCTCAATCGTGCATCGAAAAGCGTGCGTGCACTAATTGTGATACGACGCCCAAACTTTGACCCGACCCCGACGACTTGGACCCACTTTAACTTTGACCAGAAAGGGGGACCCCCCTAGGGTTGACTTGGTCAAACACCCCTAAAAATCCACTTTTTAGAATTCTCTCCAAATGGGGGGCCCACGACCCCCCTCTTCATAATCACTTAGGGCCTTGCCCTCACCCACCTTGGGCCCCTCCCAACCAGCAAGGAGCCCCTAGGGCAAGTAAAGGCCCACAAACCCCATACTCTCCTCTCCCCCTCTCTTTCTTAACCATGGAGGCCCAAGCCCATGGGGCTTTCCCCTATTCCCCACATGGGGAATATGTGGCACCTCCAGCTGTCCTTGGACAGTTGGAGTGTGGTAATTAATCTCTCCCTAAGGAGGGATTAATCCCACATTGCCAAAGAGGGGATAACCCTCCCCCTCCAAGCCTATATAAAGGCCCCCCTCCATATTATTATCCTCAAAGCTAAGAGGAAAAATCCTCCACCCCTCCCCAAGGTAGGCCGGAGCTCAGGTCGCCGGAAAAGTCAAGCCCGAGCTCCACCACCTCACCACCCTCCATGGCCACCCAACCAGGCCACCTCCAAGTGCCCCCAGCACAGGTAGAAACCTTTCCTCTCCTCTCTCCCTAACCTTTTGATGAGCTGCATGAAGGCTCCAACGGCCGGAGCGCTACTTCCGTCACCCCGTACCCTCCCGTTTAAATAAAAAAAATGCTCCGGCGATGGCCGGTGGAGGCAGGATGTCGGACCATCGCCGGAGGGAGCGCCCACCACCGGCGGGTTAGGCGGTGGAGGAGCCATGGCCGGCCGACGACGGAGAAGACCCGCAAGGGTCGTTTTCTAGTTTTTGGTACAGGGGTTTCGGGGGGGGGGGGGGGAAGAAGATGAAGTAATAATTATATATATATATAATTATAATTATTATAATTATTATAATATTATAATGAGTTTTGATTTTTCAGAGACTAAATGAGAGACTTGATGAAAAAGTTTTGTACATGAAAATTGTTCCCCTTAATGAGGGAAGCACCGATAAAATTTTTGAGAATTTTTGGAGTTGTTTTGGTATTTTTAAAAGCCCAAATGAAAATTATGTGGCCAAATTAAAGACCCAAAACTCTTCGAAAAATTATGAAATTTTTTCCAAAGTCATTTTAGACCCCCTTATAGGTTGTATCAATATTTGGAGACTTGGAGTTTAAAATTGAAATTTCTCCCAACTATTGGAGCCTAGGTCGCGCTCGGAAATTATTACGCTCATTTTCTTCGAAAATGAAAATTGGAGCGTGCGGCTATCATCTCTAATTTGAATAATAAATTTAAATTATCATATTGAAAAGAGTGGCCGAGGCAAGTGACCAAGCTCCGTGTGTTTCGAGACTTCGTGAATCCGTCGTGCGCCTCGACTCTCGGTGATCTAAGCACGCTCGGAAGGTGAGAGTACGAATAGTGAGTTGCAAATTATTCTCGATAAATAAGGAGGATGTAACTCCTGATAAGCCTTTGATTTGATTAAGTTGTGATTAATAAAGCGCAACCAAATCATAATCGGATCTTAATAATGGGTGTAACCCAATGAATCCTTATTAAAAACTGAAATAGAACTGAATGTGCCTCCTGAGAACGGAGATGAGACTGTAGCCTCCTGAATGGAGTGATTGGACTACTAACCTTTCCTTTATGTTTTACTCCAGTCTCGTACTGGTCAAGTACTTTCAATTTAGTTCTACTCCAGTCTCGTACTGGTCAAGAACTTTTAATTCAGTTCCACTCCAGTCACGTACTGGTCAAGTTCATTTAATTCAGCTCTACTCTAGTCTTGTACTGGTCAAGTACTTTTAATTCAGCTCTACTCCAGTCTCATACTAGCCAAGTACTTTTAATTCAGGTCTAATCCAGTCCCGTACTGGTCAAGTACTTTTAATTCAGCTCTACTCCAGTCTCGTACTGGTCAAGTACTTTTAATTCAACTCTACTCCAGTCTCATACTAGTCAAGTACTTTTAATTCAGTTCTACTCCAGTCCGTACTGGTCAAGTACTTTTAATTAAGCTCTACTCCAGTATCGTACTGGTCAAGTACTTTTAATTCATCTCTACTCTAGTCTCGTACTGGTCAAGTACTTTTAATTCAGTTCTACTCCAGTCTCGTACTTGTCAAGTACTTTTAATTCAGTACTACTCAAGTTTCGTACTGGTCACATTTCATTACAACACTCTAAATAAGCAGCATAATCACCACACTTGTCCTCATTGCAATTTACTATTATAATCCCGGGTCCTGCTCTGACGAGCAGTCGTGGCTAAAGTTGAGCCTTAATTGGGGATAACTAGAGTTGATATGGGCCTCCAGGTATAACCCCAAATAATGCGCTCCCACGCTCCTTATCGAAAGTAGAGTTGAGCGTCGCCGCCCGAAGTTTAAGCCTAGTAGGGCAAGCCGACCTATACCCGATGTGTATTATGATTGCCTTTTGTTTGATTGTTTTTAAATTGCTTGCGGTGCAATAGTGGCGGGTCAGCCCCCCCCCCCCCCCCCACAGACCGTTCTTACCAGTGCGGGAAGGTCGACGACTCAAGGTGACAGGGAGATGGGTGCCACGGGTCACCGACCGTTATATTATTCCCTGTCGGGTTTCCTCCACTGGACGACCAAAACGATTTGCCAGATGTCGCTCACATCCAAGATTATATAAGGTTGTATGTTAGGGTCTTGGGTTGTGCAATACGATCACCCCCAGAAATGGCAGGACTGGCCACTGTCACCGACGACCACATCGGTGAGGCCCGCGGGGCTCGCTACCCTGCTAGAACAGAAGCGGACCAAACTATGTCGACATAGGGTTTGTGTGCGCGGCTGTGAATGCCTGTGATAGAGTACAAGATATGAAAACTTGATGTGTTGTTATGCTAGTGGAGCCTTGCTATAACTGATTTATAGTGTTCTACTTTTCTTCGTTATACTATCCTGCTCTCTTTTATAGTTGCTCCTAGCTATACATATATGAAATGTTGTGTTAACCCTCTCTTGCTTCGGCTATCTACTTCTTTTGGGTGTGTGTGTGCTCGTCCCCAGGATATGGATCCGGGGATAAGATTTGTTTCCACTTAGCTCTGTAACTAACGGTTATCTAAATAACCATTCACAGGAAATGGAGCATCGTAGTGACCCGCCGCCGCAAGAGATTACGCCAGCGGCTAGGACTACCCGAGAAGATGCACCCCCGACGTCCTCAGAGTTTAGAGACGTGAGTACTGCCGAGCAGCATAGGGAGAGAGAGTGTAAGGGTTATATGTAGTACATGTATAGCCCACGGGCTTATATAAATACTTAGGCTTTGGCCCTAGAACCTCTATATAATTATATGATGTGTTATATATATCTACAGTGGTTTCCTGTTAATGCTTCCGCTATACTCTCATGGGTTGTGAATGTTATGATTCGAGCCGAGCAAGGCGGACTACTAGTGCTTAGAAAGGGTGGACCGTTTCCCCTAAGGAGCACTGGGTGGACGTCTTGGGAGAGTAGTACCCCTCCGACCTGACCCAGGCTAAAGGTTGGGGGGAGGGGGCGCTACAAATGTATCATAGTGATCACGATTCGTCCATGTGGAGCAGTCTCAGGATCCCTCCATCCATCGCTTCATTCTGGGTTCGAGACGAACCTTGCAGCAGAAGCCTGGTGGGCCATAGTGTAGAGGCTTAGGGATTCTAGACTGTACGATAGTATGCCCATACACCGTTATTTCCGCTTTGTCTGTCATTTTTGCAAATTGCCCCTACATTTGCAAAATATTGACACTCTTTCCAGTTACTTCTCCAGATATCGGAGTACAGTAACAGGGGATCCTCGTCTAGAGGATATGTTCAAGCTACCCCACATCTAGACTCGATCGCTCCCGCGGCTATACCGTTTGCCGAGATTGACTTGGGGTAGACATTGACATCCATTCTGGCCACTTTCCGGACAGCCTTAGCATAACCACCACGAGAGATTGCGGTACCTACCGATTTACTGATGACTTTTCGAGGACTGAGGTCGCCCGCTTTTAGATTTACAGAGACTGCCATCTAGGCAGAGGAGTGGGTGGAGCGTGTGGAGGAGCTATTAGTGGGAATGATGTGCCCAGCTGTGGCTGCAGTCTCTTTAGTGGTGACCCTTTTGGAGGGATACGCGAGGGATTGGTGGAGAATGGCTAGTCGTTCTACTTTTCGAGGTCGGCCGTTGAGCGCGATCCTTTGGGGGGAGTTCTCCGAGGGTCTACTAGAGTTCTTCATCACGGATGTAGACCGAGCCGCGTTGTAGGAGAGGTTCTTGCTCATTCGACCGGGCAACCCCATAGTGGCAGAGTATAAGAGAGAGCTTATACAGCTAGCATGCTTCGCCGGGTTCTGGCTGCCTCCGACAGAGATAGAGCTTCTCGGTTCTACCGAGGACTAAGACACGACCTGGTGCATACCCTGATCATGCTCCCTCAGGCCACCTTTCACACCATAGCCACCCATGCGGCAGCATTGGAGTTGGACCAGCGGACAGTGGCTCAGCAGCGTAGAGGCCAGGTAGAGATTCCTCGAGACCAGAGGCGAGATGAAGGAGTTGCTCCCCACAGACAAGATAGAGAGCGCAGGAAGCGACGCCGCAGACATCCCTATAGGCACCCACCAGTACCCCCAGCATCCCAGCCGCACAGCTAGACATCAGACCAGCTCCAGCACCACAGCCCGCACTAGTGGCCCGACGAGATGTTCCCTTCACAGGGAACTGCTTCTTATGTCAGCATCCGAGACATATGAGAGCTTTCTAACCACAGGCGATAGGGAGACCGGGATTAGGAGCAGTTTAGGGTGAACAGCCAGCATAGGGACATGGTTAGAGAGGCTGCAGAGGCAGAGCTGGTAGGAGAGGCCAGCAGGGCCGAGCAGCGCCCTTGGAGGCCTACGCATTGGACTTACAGTACGGACCGGCCCCTGACGTAGTTATAGGTATTTACTTTAGGCGATAGAGAGATACTAGATCTTACTTCTAATGTTGTATATTACTTACATCTTTTGTATTAGTTAGATTATATATATACTTCCCATATCGTCAGGAATCTTGTTGGTAGAAGGACACCCTGCCAAGACCCTTTTCGACAGAGGAGCGATGCATTCTTTTGTTTCCCACGAATTCATCACAATAAAAGAGAACGTTATTCATTCGACCAGACTTTCTTTACGAATTCATTTACCGGACGAGTCAGATATGACATCTACAGAAAAGTGCTCGTTCCAGATTGTGCTAGGAGATGTAGAATTTGGGATTTATGCAACCATCCTAGCAATAATTGAATTTGACATTATTCTAGGGATGGACTGGCTGGCTGAGCACCAGGCACAGATAAATTGTTCCATGCGAGAAGTCCAGCTACAAAACCCAAATGGCCAAGGCATCACATTGATAGGTGTGCCCTCTATCTCACACATTATTTCTGACTTCAACGCAGATTGCGAAATCAGTCCGACATAAGGACGGAGTATACCTTAATTATCTACTTCGATATGGAAGACAAAACCCAGGTGCTCGCCAAAGTCCCAGTAGTCCGCAACTTTCCAGATATTTTCCTTGAGTCCCTCCCGGGATAGCCACCCCAATGAGAGGTTGACTTTCAGATTGAGCTCGTGTCCGGAGCACGGCCAGTATCACGAGCCCCCTACCAAATGGCCCCAAGAGAGCTGACTGAACTAAAAATTCAACTATAGGAACTGATAGATTCTGGATTCATCGATCCTAGTTCCTCGCACTGGGGAGCCCCGATGCTTTTCGTCAAGAAGAAAGATGGGACACTGCGACTGTGTATCGACTATATGGGACTAAATAAGCTTACTATACACAATACATACCCCCTCCCTAGGATTGACGAACTGTTCGATCAATTGCAAGGTGCATCCGTATTCTCCAAAATGGACTTGAGATCCAGCTATTATCAGCTTCGAGTCCGAGAGGAAGACATTCCCAAGACTGCCTTCAGCTCTCATTACGGTCTTTATGAGTTCTTGGTGATGCCCTTCGGGCTCACCAATGCACCCTCCGCATTTATGGCTCTGATGAATAAAAGATTTGAACCCTTCTTGGATCACTTTGTCATCATCTTCATAGACGACATCTTAATCTACTCGAAGAACAAGACGGACCATACTCGACATCTGCAGATGGTGCTACTAAAACTCTGGGAGCACTCCTTCTTTGCCAAATTCAGTAAGTGTGAATTTTGGTTGGAAGAAGTTGGATTCTTGGGCCATACGATAAATAAGGAAGGAGTAGCAGTAAACAAGGCCAAGATCCAGGCAGTACAAAATTGGCCACCACTCAGGATTGTTGCGGATATTCAAAGTTTTCTCGATCTTGCCGGATACTACAGGAAATTCGTCGAGGGTTTTTCCAAGATTGCCCTACCCCTAACTGTTCTCACTAGAAAAGACGTCGCATTCCGATAGATGCCGGAGTGAAAGGCTGCGTTCTTCAAACTGAAGAAGCGGCTAAATTCTGTGCCAATCCTTACGATCCCCACAAGGACCGAGGGATTACAAATATACATTGATGCCTCCCTGAAGGGATTGAGAGCTGTTCTAATGCAACATGACAAGGTAGTGTCCTACGCATCTCGACAATTAAAGCCGCACAAATTAAATTACGCATCACACGATTTAGAGTTGGGCGCCGTAGTCTTCGCCCTTAAAATCTGGAGGCATTATCTGTACGGAGTAAGATGCGAGATCTTCTCTGACCACAAGAGCCTCAAGTATATATTCACACAAAAAGAGCTGAATCTCCGGCAGTGTCTATGACTAGAATTCCTATGCGATTACTATTTCGCTCTCCAATATCACCCCGGGAAAGCTAACAGAGTCGCTGATGCCTTAAGCTGCCAGCCTGCGATAGCTGGGAGTTGGATGGAGCAAATCCCTAAGGAGCTATTCTAGTCCTTGATAGACTTGGAAATTACCCTGGTTTCCTGAAGAGATCCGGAAGAGTACTACGCTCAGCTGTATTGGATGGAGATCCAATGCGATATCCGAGAACAGATACGTGAAGCTCAGAAGATCGACCCAAAGGTAGTGTCGATTATCCAATCTCTGCAAGGAGGGGGCATAAGAGGATTATAATCTCCATGATGGGATTCTATAATTCAAGCATCACATATTCATTCCCGCTACCGGAGGAATTCGTGAAGAAATTCTGCAAGAAGCACATCAGCCCAGGTACTTGATTCATCCTGGTATAATTAAAATGTACGTGGACCTGCACAGGACAAATTATTGGTCTGAAATGAAGAGAGACGTCACCAACTTCGTGGCCCAGTATCATACCTGTCAGAAGGTTAAATCCAAATATCGCAGTCCAGGAGGCCTATTACAGTCCCTACCGATACCAGAATGGAAATTCGAAGATATCTTCATAGACTTCGTCCACAGCCTACCTCGATACCGCAGTGGGAATGACTCAATTTGGGTGGTCATAGATCGTCTCACCAAGGTAGCGCGGTTCATTCCAAATTGACAGGGTGACAGAGTTGATATCTTGGCCAGAATGTTCCTAGAACAAGTAGTTCGATTTTACGGAGTACCAAAGTCCATCGTATCAGATCGTGATGGGCGTTTCATGTCTAAGGAGTGGAGGCGGGTACATGCATACTTAGGAACCAAATTGGCCTTCAGTACCGCCTTCCACCCGCAGACAAACAGACAGACGGACAGACGGAGAGGACAAACCAGACGATGGAAGATCTTCGATTGTGCATAATAGAACACAATGAGCCGTGGGAGCAGCTATTGCCGTTTGTCGAATTTTCTTACAATAATAGCTTCCAGGCTAGCATTAAGATGGCTCCATACGAGGCATTGTATGAAAGATGTTGCCGAACCCCGTTGACATGGGCTCAGGAAGAAGACCCGAAAACCTTGGGAGTGGCTTACATTGATGAAACTACGACAGCGATACGGATGATCCAAGAACGAATGCGGCAAGCGCAGAGCTGACAGGCCAAGTACTATGATGCGCAACATCGACCGATGGAGTTCAGCATGGGGGAGATGGTATTTTTGAAAATAAACCCCATGCATGGTGTCTCCCGGTTGAGAAAGCAGAAAAAGTTAGAACCCCGCTACTTGGGCCCCTATCCGGTGATAGAGCGTGGTGGCCCCGTCGCCTATCGTTTAGCATTGCCCCCAGAGTTGGGAAATCTTCACGATGTGTTTCATGTCTCTTCCTTGACAGGAGTCCTCCGGCAACCAGAGCAGCACCTTCCTACCCCTCCGGTGTGACTACAATTTGATAGATCCATCCAGCTAGAGCTCGTCAGAATAGTAGATTACGAGGTAAAGACACTACATAACAATACCATCCCGATGGTTAAGATACTATGGTCAAACTACGGATGAAAAGAGTTCACGTGGGAACCTGAAGCACTCCTCTGAGAGAAGCATCCAGAGCTCTTTCCACAGGTATGTTACTTTTTCCCCCTACTTCGAGCAATTTTTCGGGGACGAAAATCCTTTTATTTTTATTGGATTGTAACATCCCGACTTTTATTTGGCCACTAGAGCCCTAGTGGGCCAATAAAAGTGGCCTGGACCCTACCCATGACCCAGTGGGAGGTAACCCTAGGTAGAAATACAACTAGAGATCTCTGAATTGAGTTCTATCGGTTTCTGTGGCCTCGTATAGTCAATACGAGTGCATCGGAACTCGTCCAGTTGAACCCCAAGGTCACATAGTGAATGTGACAATCCCTTGAAAAACGTAATGAGAGTAAGATTTTGGATATCGAGCTAGAGAACTCCGAATTGGGTTCTGTCGATTCCTACGACCTCATATAACCTAGACTGGTGCATCAGAATCTATCGCGTTGCAATTCGAAATCTAACGATAGATTTGGACATTTTGATAGTTTTAGCGCGCTGCGACGCGCAAATTTGGGACTTTCGCCAAACGAACTTCGATTCGACCCGGTCAGTGGCGTTGGATTCATATGTTCAATACAAAGTCAAATAAATTTGTCCCGGCCAGTTTCGATGATGGATGGTAAAACCGTGGTCAAATCAAGCTCAGTCGTGCACCGAAAAGCGTGAGCGCACCACTTGTGATATGACAACCAAACTTTGACCCAACCCCGATCACTTGGACCCACTTTGACTTTGACCAGCAAGGGGGACCCCCCTAGGGTTGACTTGGTCAAACCCCCCTAAAAATCCACTTTTTGGAATTCTCTCCAAATGGGGGGCCCACCACCCCCCTCTTCATAATCACTTAGGGCCTTGCCCTCACCCACCTTAGGCCCCTCCCAACCAGCAAGGAGCCCCTAGGGCAAGTAAAGGCTCACAAACCCCATACCCTCCTCTCCCCCTCTTTTTTCACAATGGAGGCCTAAGCCCATGAGGCTTTCCCCTAATCCTCACATAGGGAATATGTGGCACCTCCAATTGTCCTTGGACAGCTGGAGGGTGGTGATTAATCCCTCCCTAAGGAGTGATTAATCCCAAATTGCTAAAGGGGGGATAACCCTCCCCCTCCAAGCCTATAAAAAGGCCTCCTCCCTATTATTATCCTCACATCCCAGAGGGCAACTCCCCCACCCCTCCCCAAGGTCGGTCGGAGCTCAAGTCGCCGGAAAAGGAAAGCCCGAGCTCCACCACCTCAGCACCCTCCATGGCCACCCAACCCGGCCACCTCCAAGCGCCACAGCACAGGTAGAAACCTTTCATCTCCTCTCTCCCTAACCTTTTGACGAGCTGCATGAAGGCTCCAGCGGCTGGAGCACTACCGCCATCACCCCCTCCCCTCCCGTTCAAATAAAAAAATGCTCCGGCGATGGCCGGCCGTGGCAGCCGTCGGACCACCGCCGGAGGGAGCACCCACCGCCGGCGGGTTGGCCGGTGGCCGGCCGGCGACGGAGAACACCCGCAAGGGTCGTTTTCTATTTTTCGGTACATGTGTTTCGGGGGGGGGGGGGAGAAGATGAAGTAATAATTATATATATATATATATATAATTATAATTATTATAATATTATAATGGTTTTTATTTTTCAGAGACAAAATGAGAGCCCTGATGAAAAATATTTTAACATGAAAATTGTTCCCCTTGATAAGGGTAGCGCCCACAAAAATTTTGAAAATTTTTGGAGTTGTTTTGGTATTTTTAAAAGCCTAAATGAAAATTATGTAGAGAAATTAAAGGCCCAAAACTGTTCGAAAAATTATGAAATTTTTTTTCAGACTCATTTTAGACCCCTTATAGGTTGTATCAAAATTTGGAGACTTGGGGTTTAAAATTGAAATTTCTCCCAACTGTTGAAGCCTAGGGTCGCACTCGGAAATTATTACGCTCATTTTCTTCGAAAATGAAAATTGGAGCGCACGACTATCCTCTCTTATTTGAATAATAAATTCAAATTGTCATATCGACGAGAGTGGCTGAGGAAAGTGACCAAGATCCGTGTGTTCCGAGACTTCGTGAATCCGTCGTGCACCTCAACTCTCGGTGATCTAAGCACGCTCGGAAGGTGAGAGCACGAGTAGTGAGTTGCAAATTATTCTTGATAAATAATGAGGGTGTAACTCCTGATAAGCCCCTGATCTGATTAAGTCGTGATTAATAAAGCGCAACCAAATCATAATCAGATCTTAATAATGGGTGTAACCCAATGAAGCTTTATTAAAGTTGAAATAAAACTGAATGTGCCTCCTGAGAACGGAGATGGGACTGAAGCCTCCTGAATGGAGTGATTGGACTACTAATCTTTCCTTTATGTTTTACTCCAGTCTCGTACTGGTCAAGTACTTTCAATTCAGTTCTACTCAAGTCTCGTACTGGTCAAGTACTTTTAATTCAGTTCTACTCTAGTCTCATACTGGTCAAGTACTTTTAATTCATCTTTACTCCAGTCTCGTATTGGTCAAGTACTTTTAATTCAGCTATACTCCAGTCTCGTACTGGTCAAGTACTTTTAATTCAGTTCTACTCCAGTCTCGTACTGGTCAAGTACTTTTAATTCAGCTCTACTCCAGTCTCGTACTGGTCAAGTACGTTTAATTCAGCTCTACTCCAGTCTCTTACTGGTCAAGTACTTTTAATTCAGCTCTACTCCAGTCTCGTACTGGTCAAGTACTTTTAATTCAGTTCTACTCCAGTCTCGTACTTGTCAAGTACTTTTAATTCAGCTTTACTCCAGTCTCGTACTGGTCAAGTACTTTTAAATCAGCTCTACTCCAGTCTCGTACTGGTCAAGTACTTTTAATTAAGTTTTACTCTTGTCTCGTACTGGTCAAGTACTTTTAATTCAGTACTACTCCAGTTTCGTACTGGTCACATTTCATTACAACACGCTAAATAAGCAGCATAATCACCACACTTGTGCTCATTGCAATTTACTGTTATAATCTCGGGTCATGCTCTGACGAGCAGTCGTGGCTAAAGTTGAGCCTTAGTTGGAGATAACCGGAGTTGAAGCGGGCCTCAAGGTCTAGCCCCAAATAATTCGCTCCCACACTCCTTATCGAAAGTAGAGCTGAGCGCCGCCGCCCAAAGTTTAAGCCTAGTAGGGCAGGCCGACGTATACCATGTGTGTATTATGATTGCCTTTTGTTTTATTGTTTGTAAATTGCTTGCGGTGCAGTAGTGCCGGGTCAGTCCCACCCCCACCCCCCCCGCCCCCCTCCCCCCACAGACTGTTTGTATCAGTGCTAGAATGTCGACAATTAAAGGCGAAAGGGAGATGGGTGCCATGGGTGACCTGCCGTTATATTATTCCCCGTCGGGTTTCCTCCACTGGTCGGCCAAGACGATTCGCCGGATGTCGCTCACATCCAAGAGTACACAAGGTTGAACATTAGGGCCTGGGTATGTGCGGTACGACCACCCACAGAAGTGGCAGGACTGGCCACTATTACCGACGGCTACATCGGTGGGGCCCGTGGGGCTCGCTACCCTGCTAGAACAGAAGCAGACCAAACTATATTGACATAGGGTTTGTGTGCGCGGCTATAAATGCATGCGATAGAGTACAGGATATGAAAACCTGATGTGCTGTTATGCTAGTGGAGCCTTATTATAACTGATTTATACTGTTGCTGCTTTTCTCAATTATACTATCCTGCGCTCTTTTATAGTTGCTCCTAATAATACATATATGAAATATTGTGCTAACCCTCTATTGCATCGGCTATCTACTTCTATTGGGTGGGTGTGTGCTCGCCCCCAGGATATCGATACGGGGAGGAGATTTGTTTCCACTTAGCTCTATGACTAACGGTTATCTAAATAACCATTCACAGGAAATGGAGCATCGTAGTGACCCGCCGCCGCAAGAGATTATTGAAAGTTTATCTAGTGTCAACTAACTTCACCTATGGTGGGGGGATAGGTGATTTGTAGTATTTTGCGGAATTAAAAATTAACCTGCACAAACAACAAACACAACACAAAAAGCACACCAGAAATTATAGTGGTTCCCCGATTTGGATACGTCCTCTCTCCCCCTTCGACCAATCTCCCAACAAGGGACAACTCGGTCACTTCACCAACAGGATTGAAATCCAATCCTCTCACTATGGAAGAAACCCTTCCACTCGAAGGAGTCACTACTCCTCCACCACGGGTTGCACCAAACCCTTACAACGAGGAAACAAAGTTCCTTTGCAACAAAGTTAAAATAGAATGTATAAGAAATACAAACTACGTTTAGAGAACCCGATGTCCCTCTTCGTTCAATGAAGCTTTCTTGATGAAGACGAAGAGTCCACGATCGGCGCACTCTCTTGGAGAGGATCTTCTCGAGATCGACGATGGAAAGTGAATGCAGCGGCGATGCTTTGTAGATCCAAACTTCTTGACGAAGCTAGCAAGGTCTACCAACGATCTTACTTGGATCGATCGTCTCAATCGATTCGGAGGGGAGAAATATTCCCGCTCAACAATTCAAGAGACAAAGGATCTCAAGATAGACACGTGAGACGCTCAGCTTAGCCTCGGTTCTGTCACCGGATGATCAAAGATGACCTCTAAGATCAGCGGCGACGACTATCTTGTGAGAGGCGACGGCTTGCGAGCGGCGACGGCGATGGGAGGAAGTCCGCGATCGGCTAGGTCACGCTCGGCAGCCGTGTTCCTTTCTCGTTTTCTTCGCTACCTTGTTAGTTCAAATTCGTGGGTATTTATACTTTAGAACAACCCTAAAAGACCGTTGTGGGCCCCACAAGGAGAAACCCTAAGCTCAGTCCAAATAGTGCCTGATATCTTGGTTCAGTCCAGCGAGCAGATAGAAATCGCCTAAGGCAAATTCGGCGGGAATCATTGGTGATTCTCGACGAATCGGCGAGAATCACTTATGATTCCTGTCGAATTATACTTGGTAGAATTTTAGCTGAAAAGCTTGCCATCCGGAGTGAATCAGCGAGAATCAAAACCATTCTCGACGAATCGACGAGAATGCAGAGTAATTCTCGACGATTCGGCGAGAATCACTTATTGATTCTCGACGATTCTGACTTAGCAGAATTCTTGAAGGCGTTGAGTCAGCCAGATGCAGTCGGCGGGAATCGGCGAGTGATTCTCGACAATTCGGCGAGAATCACTAGTGATTCCTGTCTGAAAGTGAAGAAAAGATCTACCTTAACTCTAGAGGGGGGTGAATAGAGTATTTTAAAATAATTTATAATTAAAACTATAAAGCAGTGGAAGACT
The DNA here is from genome assembly GCA_039513925.1 of Platanthera zijinensis. NCBI lineage: Eukaryota > Viridiplantae > Streptophyta > Magnoliopsida > Asparagales > Orchidaceae > Platanthera > Platanthera zijinensis. The sequence continues at coordinate 85,983,700 of CM077091.1, forward strand.
TAATTTATGTATATGTGTAAGGTGCTTTTGATGAAATAAAAACTAAAGCAAGAACTAAGAAAACACACAGCACACAGCAAAGTCAAACACATAGCAACCAGATGACACAAGGAACTATAGTGGTTCCCCAACAACCTGGGTACATCCACTCTTCTACCACCCTTGGTAGGAATCCACTGCAGGAATAGTTTATCAGGTGTCCTGGGCACCAATGAGCTTTTGATAAGGTGCTCAAAAACTAAAACTAGATTTTTTGATAAGGTATCTTGCCACCACTTAGTTTTGACAAGGTCTCAGAAACCAGTCTCAGAACTTTTGAAGGGAGTTTTGAAAAACCCTTTTACAGGAGGGAAAGGAAAAAGAAAGAAAGAGTTGAGTTGTTCTTATCTGTCAACGGTCTGAGAGAAGACAAGTGGAAGATGAGGCTAAAGCTCCCCCTGCGATCTGTAAAGGTTCAGGAAGGTGAGCTTTGCTAGGGTGATAGGTCTTCAAGTGCTTCAGATCTCCAGCAAAAGATGTGAAAGTGAAGGGATAGATACGATTGCGGAATTAAAGATTATAGATATTGAAATAAGAACCCTAAAGCCTAACACAAAATGTTGTGCACAAACTAAAGCTAACTGTATTTACAGTTAAGCTTCAGGTCCTATCCAGCAACTAGCAAACCTAGTTAAAATCTAATCACAGCCACAATGCAATTAATTAATTAAGCAACCAGACGACACAAGATATTATAGTGGTTCCCCAAACACTGGGTACATCCACTCTTCTACCCACACGGTAGGAATCCACTACAGGTTTTTGATCAGGTGCCCTGCCACCAACAAGATCTGCTTCAGGTAGATCTAGAGACCCTTTAGACTTTTGATCAGGTGTCTAAAAACCAAGCTTTACTTTTGAAGGGAGTAAACAACCATTTACAGGAGGGGGAAGAGGGTTAGATTGTCTTCTCTATTTTAAATAAGATTAGAGAAGTACAAGGCCTCTTCAGAACTTCTGACAGAATACTGTCTTGAAGTTCTGAAGGAATAAAGCTAAGAAGAAGATAATAAAATATAAAATAAAAGGATCTTCTTCAGCAGCTTCCTTCTTCTTCTTCTTCTTCAATATCTCTGAGTGTATCTTCCTGGAATAGGAGCACTCAGGTTGAGGAAGAGCAGAAGAGATAACTTCTCAGTTTGATGAAGATTGCTGAGAGCTGGCTTTGCTGTATTGTATTTCTTCCTTCTGCTAGCAAGCCTTGGTTCTTTCTTCAAAAGAACTCCTTAATATAATGGCAGCAACAACGGCTCTAATATTTGAATTGAGCTTTGTCTTCATCTGGAATCAGCAACCTGGGTTGCATTTAACATAAAGACAAAACAAGTCTTGCAGATATATATCCTATAAAAGGGAAAGCTACTGCAGCTGCAATAAATAATTTGATAAAGGATGTTAGATAAAGTCACATCAGAAATAACTCTTTACAGCCAACGGCTATAAAGGACAGCTGCAGATAAAGTAATCAATAAGTCAACTAATAAGACAAACTACTTTATCTGAAAGGAAAGACTTATGCATAAGAATAGCAAGAATTGCTTTGAATTAATAGCAGTAAATCAATCAGATATTATATAATAAATATATGCTAGAAACACAGAAAATCACCCACCAAAATTTAATCTGAAAGCTTCTCAAATCAGCGTTCTACTATAGTCGAACGCCGTTCTACTATAGTGGAACGCCGTTCTACTATAGTGGAACGCCGTTCTACTATAGTCGAACGGTCCATTCTACTATAGTGGAACTCCGTTCTACTATAGTCGAACGCCGTTCTACTATAGTCGAACGCCGTTCTACTATAGTCGAATGCCGTTCTACTATAGTCGAACGGTCCGTTCTACTATAGTGGAACTCCGTTCTACTATAGTCGAACGCCGTTCTACTATAGTCGAACGCCGTTCTACTATAGTCGAACGCCGTTCTACTATAGTCGAACGCCGTTCTACTATAGTCGAACGCCGTTCTACTATAGTCGAACGGTCCGTTCTACTATTTTTGGACTGGAATTCTGAACTTCAAAACTGAACTTCTCTGGAATTTTCTGCACTTTCTTTTTGTATTCTTTTGATGTATACCTGGAGAATCCTATGACCCTTAGACTATACAATTTGGGTCAAACTAATAATCCTAATAGTGATCCTAACCCAAATCAGAACCAAGGGTTCCAACAATCTCCCCCTATTTGGGTGAGGATCCTATTAGCAAAATAATAAATAAATGTTTGCAAAGCATAAAATATAAAAAGAAAAGCTTTGCTTAGCTGGCTTTTATTTTTGTTAAAAGGCTGGCTGCTTGCTGGCATTTGCAATCTCCCCCTATGTTGATGCAGTACATGTGATTGGAGGAGGCTGAGATGACTTTAAATTTTGATTGAGTCATCCAACAAACTCTTATAAATAGTACCTGTAGAAGACTATGGTAGAGATTGCTCTCTTCTTGAAAAAGGGTATGTTAGCCGCAAAAATGATATTTTGTCCAGCAAATTTAATTAAGATTCTGGATCTGAAAACAAAATCAGATATCTTCCTTTCTATAGAATTTCTTTTCATTAGACGAGATTCAAACTCAGTTGACCAATGCAACTAGAGTAGAGGACTCAATCTAGATGAAATTAGAAAAGGATCTATAAGAAATAGAGTTATCTGACAGAGAATTTCTTTATACAGAAATCTGAATAAAATACTTGAACAACATATCAAACAGATATAATCAGCTTTAAGAAAAGAAAATGCTTCCTAATAAATCTATTCCAAATAATAGAAGGATTTGAAAATATTTTAAGTAATTTATCCTTTTGTTTATAAAACAAATTTATGAAAAAGCAGACGGATTTCTCAGATTTTATATATGATTGATCTGAGTTAGACGAATATTCTGAAAATAATCCTCTGAGAAGTTTTGGTTCCTTCTCAGGTTTTATTGGCTCTTGACAGCAATATTGAATTTCTAAATTAACTAAACTGATAACAGAATTAGATAATAATACCTGAACTTTTTCAGGTTTGGAATTTCCTTCTGTTTGTTCAGCTTCTAGATTGCTGCAGGAAGCATTGATGGCCATTATGCAAAATTGTTTGGCCCTTGCTTCCTCCTCTTTATCTTCAAATGATGATTCATCATCTGAGATATCCCAGATAACATCTAGGGATGTTGATTCTTCTCCTTCAAATATTCTGTTGTGGCTTCTTTTTGATGTGTCATCCACGGGTTCAGAAGCCAATTGGTGAAGGGAATCCCAAATCTCCTTAGCTATTGAGCATTCAACAACCTCCTGAAATAAGTCATCAGATAATGACTGAGCTAGGATGTTCATTGCTCTGGCATCAGCTAGCCTGACACTTTTTGTTGTTGTTGCCGAAGTTGGAAGACCTGTCAAAATAGAAGAAAATATTTCTTCATCAATATTGTTCATAAATAATTTGACTCTTGCCTTCCAGATGCTAAACTCAGCTAAGTTGCAAGCTGGAGGTCTGGTGCTAAAATAATCATTGTACTGGGCCATGAAAGTGAATGTGAATATCTAAAAACTTTGGTATCTATCAGGATCTTGTGACTTAGGTGTTAGCCTATACAGTCAGACAACCTCCCTCTGATACCAATTGAAAGTGAAGGGATAGATACGATTGCGGAATTAAAGATTATAGATATTGAAATAAGAACCCTAAAGCCTAACACAAAATGTTGTGCACAAACTAAAGCTAACTGTATTTACAGTTAAGCTTCAGGTTCTATCCAGCAACTAGCAAACCTAGTTAAAATCTAATCACAGCCACAATGCAATTAATTAATTAAGCAACCAGACGACACAAGATATTATAGTGGTTCCCCAAACACTGGGTACATCCACTCTTCTACCCACACGGTAGGAATCCACTACAGGTTTTTGATCAGGTGCCCTGCCACCAACAAGATCTGCTTCAGGTAGATCTAGAGACCCTTTAGACTTTTGATCAGGTGTCTAAAAACCAAGCTTTACTTTTGAAGGGAGTAAACAACCCTTTACAGGAGGGGGAAGAGGGTTAGATTGTCTTCTCTATTTTAAATAAGATTAGAGAAGCACAAGGCCTCTTCAGAACTTCTGACAGAATACTGTCTTGAAGTTCTGAAGGAATAAAGCTAAGAAGAAGATAATAAAATATAAAATAAAAGGATCTTCTTCAGCAGCTTCCTTCTTCTTCTTCTTCAATATCTCTGAGTGTATCTTCCTGGAACAGGAGCACTCAGGTTGAGGAAGAGCAGAAGAGATAACTTCTCAGTTTGATGAAGATTGCTGAGAGCTGGCTTTACTGTATTGTATTTCTTCCTTCTGCTAGCAAGCCTTGGTTCTTTCTTCAAAAGAACTCCTTAATATAATGGCAGCAACAACGGCTCTAATATTTGAATTGAGCTTTGTCTTCATCTGGAATCAGCAACCTGGGTTGCATTTAACATAAAGACAAAACAAGTCTTGCAGATATATATCCTATAAAAGGGAAAGCTACTGCAGCTGCAATAAATAATCTGATAAAGGATGTTAGATAAAGTCACATCAGAAATAACTCTTTACAGCCAACGGCTATAAAGGACAGCTGCAGATAAAGTAATCAATAAGTCAACTAATAAGACAAACTACTTTATCTGAAAGGAAAGACTTATGCATAAGAATAGCAAGAATTGCTTTGAAGTAATAGCAGTAAATCAATCAGATATTATATAATAAATATATGCTAGAAACACAGAAAATCACCCACCAAAATTTAATCTGAAAGCTTCTCAAATCAGCGTTCTACTATAGTCGAACGTCGTTCTACTATAGTCGAACGTCGTTCTACTATAGTGGAACGCCGTTCTACTATAGTTGAACTCCGTTCTACTATAGTCGAACGGTCCGTTCTACTATAGTGGAACTCCGTTCTACTATAGTCGAATGCCGTTCTACTATAGTCGAACGCCGTTCTACTATAGTCGAACGCCGTTCTACTATAATCGAACGCCGTTCTACTATAGTCGAACGGTCCGTTCTACTATAGTGGAACTCCGTTCTACTATAGTCGAACGCCGTTCTACTATAGTCGAACACCGTTCTACTATAGTCGAACGGTCCGTTCTACTATTTTTGGACTGGAATTCTGAACTTCAAAACTGAACTTCTCTGGAATTTTCTGCACTTTCTTTTTGTATTCTTTTGATGTATACCTGGAGAATCCTATGACCCTTAGACTATACAATTTGGGTCAAACTAATAATCCTAATAGTGATCCTAACCCAAATCAGAACCAAGGGTTCCAACAAGATGATTTCAGCAGATGCTGAAATGTGTGATGTCTTGAGTCCTTGATGTTGAAGCTTTTGAACACTTGAGGATTTGGAGGAGCAGATGATTTCCTCCACAGAAAACTTTCTTGTGTTCTTGAAGATTTTGACTCAGTGAATCTGTATGTTCCAAAAGATGAGTTCTGGATCAGAGTATATTTTGATCTCTCTTCTGTTACTCTTTTTCTCAATCCAATGATCCTGTATATCTCTTGTCTCTATAATTGTATATGATCTGTGCTATTCAAAAACATATTCTGTAGGATTATATCAGATTCTGACTTAGATGGTCGTTACTCAGTCATAAATGACTTCCATAAATGACAACTGTCTCTGGGGAAAGTCCTAAGTAACATTCCTTTTATCCTTCCTTGAAACTTGCATTAGATTGCTTGAAACGGCTAGAAATCCTTTGCAATAAATGTAGGAAATAACTCTGAATGAATCTGAATGAATTCCATAACTGTTCTTGAATTCAAATTCTGAAAGCGTTGATCTCTCACAGAAATCGTCGATCTGAGCTCTACGATCGTTGAACTGAGCTCAGAGATTGGATTTAAACAGCAGACAGAAAACGTCAAACTGAGCTCTACGATCGTCAAACTGAGCTAAGCGACTTGGAAAATAGCTGAAGATAGAGCGTCGATCTGAGCTCGAAGATCGTTGACCGGAGTTTGACGACTTGCAGAGTTGAGCTCAGAGAACGTCGAACTGAGTTCGACGTTTCATCGACCTGAGCTCGACAAAAATTGTCTTTGTCTCATCAATGAATCCTGATCTTTGAATGGTCTTGGGGGCAGCTCCAAACCTAAGTTCTAAGCCTTAAACTCATTCTAAGTTGACCTTTTCAACTATACAACTAGGTCAAACCAATTTCCTAATAACATAGTGATCCTTTCCCAAATTAGTAATAGGGTGTTCCAACAATCTCCCCCTATTTGGGTTAGGATTACTATTTATTGGACACAATAGGAAATACAAAAGCATACATATATAAACAAAAGCTAAACCAACAATGCAGAAGAAAAACATAGCAGCATTACAGAACTCATATAGAATATCAGCAATATTCAGAGATATAGATGTACTGTCTGCTTACAGAAATCATTTCTTCTCATTGCCTTTCTTAAATTGAATCTCCCTGTTTGGATTAAGAGCATCTTTCTTTGATCTTCTGTCATCATCTGCACCTAAGGATGTTTGGGATCTTGGCCTTGGGACTACAACCTCAAGATGCAGCTTCATATAATCTTCTGGATCAAAGAACTTTCTTGAAGCATATCTCTCCAGTTCTGTCTTTCTTTATTCTGATAGGGTTGTAATGTTTGAAATGTCTTTACCTTGCTCCTTGGCCTTCTTCATTTAATCTAGAGCAACAAGCTCTTTCATTCTGGCAGTCCATGACACTGGGTTGTTTTCAGGATCTTCAAAAGGGACTGGAGGTTCATATCTATTGATAGATTCTGAATCAGTAGGAGTCCTGGTGACAACTAAATATTTAAGTTTGTAAGGGAAAGGACCTTGAGTAGAATCAATAGGACCTTGTCCTTCCCTATGTTGTCTGGAATAAGTTCTGTACTCTCTCTGATTTCCCCTGTACTGACCTCTTTTAGATTGATAGCCTCTTTGATGTTTACCTCTGGGTTGATATCTTTGAGAAGATTGAGAAGAACTATGCTTTGAAGCAGATCCAGGTTAATAAGCGGATCCTCTACCAGTACCAGCATCTGGAGGAGGAGGAGGATGAGACTGAGAAGATCCTTTCTCATATTTGTCAAGTTTTCTTCTTTTCTTCATAGCCTTTAACTGATTCTTAGAATATTGCATCCAAGGCTCTGTTATTTGACAATCATGCAAAATGTAATATGGTATATCATTTACATCTTTGGCCTTAGCAGGGGGAACTCTCATCATTGCTTTGCTTCTTGCTTTCCTTTTCTTAGAGATGGTGCCAGCAGAATCATCAGAGTCAGTGTTAAATTGATCACTTTCTGAACTCTGGGGTCTGTCATATAGATCATCAATGCTTTTGATATACTCTTCTCTTTGTTTAGACTTCTCAGCAGACAGAACAGGAGCATAATCAAATGTATTAGCAGCAGGAGCAGAAGGAACTTCTTGAGCAGCAGGAGTAGCAGGAACCTCAGAAACAACAGGTTCTTCTAGAAAAACAGCAAGTTCAACAGCAGCAGCAACATCAATAGGATCAGCAGGCAACATATAAATATCATTAGATTCAGCAACTTTAGCAGCAACAACAACAACACAATCAGAAACTTCCACAGCCTTAAGAGAATTGATATAAGATCTAATCAGGCTGGGATCACAGACAGTAATAGGCATAATGGCCTTAGTAAAGTCTTCAACTCCCAGAGTTGGTAAGCAGCTTCTGTGGAGAAGATCAAATTCAGACAACAGTGACTTGAAGTCCACTATGAGTACTGGTACTGGGGCTGGAGTAGAAATCTCTGCAGACAACAGTTCCTCAGGAGCAGCAGGCACTACCTCAGCTTTATAGGGCATCTCCCCCTGCCTTGATTCAGGGATAACTGGATCAAGGCACCCCATAGAAGGGATTGCCTTAGGAGAGGTGAGAGAGGTTAGCCTGTTAGATAGCTCCTTTATTGAGTTCAGGAGTGGAGCCATGGAGGTCTCTAACAGGCTTACTAGCTTGGGGGACAGTATCCCATATAGCCTATCTGCCAAGGCTGATAGATCCACTTTCTCAAGTGTGACTTGAGTAGAGGTGGAGGAGGGAATGGTTTGGGGTGGTGATGGATGGACTGTGGTAGATGATATTATGGATGGTAGGATGGTTGGTTGAGACATTGGGATGGTGGAGATAGATGATATGGGTGTGGAGATTGATGGTGTGAAAGATGGTTGGGTGAGAATGTCATGAAGGAGCTATTGGTATGAGGAGGTAAGAAGGAGGCTCAGCATGGGAGGAAGTGGAATCATCCATAAAGGAATCTTCCAAGATGTTGAAAGATGGCATGTCAATAAGTGGATAGTAGTGGAGTGGATGGAATTGTTCTGAGGTGGCTGGAGGTGAGATTGGTGATGAAATGGTAATGGGGGAAGAGATGGATGTGGAGATGGTTGATGTAGTTGAAGTGGAGGTGGAGTTAGAAACAAGTGGTGGAGAAGGAGGAGAAGAGGTGGAGGCAGGCAACTCTTCCATGAGGGCAGAGGCCTGAGGGGAAGCGACTGCAAGAGTCCTTGTGCCTGAAGCTATGGTAGTCCTGGATGGTTTGATTATCTGCCTATCCCACTTACCAAATAGGGCACAGGTCAGTCTTTTTGATGCATTGATGTGCATCCCATTTGAGACTAGCAGTTCTGGGCACCTGAACTGCAGGAATACCCCTAAAATCCTCCCAAAATTCATAAAGCTCTTGTTTATTTTCTTCTTTATCAGATCAAAGAAAATTGCTCCCCAATTCAGGTGCTTCTTATCTACCAGGTCTCCCATCAAACAGAACTGATACCTGGATATGGTATCATGATCTGAGTGCTTTGCCAGAAGCACTTTCCCCACAACATCAGCTAAAAATCTAAATTCAATAGATAGTTCTTTTTCAATAACTTGTTAGGGTTAGCTGCAGAGTGACCCATTCTATCCAACATTGAATCAAATTCCTCTCCAGACATTTCAGTAGAATCATCTCCAGTACTTAAATGAAATACTTCACTTAGGAGAGTAGGTGATAAAGATACCCGAGTCCCGCTTATAGTACCGACTATAATATTCTCATCCAGATTATTTGCTGTAAATACCCATTCCTTTATCTCATCTGCCACAATCTTCATTCTGGTAGACATAATATGCACCAACTGTTATTCTCTGAATAGTTCCAGAATGTCTTTGAATATTTGATCACTCCCATCAAACGAATCCATATCGATATCAAATCCAGTATCAAACTTCATCTTAGCGAGAGCGGCAACGTTAACAGCCATTGTATACCTACAAAAATTAACAAACACGACCAAGTGTAGTAGACTTTGGAGGGAAAGAAAGAAATTGTAGAGAATATGAAAGCGCAAAAGAAGAACGATGGCAAAAGAATGATTTTTATATTAGGGTTCGACGCCGGAAAGGAAGGATCGTTGATCTCCGTTCGACGATCTGGGCTTCTAATAGAATCTGAAGAGTCTTCAATATCGTCGATCTCCGTTCGACGATACTGGAGAACGTCGAGCTCCGCTCGACGATCGATGAACAGAAAGAAGGATAGCTAAAAGCTAACAGACGGAGCTGAACTCCGGTCGACGATTTAGGAAAACGTCGATCTGCGTTCGACGATTTTTGGGGAAAGCGTCGAGCGCAGTTCAGAGACAAAATAGAACCTACAGACACTAGAAAAATAAGTTTTTAGCCTAGTCTTGGTCTGTTTTTAGATTTTCAAAATCTTGGAATTTATTTTAAACTTCCCCATCTAACATTCCTAACTGATTTAGGAAGAAGGTGTGTTTCTTTTCATCCAAAGGTTTGGTGAAAATATCTCCCCTTTGCAAATTAGTTGGGATATATTGAATTTCAATCTTATTTTTCTCTACATTGTCTCTTAGGAAGTGATGCCTAATCTCTATATGTTTTGTCCTACTATGGAGGACTGGATTTTGTGCTATAGAAATAGCATTAGTGTTATCACAAAAAAATTTTGACCCTTCTAAGTTGTAGCCATAGTCTAGGAGCTGGTTTTGAATCCACAGAATCTGTGAGCAACAACTGCCTGCTGCCATGTATTCAGCTTCAGCAGTTGAAGTGGACACTGATGTCTGTTTCTTACAGAACCAGGAGACAAGTCTGTCACAAAGGAACTGGCAAGATCCACTGGTGCTTTTCCTGTCTACTCTACGTCCAGCATAATCAGCATCTGAAAATCCAGTTAATTCAAATCCTGAGTCTTTTTGTAACGACCCCATCCGTTAAATGACGTATAGTAGAAGGTCCGGCCGGGGCCCCACACTATATGCCACAAACAGACGGTGAGGTCACAGGATAATACCAAACCATACGAATCCTAACTCAGAGCATTCTAGCGGAAGCTTTAAGTTACAACTTTGAACTCTAATCAGGAATGTCCAATATATAAAACCACTTTATATATAAATCCATGGAATTTACAACAAAGGTTTGGCCTTAAGGCCTTACAGTTCCTCTTTACATACAACATGTTTTACAAACCTCGGCGCGCAGGCCGGCCATACATGAGTAAAAGAGAACTAACAAAATATTCACTTAGCCTTCAAGGGCTAGCCGCAGCAGTAGCAGCAACAGCAGTAGGGCTTCAGCCCATCACTTACCACTTGGCTCTCCAGCACCTGCACGGGAACAATCCACCCAACCGGTGGCAAACAATGCAATGGTCAGCATTCAGCTGACCCAATTATAACAATCCTACCCCTTTCTCGTGGCATGAGCATTCTTTCCCTGCAAAGCATGGCATCATCAAATAGCAACTATGTGCGCGCAGCACATTCAAGCCATCACAACTATCGGCCACATGGCCCGACAGTCCGTGCACTCAGGGCACATTCTTGGTGTACCGGAATACCAGGGTCAACACCACCGTCTACACGGTATTTGAGCATTCTAGTCTTTCCGGCGCGCGGGCCTAAGACTCTCATTAGGCGCTCCAACAAAACCTATAACCAGGCTTCCAAGTCGGACGGACCTAACGCAGGTACGGATCAGCCACCCCCCGTTGCTCAAGTCGCCGTGCCACCTCGAATACGGAAGTATCCATGGCTATTTATAGGCGCGGGTCGGTTTCACCTTTCCTGTTCGGCAATCTGCCTTTTCATCGAGTTGCAGCCCAACGGCTCAACCACTCACAAAGTGGCAACGCACGGCCACAAGAGTTGCATCCAACCCTCTTCATTTCCTGGACATCGTCCAGTACTTCCTGCCGCACCAAGCAACAGGTAGGCACAAGGCATCACAAGCCATAATCACGGAGCCTTCTCCGATATGCAAACATGCATCACCAATCCAGACCATGTCCAGATGGGCTTCACACAGCATGCCTAGAGCCGTACTCCAATTCCGGCCTCTAACAAGGGGGACTTCACATATCTACCCCAAGGGACACCACAACCCACCGCACACTCGCGGGGAAGGGTTTTCCCTATGCAATGCAGAAAAGAAGGACTTCACATGTCCAAGGAGGGAGATCGTTACCCTTGTCGATCTCTTCGGAGCCATCGAAAACTAGCCGGTGAGAAAGAACCGCAGCAGCCTTGCCTTCACAATGCCGGCTTCGGATCACGAATCAGACCACGGGAACTCCGCCGGTGGCTTGATCTCCTCCTCCTTCTTCCTCCTCTCTCTTTCTCTCTTCCTTAAGAAAAATGAAGAATGACTTCTTCAGCAGTCCTTCACGAATTTAATCCAGCCAGGAATCACCTGAACGGCCACGATTTTCCCAAAAAACCCAAAATTTGGCTGACACGGCCTGTGACACGCCCGTGTCACAGGCCGTGTACCCTTAAGCGGCACACGCAGTTTGAACCGACTGAACAACACGGGCATCGACACGCCCGTGTCGAACCTGACACGCCCGTGTCATCCTGAGACACGCCCGTGTCGATCCTGCCTCCACGAGCTGCAACCAGTACACGGGTCGGAACACGGCATCGGACACGCCTGTGTCCTACCTGACACGCCCGTGTTCATGGTCGTGTTCAAGGCCGTGTAATTCTCTGACTCGAATAGGCCAATTTCGAAATTTAATTCGGACACGCCCTAGGACACGCCCGTGTCGAAGGCCGTGTCCCAGGCTCGACGATCGTCGACTATCAATCGTCGACTAACCTGAACACGCCCTGGGACACGCCCGTGTCCCAGGCCGTGTACCCCCGACACGCCCTGGGACACGCCCGTGTCCCAGGCCGTGTAAAATTACCTGTACCTCAAAAATCATTTTGAGTCCTTTGGGGTCTTTTTGGGGTGTTACAACCCTCCCCCCTTAACAAAATTTCGTCCCGAAATTTGCACGGTAAGGAAACAAGAACCAGCAATGCTATAACTATGTTATAACAAAAAGTACACGGTCTACAGTTTATACAAATAACTCGGGAAACTCAGCTCGCATGGTCTGCTCTCGCTCCCATGTTAGCTCTTCACGGCCACAATTGTCCCATCGGACCTTGACCATCCCGATCACTTTGTTCCGCAACTGTTTCTCGTCTCGATCCTCGATCCGAATGGGTCTAACCCTCGTCGTTAGCCCATACTCGACCGGTACCCGATCATTCTCCACTACTTGAGCTGGATCCTTCACCGCCTTACGAAGGACTGAGATGTGAAATACATCATGTAATCCACCCAAGTCTGCTGAAAGTGCTAGTCGATAAGCAGCTTCCCCAACTCGCTCGACCACCTCAAACGAACCAAGATACCTCGGACTTAGCTTTTTCAAACGCCGAATCCTGGACACGCCTTTGAAGGGTTTGATCTTCAAATATACCCAATCACCCACCGCGAACTCCACGTTCCGATGTTTGGCATTGTAGTACTTTGCTTGACGATCTTGGGCTATCAATAGCCTCTCCCGAATAGAGCGTATGAGCGAGGTAGCTTCTTCGACTTCCTTTTTCCCACTCAGCTTAGATTCGCCTGCTTCCGCCCAAGCTAACGGTGTCCGGCATTTCCGACCATATAAAGCTTCAAATGGTGTCATACCAATACTCGCTTGGTAGCTATTATTATAGGCAAATTCGACAAGAAATATATAATCTTCCCATCTCTTACCAAAGTCTAGGGCGCACATGCGGAGCATATCCTCCATCGTCCTGTTGGTTCGTTCAGTCTGGCCATCTGTTTGGGGATGAAAGGCCGTACTAAACGCCAATTTTGTACCCAACATTTGATGAACGAGCCGCCAATCATTCGATGTGAACCGCCCATCACGGTCACTAACGATGCTCCGAGGAACACCGTGCAGTCGAACAACCTGCTCCACATAAAGCTTGGCCAAGGTTTCCATTGAATTGTCTCTTCTGTTTGGAAGGAAGTGCGCCACTTTCGTCAACCGGTCCACAATCACCCAAATTGAATCATGACCGCGTTGAGATCTAGGCAACCCGTGCACGAAATCCATCGAAATATCATCGAACTTCCACTCCGGAATAGGTAACGACTTCAGGAAACCGCCAGGCTTCTGGCATTCTGCTTTCACCAACGCACAGGTATTGCATTCAGCCACATAACGTGCGACATCTTTCTTTAGTCCGGGCCACCAGAACAGCTTTTTCAGATCTCTGTACATCTTTGTGCTCCCTGGGTGAATTGAGTACTTTGCAAAGTGAGCTTCGTACATCAACTCTTCCCTCAATTTACCCACACTTGGGACGCACACTCGACCATTTCTTCGTAACAAACCGTTATCCCAAGAGAATTGGTCATCCGGCCCATCTTTTGCATAGCGCTGGAGACTTTCATCAAGCTCCGTTGCTCGCCGAACTCTGTCCGTAAGGTCATACTGCACCTCCGTCCAGTTCAAGCATGCGTCTGTTGACGAACCCTTGTCAACACACGATATCTCCAAAGCTTCCAATTCTTGGATCAAGCGCTGATCATGCCTCTGCAACCAGCTTGCCCGTACCGGAGTCTTCCGACTCAAAGCATCAGCGACCACATTTCCCTTCCCGGGAGTATAGTGAATCTCGAAGGTGTAGTCCCCGAGGAACTCCATCCATCTTCGTTGTCGCATATTCAGATCCTTCTGATCCAACAAATACTTTAGGCTTTTGTGATCCGTATAGATATCCACTTTAACGCCATATAGATAGTGCCGCCACAACTTGAGCGCAAAGATTACCGCCGCCAACTCCAAATCATGGACGGGGTAATTCCGCTCATGCACTTTCAACTGACGCGAGCCATAAGCAATCACTTTACCAAACTGCAGAAGAACGCAGCCTAAGCCGCTCCCTGATGCATCACTATAGATCTCATACCCATCGGTACCACATGGCGATGTCAACACAGGCGCCGTGGTCAAACGACTCTTCAAGTCTTCAAAAGCTCGCGCGCACTCCGGCGTCCAAATGAACTTTTGATCTTTTCTCGTCAGCGTGGTCAGAGGTAAAGCAATCCGTGAGAAGTTTTCCACAAACCGTCTATAGTAGCCCGCAAGTCCAAGGAAGCTCCTGACCTCGGCCACTGAAGACATCACTGGCCAATCTCGAATGGCACTTATCTTCAACGGATCCACCGCGATACCTTCTCCACTTACCACATGGCCTAAAAAGGCTACTGAAGAGAGCCAGAACTCACACTTTGAGAACTTGGCATAAAGCTTATTCCTCCGCAGGGTATGCAAGACCAACTGCAAATGGTTTGCATGATCCTCTTCCGACTGAGCGTATACTAAGATGTCATCGATAAACACAATAACAAACAAATCCAAGTACTCTCGGAACGTTCGATGCATTAGGTCCATAAATACCGAAGGCGCATTACATAGGCCAAACGACATTACCGTGAACTCATAATGACCGTAGCGTGTTCCAAACGCCGTCTTGGGAATGTCACCTTCCCGAATCCTTAGCTGATAATATCCCGATTTCAAATCCAACTTGGAATAGATCGTTGATCCTGCCAGCTGATCAAAGAGGTCATCAATCTGCGGGATCGGATATTTGTTTTTCTCCGTCAGCTTATTCAATTCGCGGTAGTCAATACACAACCGTAAGCTACCGTCTTTCTTTTTCACAAAGAGAACAGGCGCGCTCCAAGGTGACATACTTGGGCGTATATATCCCTGCTCCAACAACTCTTGCAATTGGACTTTCAACTCAGCCATCTCTTTTGGCGCGACGCGATATGGAGAGCGGGCCACAGGTTTCGCACCTGGCACCAACTCAATAGAGAAGTCAATCTCCCGCTGGGGTGGTAACCCAGGAAGATCTTTAGGAAACACGTCGACAAACTCTGACACAACTGGCACTTCACCGACACTGGCCTTTGGCTCAACAGCCTGAATTAGCGTGAAGAATAACTCTGCGCCCTTCCGAACAACATTGACGACTTGGAGTGCAGACAACAGAGTCCCGCCAACTCCTCGCATACCAGCGAACTTCGTCACAAATCTGGTATTCTGGCCCAGTGTAATCTCCTTGGAGTTACAATCAATAAAGGCACGCTGCTCCGAGAGCCAGTCCATACCAAAGATCACATCAAACTCCGATAACGGTAGCACAGCTGCACTCAAACCGAAATCCCGACTTCCTATTTGCACATCCAGATCGCAAGCCCTATCCGCAAGCATCACACAGCCATTCGGCAACAACACCCTTGTACTATCCACCGTCACATGACTTGGTACCCCAATGCGAGATACGAAATCCTCAGACAGAAAAGAATGCGAAGCACCCGTATCAAACAGGGCTCTCGCCAAATTATTCCGAATCAGGACAAAGCCTGCAGCACACACATCATGCACAAGCTATACATAACCAAACACAATAGCACCAGCAAGTAAACTAAATCAACTCGTACCTGTGACGACGTCACTTTGCTTAATCGCTTCCTATTGGCCAAGTTGATAGATTCGGGGCTGCGCCTGGGATGCAGAGGAATCAACAACCGCTTTGCCCTTCTCAGCATACGACGCACCCGCCTTCTTTTCCCCTTTGGGCTGAACCACCCGACAGTCACGGGCTATATGCCCTACCCGGCCACAGTTATAGTATGTACGAGAATCCGGCCTTGATGTCGCTCCCGACACAACGGTCGTAGTCACTTGCCCAGATGGCTTGGACCTCTTGCCCCCTTTCTTCTGGTAAAACGATTTGCTCGGGCGAGGTGCTTGAAACTCTGGCTTCGACACAACCAAGCCCTTATTCCCTTGCACTCGCCTCATGTCCTTCTCTAACGCGCACGCAGTATCAACCAACGCATGAAACCCTTGGTTCACTGAACTCGAAAGTAGGAACCTCAACTCATCCCGCAATACTTCATAGAACCGATTCGTTTTCCTTTGGTCATCCGCGAAGTTTGTTCCCGCATAGCGTCCCAACCTGGTAAACTCATGCAAGTAGATATCCACACTATCTTCCCCTTGCTTTAACCGTTGGAACTCATTTTCCATAGCAATGCGTTGCGCCGCTGGGACATGTTTCGCCAGAAATATTCGAGAGAACTCCTCAATCGACACTTGTGTTAATTGCCTGCCCGCCAAATGGTGTACCTCAACCTCGTCCCACCACAACCGCGCCTCTCCTTCCAGCATGAAGGTGGCCAAGGTGACCTTTAGAGTTTCCTCCGCCCTGATCGCTGTCATTATCCGCTTGACACGCGATAACCAATCTTCTGCCTGCGTTGGGGATCCCATTCCCGCAAACATAGGAGGACTGAAGCTCATGAATTGCTTCAACTGTCGGTCAGCTGCTCGTGGATCTACAGCCTCAACCGGCTCGGGTCTTACATCAACACGAACTGGCACTACTGCCGGCTGCGCTTGCCCGGTCGGCTGAATCATGGCAAATAGTGCCTCAGCAACTAAACGAACAGTTTCCGTAGATGGAGGAGGTGTTCGCACCTCAGCTGGTGCTGCACTCTCATCAGAGCGCTGGGGCTCAGACTGCCCAGCACCACTACGTGTCACCTATAGGTGGACAAGACACACATTAGCGAACGTATGCAAGCAAAACAACACAAAAAGGAACGCGCAGATTCCTCAAACAAGATTTTGTACATTCCTTAATGGACATTCCAGAGTTCATTAGCGTTACAGCAGGTCGCACAAACACGTGCGCGCCACCCCACAAAAGAATTCGACCACGAATTCGAAAGAGGAAGACCGACAAAAGCTGATACCAAAATGTAACGACCCCATCCGTTAAATGACGTATAGTAGAAGGTCCGGCCGGGGCCCCACACTATATGCCACAAACAGACGGTGAGGTCACAGGATAATACCAAACCATACGAATCCTAACTCAGAGCATTATAGCGGAAGCTTTAAGTTACAACTTTGAACTCTAATCAGGAATGTCCAATATATAAAACCACTTTATATATAAATCCATGGAATTTACAACAAAGGTTTGGCCTTAAGGCCTTACAGTTCCTCTTTACATACAACATGTTTTACAAACCTCGGCGCGCAGGCCGGCCATACATGAGTAAAAGAGAACTAACAAAACATTCGCTTAGCCTTCAAGGGCTAGCCGCAACAGCAGCAGCAACAGCAGTAGGGCTTCAGCCCATCACTTACCACTTGGCTCTCCAGCACCTGCACGGGAACAATCCACCCAACCGGTGGCAAACAATGCAACGGTCAGCATTCTGCTGACCTAATTATAACAATCCTACCCCTTTCTTGGGGCATGAGCATTCTTTCCCTGCAAAGCATGGCATCATCAAATAGCAACTATGTGCGCGCAGGCACATTCAAGCCATCACAACTATCAGCCACACGGCCCGACAGTCCGTGCACTCAGGACACATTCTTGGTGTACCGGAATACCAGGGTCAACACCACCGTCTACACGGTATTTGAGCATTCTAGTCTTTCCGGCGCGCGGGCCTAAGACTCTCATTAGGCGCTCCAACAAAACCTATAACCAGGCTTCCAAGTCGGACGGACCTAACGCAGGTACGGATCAGCCACCCCCCGTTGCTCAAGTCGCCGTGCCACCTCGAATATGGAAGTATCCATGGCTATTTATAGGCGCGGGTCGGTTTCACCTTTCCTGTTCGGCAATCTGCCTTTTCATCGAGTTGCAGCCCAATGGCTCAACCACTCACAAAGTGGCAACGCACGGACACAAGAGTTGCATCCAACCCTCTTCATTTCCTGGACATCGTCCAGTACTTCCTGCCGCACCAAGTAACAGGTAGGCACAAGGCATCACAAGCCATAATCACGAAGCCTTCTCCGATATGCAAACAAGCATCACCAATCCAGACCATGTCCAGATGGGCTTCACACAGCATGCCAAGAGCCGTACTCCAATTCCGGCCTCTAACAAGGGGGACTTCACATATCTACCCCAAGGGACACCACAACCCACCGCACACTCGCGGGGAAGGGTTTTCCCTATGCAATGCAGAAAAGAAGGACTTCACATGTCCAAGGAGGGAGATCGTTACCCTTGTCGATCTCTTCGGAGCCATCGAAAACTAGCCGGTGAGAAAGAACCGCAGCAGCCTTGCCTTCACAACGCCGGCTTCGGATCACGAATCGGACCACGGGAACTCCGCCGGTGGCTTGATCTCCTCCTCCTTCTTCCTCCTCTCTCTTTCTCTCTTCCTTAAGAAAAATGAAGAATGACTTCTTCAGCAGTCCTTCACGAATTTAATCCAGCCAGGAATCACCTGAGCCCTTGGATCCAAAGAGAGAATCTGAACGGCCACAATTTGCCCAAAAAACCCAATTTTTGGCTGACACGGCCTGTGACACGCCCGTGTCACAGGCCGTGTACCCTTAAGCGGCACACGCAGTTTGAACCGACTGAACAACACGGGCATCGACACGCCCGTGTCGAACCTGACACGCCCGTGTCATCCTAAGACACGCCCGTGTCGATCCTGCCTCCTCGAGCTGCAACCAGTACACGGCATCAAATACGCCCGTGTCCCACCTGACACGCCCGTGTTCATGGCCGTGTTCAAGGCCGTGTAATTCTCTGACTCGAATAGGCCAATTTCGAAATTTAATTCGGACACGCCCTGGGACACGCCCGTGTCGAAGGCGGTGTCCCAGGCTCGACGATCGTCGACTATCAATCGTCGACTAACCTGAACACGCCCTGGGACACGCCCGTGTCCCAGGCCGTGTACCCCCGACACGCCCTGGGACACGCCCGTGTCCCAGGCCGTGTAAAATTACCTGTACCTCAAAAATCATTTTGAGTCCTTTGGGGTCTTTTTGGGGTGTTACAACTTTTGGATACCAGAGTCATAGATTTGGATAACTTTTCACATACCTAAGAATCCTCTTAACTAATGTTAGGTGTGAATCTATAGGGTTTACTTGGAACCTAGCACATATGCATGTAGCAAACATTATATCAGGTCTAATAGCTGTAAGGTATAATAGAGAGCCAATCATTGCTCCATATGTTGTCTGATCAACATGTTTACCATGTTCATCAGTATCTAATACAGCATTGGTAGGCATAGGTGTTTTCATACAAGATGCTTCAAACATACCAAATTTCTTAACCAATTCTTTTGTATACTTGGTTTGAGAAATAAATATGCCTTCAGCATGTTGTTTGACTTGCAATCCTAGAAAGAAGGAAAGCTCACCCATGCTACTCATTTCAAATTTAGAGTGCATCAGGTTGGAAAACTTTTTGCACAAATTTGAATCAATAGAACAAAATATGATATCGTCTTCATATATTTTTACTAGTAGGGTATGGGACTTGTGGGTTCTAATAAAGAGAGTTTGGTCTACTATACCCCTTATAAAATCATTTTTAAGAAAAAAGAATGCTAAGGTCTCATACCATGCTCTAGGAGCTTGCTTGAGACCATATAATGCTTTATGCAATTTGAAAACATGGTCAGGATAAGTTGAAGAGATAAAACCTGGAGGTTGTCTAACATAGACTTCCTCTTTGATGTCTCCATTGAGAAATTCACTCTTCACATCCATTTGGTAGACCTTGAATCCTTTGTGAGCAACATAAGCAAGGAATATTCTTATGGCCTCTAACCTTGCAACTGGTGCAAAAGTCTGGTCATAGTCAATTCCTTCTTCTTGAGAGTATCCTTGAGAAACTAGCCTTGCCTTGTTCCTTACAATGACTCCTTGATCATCCAACTTGTTTCTGAACACCCACTTTGTTCCAATAATTGAGTGATCCTTAGGCCTTGGCACTAGTTCCCAAACTTTGTTTCTCTCAAATTGATGTAGTTCCTCTTGAATAGCAATGATCCAGTGTGGATCTTGTTCTGCATCTTGAATGGATTGAGGCTCAACTTGAGATAGAAAGCAAGTGTGCATCAGGTTCTGGTTGACCTGATTTCTGGTTTGCACACCAGCTGAGATGTTTCCAATCACTTGGGAGATTGGGTGATCTCTTGTTGTTACTAAATCAACAGGGGGTGTTGATTGTTCACCAACCTGTGTTGTTGTTTCCTCTTGTGGAACAACAACTGGCTCTTCAAAATGTTTTTCTCCAAGATGTTGAACATCAAGCTGTTTAGTATCCTCTTCATCTTCACTGATTTCAGCTCTTTGTTGCATAGGTGAATGTACTGAATCCTTTTCTACAATGTGTAACCTGTCCAAATTTTCTGAAAGAGAGTGTACCTGCAATGGTTCTATGGTAGAAGTAGACTTATCCTTGTAACACATGTTAGTCTCATCAAAAGATACATGAACAGATTCTTCAATTTTAAGAGAAGTTTTATTATAAACCCTATAAGCTTTACTGATCATGGAGTATCCTAGAAACACTCCTTCATCAGCTTTAGCTTGGAATTTTGCTAAATACTTCTTGTCATTATTGTGAATATAACAAATGCAACCAAAAATTTTGAAATACTTCTTGTCATTATTGTGAGTATTTCCAAATACTTCTTGTCATTATTGTAGGGGCCAGAAGGTAGTCCTCTAACAAGGTTGTCCTTGGAAAGCCTAGCAATGGTTCTAAGGTTTAAGTGTCCTAGTCTCTTATGCCATAAATCATTTGGTTTGCAGACTGAATTAAATAAGCAGATATCTATGTTGGTTGAAAGGAAATCTACAAGATAAATGTTACCTCTCCTTTTACCTGTTAACACTGTTGTGTTATCCTCTGACTTGATCTTGCATAAGTATTTGTTAAATGTCACTTGATATCCTTCATCACAGAGTTGACTGATGCTGATTAGGTTATACTTCAGTCCTTCCACATAAGCCACCTTCTTGAATGTGACTTAGCCAATCTGAACAGTACCATATCCTTTTGTTTGACAAAAGTTTGAATCTCCAAAGATCACTTTGGGTCCAAGTTTGGCTTTGAAGGATGTGAGATTGTCCTTACTCCCTATCATGTGCTTTGAGAACCCACTATCCAGATACCATTGTTGGTTCATTGCTGGATAGGTCTTCACCTGCACATAAACAATTTATATGTTTTTGACCCAGTTTACCTTTGGTCTAGGTTGATAACCTTTAAATTCAGAAATGAAAGACATCCCTGGCTGACTCTTATATCCTTCAGGATGGTATCTTCTAGGAGGTACTATCCATTCAGTATAAGGGTTGAAGCTTTTGGATGAGGGACTTCTAGGATTGACTTGAGATTTACCTCTGAAAGAATGTTCAAAGCTCTTAGCTCCGTTCGACGATCGTCGAGCTGAGTTCGACGATCTTGGGTCAGATCGTCGAGCTCCGTTCGAAGATCGACTATGCCAGAGTTCAGAGTTCAGAAGTCGTCGATCTGAGTTCGACGATTCAGCCTTGGATCGCCGAGCTCTGTTCGACGATCGTCGAGCTCTGTTCGACGATCGTCGAGCTCTGTTTGACGTTTTCTGTTGAACTTGATTTTCCTTAGGTAAATCTGGATTCTTCCTAGCTACCTCTACAACACCCTTTCCTTTATTAGAAATAAATATATTTGGGGTTGTTAATACTATAGGTTGGCTGGATGAAGCACCAAGGCCAGTGTACTGTTGAATCTTGAGTTCACTATGCTTGTGATGTCCATCAGTCTGATGCTTCTCCCATTAAGGGATTCTTCAAACTTCTTTGCCTGGGACAACTCACTTTTCAGTGAAGCTATCTCCTCCCTACAGCATTCTAACTCCTCAGAGAGTTTGAGGTTGTATGATTTTAAGGTGTTATGTTTAGACAATTGATTTCTTAGAGAAATAATCTCTTTCTCAGATTTTAACAGGTCTAAACAAAGTGCCTTAAATTCAGACCTAAAGTCCTCTTAGTCAAAGTCAAAGGAGTCTATTACCTTGTCTTCTTCAGTTTGAGTTTCAGATTCTAAGTCTGATCCTTGTTCTGCATCAGAATTTTGCTGAGAGGCATTGATAACAATCATGCAGAATTCCTTTTCTTCAGCATCATCCTCATCATCACTTGAGCTTGATGAGGCTTCTGATTCCTCTTCAGTATCACTGTAGCTTTCAGCTACAAACCCCTTCCTTGTATGTTTATTTTTGTTGGAGGAGGATTTGTTGCTGTTGTTTCCTCTTTAGTCCTTGTCTTTTCTCCGATCTTTCCTGTCCTTCTTGTCCTTATTCTGATTTTCTGGACAGTCAGACACAATATGGCCTGGTTTCCTACATCCAAAATAGATTATTTCTTTATTATTTGATTTGTCATACCTTGGCTTCTCATGCACTCTGGATGACCTCTTTCTGAAATCTTTCCTGGTCATCTTATAGAATATTTTGGCCAGCAAACTCATCAATTCTTCATTGCCTGTGACCTTGTCTTCAGGCAGATCTTCTGTAGCTTTGAATGCTATGGTCTTCTCCTTTCTGATGGCTGGAGAAGTAGTCTTTTGTTCTTCCTCTCTGTTCTTGATGAGCAGCTCATAAGACTTGAGCTTGCCCAAAAGAGCTTCAGTAGTAATCTCAGTTAGGCTTCTAGCATCCTTGATTGGCCAGATCCTTGAGTCCCAAGTCCTAGGGAAGCACATTAGGATCTTGTCATTTTGTTCAGTTAGTGTGATCTCCTTATCCAATGTTTTCAACTAACTGACTATCAGACTGAGCCTGTTGTACATATCTGCAACTGACTCAGCTTCTCCTTTCTTGAAATTCTCATATTGAGATATGAGATGGGATCTCCTGTGCTTCCTTTCATCAGCAGATCCTGAGACAATTTCAGATAACTTATCCCATATATCTTTTGCTGAACTGCATTCAGCCACCTTTTGGAATATCTCATCAGACATGGTCTGAGCAAGGATATTCATAGCCTTTGCATCTACAACTTTCCATTTCTTTTTTTCTGCATCTGTTCCTGAAGGAGGTGGAACAACACTTGTACTTATGATCACTGGGGGTCTTGGACAAACTGTCAAAACAGAATTAAAAATGTCCTCATCAATAGAATTCATGTAAAGCTTAATCCTTGCCTTCCAAAGTGCAAACTTAGAGAGGTTGCACACTGGAGGTCTGGTGCTAGCATAATCTTTGTTCTGTGTCATGGTTTTGTTTGAAAATAAATATAATACAAAAAGTAATAACTATCCTCTATAGAAGGTTTATCTTATCAAGGATCTTTTGGTTCAGGTGTTAGCCTGTTCAACCAATCTATTAAAGATTAAGATATTGAATAACCAACCACCCTCTGATACCATTTGAAAGTGAGGAAAAGATCTACCTTAACTCTAGAGGGGGGGGGGTGAATAGAGTATTTTAAAATAATTAATAATTAAAACTATAAAGAAGTGGAAGACTTAATTTATGTATATGTGTAAGGTGCTTTTGATGAAATAAAAACTAAAGCAAGTACTAAGAAAACACACAGCACACAGTAAAGTCAAACACACAGCAAACAGATGACACAAGGAACTATAGTGGTTCCCCAACAACCTGGGTACATCCACTCTTCTACCATCCTTGGTAGGAATCCACTGCAGGAATAGTTGATCAGGTGTCCTGGGCACCAATGAGCTTTTGATAAGGTGCTCAAAAACCAAAACTAGATTTTTTGATAAGGTGTCTTGCCACCACTGAGTTTTTACAAGGTCTCAGAAACCAGTCTCAGAACTTTTGAAGGGAGTTTTGAAAAATCCTTTTACAGGAGGGAAAGGAAAAAGAAAGAAAGAGTTGAGTTGTTCTTCTCTGTCAACAGTCTGAGAGAAGATAAGTGGAAGATGAAGCTAAAGCTCCCCCTGAGATCTGTAAAGGTTTAGGAAGGTGAGCTTTGCTAGGGTGATAGGTCTTCAGGTGCTTCAGATCTCCAGCAAAATATGATTTCAGTAGATGCTGAAATGTGTCATGCCTGGAGTCCTTGATGTTGAAGCTTTTGAACACTTGAGGATTTGGAGGAGCAGATGATTTCCTCCATAGAAAACTTTCTTGTGTTCTTGAAGATTTTGACTCAGTGAATCTGTATATTCCAGAAGATGAGTTCTTGATCAGAGTATATTTTGATCTCTCTTCTGTAACTCTTTTTCTCAATCCAATGATCCTGTATATCTCTTGTCTTTATAATTGTATATGATCTGTGCTATTCAAAAACATATTCTGTAGGAGTATATCAGATTCTGACTTAGATGGCCGCTACTCAGTCATAAATGACTTCCATAAATGACAACTGTCTCTGGGAAAAGTCCTAAGTAACATTCATTTTAGCCTTCCTTGAAACTTGCATTAGATTGCTTTAAACGACTAGAAAATCCTTTGCAATAAATGCAGGAAATAACTCTGAATGAATCTGAATGAATTCCATAACTGTTCTTGAATTCGAATTCTGAAAGCGTCGATCTCTCACAGAAATCGTCGATCTGAGCTCTACGATCGTTGAACTGATCTTAGAGATTGTATTTAAACAGTAGACAGAAAACGTCAAACTGAGCTCTACGATCGTCGAACTGAGCTCAGCGACTTGGAAAATAGCTGAAGATAATGCGCCGATCTGAGATCGAAGATCGTCGACCAGAGTTCTACGACTTGCATAGTTGAGCTCAGAGAACGTCGAACTGAGTTCGACGTTTCGTCGACCTGAGCTCGACGAAAATTGTCTTTGTCTCAGCAATGAATCCTGATCTTTGAATGGTCTTGGGGGCAGCTCCAAACCTAAGTTCTAAGCCTTAGACTCATTCTAAGTTGACCTTTTCAACTATACAACTAGGTCAAACCAATTTCCTAATAACATAGTGATCCTTGCCCAAATTAGTCATAGGGTGTTCCAACACCGTCGAATCGGCGAGAATCACTTAGTGATTCCCGTCGAATTTAACTAAGACGAATCTTCGTCTTTCTTCCCATGAGTTGGTCTTTGACCCATCCTTGCTCTTCTTCTGCTCTTGATTTATCTCAGCCTGGTACTTAAAAATAAGTACACTCCAATAGAGAGAGTACACGTAAGCCAACACACTGATCTGCTCAACGAGGGATTACGTCGTGCAGACCCATGTATATTGACCCACTGCACCCTCACATTGGTGTGTACTTAGCGTGGAATAACTGCAAGCACAACTTGAAGACATATCATCAAATACAATGTGAATTCATCTTAGCTTGACAGGAGGCTTCTTCAAATCAAGGTAATTGTGAATACAATACCCAACAATCTCCCCCTATTTGAAGAAGCCGAAATCCTACTAGCTAAGATGAATTTCATCAACCAGAGTAATATACATAACAAATTAAGAGAGACAAGACACAGAATGTTAAGAGCATACAAAATAATACTTGAGTCAACAAGAGATCATATATATATATATATATATATATATATATATATATATATATATATATATATAAAAGAATTGTTCATATAGAAGTATGAAGAGATAAACATGCATGAAGGAAATGACAAGCCAAAATCCTAAGGCTATTTCTCCTTAGCTAGATCATCCTTCAGTTGTTGAGCCAAGTACTTCTTGCTTTGTCTCTCAAAATATTCCTTGGGCTTCGGATAGTATTTGGGGAGGATCTTTATGTTCCACTTTGTTAGTCCTGAAAAATATATTTCGTTTAGCTTCATATTCTTTGTGCAGCTCCCACTCATATTGATTATATACATCATTTCGATTAATTTCCCCCCGCTGTTGTAGCATAAAGGTCTCCAATATAATGCTCCTCGAGATAGGACTCCATCTTTCATTTCGCACTTCACTCTCCTTCAATCTTACTTTCTTCTCAGTTGGAGTCTCTTTGGACGTCCCTTCTTAGAGTTTTCTTTTTTCCTTTCGTTATGGCTTCCTGGTCAAACATGGCCCTGAGAGTAGCTTTGTCAGCAGCCCTGGCAGCCTTCTTAGCATCAGCTTCACTAAGAGGAACCTCCTCAACATTTGCACCCTCATCAGCAGTAATGGTAACCTCATCAGGAGAAGGAACCAGAATTGGGATTTGTATACCTGATGCTTGCTGCACTAGCCAGTGGCAACTATCAAAAACATACTTATTTGATTGTTTGAAGTTGTCGACCATAATTTGTTCCAGCCCTGCCATCTTAGCTGTATATGCATTCTCCCCCTTTTTGGCTTCGAGGGCAATGGAGTTTGCATAAGAATGCAGTGACTTATCTATATGCTTTGCAGTCTGAGTGAAATCAGTTAGAAGGGAGGTCTGATTTGCGTTGAGAGTTACCATGTTGGCATCGAATAGCTTGATGTTGTCGGCCACAACATGTGCATTCTGGTTCACCACCGCTAGATCAGCGGTGTTCTTCTGGAGTCCTTGCATTATAAGATTTACTGCAGTGCCGGCCTCTGCATACTTGGCATCAAACTTCTGTTCCATCAGATCCAGTTTATGATTTATTGCCACAACATTCTTAAGCATTAGCTCCTCGGATTGTTTAATTCGTTTTAGCACTTTGTTGTGTGATTGTTCAAAAGAAGTTTTCAGTTCATCCACTATACCTTGAATGATATTCACGGTGTGATTTGCCAGGTTAGGTCTTAGTGGATAACCCTGAGGCATGCCTTGGTCGTGCTCATCTACAGATTCACTAGGAGAGCTTGACACGTGCACAGTCTCCAATGGGGGGATAGGGGCAGCCTCTGTAGTTTTCTCAGGAATGCTTATTAACTTCTGCTGAGAGGACTCCCCCTCCATTGCTACACCAGATGTCTCAGGAACTTCCAAAGGAGCCCGTTCCTCAGAGGGGACTTCAACATCACCCCGTAGCTCCACCATCTCCACCATCTCCCTCATGGTCGTTTCATTCTCAACTACTTCATCATTCACCTTATCAGCTGCCTCATCTTCCATATCATCACTGTCAACTGCAGCATTGTCCATGTCCTCCTCATCTTCCTCCTCTTCAACCTGATCAGTGGCGAGGGTATCAACGACATCTTTTGCAATCAGAGAGATGTCTATCCTGAGTGTATCAGTAGAAGCGGGTAGCGACTCCCCCTCAGTTCCTGCATGCAGCAAGTCAGGAACGTCACTGGGTTCATCCAAGGGATTTCTGTCATCTGGAGCTCTATTACCTTCATCCTCATGGGCTTCAGCCACACCTGCTTTACCAATCCTTCTTTCCCATCTATCAAATACACTGGAGTCCATTTTCTTCAAGTAATGGAGAGGAACTCCCTTACTCATGTCAAACATGTCTCCATCCAGCTGATTGAGGTACAGGCTGATGATCCTTCCAAAACTGGGGGTTCGTAGTGTATCTTTAATCTTATTAAACATCATGGCCCCCCAGTTGTATCTTTTTTGACACACTATAGCCACCAAGATATTGAACATATCACTAGAGATATGATCATGAGAGCCCGG
The DNA here is from genome assembly GCA_039513925.1 of Platanthera zijinensis. Classification (NCBI taxonomy): domain Eukaryota; kingdom Viridiplantae; phylum Streptophyta; class Magnoliopsida; order Asparagales; family Orchidaceae; genus Platanthera; species Platanthera zijinensis. Next base: position 86,011,415 of record CM077091.1, read on the forward strand.
TTTGTAGATCAGGGCTTTCTTAATGATATCAGATAGAAGCTTCCCTTCCTCATTCATTTCCTTGCGCTTGATAGACTTAGTCCCTCGAGCAAGTCCACAGAATAGGAGAGTCCTGGCACGATCATCTTCCTTCAGGTAGTCCTCTTGGTCAAAACTGGTGAGCTGCAAATGTCGTGACAATTTTCCAGCAGACATCTTGATCCGTAGACCGACAATCTTACTCTTAATCACTATATCTTCATGCCATAGCTTTACCATTGCAAAGAATTCAAGCACTTCTTTGTCAAGAATCTTGCACGGATGCTCCAGGATGAAGGAAAGCCCGGCTTCTTCAAGCATTAGGATAATATTTCTGAACTCATCGGAGGCATGAGAGAAGCCCGTCCTAACCAGTTCACTCCCGGTGAGGAGCCCTACAGTGGTTCTAGGAGCCATTACAAGCCTAAACAGGAAATGATCAAGTGACTAAACCCAATCAAAAATTCTAGTTTAAGAGCTACACTAGACGAGATACTTCAAGGATGAAGGGACGTTACCCTAGCACCGAGCAAGGAGAGTGGCTTGCGGCGGGACGTTGGCGACTGGAATGATCGTCGTCGGGAGAGGGAAACCTGACAGGAAGATGACGGAAGCACGACACGATCCTTGCGTCCTGAGGATGTTGTCGACGGGAGCACGGAGGAGTGACGGAGAGCACAAGGCGACCGGGCAAGGGAGCAGCTTCCGCACGACCAACGGATTCGGCGAGATTTCTTGGGGAGTCGGCGGGACGCTCGCGAGATTAGGAATGTGAAGAGTCAAAAGGGGTTTTATGATATTTATATCCATCGACGGTTGGTCGCTATTTCACTGTACGGGGTAGTTTATACTATTCGGTGTGATTTGGAATCTTAGCCCCCTTTTTCATTTCTTGGTCAAAAAACCTAGGTCGAGTTGAACGGTATATTAACCCTAGAAATAATTGTTGAGTAATTATAGGTGATTCAAAGGTGTAGAGTTTTCGTTATAGCCCCTTGCACACACTCCTTGAATTTCAACTGGACTGATTGACACCCATTGAAATACATCATCAATTATATATGTAAATACAAGGAATTCTTCCGATTTTAACTAAGGATAATTTAACTGTTGCGTCCTTTCACCAGGTGTGTGAATATATATGTGCATATATATATAAGCATTTACTTTTAGAAGAGGAATCGACATATTCGTGTGGATATATATATATATATATATATATATATATATATATATAAGCATCTATATAATGCGACTCAAGTATTGAAACTGAATGCGTGTACCTGGGATCATTAAATTGATCATTCAGATCTTCTATTTGAGGTACACCAGGTGTCCAATTGGAGTAGGCCATTGTAGTTAGCACTAACTCTTCTCCCATATACTTGTTCCATGTCATTCTTGGAACATCTCATGTCTAGTTCCCATCATATTTACGAGAACCTAGACTATCCTGCAACAAAAAAATTACCGTACCTTAGGAACCTAATATGTATTGGGTCCTAGGTTCTTGTCAGCATAAAATATCGAATGCCTTCCTACAGGAATCCTGTCAGGAAGGCTAACTCTGCCTAGAGGAAGTGGACATACCCTTGCCCTTGGCATAGAGGGATTGTGCCAACAATCTATGGCAAAGTGACCCACCTTGCCATAACACCAACAATCATGAATGTTGTATCGCCGTTTCTGAACTGATCTACTTACTGAGGTTGTCATGATCTTAGGTCTAAACGGGACATAGCAGGTTCTGCTCACAAATTTGCCCTTTCCACTGAGACACGAGGGAGGGTGGATAGAGAGCATGTGGTGAGTGTCATGAGGCCTGGGAGGTGGTGCCTTCCTTTCAGACAGCACACACCCGGGGGCCCCATGGGTACTTACTACATGTTTCCCAACCCCCTTTTCCTGTGTCCTAGGGTGGTGAGAGTTACTTTGAGAGCTGGTTCCTACAATCTCATGAAGTTTTGAGGCTGAGTTAGAGAATACAAAAGGTTCATGATGAGCCAAATGTATTCTCTCATGGGTAGCCATAACAACACTTGCACTAAGGGTACTTCCACAAGAGATTTGATCATCCTTACAGTGACCATAGTTGTTCTTATGGTCAGACCTGAAGGCATGATGTGTGCCCTTCCTACTCGGTGTGTGTGTGTGTGGGGGGGGGGGGGGGGGTCTTAAAACAGTTTCCCCATTTGTCCACGATTTTATAATTCGTGAGATCCACCCGTTTTCTTCTTTTCTCTTAATATCATCTATCTTGGAGAAATTGGATACTATCCTCTTCTTGGTCTCTAGACGAACCTCTAGATCCGAGATCTTTGAGTCCTTCACCTTGATGGATTGCAATTGGAGATCCATCATGGTCTTCAACTGAGCAATCTCCTTAGCTTGTTCCTCAACAAGTAAGTTGCTCTTCTGAAGGGCACTCTCAAGGAAATCAAGATTTTCAATCCTTTGATTGATGCAATCCATCTCCCCTGCATCACAAGATGTACAACCCTCTGAACTATTCCTGTCTTCAGGAAATTCAAGGGGAGAGGAGAATGATGAAGAAGTTACCTTATCGTGACTTTGATGTTCAGGGTTAGCGTTAGAATCAGTCGAGACTGATGTGTCAGCTTCATCAGAACTGCTTTCCTCAAACTCTTCTTCCGTCTCAGATATAGACACAGGAGTCGTGATATTGAGAGATTGGTCTTGACCTTCATCTTTAGAATTGAGGATTCCCACATATGCTTCATCATACTGCTGGCATCCAGTCCCTGCTGTCTTTGATCCCATCATGAGATCTGAGATAGTTTGCCACATAGACTTTGCAGTCCTACACTTGTCCAGTCTTGAACGAGATGATCCAGACCAGCCGTTAGTGATGATCTGACGAATCAGCTTATCCAAGTTGAAGAGTGAGAGCTCAGTCTCAGACATCTCTTCGGAACTCTTAGGGATTTGGAGATCTTTTCCTGAGCTGGAAGCCTTCATTGGAATGAAGGGACCCTCTTCCAAAATGAGTGACGCACGAGGGTCAATGGCCTCTAGATGAAATAGAACTCTCATCTTCTAGACGAGATAATACTCCTTTGTGCATGCAGGGAGTCTCAGAGGAGAGACATCAGAATATAGCTCCATGCTTGAGTCTGGTTTTCTTCTTGACACTAGAGGCAGGATCTTACTCAAGGTGTTAACCTAGTTGACGAGTAACCTCCCTCTGATACCACTTGAAAGTTTATCTAGTGTCAACTAACTTCACCTATGGGGGGGGGGAATAGGTGATTTGCAGTCTTTTGCGGAATTAAAAATTAACCTGCACAAACAACAAACACAACACAGAAAAGCACACCAGAAATTATAGTGCTTCCCCGATTTGGGTACGTCCACTCTCCCCCTTCGACCTATCTCCCAACAAGGGACGACTCGGTCACTTCACCAACAGGATTGAAATCCAATCCTCTCACTATGGAAGAAACCCTTCCACCCGAAGGAGTCACTACTCCTCCACCACGGGATGCACCCAACCCATACAACGAGGAAACAAAGTTCCTTTGCAACAAAGTAAAAATAGAATGTACAAGAAATACAAACTATGTTTGGAGAACCCGATGTCCCTCTTCGTTCAATGAAGCTTTCTTGATGAAGACGAAGAGTCCACGATCAGCGCACTCTCTTGGAGAGGATCTTCCCGAGATCGGCGGAGGCAAGTGAATGTGGCGGCGATGCTTTGTAGATCCAAACTTCTTGACGAAGCTAGCAAGGTCTACCAACGATCTTACTTGGATCGATCGTCTCAATCGATTCGGAGGGGAGAAATATTCCCGCTCAACAATTCAAGATACAAAGGATCTCAAGATAGACACGTGAGACGCTCAGCTTAGCCTCGGTTTGTCACCGGATGATCAAAGATGACCTCTAAGATCAGCGGCGGCGACTATCTTCCGAGCGGTGATGGCTTGCGAGCGGCGACGGCGACGGGAGGAAGTCCGCGATCGGCTAGGTCACGCTCGGCGGCCGTGTTCCTTTCTCGTTTTCTTCGCTACCTTATTAGTTCAAATTCATGGGTATTTATACTATAGAACAACCCTAAAAGACTGTTGTGGGCTCCACAAGTAGAAACCCTAAGCTCGGTCCAAACAGCGCCTGATATCTTGGTTAAGTCCAGCGAGCAGGTAGAAATTGCCTAAGGCAAATTCGGCGGGAATCATTGGTGATTCTCGACGAATCGGCGAGAATCACTTATGATTCCCGTCGAATTATCCTTGGTAGAATTTTAGCTGAAAAGCTTGCCATCCGGAGTGAATCGGCGAGAATCAAAACCATTCTCGACGAATCAGCGAGAATGCAGAGTCATTCTTGATGATTCAGCGAGAATCACTTATTGATTCTCGACGATTCTGACTTAGCAGAATTCTTGAAGGCGTTGAGTCAGGCGGATGCAGTCGGCGAGAATCGGCGAGTGATTCTCGACGATTCGACGAGAATCACTAGTGATTCCCGTCAAATCGGCGAGAATCACTTAGTGATTCTCGTCGAATTTAACTAAGACGAATCTTCGTCTTTCTTCCCATGAGTTGGTCTTTGACACATCCTTGCTCTTCTTCTGCTCTTGATCTATCTCAGCCCTATACTTGAAAATAAGTACACTCCAATAGAGAGAGTACACGTAAGCCAACACACTGAACTGCTCAACGAGGGATTATGTTGCGCAGACCCGTGTATATTGTCCCACTACACCCTGACATTGGTGTGTACTTAGCGTGGAATAACTGCAAGCACAACTTGAAGATATATCATCAAATACAATGTGAATTAATCTTTGCTTGACAGGAGGCTTCTTTAAATCCCGGTAATTGGTAATACAATACCCAACAATTATGCCAGCGGCTAGGACTACCCGAGTAGATGCACCACCGACGTCCTCGGAGTTTAGAGACGTGAGTACCACCGAGCAGCATAGGGAGAGAGAGTGTGAGGTTTATATGTAGTACATGTATAGCCCACGGACTTATATAAATACTTAGGCTTCGACCCTAGAACCTCTGTATTATTATATGATGTGTTATATATATCTGCAGTGGTTTCCTGTTAATGCTTCCGCTATACTCTGATGGGTTGTGAATGTTGTGATTCGAGCCGAGCAAGGCGGACAACTAGTGCTTAGAGAGGCTGTACCGTTTCCACTAAGGAGCACGGGATGGACATCTTGGGCAAGTAGTACCCCTCCGGCCCAACCCGGGCTAAAGGGGTGGGGAGCTCTACAGGTCGTACTTTAGATTCTTGTGGTCCGATAAGATTTCGCAGTGGATGCCGTATAGATAGTGTCTCCAAATCTTCAAGGCGAACACCACCACTCCCAATTCTAGATCTTGTACCAGGTAGTTGATTTCATTCTTCTTCAGCTGTCTTGAAGCATATACAATCACATGCCCGTGTTGCATCAATACCACTCCCATCCCTTGATACGACGCATCAGTGTAAACTTGAAATCCTTCCTTCCCAGATGGAAGGGCTAGGATGGGTGCGGATGTAAGTCGGTCCTTCAGTTCCTGAAACGCAGTTTCACACTAGAGTGTCCACTCAAACGACACACCTTTCTTTATCAGCGTAGTAAGAGTAAGGGCAATCTTTGAGAACCCTTTTACAAACTTACGATAGTACCCGACAAGTCCAAGGAAGCTCCACACATCGGCCGCTGACTTTAAGGGAGACCACTCCTTCACGACACGCACCTTGGCTGGATCCACAGCTAGCTGATGAGTCCCTATTTTATACTATATTTTGGACTCATCTAGGCCTATTTCCATGTCTTTGCACACCGTTTAGCGCCATTTGCACTCCTTTTGGTTCGCTACGGTTTTCCACGCCCTGTGCACCTTTTTAGCCCATTTCCGTGCTTGTGTGCATTTACTTTCTTGCTATGTTTATCACTGTTCGCTGTGGCTGCCGCGATCGATGCCCCGTGCAGTTTTCCTGCAGGTTTGGGGATCGTGAGGGCATTCGGGATAGGCGTTTCACTATTTTTAGCAAAGGAGTCAGTGGTCGTGCGTTTTTGCCCACGCACGACCATCGACCTCCTGGCGCACGATCACTGATCGTGCGCAGCCCGGTCTCATTTGTGAAACTCTGTCTTGAACCTTCCGCACGATCACTGCCATACCGCGCACGACCACTGCTCGTGCGCCGACGATCGTGCGCAGTCATACCCATTTTGCAAAAGTCTGTCTGGCTATTTCCGCACGATCATCAGCCTTGCCTCGCACGATCACTGATCGTGCGCTGCTGATCGTGCGCGACTACTGATTTTCTGATGCAGGTCTGCAGGTTGCTCACGCACGGGCGCTGACCTTGGTCGCGCACGACCACTGGTCGTGCGCCAGTGGTCGTGCGCGCTATTTATTCTGCAAGCTATAAATACGCTGTTCCGCGAATTAGGGCGAGACAATCGTTACGGAACCTTCGCCATTCCGCCGTTTTCGCCCTCCAGCAGTCCCATTCACCTCCACCTCCATTCCTACCAACGGGAGGACTTTCTCCCGTGATTCCGAAGCACCCCTCATCCTCCGGCGATCCTCCGGCCATTAAAGCTCTTCTCCAAGTTCTTCACCGAGGAAGACGACGAAGCTTGCCTCAAGAACGGACTTAAAGGCCACCGAAGTGACAGCTCGGCGGTACCGGAAGCCCTCCACGGACTGCGCTTGGAAGCGGTTTGACAACCCGCACCTCCGGCCAACACCCGCGAAGGATCTTCACTCCTGTGGTTTAGCTTTCTCCAACCTTTCTTGTTGTATGGTTTATGTATGCAAGTATGAACGGATTAATCTCTTTTGCAATGAAATGTTTATGCTTTCATCTTGCTTGTGAGATTCGTTGTTAATGCGCTTCGCTCTCTTTCGTTCACTCCACGCATTTGCTTCACTTCATTTCACTTCACATCACACACTTCACTCACTAGCTTACCGCCCACTCGCCCACCGAAGTACGGCATCGCGGCCGCTACATCCATCTCGCCTTGCGAAGCGGTGATTGCGACCCGCAAAGCTCTCGTTAGTGTAATCGGTCGTATGACCACCAACCAAAGCCCCTTTCTTTTTCTGTTTATTTCATTTAACTCTCATAACGATAGTTTCAGAGTCTAAATCGTTCGACGCCAATTGCATTCCTCAAGAGACCGACATCCGGGGATTCATTCCCAACTTTATTACTTGAGCGACCGGTACGCTTGCCGTATTTTACGCGCATCAAGTTTTTGGCGCCGTTGCCGGGGAATGCAACTGTTGAACGATCACGATTTCTGGAATTATTGGTATAAGAGTTAGTGTTTTTTTTTTGATTTTCGTTTCTTTGTTTTGTTGCTTCAGTGGATGCAGGGACGTGCTGCAAGAGATCTCGTTGCCTACGATCCCGAAATCGAGCGAACTCTTCGTGCGCAAAGGCGTGCCGCTGCAATTGATCCAGTCACAATGGGCGACCAGTTGAACCATGACAACGGAGTCCGTGTTGGAGGGAACCCCCCTGATAACCGTAACGGGGATGAGAACGAGGTAAACCCGCCACATGTCCGAACCATGAGAGACTACACCACTCCCACTGTGGGGAGCATATATCCTGGGTTCGGACCGGCAATCACAAACCAGCAGTTCGAGATCAAGCCGGCAATCCTAAACATCATCCGGAACAATGCGCAGTTTTCCGGAATGGCCACTGAGGATGCCCATCTTCATTTGGCGGATTTTTCGGAAATCTGCGCCACGTTCCGCTATGCTGGGATCGCCGATGACACGGTCAAGCTCCGTCTGTTTCCCTTCTCTCTACGTGACAAAGCCAAGTCATGGCTTCATTCCCTTCCTCCTGGAACCGCCACAACATGGGATGCTCTCACCACGAAGTTCTTAGCCAAATTTCATCCAGTCGACCGTATTGTGAGCATGCGATGTGCCATCGCCAATTTCAGGCAAAACGACCAAGAAAGCTTAGCGGAGGTGTGGGAGCGCTTTAATGAATTGCTGCGGAAGTGCCCAAATCACGGTTTCCAAACGTGGAATCTCGTGGAGAGCTTCTACTTCTCCATCGAGCCTCAGCACCGCGCCATGATTGATGCCGCCTCTGGTGGAACAATTATGAATCTTGCTCCTGAGGAGGCTTTGAGAGTTCTGCAGGACACCGCCACGCACAGCGCCTTTTGGACCGCGGGAAGGAATACCCCCCGTGGGACAAGTGGAATCTTTGCTGTGGAAGCATCAAGGCCCGCTGCTGCTGGTCCGGTGTTGGCCATCTCATGTCAAGGATGCGGAGGATCCGATCATCACAGCTTCGAGTGCCCTGGACCGGAGGTAACATATGATCCCGCCTTATCTAATGAAACAGTCAATTTTATTGCTAATCAAAACAGGGGTGCGCCGTATGGAAATGCGTATAATCCGGGTGCGAGAAATCACCCGAACTTTTCGTGGAATCAAAACGCGCCAGGCCAACGATGGCAACCGGGGCAGCATCAAAATGATGCCGCCGCCTCCGGAAGCCAACCGCGGCCGCCACACCCGAATTACACCCAAGGCCCTCCCGCTGTGAAAACCAACTCTTTGGCTGAAATGTTTGAGAAATTTGTTGAAGTGTCCCATACTAATATGACTAACCAAGCCGCTTCTATGCGTAAGCTTGAGGCGCAGTTGGGCCAATTGGCTCAAATGGTCTCCGAGCGCACGCTTGGTACCCTCCCAAGCAACACAGAAAGAAATCCCCATGAACAAGGGAAAAGCTTGGGAGAGGAAAGGCTAGGGAACAACAACGAACTCGTGATTAATTGTATGATCAATGATGTGAAAACGACCGCACTTTGTGATTCCGGAGCATCGAGCAACATCCTCACTCTGCAGGATGTTGAGAAGATGCAATTACAAATTAACACCGATGACCGGAAGTCACTCATTTTAGCTAATGGAGATGTAGTTGCTACCGAAGGCGGTGTGAGGAAAGTTGAGATCGAGGTGAATGGAAAACATTTTACTACTGATTTTCAGGTTATGGGACCTAAAGAAAACGACTCCATTCCAATATTTGGGGTCCCATTCCTGACGGCCAGTGGCGCATCCTTGGATTTTTCCAAAGGATGTGTCACCTGGCCGACCGATGCGTCCGCCATCGATGATATTTCCGCACACCCCTCCAACATTCAAGAAATTGTTTTGCTAAGAAATGCAGGATCCAAGGAAAATTTGGGACTTCAAGTTTTGAACGCCGCCCGTTTGGACGAAATGATCAAGGAAGCACCTCCCGAGAAGACCGATGTAGAGCAAGTGGTAGTGACCGTGAAGGAGATCGAGTCAGTGGAAGCCACGGCGATTGTTCCATGTCCCCCAAAAGCGACTGAAGACAATGACATTAGTAGTTTTATTCGGGAGAAATCCCTGAACAATTCAGTTTGTAATAATTCTAATGACTGTGTTAGGCGTAATGTTGCTTGGGCCGATCCGGTCGCCGTCGCGGTGCCGGACATGACGCCATTGATTTCAAAATCTGCGAAAACTGTGGAAAAATCTGCGTGGAAGTCTCCCACGGTGGAGAAGATGAAGGAGGCTAAGCGCCTACGCGATAAGCGTTATTCCACCTTCCGGCGCGAGGAAGCGTATAAGCTGAGCAAGGGGAAATCCCTCCCTCATGATTCCATGAAAAATTCTGCTCCCCCCTCGCACTCCACCGGAGAGACTCGCCCCAAATCGGCGCCGAGTTGATTGCTTTTTCGTCGCTCTGCTTAGACATTATTCTGTGTTTCATATTCTTGCACTTTTATTTTCTTTTTCTGCACGAACATTATTTATAAACTGCTAAAACAGGTATTTGGTCCACCTTAAGGACGGTAAACAAAAGGGCTATTCGGGAGACAACCCATGCTCGGACCATTCGGTCCCCTTTCTTTTTCTAATTTTCTATTTTTGTATTTTCTTGTCTTTGGCCCAAATCGCAGGTTCAGCTTCTCTTTGGTGCGGCGCAGCAACTCCATCAACTCATAACGCCATCTTCCGGTATGCTCCCTCTGCGGAGCATAGGTACACTCTTCCCTGTAGACTTTATTCTAGTGCTATTTTGCATGTTGATCTTGTTTTCATTCAAGTTTGGGGGGAAGAGCCGCCTATGCACTCACGAGCACATTTCATTCGCACACCGGTAGATTTATTTATGCTTCATGTTTGTAGTCTCCTGCTGTGCGCACACATTTGCACCCACATGAGCGCGCACTCTTACCACGCGCGCGGCTCGGGTTGAGTACTTGTGTTGTGTAAGTTTTAAGATGGTGGTGCTGACGTAGGATTTTGTCGTACAGTAGTTCGAAACTCGTGCAGTGCTCCTAATCGAATGCTCACGTTGTGTAGGAATTGTATAGAGCTAGTTTCTTCTCATGCTTGCATTTTATATTTTTTCTATATTCGTAAATACTGTCTGTCCTACTCAACTTCTGAATCCGGAGTGATCTCGCGGTAGTGTAGGCATGTGTGTAAGCGTCGCTGGCTTTGTTTTGCTCGAGTCGGGAGGACGGATCACTTTTCTCGGTGGCTAAGAACTTGCCCCAAGCGACTTTCGAAGCATTGGTGCCCGGTTAGTCGAGCGTGAGCGTGACGTAGGCCATCATTTTGGCCCGGTTGATCCTTGCACCCGTCCTAACATAGCCCTCGCTAGCCCCGTTGAGCCTACCTTCCCTTTTGATCAGCTCCACATGCAAGTCACCAAAGCCTCAAGCCACTCCTAGTCGCACACCCGCATTGAGCTCTTGTTTCATTAATTTCTCGTTGGGTTGTTGTGATGGGCGGATTTTGTGAATGTGTGGATATGCCGCAAAGTTTATAAATGCTGAATTATTGAGAAAAGAAAAGAGAAAAGAAAAATGTGACCAAGAAAAGAAAAGAGAAACGAAAAAGTATAAATGAAAAATCTGAAATTGAGAAATTTGTTTTATGGTAGGCGGTGCACCCACTCATGTTGTAAAAGCTAAGTTTGGGGGTGTGGTGCACTCGCATTCTTGTTGTTAGCGAGAATTCTGATGTGTGCGAGCTCCGTTGGGTTGTGCGTAGCCTTCGTCTTCATCTTGTCCATCCATACCTACATCTACACCCAAGCCCCACTCTTCACCTCAAGTCCTACGGATTTACGCTCGAGTCAAACCCGCATCGTGGAGAAAGTGCGAACGGGCAAGCATATGGCCCCCGACATTGGTGGATTCCTTTGGAGGTGATCATGAGCCCCGGTCTTTGCCAATACCTCGCCATCCGACTCGCCTACTTTCTGCCTTCCCATGACCGTGCGATTCTCCGGAATTCATTCTTTGAGTAGTGACAGTATCTATTTACGTTTTTCGAAAATTATAAATTGCATTGCATGATTAGAAACTCTTTCTATTATATTTTTTACGCATGTGAGCTTCTCGATTTCTCGTCCTACTGTAGGTTGTAATTACTACGTCAGCTAGCCGTTTTAGAGCCCACAACGTGATTATTTGCCCGGGACGTGCAAATGGTTAAGTTTGGGGGTGTGATGAGTCCCTATTTTATACTATATTTTGGACTCATCTAGGCCTATTTCCATGTCTTTGCACACCGTTTAGCGCCATTTGCACTCCTTTTGGTTCGCTACGGTTTTCCACGCCCTGTGCACCTTTTTAGCCCATTTCCGTGCTTGTGTGCATTTACTTTCTTGCTATGTTTATCACTGTTCGCTGTGGCTGCCGCGATCGATGCCCCGTGCAGTTTTCCTGCAGGTTTGGGGATCGTGAGGGCATTCGGGATAGGCGTTTCACTATTTTTAGCAAAGGAGTCAGTGGTCGTGCGTTTTTGCCCACGCACGACCATCGACCTCCTAGCGCACGATCACTGATCGTGCGCAGCCCGGTCTCATTTGTGAAACTCTGTCTTGAACCTTCCGCACGATCACTGCCATACCGCGCACGACCACTGCTCGTGCGCCGACGATCGTGCGCAGTCATACCCATTTTGCAAAAGTCTGTCTGGCTATTTCCGCACGATCATCAGCCTTGCCTCGCACGATCACTGATCGTGCGCTGCTGATCGTGCGCGACTACTGATTTTCTGATGCAGGTCTGCAGGTTGCTCACGCACGGGCGCTGACCTTGGTCGCGCACGACCACTGGTCGTGCGCCAGTGGTCGTGCGCGCTATTTATTCTGCAAGCTATAAATACGCTGTTCCGCGAATTAGGGCGAGACAATCGTTACGGAACCTTCGCCATTCCGCCGTTTTCGCCCTCCAGCAGTCCCATTCACCTCCACCTCCATTCCTACCAACGGGAGGACTTTCTCCCGTGATTCCGAAGCACCCCTCATCCTCCGGCGATCCTCCGGCCATTAAAGCTCTTCTCCAAGTTCTTCACCGAGGAAGACGACGAAGCTTGCCTCAAGAACGGACTTAAAGGCCACCGAAGTGACAGCTCGGCGGTACCGGAAGCCCTCCACGGACTGCGCTTGGAAGCGGTTTGACAACCCGCACCTCCGGCCAACACCCGCGAAGGATCTTCACTCCTGTGGTTTAGCTTTCTCCAACCTTTCTTGTTGTATGGTTTATGTATGCAAGTATGAACGGATTAATCTCTTTTGCAATGAAATGTTTATGCTTTCATCTTGCTTGTGAGATTCGTTGTTAATGCGCTTCGCTCTCTTTCGTTCACTCCACGCATTTGCTTCACTTCATTTCACTTCACATCACACACTTCACTCACTAGCTTACCGCCCACTCGCCCACCGAAGTACGGCATCGCGGCCGCTACATCCATCTCGCCTTGCGAAGCGGTGATTGCGACCCGCAAAGCTCTCGTTAGTGTAATCGGTCGTATGACCACCAACCAAAGCCCCTTTCTTTTTCTGTTTATTTCATTTAACTCTCATAACGATAGTTTCAGAGTCTAAATCGTTCGACGCCAATTGCATTCCTCAAGAGACCGACATCCGGGGATTCATTCCCAACTTTATTACTTGAGCGACCGGTACGCTTGCCGTATTTTACGCGCATCACTAGCCCAGCCTCACTAATCATATGACCCAAGAAGGAAACCTCTTGGAGCCAGAATTCACACTTGCTGAACTTGGCAAACAAGGCGTGCTCTTTTAGCTTCCTCAGTACCAAGGTCAGATGTTCGACATGCTCTTCCTCCGTCTCAGAGTAGACCAAAATGTTATCGATGAAAATGATGATGAAGACATCTAGATAAGGCTCGAACACTTTATTCATCAAGCTCATGAAAACTGAAGGGGCATTTGTGAGCCCAAACGACATCACAGTGAACTCGTACAAGCCGTACCTTGAGCTAAAGGCCATTTTCTGAATGTCCTCCTCCTATATTCTCAACTGATAATACCCCGAGCGCAAATCCAATTTGGAAAACCAATGTGCTCCTGCCAATTGGTCGAACAACTCATCGATTCGAGGTAGCGGATAGGTGTTCCGTACCGTCAGTCGGTTGAGCTCCCGATAGTCTATGCATAATCATAAGGTTCCATCCTTCTTCTTAACGAATAGAATAGGGGCTCCCCAAGGTGATGTGCTGGGGCGAACAAACCCTGATTCTACCAACTATTGCAATTGAACTTTAAACTTTGCAAGTTCCTTCGGGGCCATCCGGTAAGGGGTCCTGGAGATGGGCTTGGCACCCGGTACTAGCTTAATTTGGAAATCCGCTTCTCTATATGGGGTAATCCTGGCCATTTCTCAGGAAATACCTTAGGAAAATCTCTCACCACTCGCACGTCCTTCATATCTATTTTCATCTCTTTTAGTTCAAAACATATAATGTAAACTTCATCCCCTCTCATGTGAGCTTTCAAGGTCTGAATCGAAGATAATAACAAATGAGGCGCGAATTTTATACCTTGAAAGATGACATTAGTGTCCCCATATCTCAAGTAAATTTGCTTCTCCACGCAGTCAATTCTTGCGTAGTGTCAATCCAACCATGCCATGCCCAGAATGAGATCGAATTCTGGTACTCTAAAAACTGTGGCAGGGGTATCAAAGGTCTTTCCCCCCAATGAGTATCTCCAATTTGCACTTGGCGGTTGCGGTCATCTCAGATCCGTCTGGGAGGCGTACTCTTTGAGCAATACTAGTGAAGTATTGCACTCCTTCTAGGTCTTTAATTAAGTCCGCAGACACAAACGAGTGCGAGGCACCAGTATCGAATAACGTATAAGCAAGTTTCCCGCCGACCACCACAGTTCCTAAGTACCAATAGCAATACTCAAAGCTAGATATATAGTATGTCTTAAGCAACTTAAGGTTAATAATGAAAATGTGATAACTAACTTCAACATACCTGCAATCACCTCCTGAGGGTTCCGCTCCTATATCATGTCCAGCGCGAACACCTAATTCCGAGCAGGTTTGGGGTTTCCTCCTCGTAGTCCTCATCCTCGACCATGCATATGTCCCCTCCCTCGAGGAGATGCCGAAGTGGGAAGAGCAAGAGGAGTATTCCCAAATAGTTGCGGGCAGTAACGTCAGATATGGCCCGGTTGGTTGCATTGGAAGCACACTCACTCATTCCGCCCCTCGGGTTGCTGAAACTGTTGAGGTTGTGGAACCGGGTGATCCACTCTAAAATTCTGGTGGAACCGCCTGCTACTTATCTGATGCCCTCTTCCTCCTCCATAGTCGTGTCTCCTTCTATTGCTAGGGCCAGCTTCTATCATGCCCTCAGCAGGTCTCTTACCACTTCCCAAGTTGTCTGCTTCTAGCCTCTTCGCCATGTCAATTATTTCCTCCAAGATGGACTCCGCTATAAGCAAAAGGGCCTGCCTCAGGGGGTCCCGCAGCCCTTTGTAGAAGCGCTTAGCGTATTCACTGTCATCCAAGTCATATGAGTCAACAAATCTTGCGAGATATTGGAACTCTCGTTGATACTCCGTAACTGACTTCGATCCTTGCTTCAGCTACAAAAATCTCTCTTCAAGTTCATCTTGAGCAAACGAGGGAATGAAATGCTCTAAAAATTCTCCTGAGAACTCGCTCCAGCTGATCTCCGTATAAACTCGCCCTTGAAAGGTGGAGCCCATGAGGGACTTCCACCAACTCTTGGCGTGCAGTTTCTGGAGTGTCACCACCAAGGTCACAACCATATTGTTCGGACATCTAATTCCTGCCGGTAGTTCTTGCACGGTGTCTAGCCATTCCTCCATACACAGTGCCGACTCTATCCCAAGGTAGGCAGGAGGAGAGAGAGCTCGGAAAGTGCTCACCCAATTGGAGCTTGGAGCTTGTTGTTGTACGGGGGCTTGTTGGGATCTGAAGGAATCCAGGATAGCTGTGAGCGTCTGCCCTAGCTCCAATTGCTAAAATTGTGTGGGTATGGATGGGGTGGGGGTGCCCCCCACTAGCTCAATGTGTACTAGGATCTACACGTAGAATACAAACCTAAGGTCAGGTTGTCTAATCTTAAGGTCAAAGTTGGACATACTTAGTGTGAATTACATATGGACACACCACTGCTTCTGCTAAGTTAGTTTGTCCCCAAATAGACTAATCGAGCGGGGGTGGCACCATTGTTGAATGACTTCTTTAGTTCAGGATCGTCGCAAGCTAATACAATTTGTAAGACCCCCTCCCGGAACACAAAACACGACACGAAGGGAGTCTTATGCCCAGAACAGCCGCCTTGTAGTAGCGCTAGCACTCGGGCTATCTTGTACTACACTACGCATATTCTATCGGCTATTACCAATATCAACCAATGCTAACCCAACAAGAATAAAAATCAAAAGTCAATCCACACAAAGTAAATAGTCCAAAAGTACAACAAATAAAAGAAGCTACAACAAGCTTCTAAAATACCAGAGTATGGGTAAAACTTGCCCAAAGGGGCTACATCAAGAGTCTTTCAAAGAATCACATCAGTCACTGACGGTAGCGACGACACCGTCCCTTCAGGCCCTGTCGTCCTGGCCTGGCTGTCTTGTTGCAAAATCTGCTGCTGCTCTGGCTATGGGGTTTCCTCCTAAAAATGAAGACGTAGAAACCGTTAGTCATAAAGACTAAGAGGATATCACATCCACTCCCCTAGCGACTCCTCGGCACTAGGCGGAGAAATGAACAAAGGGTACAATATAATTAAGTAGCACATATGTACAAGCAGGTGGCGAATCTATATAGTGTCATGAATAACAGTATAACGAGAGTATATCAATACTAACAACATTCTAATCCAGCAATTCTACCAAGCTATACCAATCTATCAGACATATAAATCTACAACTGGAAAGTAACTTAACTTATAAGAATGCCCATACAAACTTATAAGTTAAGGGTCGGCTTAACAGTAAAGTAACTCATCGTATAAGAGTGCCCATACAAATTAATACGATGAGAATCTTGTGAATTTATTGTATGTAATTATATGAATGCAATGCAATGACTCACCCATTCTCTCACACATGCAATTGCTATGTCGACACAGACTTGATGGTCCCACTTTTCGTGTAGGTAGCTAACCTCTCAGGCGTCAACTGTCATGGCCAGACAGTGACAGTGGAGCGGGCTTCTCCACTACTAGGCGGGCATCCACACTACCAAGCCTAGACCTTCGTACGCCTCAATGCTAAGAACATAACAGCGGAGCTCACATGTGAACTACGGCTTAGCGGGAGTCTCGGTAGATGTGTACCGAGAACCAAGCCCCGAACTTGCCAAAGTTGTGACCCGGAAGGAGCCTCGAAAAAAGCACGAGGACCAAGCCCAACCGTTCACTTGGTACGGAAGGAGCCCCAGGAGTAAGCACCGAGGACCAAGCTCAACCACCCATGGTCTAACTGTCAACTCCCGCCGGTGTGAAGACTGGCGAGCTCGTAGACCTGCCACACTATCTCTAACCCGGGATTACGACACCGCATGTCGACTCACAGCGCATGCGACATCACATCATCGTAGAATGGAAGGAGCCTCGAGAATGAACACCGAGGGCCATTCCCAATCGTCCACTTATGTCTCTTCTCATTATTACCATACCTGTGCGGTAGAACCCCGCACCTACTTCCTTTCACAATGCTACTCGTAAGGAGACAACACACTAAGCATTGGACTACTAAATACATTCCGTTAAACAACGATTCACATGGCCATAAATTAGCATCATACAATTCATTTCCAATGATATCCTACACATTGTTAGTATGAAGCGCATCCCTATCAGATCACATAGTTGATTCATTCTTACCATCCAAACTCATCACCCATTCGTTCACTAATTTCCACCAAGTCATTTCATTCAAGCCCGTTTCATTAAGCCGTTTGTTTACGAAGGATCTATCCATATCTCACATCAATCCTTCACAATATTTATTTACAATCTCTCTATCAAATCCTAAATTAGATTTACATAAACCCGAGACAAAACATGCAGGAAATGAGTAAAGTACAGAAACTTCAAACGGGGATTCCTGATGTTACAGGAATCTGGTGAAAATTTTTAACCCCCCGTTGGAAAGGTATTTCCAAGGGCTACGACTTTTGTGTTTAGTCAAAAGCCCTGATCTGGCCGTATCATGCTTGAAATCGGCTTCAAAGTCTGCTGCGTGCAGAATACAGTGTTCTGCACGTTAGCCCGTCAGCCATCAAGTTCGATCAGACTTTCCTGTGGCTACAGACCTTGCTTAAAGACGTGTAACTACTCGTTGGAAAGGTATTTCCAAGGCCTACGACTTTTGTTTTTATTAAAAAGCCCAGATCTAGCCATATCATATATGAAAATGGCCACTAAGATCACTGCGTGCAAAACACAGATTTCTGCGCGCATCTTAAGGCGGGACGAACGGCGTCGGTTCGTCTTCCTCCTTTAACCGATCTTCCCAAATCTCATCCAGAATTCCTCCTCCCCTATTCACCCTCAAATGGACACTTCTCTTCATGAAACCATCCCCCATCATCACATATAAGGAGGGAGAGGTAGAAGATGTCTAATCTCTAGGACACAAGTCCTTGCAAGGCCTCTTCCTAGAAAACTTCTTCTCACAAATCAAGACTCTCTTGAGTCGATATCTCTCCTAGAGTATATCTAAAGATCTAGCACTAAGGGAGAGGGTAGGAAGCTCACCTCATTTCCGGCGTTTCCATCATTTCCGACCGAGGATCTTGTCATCCTTCGTTGCGACATCTTCTCCTCGGTGGTGTTGGTTCTTCACGGGATGAAGGTTGGCTCTAGCAACTTCTTCTTCTCCACGAGTTTTTCCTACAGAAATGGCTTGGAAGGAGGAAATGAAAATGGATAGGGTTTCTTCCCCACTTTTATTTGGAAACTACATGGGTAGGGAGACGCCCGTGTCCCTTCCCGTGTCCTATTCGGGTGAAGCGTCGTCGACGGTTTGGTTGCCGCTTGGACATACAAAATCAGGTAGAGACACGGGCGTGTCTCTACCCGTGTCCTGCTCGGGAAATACGGCCTGCTGCATGGAGATATACACACGTGTAGGGACACGCCCATGTATCTACCTGTGTCTTGCTCAGGAAACACTTAGACACATGTACACAGGTAGGGACACACCCGTATCTCTACCCGTGTCCTGCTCTGGAAACACGATCGACGATTTCAGTTATACACACGGGTAGGGACACGCCCGTGCCTCTACCCGTGTCCAAATATATACAGGTAGGGACACGCTCGTGTCACTACCCGTGTCCTCTAGAAATTTCACGAATTTCTAACTCTGTCACCAGAGTACCACATGGGTATGGAAACGCCCGTGTCACTACCCGTGTCCTACTCTGGACAAACTTCATCTCCCTTACACAGGTGTGAGCCTAGTTTCTAACATTCCCAGAGCCCAAGTCAGCTCTCCTCACCTAAAAACACGCACGAGGGGCCTAGCACGAATATGGACGTTACAGGTTGTACCTGTAAAATGAGAGTAGCAGGAAGTACTGGAGGTGTGCTCCAGGAAAATACCCAGAAAGTACCAAAGTTTGCATAAATGTTGGATATCGTTAGGCGAAAGCGAGTATCGCTGGCGATAGCTCTTGATGAGCTATGATTGCTGTGAAAGACCAGTTTTCTAGCACTGCAGGATGCTGAAGGGTTTTGGTTGGAAAGATGTTCCAATTATGGCTGAGTCTAGAGATAGAAATGAGTTCTTTCGATAACGTCAGGCGATAGTGACTATTGCTGGCGATAGCTTCCAGATAGCATATTACTTGCACAGACTGTCTTATGGAGACCGTGGGACTAGCATGTGAGCTGTGAGCCTGGGTGTCCAGCTATGGTCGTGAGTGCCAATATATGTCGATTACGGGCTCTTGTCTTGGGGAACTGGTGGGTGGCAGTCGAAGCTGAGAGCTTGAAGAGCCCAGCTAAAGAAAGCCAGTAAGCCAAACGGGAAAGGGTAGGTTGGCATGCGTCTTATTATGGGGCTTGATTGCTTCGGCTTTCGTCAATGACATGACGATTTGAGCAATGTGAAGAGTGCTGAACCGTACCCACATTATGTCATTTCGGGCTGGATTGCCTAAAGTAAATGGCTTTCATCATTGGCATAATGAGAGTCTTAGGCCCTGTGCTAGAAAGACTAAAATGCTCAAAGTTGACCGTCAAGTCTTGGACCTCTGAATTGTGGTGGGACCCTTGTATTCTGGTACACCGAGAATGTGCCCTGAGTGCACGGAACGTTTGGCCGCTGAGACACTCATTTGTGATATATTGAATGGTGCTTGAGTGTTCCTTCTTATGATATATCTTTTGTGTTAATGCTATGTCTATAGGGAAGGAATACTGCTGCCCCGGGAATGAGGTAGGGTCGTTATAAATTGGTCAGCCGAAAGCTGGTCGTTGCCTTGTTTGTCGCCCTTAAGGTGGATTGTCCCTGTGCAGGTTCTAGAGAGCCAAGCGAGAAATAGCGGGTTACAGCCCTTTGATGCTATGCCATCCCTCGAAGGCCAAGCGAAGGCTTTTTAATGTTTTTCATGTGTGGTCGGCCTGCGCGCCGATGTCTGTAAACCACTCTTTTTGGGAAGAACATTTGTAAGGCCTTAAGGCCGTGACTTTTGTGTATTTTTGTAAACATTCCTGGGTTATATATATATAGTGGACATTCACATGTTTTAAGTTAAAATGAATCCCTTAAGCTTCTACTAGAATACTCTGAGTTAGGATTCATTTAGTTGTTTTGATATTAACATGTAACCTCGC
Source organism: Platanthera zijinensis (assembly GCA_039513925.1). NCBI lineage: Eukaryota > Viridiplantae > Streptophyta > Magnoliopsida > Asparagales > Orchidaceae > Platanthera > Platanthera zijinensis. The sequence goes on from CM077091.1 coordinate 86,031,586, forward strand.
TGACTGTCTGTGGAATATGGCGTGGCTCGGACCGGACCCTTTATTGTAAAACCCCCTCCCCCTTACTTAGGAAGGTACCCGATCTTATGCCCAGAACCACCGCCTTACGGTGACACATAACACTCACGGGCTAGTCGACACCACAAGACGCCGATCCTGCCGACTAATACGATCATTCAACCTATCGACGAATTGAGAAGAGAAGCAATATAAGCAATTATATATCAAGTCCATATCACAACATCATCATATAAAAAAAAAATGAGAGATACAATAGTCCACAATGAGTACAAAATGAAAGAGAAAAGAGCTTATGCACATAACAAATCAAATCTCTCTCTCTCTCAAAACAAATCTATGCGGAAGCTAAAATATCATCGGTACACGCATCATCACATGACGCTGGGATGCAGTAGTAGTAGTAGTGTGTGGTGTCAGCTGCTCATGTCCTGCCACCTCATCCTACTGGTCGTACTAGTGCTCCATCTCCTCAAGCACCTAAAATAATACGACCGACCGTTAGTAATAAAGACTAAGTCATTTTGTCCTCGCCTCCCCCCGCGACTCCTAGGTACCGAGCGGGAGGACGAAGCGGAGAACAACAAGGGGTATAAAAGTATAACAGGTGACAGTGGATCTAACCTATCATGGTTATATAATGACAAGTATATCTCTACTTTAGCAGTTCTATATAGTACAAGTAATGGAGTGAAAACAGTATTGAAAAGAAGTGCGGTAAGTAGAGTAAAGTACTGAGCAAAAAAGTAAACTAGCTTTTACTACACTAACATCACAGAAGTACCTTAACTTATATGAATGCCCATACATACTTATAAGTTAAGGTTTTACAAATTAAACTTATCATATAAAAGTGCCCATACTAATTTATATAATAAGGATCTATGGTGCGTATGTCCTAAGTATGTATGTATAATATGGTATGCAGGTTATGATTCATACAAGTACAACTCACCCACACGACTCTATGCGCACAGAGATTTAGTTCCCACTTTTTGGAGTTAACTTAAGTCTCAGGTACTACCATTGTGGCTACAGCATCAGTGGAGCGGGCGTCTCCATTCCTAGGCGGGTATACACACTACCAGGCCTAGACCTTCCGTACGCCTTTAAAGAACACACCAGAGTAACCATATACTAAACCGCTTGCTAGTCCACCAGACTTTTAGTTTGGGTGTGCGTTTTTGGGGATTGTCCTTCAGACCGCAGTATAAATAACCTACTGGCCCCTCAAACCCTCACACCTCACCTGAGACACCGTACTGCCATCAGTGTGACAATTAGCCCAGTACTGCATGACACGCCACTAATATGTTTTATGTACATGCAATTTGTTTCTAACTCGTGCCTCCAGCTCACATGACAAAACTTGTTCTGTATCCAAACATCCGAGCCTCCATCTCGCAGGACAAAACCCATCCTGTATCCTCCAAACATCTGAGTCTCCAGCTCGCAGGACAAAACCCATCCTGTATCCTCCAACCCTATACGGGTGAGATTGTCACATCATTCCCTTAACCTATTAGACTAGTCTTGTCTAATGCTTATTAGGCATAACAACTTATGGTTAGTCCTTGGAATGCCCAGGACATACCCGATGAAGGGCTCTCGGGGGCACTAGGAACTGTGATGGGCTGAAGCCCAAAGCTCCCTTTCTCAAAGATACTTACTTTTATTAGTGTTTACCCATTATTAATACCCAGCTCTCAATATTGCTCTTGAGTGAACCTGATGACTTATGGTATTATTGGGAGAACGATGGTCTTTTGTCGGTCTCCATTCTAATTACTTTCCTTGGGTTTTGCACTCTAGCACTCATTACTATGTAGTGACCCATTTTACACCAACAAGGGTTTCAACTTCCTAATACGCTTCTCGGTCCAACCATCTATCATATCCCCTGTGGGTCCTAATGTTTTGTGTTATATTTGCTAAGAGCAACTCATGACCTAATGTTAACCCGTATGAGATGACTGCCAATTCCTTAAGCCAAATGCCCCTAACTATTTATCATGGGTTTGTCATGTTTGTAATATTTATCATTCAGAATTTCATCACTTTTATAATTATTTTGGATCATAACTTAAATGAATTAATTAAATGATCTAGGTCACTTTGAACATGAACTACTCTAACCAGTGGTCCATTGTGTCTAAATAAATTATATAAGGTTCATCTAGATTAAAAATGTCTGTTCATCAAAAATCATGATTATCAAATTTGAGTTTCCATATTTTTTTTATTTATGATAAATCCGTAAATAATCTCTTTTCCAAATGAAGTACTTAAAATATAAAACCAAAAATTCCTAGAAATTTACTGGTGATCAAAATTGATATAATAATACTTACATCAAAAATTCATGATCCTAGTCAGTTATTTGCCTTATCATAATTCCATATGGACATTATTACCAAAATGCCACTACTAGAGTTTTCAGCATATATAGTCATCCAAAAATTCTCAATTAATTATACTGGGTTTGAATCACAGAATTAGGATGCTATAAAATTTTCTATAATTTTTCAATAGTATTTTTTCTTACTTTTAAATTAATTTCCAAAAAGGGTTAAATTTTAAATCTATTATGTACACAAGATATAAACCTCAAATAAACTTATAAATTTTTTCTAGAGATGTACATTATGCTATTAGGGCTTGTATCAAAATTTTAGAATTTTATAAGGTCAGTAGACCTATAACTCATTTTTATGTCCAAAAGAGTTTATTTTCCAATAATTCAAAATAATGGGATTTTTGTTACCAAAAATCCCACTTTTTCTATGAGAGGTGTAATTCATCCCTATAAGCCTCTGTACAAAATACCATGGACATTAATTATGCCAAATGGGCTAACTTCCCATTTTTATATTTGGCACCATATTTTTACAAATCTACTCCACCATGCATGTTGGATTTCACCAACATAAAGAGGTTCAAATGTCCTGAAACATTTTCCATGGTCATAAAATGACCCAATGGCCATAACATCCAAATTTGGAGGCATTTGGAAGAGAGAATCTTCATATATTCCATTTATTTAATAAATGATATTTCTATTAAAACTATAGAAAAAACCATCCCAAATTTTTTGATCTTTGGACTAGTCCTAAGCCTCTCATATACACAAGTATGTCCAAAATTTCATGGCACGTGGACTTAGGGTTTGGCTTGGGTACTCATTTTAACATTTTCTTTAGCCTAGGACCAGTGTTAGTAGAATGGCCTTACAGGGAGCTATATTGCTCCAAATTACATGTTTTAGGTGACAAATTAAAGGTAAGAACTAGATCTACCTTTTTCATGTTGGATTATTTCTAAAATTGCCTCTAAGAGGCCTAAATAATCTATACAAAGTGACTGTATAAACTAGGACATAAAATAGACTTTTCATTATTCCATAAAAATTCTAGCGCATCGGTTCATCTTCTCCAATGAGCCTACGGTCTAGATTGCCCCAACCTGGACCAGCTAGATCTTGTATTTCCCGGCCTTCTAGCCGCCTCCACCACCGACGATTATCACCAAAACCTCCAATGAGGTGGTGGCTTGCGTTTCCCGGCGGCATGACCGCCGGAGTTGGCTCCTTCGGCAAATCCGAACAAGGAGAAATGCTCGACATGCTCCCTCTCACATGTCATCAGGCTCATTTGAGCCCAATATCTCTCCTAAAAGAGCTAGACAGCTAGCACAGCAGGAGGGGAGGAGAAACGGACCCTTAGACGAGCTTGATGGCGGGTTTGGTGGTGATGCGCCATGGCCGACCCTTGCTCCGGTGAGCTAGCTCGTTTGCTGATTCCTACGGCTAATCCTATGATCCTTAGGGATTACTGAAGGTGATGGTGGGGTGGAATGGAGGTGAGGCTAACTAGTTTAATAGCTTTGACTTAAGAGGAGTGGCTGGGCAAGGCCGGCCGTCATTGAGTATGATTCTCCCCCATGCCGCCACGTGTCTGCCATGTAATGGACCGCCAATTATTGCCATAAATATGTTTTCTTGAAATGAGGAATAGATTTGTTGTAGAGATAGGTCCCAAATGTCCCATCACTATTTTATCCTGAACCCGATTCAGCCGGTATAAAAGTGAATCGGCCAACACAGCTTTTTAAACTGAATATATCTCCAAGTCAAAAAGAGTTGAGTGGTGTCGACACCAGTCAACGCCGCATTGAGTGGTATCGATACCACTACATGCCTTCAGCACTCCAGACAAAAGCGTTGAGTGGTGTCGACACCACTCAACGCCTTCAGCACTCCATACAAAAGCATTGAGTGGTGTCGGCACCACTCAACGCCTTCAGCACTCCAAACAAAAGCGTTGAGTGGTGTCGACACCAATCAACACCTTCAGCACTCCAAAAAAGCGTTGAGTGGTGTTGACACCACTCAATGCGACGTTGAGTGGTGTCGGCACCACTCAATACCAACATTATCCCGCAATATAAGTAACACGGCATCGAGTGCGTTGAGACCACTCAACGCTGCGTTGAGTGGCATCGAGTTCACTTGACATTTCGTCGAATGGCATCGAGATCAATCAACGCCTAAAGTTTCCCAAGTATTTGTCGTCGAGATCACTTGATGCCTTTTCAAATGGCTTTGAGATCACTTGACCCCTAAAGTTTTTCGAGTATTTTCTAAGTTAAATTCATCAAGTGGCGTCGTGTTCACTCGACCCACTCAACGCTTCCCAAGCCTGAGTCAATTTCTTGACTCAAAACGTGTTCAAGGGGCCTAGCACGAAATGGGATGTTACATCTGTTATATTTCATGTGACTGACGAAGATGTTACAATTTTGGTATAAGCTTGTCTTTGTTTTCCTTCTCCAAATTCATGGTCGAATTCTTTTGAGGGGTGGAGAGCTCGTGTATGTGCTCCGTTATAACAAAAATGAACTCAAGAATATCCACTTAGGAATGAAAATACACATGTTTGAGGAACCTGCATGTCCCTAATAGTCGTTGTTTGCCTTTTTCATAGTCGCTAAATTGTGTCTTTTACACTTCTAGGTGACTAGAAGTGGTGCGGGGCAGTCTGAACCCCAACGTTCTATTGAGAGTGCGACACCAGCTAATGTGCCCATACCTCCTCCTTCTACGGAAATAGTACGCTTAGTTACTGAAGCAATGTTTGCAATGATGAATGCACAACCGACTAGGCAGGTGCAACCTGCGATGGGGCCAGTATAGGTTGGTGTAGCCGAGCTTATAGTTGTTAGGCAAGTGCCTGATAAGGCTTTGGTTGAGAATTAAGCGAATGAACGACAGCTGAAGCACTTCATGAGCTTTAGTTCGCCTACGTTTACAGGTGCAGGATCCCCAATACAGACAGAGGACTAGCTTTCACTTGTCAAGAGGATATTGAAGGCGATTGAGACATAGGAGGGACAGAAGGTCACCTTAGCCACCTTCCTGTTGGAAGGAGAGGCTCGAATTTGGTGGGATGAGTTGGAGTTACACCACTTAGCAGGCAGACGACTATCAGAGGTCTCGATGGAGGAGTTTTCAAGATTGTTCTTGGCAAAGCGCTTCCATCGTCGCAGCGGATTGCTATGGAAAATTAGTTCCAGCATTTGACTCAGGGCGAGGGTAGTGTGGATGAATACCTACATGAGTTTACCAAGTTGACGCGTTATGCGGGGTTTACTTTTGATGAGGAAGAGCGTAAGACCAATAGGTTCTATAAGAGGTTGCGAGATGAGCTTAGGTTGCTGCTCTTGGTTCCGATGAACCAAGCGTTTCAAGTGTTGGTTTATACAGCTCGTTTGTTAGAGAAAGACGTGAAAAGGGTACATGGCAAGAGGGACTTAGATGTTATAAAGCCCAAGTTCAAAATGTCGCATCCTAGAAAGTCTGACTACCGAAAGAGGTGGAGAACAAAGTCCAGGTATTCTGGACAATCTCCATCTGTGGATACTTCTAGTGCAATGTCGGGGCGTGGTCCGCTCACATGTTACACTTGTGGCAAAGCAGGACATTTTGCATGTGAGTGCCCTAGTGTCCTTACAAAAAGGACAAAAAGGTAGGAGCATCGTACGCTGAGAAGGTAAGATGGTGGAGTCCACTGTATCCTAATATGCTGTAGCTCAACCAAGGGTATACAATAGTGTCCAGCTAGAGGCCATAAAACAAAGTGATGTTGTAACAGGTATGAGTTAAGATACAGTTTTTATTGCTTTCCATACTTAGTACCTTGTACGTTGCTTGTGTATGTGTGTGAATTACTTGTGTATAACTTGATAAGTATAGGCTTTGTACTTATTCGGGACTATCCGGCGAGAGCACTGTTCGATACAGGTGCTTCTCATTCGTTTCTATCTGAGGACTTCGTATTGCTGATTGGAGTGCCTACTCATGTGTTGCCGGATAAAGTAAAGGTGTTGTTACCTAACAAATGTGTGATGCGTGCGAATATGTCTTTTTATGTTGAGGTGTGGATTAAAAGTCGGGATTTCGGATTGGAGGCATTTGTGTTCCAGATATCTGAGTTCGATGTAATCTTTGGTATGGACTGGCTCATGGAGTAGCATGTCTGTATATATTGCAACTCAAAGGAAGTCACACTAGGTCAGAACACCGAGCGAGGGACTCTGTTGCTGTTATGCGAGGATCGAGCAAGATCTTGATGTCTGCTCTCCAGGTAGTCAAGGCTGTTCGGAAGGGCACAGAGTTATTCTTCAAGCTGTTGGAGGATGTTGAGCCGATGCCCAGTTTGAGTGACGTTCTTGTTGTGTCGGAGTATGCAGATGTGTTTCCTAAAGATCTTCCTGGGTTACCACCCCAGCGGGAGATTTATATCGCTATAGAGTTGGTGCTAGATGAAAAACCTGTGGCCCGCTCTCCGTATCATGTTGCGTCAAAGGAGATGGAGGAACTAAAAGTTTAATTACAAGAATTGCTAGAGCAAGGCTATATACATCCAAGTATGTCACCTTGGAGTACACCGGTCCTCTTTGTGAAGAATAAGGATGGAAACTTGCGTCTATGCATTAACTATCGAGAATTAAACAAGCTGACAAAGAAGAACAAGTATCTGATGTCATGGATTGATGACTTGTTCGATCAGCTATTGGGATCAATGGTATACTTGAAGATTGATTTAAAGTCTGGATATTACCAGTTGAGGATTCGGGAAGATGACATTCCCAAGACGGTGTTTGGTACACACTACAGTGATTATGAGTTCACTATAATGCCGTTTGGGCTAACAAATGCGTCATCGATATTCATGGAATTAATGCATCAAACATTTAGAGAGTACTTGGACTTATTTGTGATCGTCTTTATTGACAATATATTGGTGTACTCTCAGTCCGAAGAAGATCATGCAAACCATTTGTTGATGGTTTTGCACACCCTGAGGAGAAACAAGCTCTATGCCAAGTTCTCAAAGTGAAAGTTTTGGGTGTCGTCAGTGGCTTTTCTTGGCCATGTGGTTAGTGGAGAAGGTATTGCGGTGGATCCGGCAAAGATAGTTGTGATGCGGGAGTGGCCTGTGTTGTCCATAGTAGCAGAAGTCAGGAGTTTTCTTGGACTTGCTGGCTACTACAGACGCTTTGTAAAGAACTGTTTGTGGATAGCCTTACCTCTCACTATGCTGATGAGGAAAGATCAGAAGTTCATTTGGATTCCTGAGTGCGCGCGAGCTTTTGAAGATTTAAGGAGTCTTTTGACCAAGACGCCTATCTTGAGTTTGCCATGTGGTACGGGCAGCTATGAGATTTATAGTTATGCTTCAAGGAGCGGCTTAGGCTGCGTTCTTCTTCAGTTTGGGAAGGTTATTGCTTATGGCTCACGCCCGTTGAAATTACACAAGAAAATTTATCCATTCCACGACTTGGAGTTGGAGGCTGTGATTTTTTCACTTAAGCTGTGGAATCATTACTTATATGGCATGAAAGTTGATATCTTCACGGACCATAAGAGCCTTAAGTGTCACGACCCGCATTTCCTCATCAATAAAATTATAGCAGAGCAGGGGGAAATACACGTCGTGATGCCACGCCGTGCAAGGGATAATTGCAGACGTTCAGGCAAAACTCCAGACTCTAAGGTTTAATCGAAAATCATAGTTTATTATGAAAGAAATCCAATTAAGTTGGATGGTTGTATCACTCGGCACAGTGGATCAACTAGTGTACAAGTAAAATATATTCATACGTTGCGGAAAATAACTTGGTTAAGGTGATTTGACATCCTACATGAGCGTAAATGTCACCGAAGGACAGCTCATGAAATGCAGGACTCTAGATTTAGTATAATATTAAAATACTCTTTACGTTACTTTGGAAAATAGTATTTTAGGTTTAGAAATATTACATGTATGAAGTACCTAAAGTAATACTTTTATGAGTAAAAATACCTAACACGCATCCTAGCTTAAAGCATTCCCAGAGAGCAAGTAAACAACCTTCATAAAGGCAAAAACATCAGTTTAAGTCACATACTTAGCATCACCAAAGAAAAGCACTAGTGGGCGTCAAATTCCTGACACAAACCCATTAGTGAGTATGCATGTCTAAAAAGAAGGAAATAAGAAAAGATCTACCTCACAGGCTGAGGAAGAGGAATCTCAACAACCTAGGAGATCACTAGCAAGCCCAAAAGAAAACTAGCCGCTCTGCAGGCTACTGCTCTGAACCTGGGGCATTCAAAGAAAGAACACCTCAGCAAGGATATAATCAAATAGAAATGGAGCATTAGATCATAAGCAATGAAAAAAGGTGTTTACCAAACCCTACAATAGAATGCTGTCAAACTCAGCAAAAGGAAATAAACGAGACCGCAAAAGTAAGACACTGTCCAAGGAATAATCAAAGCGCACCAAGTGCGAGAAATTAACAACATGCCCTGCTAAAAACCTACAGCAGCAACAAGACAAACATATACTAAAATAGTAATTTTGAAAGGGAAAATAACTAACAGTCCAAACTTGTGAATCATTAGTAGTGGTAAAACCATGGATCTGGGTTGGTGACCAAAAATAGCCTTCATCCAAACAACCAGATCCAAACAACTCAGGGGCCACCGATGCAGCCTTGGGGTCCAACACACCAGCCCAAATCGGGGCTAAAATAGTGGTGGCCACGACTCTACACCCAAACATCCCTGTCAAGAAAAACCAAAGTAACCACCTGCCATGATTCACGATTTGGCCTTCAAAACTAGCCAAAAACAACACCAAACTGAAATAAAACCCACACTAACAATCTCAGGAGAAAACACCAGCCTAAGGAAAAAGCGTCGAGTCCACTTGATGCCATGTTGAGTGAGTACCACTCACTCAACGTCAAACACTAAGCAGGTAAGGCATCGAGTTTACTCGACACCGCGTTGCGTGAGCTCCACTCACTCAATGCCAAAAGACTTAGCCGCAAAATCTCTCGCTGAACGACAACATTGAGTAAGTTCACCACACTCAACGCTTTTGACTTAGAACTAAACAAGGCTGATGGCGTTGAGTGAGTCCAGCTCACTCAATGCTATCAATGCTAAAGAGCCAACAGCATTGAGTGAGTTCACCACACTCAATGCTTTTGACTTAGAAAAATCTGCCGACTAGACGGCGTTGGGTGAGCTTAACTCACTAAATGCCAAAAGACTTAGAAAAAAAACCTGACTGGCTAGACGGCGTTGAGTGAGCTTAACTCACTCAATGCCAAAAGACATAGAAAAAATCTAACTAGGCAGACGGCGTTGAGTGAGCTCACATCACTCAATGCTGTCAATGCTTTTTACTTAGTCTCCAGACCAAAAAGCTAGGCGTTGAGTGTGCATAGCACACTCAATGCTTTCAACGCTTTTTACTTATTCTCCAGACCGAAAAGCTAGGCGTTGAGTGTGCACAGCACACTTAACGCTTTCAACGCTTTTTACACTTAGCCCTAAAATTAAACCTCGGCCCTAGGCTAACACTCAATGCCTACTCACAGAGAGTTAGCAAATATAATTTCCTACCCAAAATACCCTGCTAGGCTACAACTTCCCACAAACCAGCCTATTTCCTATTATAACATGGACTAACTGGACATATTCTATCCTAACGGCAGGTTAACCGAAGCCAAAACCTACAACCTACTAAGACTAAGCTTGGACGAGCTATACAACATCCCAACTCTGGACAAGATTAACAGCAGCCCTAAGTTCCAAGAAGAGAACAAAACAAAATAGCTACCAAAAAGGAATCAGATGAATAAAATCAGATGAACAAGGAATCAGATGAATAAATTCCAGGAATCAGAAATCAGATGAATAACAATTCAACTTGGCAATGGCAAAGAGCACCACTTGCCTCTACTTTCTAGGAATCGACAGCTACTCTCCTCACTCGGCACCGGCAGTAAGATCAGCCACCTAAGAGAAGATCTGGAGCTTTTTAGAGGGAAGACAAGCTAACCCGCAAAACCCTTGCTACCAAGACCAACCTAGAACTTGAAATACTTACCCTAGGGAGGTAGATCCAGGCGAGAGCAGTCCTGATCTGCCTTCACACGAGAAATCCGGGCTCTATCTAGCAAGAAATCGGCGGCCGAAGCTCCAGCTACTCCCGTCGCCCTAGTTCCTTCCGCTGGAAGCTAGCTGGCTGAAAGCTTGGGGAAGAGTAAATGAGGGAAAGACTAAAGAATGGCCATATAAATTATCTCTCCACTAAGCTAGATATAATATACAATATTTTATACTCTGTCACTTAACTAGTCTGCCACTAACCTTAAATAATCAGACACTATATATATACATCTATACATATATAAAAAAATCAAGCTAACAACACTTAGCTACAAACACGCAAAACAAAACCGGCCACTTATATCATTATACCAATCATTTAAATAAAACGCCAAAATGACGCGAAAAACAAACGATCTCGGAATTCGACAAAATTTGCACCGTAGCTAAATACCCATGCTACGAAAACAACGGCAAAGTCAAAAACAACGGCAAAGTCGAAATCAAAATCCGACGAACAAAACTCGAACTAACACCTCCCAAAGATAAAACACAAGCATTCCCGAAGAGGCTCCACTGAGTCACCAAAACAGACTCTGGCTGTAAGACCCCCTTTTTTTTTTGAAAACCCCGGGGTCTTATGCCCAGAACCGCCGCTTTGAGGTGACACCTTCGCACCCGGGAAGGTCGTCACTGCAACGCGCCGATTCTGCCGGCCTTTTCGATCACAATAAGTAGCAAGCAAGAAAAGTAAGCAAGTCCACTAGAAGAAAATATCACATATAAATAAACTCCACGAAGCGAGTGTCCACAGAAAACATCAGAGTATAATGATACTAGAAATATAAGGGCTCATGCCCGGTACATCAACACCTCACTACATGGTCACTCAATGGAAGCTGAACTAAAACTAAGAGTCACCGTAACTGTCACTGAACCGAGAGCACCCAAGCTTGACTGGTCCATCTCCACCGACCCCCATACTCTGCTGGTGCTGCATCTCTGGGTGCTTCCTCCTTTTCGGCCTGCAGTCGCCGCCTCACAATCCACGTCTGTGTCTACGTCTTCGGCCTCCTGACTGCTGAGCTGGTGGGATCCCACCCATCAAGGGGCATTTGACCCGTGTATGTCCCGGCTGGTGACAATGGTAACATGGTCGTGGGGTCAACTCCGTCAGAAACTGCAAAGCCCGTGACCCTTCCATATGGTACACCTAAAATTTTGTGGTCCGAAAACCGTTAGTCTAAAAGACTATGCCCTATCATCCCCCACCCCTTCCCCCACGCTCTAAGGCACCGGGCGGAGAGGAAGAAAAGGGGAGGACATGAAAGTGGAGATAAATTCCAAAGCAGATGACGGTGGACCTAACTAGCAAGTTATAACAGGTGAACAGTATAAATGTTGTAATAGGTATAACAGAAAGGAAGTAAGTAAGAAATTAAACCTTCGCTTATGTGAGTACACATAAGCCAAGGGATCTTTTGCAAGGCTCCCATCGTATAACGCGTCCCATATCGCTTATACGTTGGGGTGTCGGTTATCACGCAGCAGGTATACATATATCAAATTAACCTTAATTTATAAACTTGCCCACACAAGCTTATAGACCAAGGGGTCATTTTGCAAGTCCTAAAGTATAAGCGTCTCATTCCACTTATACTTTAGGTGTCAAGGTTGTTATGAATGATTATGGCATGCAGCTATATAGTGGGTATGAAGATCAAGCAGTGCAACTCACACACCCAACTTTGTGTACACAAACCTTTAGTTCCCCCTTTCTGGAGATAACTCCCAGGATACTCCCGTAGTGGCAGACGGAAGCGGTGGGTTGGGCCTCGCCCACCTCAAAACCAGTAAAAGCACCACTGGTCTGACCTATCGTACGCCCTCAACGCCTGGTGCATGAGGCAGACTCCTGCGTACTCTTGCCGACTAGTCCGCCAGACTTAACCTTTGCTAAGTGCTAGTCACCTTGCCAAGTCAATGATATCGGTGTCAGTGCAATCGAACTCCCCGATATCGAAAACCCACCACCTTAATCTTCCTATTTTTATGCACATGCAGCATTTTAATATATAACAATTTTTAAAGTGTCGAACTCCCGGACTAAACCGTCCGTATAAACCACTTCCGAGACCAAATTCCCCGGACTAAACCGTCCGGCTCATCTCCAGACTTCATCCCTTAGAACACCACGGGAAGACGCCCCCTTGAACACCTCGGGACGACTTAACCATTACCAACCCTAATTAATGAGTGTGTGCAATGTGAATCCCTATTAGGCTAATTACTCTTTCGTTTGTTTTAAGATTTACATTAGCCCAGGACTGCCCCCGGTATACCCCGTGAAGGGCTCTCAAAGGGCACTAGGAACCAAGACGGCGACATTACGGCCTGAAGTTCCCTTTCGCAAGGTACTTATTGTTATTGGTTGTTTTTCCCTTACCCGTTCTCTCTATAAATTGCATCGAACTAAACCTAGGGTGGATTTGACTCTTCACTCCTACGGGGACGGCAATCTTTCGTCTGTCCCGCGCACCTTCTAGAGCGCATCAACTCATTCCTCACCACACACTTGAAACCTCCTATGGTGATCCATCCTCTTTCTTTAAATCCAATCCAACACAAGCTGTCCTTACGCTGACCCAAACCTTATCTTGTTACTCATTTCCCAAAGTTACTAACTACAGACCACCTTATACTAAGTAATGTCTATGATAGGATGTCCTTTGTGTTTTCTTCCGAATGGCCTAAGTTAATTACTGGGGGCCTATCATGACATTATTGAATCGATTTCCGATAATAACGATTTTCCCAATTAATCTAATAATTAATTAATTTTACTAAAACCCAAGGTCTTCCAAATTGGAACAAGGAGTATACTTTTCAGTCATGTATAAATCATATAAATTTAAGACAAATACTAATATGTCTAAAAATGATATATCCAAGGTTTGGCAATTTTTCCTATGGTCTAAGGGGCCTAAACTTATTTTTGCAATAATCCATTTCCTTCATGTCTGATGAATAAACTACATCAAATTCTCTTCCAAATAAATTGGATTAATTACAGAATATTAGAAATACCATGAAAACAGTACTATAAAAGTTTCATAATTTTCCTGCTGGAAATTAATTTATAATAAATCATTTTCTAAAATCCTAATCTAGCATGCTTGTGAATCAAGTACTAAATCCATAACTCCAAAAATCCATAGAAAAATCCCACTGATTCATAATGATTTAAAAGCACTATTTACCAACTTTCATAATTTTCCAGAAACTATTTATGCCATAAAATATTTTTAAAACATAGAGCCCTTTAATAATACTTGTGAAGGAACTATTCTATTTAATCAACATAAAATTTAAATAAAATTCATGGGCATTCCTACTGGCCAAAAAGATCAAATTCCAGAGTTTCAAGGGGGCTTTATTTGAATTAAAAATCTTTAATAAATAAAACATCAAAAAGGGCTATACCCACATTCATGAATGAAGTACTAGAAATACCTATCCAAAAATTCTAGTAAATTTATCCAAGGGTCCTAACTACCCTGAAAACGCACTACCCAAATTTCATGGCTTTTAAAAGAGTTTAAGATACTGTTTTGACCTAAAATCCCTTCTACCCTAAAACTAGGGTTTAAGTTTTGAGGTAGCTATCTACATTAAAATTCTCTAACATTACAACCAGAGAATTACAAACTCATTAACAACCTCTCCACTAAATATCAAGGCCATACAAGGGCATTTGCCCATATGTCCTTCACAAACCCCCAAAGTCCACATTTAGGGTTTGAACCTGGGCCCTAGGGTAATCTTACCCTAAATCATCCCATCTTCCCTAAGGGTAATCTTAGGACCGAAATAAACCAGTGGTCAAAATCTCAACCTCTGTTGAGGTGAGATGATCATACCAGAGTGCAAAGAACCTTCTCACTAAGCTTCCATCTTCTAGGTCAAAACTAGGGTTTAGAAGATTCCTAATCAAAACTCAACCAAATGAGTTGAAATTTGAACCAGACTTAGATACCTATATCAGGGACACCTCACCAAAATTTGGGAGGGTTTGGAGGTCATTTGACCCTTCAACTACCTTACCCTAGCTTTCCTAGGTTTAGGGCAAAACCCTAGGTTACACTTCTTTAAATGGATTCCAATTTTTACAGGAGCTAGGTCTAGGTGATATTAAGTTCCTGTCCAAAATTCAAAGCATTTGGACCAAGGATTAGGTGTGGGGAATTTTTCAAAGATCTGCCCTATCTATAGGACCTACCCTAGAATAATGGCCCTATAGGTCAGTAGACTTGTCCTAAAAAATTCCATTATATATCAAACTGTAGATAATAAAAATTCCTATAATATTTATGTTGATCATTTTTGATGAACATGCCCCTAAATGGCCTAAATAATTTTTAGAAGAAATCTGCCCTAGTTGTAGGACATACCCTTACTAAAAAGGCTCTACAGGGCAGTCCCCTCATCCAATTTTTCACCACTGTATATCACATTGTAGGTATTTAAAATACCTACAACTTTCATGTTATAACCTTTTTCATGTGGTGCCCATAAAGGGCCTAAATTTAATTTATAGTGAAACTGTTTTATTAAATACAGAAAATCCGAAAAATAGGGGTTTATAAGTGTTTATTTGATCCTGCACGAATCTTAAAGCGCATCCGACGGCAACTGTTCATCTTCTCCGATTTGGACAGAAAACGAGCCCGTACAGGTGGTTTTTGCGGGCCTTATTCCGGCGGCCTAAGGCGGCGCCACCACCGGGAAACATCACCCATTTGTTCCCGGTGGTGGGGGCTATCCATGGCCGGAGCTAGGGCGGCCGGAGGTGGCGGCGCCGCCCTACCCGAGAGCTCCAAAAGTCCATGAAAAATGGAATTTTTCTGAAATTTAAAACTCCTAATCCGTCTTGTTTGAGCACGACATCAACTCCTAAACATTCCTAGGATCTAAGCATGGAAAAAGAGGTGAGGGAGGACCTTTAACCAAGCTTGTCGGCGAGTGCGGTGGTGGTGCGCCATGGCCGGCGGTGGAGCTTTCCGATGCTTGCAAATTCACTACCAAACAGCCCGGTTTCTTTAGGTGAAGGGTGGAAATGACTTCTCTTGGTCTAGGGAAGCTTTTAAAAGCATCAAATGGGGGGAGAGGGAGGGTGTAGGCTTGATGGCCATTAATGGCCAATAAGATGAAATTTCGGCCATGGAGAAAAACCCTTGAAATTCACCTCCCCTTAGTCCCAATACGTTTGGAAACTCCTAAAAACTGATAGGGGAGATGAATACTAATCAATTGGTGATGAATGAAGGGGTGATTCACCTTCCCCACCATGAATAGCCTTCTTTTTCTCACTTTCTCTCTCCTCCATTAAAGGGCAAATGAAGCTTTCTCTCTCTTCACCATCATGAATGAATTTTCTCATCTCCCTAGCCTACTGGCAGCCCACTAAGGTTTATAATCCCCTTAGGAAAAATCATGAAGGGAGTGGTTCACCTTCCACCATAAGTGGCCTCTTTAAACACTTTTTCTCTCCTCTTTATTTCTCTAAATTTAGGCTTCTCTCTCTCTCTCCTAGTCACTAGGTTGACTTGTCAATGGTCTAGGTTATTGGCAGCTATGAATAATCATATTAATCATGCACTCAAGGTATACTTAGAGGAGAGAGTGGCTTGAGCTTGGGTTAACCCAAATAGGCTATGTTGACTGATCACTTGGGTTAAATGTTGACTTAGTGACTTTGACCTTTTGGGTCAACATTAATGGGTCCTTAGTGACCCATTGGGCTCCCCTAAGGCCTAGGTAGGGTTAGTTGGGGTTGGCTTGGCACCTTGGAGGTTACGTGACTCTTAGGAAGGGCACTTTGACCACTTTAGGGCTAGAGTTGACTTGAGTCAATTTGACCACTGTGGTTGACCCAAGTCGGTCCTTGGTGACTCCTTGGGCCCACATTATGTCTAAGGGGATCTTTAGAGTCAAAATGAACCTACTAGGCCACCCAAAAATCAGAGTTTAGAAAATTACTATTTGCAGACCAAGAGGGTCTCAATTAGGTTTTTAGGTTACTTGGTCTCCTGGGTTCACCTAGGTTAACTCATAGGACCTAGTTATGCTCAAGTCACTCCTAGGGGGTCCAATTTGAAAATGAGATGTTACACTGGCTCGCTAGGGAATCTTGTAACCGGCTATAAAACAAGCCACTCAGAGAACCTAAAGAGCTAAGACCACGCTCTAACAATAACAAAGGCCTAAAACACGCCAATGTAACACCAAACAAAGATTAAACAATCACAGAAAAACTGGGGGCGTTACATTAAGAACTTAATAGATCCGAAGGATCTGAACATGGGGCAGCAGAGGTGGATGGAGTTCCTCGGGGACTACACCTTTCATATACACTATATTCTCGGGAAGGGAAATGCGGTTGCAGATGCCTTGAGTCGGCGGACTCCGGTAAGGGCAAATTGGTTGTAGATGCATGATGAGCGTCTGATCAGGGAGTTAGAGGCCTTAAATATTTCTTATGTTGACAAGAATGCTACTGCAAATGCGTGCCTGAACTGGACGGAGGTACAATATGGCCTTGCGGACATGGTTCAGCGAGCAACAGAACTCGATGTGAGTATGAAGCGCTATGCAGTGGAAGGGTCAAATTCCCAATTCTCCTTGGAAGACGGTCTTTTGAGAAAAGATGGTTGTTTCTGCGTCCTGAATGTGGGAACACTATAGGAGGAAATGATGTATGAAGCACACTTCACAAAGTACTCAATTCACCCATGGAGCACAAAGATGTACAAGGACATGAAAAAGCTTTTCTGGTGGCCGGGTCTGAAGAAAGACATAGCTCTTTACGTAGCAAAGTGCCAAACGTGTGCCTTAGTGAAAGCAGAATGTCCGAAGCCTGGCAATTTCCTGAAGTCATTACTAATTCCGATATGGATGTTCTATGATATCTCTATGGATTTCGTGCACGGGCTACCAAGATCACAAAGCGAAAACGATGTCGTGTGGGTGATCGTTGACCGATTGACCAAGGTAACGC
Organism: Platanthera zijinensis; assembly: GCA_039513925.1. NCBI lineage: Eukaryota > Viridiplantae > Streptophyta > Magnoliopsida > Asparagales > Orchidaceae > Platanthera > Platanthera zijinensis. Next base: position 86,049,108 of record CM077091.1, read on the forward strand.
ACTTCATACCGAACAAGAAGGACGATTCAGTGGAAAAGTTAAATAAGTTATACGTGGACAACATAGTACGATTGCACAGTGTGCCCCGTGGAACCATCAGTGACCGAGACGGGCATTTTACTTCAAATGATTGGAGGCTAATCCACCAGCTGTTGGGTACAAAACTGCAGTTCAGTAGGACCTTTCATCCGCAGACGGATGGTAAGACCGAGACGACCAACAGAATAATGGAGGATATGTTAAAGATGTGCCCCTTGGATTTCGGGAAGAGGTGGGAGGACCATCTCTATATGATCGAGTTAGTCTATAATAATAGCTATAAAGCTAGAATTCAGATGACACCCTTCGAAGCTTTATACGGTAGGAAGTGTCGTACTCCTTTAGCTTGGGTGAAAACCGACGAATGGAAATTGTTGCGTAAAGAGTTCGAAGATGCAAATTCAACTATACGCCTGGTACGAGAGTGGCTATTATTAGCCCAGGATAGCCAGGAAAAGTACTACAATGTCAAGCATTGAAACATGAAGTTTGCGGTGGGCGATTGGGTATATCTAAAGATAAAGCCATTCAAAGGCGTGTCCAGGATTCGTTGCTTGAAAAAGTTGAATCTGAGGTATCTTGGTCTGTTTAAAGTGGTTGAGTGGATTGGAGAATCTACATATCGATTAGCACTTTCGACGGAGCTAAGTGGTTTGCACGATGTGTTTCACATATCGGTGCTGTGGAAATCCTTGGAAGAGCCAACACAACTAGTGGTTGATGATCAAGTACCGGTCGATGGTGGGCTGACAACGAAGGTTCGACCCATTCAGATAAAGGATACGGAGGCCAGGCAACTACGAAACAAGACAATCGGGATGGTCAAAGTCCGTTGGGATAATTGTGGCCGTGAAGAATTGATATGGGAGGGTGTGCAAACCATGCGAGATGAGTTTCTCGAGTTGTTTTTGTAAATTTAACATTGTAATAATTTTGTACTGTTTTCCTTCAGATGAATAAAATTTTGGGACCAAAGTTCTGTAAGGAGGGGAGGTTTGTAACACCCCAAAAACTGGAAAACAGAACTTAAAACTGGCTATCGCCGGCCGATAGTAGGTATCGCTCGCGATAGCGATATCACTCAATGAAGAGTTGAGTAGACCCAATGCACTTGACGCTATTGACGCACTCGATGCTCTCAATGCACTCGATGAGGAGTTGAGTGAGCTATCAGAGTGGCGATAGTGTGTATCACCGGGCGATACTGTCACGTATGGCTGGACATGTGTCGGATGGTCGGACGGCGGCCAGAGAGCGGTGTTTTATTGGGGTCAAAGGGGCTACCAACGTTTTAGCCCAGGCGATAGCGGATATCGTCAGGCAATAACATTAATTTTGACTTGTCAACTGAAATCGTGTCCATTGCTTTCTCTAGATGAAATGATCCTATGGATGGGATTAATCCCGAGACCACTTAAGCAGAGGAGTGGAGAAAAGAGAAGTCATTTCTCTCTTCTCACTCTCTCTCCTCCTTTTCATCCATGCTCTTGAGATAAAAGAGCTAAGGAGGAGGAAGGCTAAGGCTGAGCTTTGCTAGCTTAGTGGGGGAGATCCCGTGGTCTGAATAGAGAACGAAGGCAAGATCCGTGAAGAGGAAAGCGAGACGCTCCTTTCCAACTGGATAGAAAGCTTGCTAATGACTCCGAAGCGAGTTCTAAGGGTAACGATCTTCCTTCTTGGACAAGTCAAGTCCTCCTTTTGCATATATATAGAATCCCCCACCAAAAGGTGGAGAATTGAGGAGATTCTGATGGGTTGATACGTGATATCCCCGGGTGGTTTTGAATATAGAATCCAAAAATTGAAGTACGGAATAGGCATGCTGTGTGAAGCCACTCCAGACAGGTTGGTCTGGATTAATGATATTTTATTTTGCATGTCGGAGAAGAATCTGAGTATAAACGAGTAATTTACGGGGTCTGTAGGTTGTACCTGTGAAATGAGAGTAATAGGAAGCACTGGAGGTGTGCTCCAGGAAAATACCCAGAAAATACCACAGTTTGCATAATTGTTGGATATCGCTGGGTGATAGCGAGTATCACTGGAGATAGCTCTTGGTGAGCTATGATTGCTGTGAAAGACCAGTTTTTTAGCATTGCAGGATACTACAGGGTTTTGGTTGGAAAGATGTTCCAGTTATGGCTTAGTTTGGAGATAGAAGAGAGTTCTGTCTCTAATGCCAGACAATTGTTACTATCTCTAGTGATAGCTTCCATATAGCATATTACTTGCAGAGCCTGCCTTGTGGAGACCGTGGGGCTAGCAGGTGAGTTGTGAGCCTGGGTTCCCAGCTACGGCCATGAGTGTCATTGTGTGTCGATTGCGGGCTCTGGTCCTGGGGACCTGGTGGGTGGCAGTCAAAGTTAAGAGCTTGAAGAGCCTAGCTAAAGAAAGGCTAGTGAGCCGAACAAGAAAGGGGAGGCTAACCCTCATCTTATTATGGGCTTGATTACTTCGGCTTTCGTCAATGACTTGGCGATTTGAGCAATAGGAAGAGTGTTGAACCTTACTCATGTTATGTCTATCCGGGCTGGATCTCCTAAAGTAATTGGCTTTCGTCATTGGTATAATGAGAGTCTTAGGCCCCGTGCTTGAAAGACTAAAATGCTCAAAGTTGACCATCAAGTCTTGGACCTCTGAACGGTGGTGGGACCCTGGTATTCCGGTACACCAAGAATGTGCCCTGAGTGCACGGAACGTTTGGGCGCTGAGGAACTCATTTGTGATATATTGAATGGTGCTTGAGTGTGCTTTATTTTGATATATCTGTTGTTTTAATTCTATGCCTGCAGGGAAGGAATACCGCTGCCCCAGAAATGGGGTAGGGTCATTAAGCCTTGTTTGCCTAAAGCTGACCGTTGCCTTGTTTGCCGCCCTTGTGGTGGATGGTCCCTGTGCAGGTGCTGGATAACCGTACGGGAAACAATGGGTTGCAGATCTTTGATGCTATGCTGGCCCTCAAAGGCCAAGCAAAGGATTTTTAATGTTTTTCATGTGTGGTCGGCCTGCACGCCGATGTTTGTAAACCACTCTTTTTTGGAAAGAGCATTTTTAAGGCCTTAAGGCCATGACTTTTGTGTATTTTTGTAAACATTCCTGGGTTATATATATAGTGGACATTCGTATGTATTGAGTTCAAATGAACCCATGAAACTTCCGCTAGAATGCTCTGAGTTAGAATTCGTTTAGTAGTTTTGATATTAACATGTAACCCCGCCGACTATCTGTGGAATATGGCGTGGGGCCCCGGCCGGACCATCTGTTAAATTTCATGTGACGGAAAGAGATGTTACAGCCAGCCTCCACTAATTCTTCCTTCATAAAGACTTTGAGGTTGCCTTCCTGTGAAGGGGCCTCGACTTGCTCCCGCCAGTCCTTTCTTGCAAAGGTATGTCTAGCTATTATTACTTTCACTACAGGCTTGCCGAGATGATCCTTTGCTAACAAAGTTGCTTTTTGCAGGGGACCGATTGATATCGGAGAACCCGACCTTCATGGATTTAGGGTTGTACCCTGACCTTCTCGCGCATGAGAGGGCGGCTGTAACACCCATATCCGTCACATAGCATATAAAAGTAGGTCCGGCCGGGGCCCGACACCATATACTATGGATAGACCGGTTGGTTACTTATTGAGACCATTCAACCAATCACAACATCCTACACAGAGAACCTAGCGGAAGCAAATTATTAAGTTGCAAGGATAAAAGAACCCAGCCAAGCATGAATGTACATTACAATAAACCCATAGGAATGTATAATACACCAAAAATGTCCTTATGACCATACAGGAGTTTGCTTAATAAAAATGTCTTCCAAACCTCGGCACATAGGCCGGTCAAACATGAGTACATAAGAAAAAAACTCAAGAATTGGCCTTCGAGGGCCGACACAGGAACTTGGGCTTTAGCCCGCTATTTGCCACTCGGCTCCGCAGCACCTACAAGCAACAATCCACCGCACGGTGGTAAACAAAAGTAACGGTCAACTATGCTGACCAAATTATAACGACACCGCCCCCAACTCGGGGCGGCGATGCTCTTCCCTGCATTTTTTTAGCATAAACAAGCGGTATAGTGTAAACACACACTTCATCACAGGTGCAAGCACGCACGGCAACACACCCCGTGCACTCAGGGCACATTCACGGCGAACAGGCCAACGTCACATCAATTTAAGCCATAGACGTTCCCGTCTCACCACCGTCCCTTGGACGGCAAACCATATAAGCATTTTGTATTCCTGGCATTGGTCACGTCAATTTAAGCCAAAGACCGCCGAAGACCCTCATATATGCCAATGGTTCCGCCGAACGACATAGATCGGGTACGGTTCCGCCTGACCCGTGCTCATACCCCAACGACAATTTAAGCCATATGCGCAGGTCAAGACTCCCCGAGTCCCGTTTCCATCACACAATTCACATAACTCGGTTATGTTCAAGTTGGCTCCCCGACCACTATATTGGCAACATCCCGCATTTGCCCAGTTTTTCGGGTGCACCTTAGAGTTAGTCCCTAAGGCTGTAACATCCCATTTCCGGATAGACCCCTAGGAGTCAGATTTGTCGTGACGGAACCCTAGGAAGCCCAAAATTGGAAATAAAGCGACCAGTATTGCGGGTCACGGGTTGGTCACGCCCGTGACCGGCCCGTCACGCCCGTGACCTGGGCGTGTCTACTTCGACGATCGTCGATCTCCACGAGACGATCGTCGAACGCGCTGTCTGGGCATGTCACGCCCGTGACCAAGATGTCACGCCCGTGACTATGGGCGTGACACCATCGACGATCGTCGATCGCCGTAAGACGATCGTCGACTTTGCGGCCCGAGCCTGTCACGCCCGTGACATGAGTGTCACGCCCGTGACCTAGGGCGTGACCAGCCTTCGACGATCGTCGACCTCAATTCGACGATCGTCGAGCTCGAAACTTGCCGTTCGGGCATGTCACGCCCGTGACCTGGAGGTCACGCCCGTGACCTGGAGGTCACGCCCGTGACCTAGGGCGTGACCCGCCTTCGACGATCGTCGATCTCGATTCGACGATCGTCGACCCGAAATCTGCCGTTCAGGTCTGTCACGCCCGTGACACAGGTGTCACGCCCGTGACCTTCGATCGACGATCGTCGATCTCAGTTCGACGATCGTCGAACCCAGAATGGGCTACCCGGCCTGTCACGCCCGTGACCTATGTGTCACGCCCGTGACATTGGCCGAAACGACGGTTCAGGCCCGAAATAATTCTAACACGCGTGGAAATAAATGCTGGCTTGGGAAGTTACACCAGGAGTAATTTCAGGCCGTTTTCCTTCTGTAAATATATATTAAATGAGGAAAATGTGGTCCAATAGAAAACCGCCAGCTGGATACACCGGTTCAGTTTTCCACCGTTTCTTATCCCTGCATCATAACCGAAACGTTAAGGGGAGGAGCCTTCATGGCCATTAAGGATTTACCCATTCACCTTCCCACTTCCTGATTTATAAAAGCCCACTTGGACAAGAGGAGAGGGTTACACGCTCAAGCAAACGAAGCAGATCCTTGTTCTTGCTGTAAAGAGGAGTTCAGCAACGCCACCACCGCGCCATGGCACCTCGTCGCTCTTCTCGCCTCCAAACCGCGAACAAGGTCCTCCTCTACTCCTTCTCTTTCATGGGTAGATCTTAGGATTCTTAGAAAGGAGATTCGCGCTCAACGGAGCCGGATCCATCTCTCATTTTCATGGAAAAACCATGAAAAAGATATTTCGAGTTCGCCGGAAACCGCCACCTCCGGCGGCCAAACCACCGCCGACCGCTAGCCATCGCCTCAACGGAGGTGGTGGTGGTGGTGGCTGGCCAGGGAAGTGACCGGACGGCCGGCAACGGATCACGGAATGCTTACAGGAAAAATGATTTTTCCTGTGTCTGGTTTTTCGGGTTCATGAAGAAGATGAACAGTAGGATAAACTTTATAATATACAGATTATTATAAATTACAAGATGGGAAATTGTATTATTAGAATATATTTTTGGGGCTGTAAAATGAGGCACTTAGAGGCCGTTTTAGGAAAAATGACCAGTCACAAAAGTTGTAGCCCTCTGGGTCTACTTTAATATAAAATTGATTTTATTCAATTTGGGTGAGTGGTTTGACCACAGCACTCATTTTGGTGGGATCAAGACCTAGGCTAACCAGAAATTGAATTGGTTGCCCACGGTTCATAACATGTTCAAATGACTTGAAATTTGGACTGGAGGTCTATAATATGTATATTGAGAGGCTGTCCAAAAATGAGAATTTTTGGAGAACTTTTGTCTAAAGTTTTTGTAAAAATTTAATAAATAATATAAAATTAATTAGGAGATGAAATTAAGCCCAAACTCCCCCAAATTTTGGGTGGTGGTCCCTGGCATCAATATTAAGATCTGTACAAAATTTCTACTCGATTGGTCGAGTTTTGAATAGGGAGGTATCAAGTCCTAGATAGGTCTTGGTGAGGGGTACTTTGGGGAAAAGTACGATTGGAGATGGAGTGGACAAATCTCCTCAAAAGAGGCTGAAGTTGTTGGCCACTGATTTGTTGAGTCTATGTCTACCCTCTTGGGTAACATGGTGTGGCTTAGGGTGGATTTACCCTAAGAGATTGGCTCAACTCCAACGGGTGGGAGTTTGAGGTTTGTGAAGGACATAGGAGCAAAAGCTCCTGTATGCCCTTGAAATTTGGAGGAGAGGGGGATGATATGATGAAAACCCTCTGGTTGAAATAGTGATGGATTTAGAGGTAGTTAGGTACCTCAAAAGTCGAGATGTCGGATTAGGATAGAAATGTAATTTAGTTATTTTAAGCACTAAAGCTAATCCAAAAATTATGAAACTCGGGAGGAGGGAATTTTAGGATGTTTTAGACTCATGGTAATTTTTCTGGAATTTTATGATTAATATATATTATACTTCATGTGTTAAAGGATTATTAGCCCAATTTGTTGTTTCAATTAATTTGAGGCTTTACATTAATTATAATCAGTTAAAATTCTGGATTTAGATCTTGCCTTGTAGAACATTGATCCCTGAATTTTTTATAGAATTATATGTTGAGTAAATCTAGTACTTTATTCACAAATGATAGAAAGGGCTTTTATGTTTAAAAAATTATTATGGATAAAATGCTTGCTGGAAAATTATGAAACTTAGCCAGTGCAAATTTTAGGCCTTAATCATCATGTCATAATTTATTTAGAATTTTTGGAAGAACATTTTCTGTACTTGATTCATAAACTATAGAAATTAGAGATTAATTCCAAAATAGTTTACATGTCATTTTGATGATAGAAAAATTATGATACTTAGGATTTAGCCTCCTGAGATAACCTACTAATTATCATAAATTTGCTGGACATCTTGCATGAATAGTTAGGGTAGTTCATGTTCAAACCGGTAGTCCTTGGATTTTTGGGGAATTTAATTAAATGCCAAATAAATTAGGAAAATTTCCATTTTCTGGATTTAGGTTATTTATATCATGGAAAGTCTCCAGTAATTAATTTAGGGCATTTGGATGAGTAATGGACCATTGCATAACCGGTTCGACATGTAGATTAGGTCGGTCTGCATATAGCAGTTTGTGATATGCAAGAGGACATGATCTGATGAAGATATAAAGAGTAGTGAGTAGTGGTGTTAGTTAGAGTTAAGAGGTGCTCGGGTTTGGCGAAAGATCGCCTTTCCCGAAGAGTGGAAGGTTTAAAAGTCACCCTAGGATAGTCTATCGTAATATGAGAAGGGAATCGGGCTAAGGGAAAACAACCAATAACAATAAGTGCCTTGCGAAAGGGAACTTCGGGCTGTAATGCACCGTCTTGGTTCCTAGTGCCCCTTGAGAGCCCTTCACGGGGTATACCGGGGGCAGTCCTGGGCTAACGTAAACTGTAATAACAAATCGACAAGAGTAACTTAGTAACTAGGGCTGCACTCTTCACAACACTGTTGGCACAGGAAGGTTGATTTGGAAACGGACGGATGGTCCGGGGAGCTTCGGCTCGGTTGGTTTGGAGACGGACGAATGGTCCGGGGAGCTTCGGCTCGGTTGGTTTGGAGACGGACGAATGGTCCGGGGAGCTTCGGCTCGGTTGGTTTGGAGACGGACGAATGGTCCGCGGAGCTTCGGCTCGGTTGGTTTGGAGACGGACGTTTTGGTCCGGGGAGCTTCGGCTCGGTTTTTTGTGCTTACGATTTAACTTGCATGTGCATGAAATAGGAAAAGGTAAGGTGGTGGGTCTTTCAATAGCGGGGAGTTTGATTGCACCGACACCGATATCGTTGACTCGGCGGGGTGATTAGCACTCCGCCAACAGAAGTCCGGTGCGCCAGCCGGCAAGAGTACGCAGGCGTCCGCTTTGTGCACCAAGCGTTGAGGCGTACGATAGGTCAGACCAGTGTGCTTTACTGGTTTTGGAGGTGGGCGAGGCCCAACCCACCGCTTCCGTTTGCCACTACGGAGGTATCCTGGGAGGTAACGGCTCCGAAAGGGGGAACTAAAGGTCTGTGTGCACAGAGTCGGGTGTGTGAGTTGCACTGCATGACATAACATACCCACCATATAGTTGCATATCATAATCATTCATAACAACCTTGACACCTAAAGTATAAGTGGAATGGGACGCTTATACATTGGGACCTGCAAAACGACCCCTTGGTCTATAAGCTTGTGTGGGCAAGTTTATAAATCAAAGGTTATTTTCAATATATAATAACCCCTGCTGTTTGATAACCGACACCCCAAGGTATAAGTGGTATGGGACACTTATACGATGGGAGCCTTGTAAAAGATCCCTTTTGCTTATGTGTTCTCGCATAAGTGAAGGTTTAAATTCATTTAATTGCTTTTCTTACTGCTAGACCTATTACAACAACTTATTAACTGCTCACCTAATACAACTTGCTAGATTAGTTTCCGCTGCCATCTGTTTTCATGTTAATCTCCACCTTCATGTCCTTCCCTTTTCTTCCTCTCCGCTCGGTACCTAGGAGCCATGGGGGGAAGGGGTAGGGGATGATAGGGCTTAGTCTTTATGACTAACGGTTTTCGAACCGCATCATTTAGGGGATCGTGGAGCCCAGCATGGAGGAGCAGCCCCAGAGATCGGTGCGCCTAGAGATGGGGCAGTCTAGCTCCGGAGTTCACACAGCCGGGACCGTGAGTCTCGACCTTGAGTAGTTTCTGTTTCGCTTCCGCATGAGAGACTTGTAGTGAGGACATTTTGTACCGGGCATAAGCCCGTATTTATAGTACTCTGATGTTTCTGTGGACACTCCCTTCGTGGAGCTTACTTATTTATATATGTGATTTTATTATTGTGGACTGTTTACTATTACTTCAATAATTGTGCTACTTTCTGTGATCGATTTGGCCGGCAGAATCGGCGCCTTGTGGTGATGACCCTTCAGGACGTGAAGGTGTCACCGCAAAGCGGCGGTTCTGGGCCTAAGACCCCGGTGGTTGAAAAAGAAAAAAAAAGGGGGGTCTTACAAGTGGTATCAGAGGAGACATCGATCAGAAGGAAGTAGCAGTCCACAAGCCCTGGGTCACCCCCGCTCGAGTTTAGTTTGGGGACAAACTAAGCAGCGGAAGCAGTGGTGTGCCCATATGGGGATCACATATAATTTGTCCACCTTTAGGTAATATTTGAACGTTTTTCTCAGCATGTGTTTTCGTTGCGCAGCCTCCAGCACAGCCTACGCCACAGGGCGGAGTTCAGCAGACTCAGGGAGTTGCACCACCTCCACCGGTCCCCACCCCTTTCCTTCAGTCAGACATGGGACAGACCCTGACTGCCATTCTGGAGGCCTTCAGGGCCCAGCAGGTTCCGGTCCCGCAGCCCAATCTGGGGGCCAACTGGCTCAGCATCTTCCGGGGTCTTTCTCCCCCGTCCTATCTGGGGACAGAGTCAGCTGTTCGGACGGAGGAATGGCTAGATATCATGTACGAGATGCTGACCGGGATTCGGTGTCCATGGGAGGAGAAGGTGGCTCTGGTTGTCTCCTGCCTGGAGTCCCATGCAAAGAGGTGGTGGAAGACGCTGTTGGACACGACATTTGCTGATAGGGAGGTTGCGGAGATCACTTGGGAGGAGTTCAGGGCCGCACTGCTGGAGCATTTCGTTCCGCAGTCGGCTAGGGATGATTTGGAGGAGCGGTTCTTACAGCTGAAGCAGGGTACTCGGACCGTGGTGGAGTACCATCGAGAGTTTGACCACCTGGCTCGATACGCAGACTCCTACCAGCTGGACGAGGCAGGGTATATCAGGAGGTTCTACAAGGGCCTACATGAGGACTTGAGGGAGGCCCTCTTGTTTGTATCTGACGGGCCCATCTCCCGGATTTTGGAGATGGCCAAAAGGATTGAGGCAGATTGGCACACCACCCGGGGCCGGAAACGGCCAGCAGAGGATCAGGGACGAAGAGGAAGGAATGACCAGCGGCGAGGTGTTGTACCTGAGGGGAGGAGGACAGAGGACCAGCCTCGTCAGGACGTGAGGCCGGAGCCGAGGGAACAGGTGGTATTGGCCCCTCCACCCCTTCGGATGCAGGAGATGCCGAGACCCGGGGGAATGGCGTATCCCCCAGAGTGCTACTTTTGTCATCAGATTGGGCACATTCGGAGGAACTGCCCCATGAGGGGGGCGCCACCTCCAGCACATCAGGGCGGCCCACCAGCTCAGCTTTACGGAGGCCGAGGACGCGGCCGTGGTCGAGGATACCAGGGGGAAGATCGTAGACAGGGAAGAGAGCAGGTATATGCCTTGGACCTTGCACAGCCGCGGAATCCGGAGCAGGTCATCGCAGGTATGCCGAAATGCTTCTTTGTTTTCATAGAATTTCCCCTTTAAGTTGTTAAAACTTTGAATCGCACTAGATTGATAGCAAGGAAAGTAAAAACTCATTATAGAACCCTAAGAAAATCTAATCACCCCAGGTATAGTCTTCATCAGCGGCAAGCCTGCCCGCACGCTGTTCGATACTGGAGCTACTCACTCCTTTGTGTCGGAGTCGTTCGTGGAAGGACTGGAAGGTGTGGAGCGGTTCACAGGCTCGAGGATGAGGGTGCGACTACCGGATGGATCTGAGCTCCTTACCACGGATCACTGCAATATGGAGGCGGAGATTGGTGGAAAAGCGTTCGAGGCTCCAGCGACGATTCTGAAGCTGACGGACTACGACCTGATCCTGGGCATGGTATGGCTGCATTGGAACTATGCCCAGATTGACTGCCAGGCAAAGAGGATCACCGTGAGACACGGGGACTCTTTCATTACCATCGAAGGTATAAGACCTGTCTCTCGCATACCTTTATCTTCGGTACAGGCCGTTAAGGCCCATCTGCAGGGAGAGGAGGTCTATCAGATTCTTTTCGAGGTGGCGGAAGTCAAGGAGTCGGTAACAGACATCCCGGTGGTGCGAGATTTCGCTGACGTCTTTCCAGAGAAACTACCAGGATTACCTCCACACCGAGAGCAGGATTTTCAGATACAGCTTGTGCCGGGGGCCAAGCCGGCGTCTAGGGCCCCTTATCGGATGGCCCCAAAGGAGTTGGCAGAGTTTCGGACCCAGTTGCAGGAATTGGTGGAGGCAGGTTTTGTCAGACCGAGTTCCTCGCCATGGGGAGCACCGGTCTTATTTGTAAAGAAGAAGGATGGGACACTCCGCCTGTGCATCGATTATCGAGCGCTAAACAGGCTGACCGTCCGGAATACCTATCCGCTCCCACGGATAGACGAATTATTTGACCAGCTGGAGGGAGCCCACTATTTCTCGAAGCTGGACTTGAGATCAGGATACTACCAGTTGCGGATCCAGGAGGAGGATATCCCGAAGACGGCCTTTAGTAGCAGATATGGCCTGTATGAGTTCACCGTGATGCCCTTCGGGCTCACGAATGCTCCGTCGGCGTTCATGAGTCTCATGAACCGGGTTTTCGAAGCCTACTTGGATGTGTTCGTCATAGTATTCATAGACGACATCCTGATCTACTCCAGGACGGAGGAGGAACACACTCGACATCTGGCACTGACCTTGGAGAGATTGCGGGAGCATCACCTTTATGCAAAATTCAGCAAGTGTCAGTTCTGGTTGAAGGAGGTGGCCTTCTTAGGTCACATCATCAGCGGAGCCGGGCTAGCAGTAGATCCAGCAAAGATTCGGGCAGTTCGCGATTGGCCGCAGCTGAGGACGGCCACCGATGTACGCAGTTTCTTGGGACTTGCCGGTTACTACCGGAAGTTCGTGGAGGGGTTCTCTCGGATTGCCCTCCCTCTCACATCTTTGACAAAGAAGGAGACACCTTTTGTCTGGACCCCGCAGTGCCAGGCGGCTTTTCAGGAGCTGAAGGACCGACTCATCTCAGCCCCTATTCTGGCCCTTCCATCGGGAAAGGAAGGATTCCAGGTGTATACCGACGCTTCGTACCAAGGGATGGGAGCGGTGCTGATGCAGAACGGACATGTCATAGCATATGCCTCCCGCCAGCTGAAGACCCATGAGAGGAACTACCCGGTGCACGACCTCGAGATGGGAGCGGTCGTTTTTGCTCTGAAGGTCTGGCGTCATTACCTTTATGGAGTCCACTGCGACATCTTCTCCGATCACAAGAACTTGAAATACGTGGACACTCAGAAGGAGCTGAATATCAGGCAGAGGCACTGGGTGGAGTTCTTAGCAGATTATCAGTATGAGATGCACTACCACCCAGGGAAGGCAAATGTGGTGGCCGACGCGTTAAGTCGGAGAGCGGCCACATCCGAAGCTGGGCCCCAGGTTATGTCTATGGAGCTGGTCCAGTCATTCAGAGACATGCAGATATCCCTAGTGTCCGAGGATGACCCAGATCTGTATAGGGAGTATCTGGCATCGGTAGTGGCCATTGACGATATTCGGGATCGCATTCGGGACGGACAGAGGACAGATGCGGGGGCAGAGCCGATGTTCCGAGCTTTGGAGGAAGGTTCGACAGGGGATTATTCCCTGAGGGATGGGTTGCTCCACTTCAGAGGCAGAGTGTATATACCAGCAGGAGGCCAGATCCGAGAGGATATTTTGACGGAGGCGCATTGCAGCCGGTACTCCGTGCACCCGGGGATCACAAAGATGACCGCTGATCTGAAGAGGACGATGTTTTGGCCGGGCATGAAGAAGGACATTACGTACTTCGTGACCCATTGCGAGGCGTGTCAGTTGGTGAAGGCGGAGTGCAGGAACCCCGCAGGACTGTTGCAGCCACTCCCGGTGCCGGAGTGGAAGTTCGACGACATAGCGATGGATTTTATACATGGTCTTCCCCGGTCTCGGACAGGGAACGACTCGATTTGGGTGATTGTCGATCGGCTGACGAAGGTGGCCCGCTTTATACCGATCAGGAAGGATGACTCGGTGGGAGTGCTGGTACGGAAGTTTGTGGAGCAGTATGTCCGATATCATGGCGTGCCCCGGACGATAGTGTCGGACCGCGATGGACGGTTTACATCCAGGGAGTGGCGGTCAGTGCAGGCATATTTGGGCACCCGGTTGACTTTTAGCACGGCCTTCCACCCTCAGACGGACGAGCAGACCGAGCGCACCAACAGGACCTTGGAGGACTTACTACGGCTGTGTATACTAGACCGAGGGGAGCCGTGGGATAAGATGTTACCCTTGGTCGAGTTCTCCTACAATAATAGCTACCAGTCCAGCATCAGGATGGCGCCTTATGAGGCCTTGTATGGAAGGAAATGTAGGACCCCGCTTTCTTGGGTTCAGGACGAGGATCCGAAGCTGCTGGGATCGGATTTCGTTGAAGACACCGAGGCTCAGGTGAGGCTGATCAGAGATAGGATGCTGGAGGCGCAGAGCAGACAAGCAAAATACTATGACGCTCGGCATCGTCAGGTGGAGTTCCGGGTAGGAGATCGAGTGTTCTTGAAGATCCGGCCCATGCACGGAGTCTCACGGGTGCGCGGTCGGAGGAAGAAACTCAGCCCTAGGTATATGGGCCCTTACCGGATCCTGGAGCGGATCGGACCCTTAGCCTACAGGCTAGAGTTGCCATCAGAGCTGGCAGCTCTACACGACGTCTTCCACATCTCTTCGCTGAGAAGGGCTCTACTACGCCCGGAGCAGCGAATTTTGACCACAGAAGGGCCGGTAGCTTCAGACCGATCTGTTCACTTGGAGCCGGTTCGGATCGATGACAAAGGAGTGCGGATCTTGCGCCGCAAGAAGATTCCCTTAGTCAAGGTTCTGTGGAGAAATCACGGTCAGGAGGAGCACACCTGGGAACCGCAGGATCTGATGAGGCAAAGATACCCGGAGTTGTTCAGTCAGGTACATCTCACCACCTCTCGGTATACTATAAACTGCCTTCTTGTTTTGGAATGTTAAGACTAGACAAGGGAAATCTAGGACCTAGGCATGCACACTTAATCAGAATGGTAGGGGCTAATCTTTTGTTTATTGGGGAGATTGTCTTCGTTATCAAACGAACGGTCGCCTGAACCCAATAGAAAGATCGAATGGGATGTTACAAGATTAATTCGTTCCGATAGAAATCCCCGTAGGCTCAACCTCAATTTCGGGGACGAAATTTTTGTTTTGTTTATTGGGATTTGTAACATCCCATTTCCGGATAGACCCCTAGGAGTCAGATTTGTCGTGACGGAACCCTAGGAAGCCCAAAATTGGAAATAAAGCGACCAGTATTGCGGGTCACGGGTTGGTCACGCCCGTGACCGGCCCGTCACGCCCGTGACCTGGGCGTGTCTACTTCGACGATCGTCGATCTCCACGAGACGATCGTCGAACGCGCTGTCTGGGCATGTCACGCCCGTGACCAAGATGTCACGCCCGTGACTATGGGCGTGACCCCATCGACGATCGTCGATCGCCGTAAGACGATCGTCGACTTTGCGGCCCGAGCCTGTCACGCCCGTGACATGAGTGTCACGCCCGTGACCTAGGGCGTGACCAGCCTTCGACGATCGTCGACCTCAATTCGACGATCGTCGAGCTCGAAACTTGCCGTTCGGGCATGTCACGCCCGTGACCTGGAGGTCACGCCCGTGACCTAGGGCGTGACCCGCCTTCGACGATCGTCGATCTCGATTCGATGATCGTCGACCCGAAATCTGCCGTTCGGGTCTGTCACGCCCGTGACACAGGTGTCACGCCCGTGACCTTCGATCGACGATCGTCGATCTCAGTTCGACGATCGTCGAACCCAGAATGGGCTACCCGGCCTGTCACGCCCGTGACCTATGTGTCACGCCCGTGACATTGGCCGAAACGATGGTTCAGGCCCGAAATAATTCTAACGCGCGTGGAAATAAATGCTGGCTTGGGAAGTTACACCAGGAGTAATTTCAGGCCGTTTTCCTTCTGTAAATATATAATAAATGAGGAAAATGTGGTCCAATAGAAAACCGCCAGCTGGATACACCGGTTCAGTTTTCCACCGTTTCTTATCCCTGCATCATAACCGAAACGTTAAGGGGAGGAGCCTTCATGGCCATTAAGGATTTACCCATTCACCTTCCCACTTCCTGATTTATAAAAGCCCACTTGGACAAGAGGAGAGGGTTACACGCTCAAGCAAACGAAGCAGATCCTTGTTCTTGCTGTAAAGAGGAGTTCAGCAACGCCACCACCGCGCCATGGCACCTCGTCGCTCTTCTCGCCTCCAAACCGCGAACAAGGTCCTCCTCTACTCCTTCTCTTTCATGGGTAGATCTTAGGATTCTTAGAAAGGAGATTCGCGCTCAACGGAGCCGGATCCATCTCTCATTTTCATGGAAAAACCATGAAAAAGATATTTCGAGTTCGCCGGAAACCGCCACCTCCGGCGGCCAAACCACCGCCGACCGCTAGCCATCGCCTCAACGGAGGTGGTGGTGGTGGTGGCTGGCCAGGGAAGTGACCGGACGGCCGGCAACGGATCACGGAATGCTTACAGGAAAAATGATTTTTCCTGTGTCTGGTTTTTCGGGTTCATGAAGAAGATGAACAGTAGGATAAACTTTATAATATACAGATTATTATAAATTACAAGATGGGAAATTGTATTATTAGAATATATTTTTGGGGCTGTAAAATGAGGCACTTAGAGGCCGTTTTAGGAAAAATGACCAGTCACAAAAGTTGTAGCCCTCTGGGTCTACTTTAATATAAAATTGATTTTATTCAATTTGGGTGAGTGGTTTGACCACAGCACTCATTTTGGTGGGATCAAGACCTAGGCTAACCAGAAATTGAATTGGTTGCCCACGGTTCATAACATGTTCAAATGACTTGAAATTTGGACTGGAGGTCTATAATATGTATATTGAGAGGCTGTCCAAAAATGAGAATTTTTGGAGAACTTTTGTCTAAAGTTTTTGTAAAAATTTAATAAATAATATAAAATTAATTAGGAGATGAAATTAAGCCCAAACTCCCCCAAATTTTGGGTGGTGGTCCCTGGCATCAATATTAAGATCTGTACAAAATTTCTACTCGATTGGTCGAGTTTTGAATAGGGAGGTATCAAGTCCTAGATAGGTCTTGGTGAGGGGTACTTTGGGGAAAAGTACGATTGGAGATGGAGTGGACAAATCTCCTCAAAAGAGGCTGAAGTTGTTGGCCACTGATTTGTTGAGTCTATGTCTACCCTCTTGGGTAACATGGTGTGGCTTAGGGTGGATTTACCCTAAGAGATTGGCTCAACTCCAACGGGTGGGAGTTTGAGGTTTGTGAAGGACATAGGAGCAAAAGCTCCTGTATGCCCTTGAAATTTGGAGGAGAGGGGGATGATATGATGAAAACCCTCTGGTTGAAATAGTGATGGATTTAGAGGTAGTTAGGTACCTCAAAAGTCGAGATGTCGGATTAGGATAGAAATGTAATTTAGTTATTTTAAGCACTAAAGCTAATCCAAAAATTATGAAACTCGGGAGGAGGGAATTTTAGGATGTTTTAGACTCATGGTAATTTTTCTGGAATTTTATGATTAATATATATTATACTTCATGTGTTAAAGGATTATTAGCCCAATTTGTTGTTTCAATTAATTTGAGGCTTTACATTAATTATAATCAGTTAAAATTCTGGATTTAGATCTTGCCTTGTAGAACATTGATCCCTGAATTTTTTATAGAATTATATGTTGAGTAAATCTAGTACTTTATTCACAAATGATAGAAAGGGCTTTTATGTTTAAAAAATTATTATGGATAAAATACTTGCTGGAAAATTATGAAACTTAGCCAGTGCAAATTTTAGGCCTTAATCATCATGTCATAATTTATTTAGAATTTTTGGAAGAACATTTTCTGTACTTGATTCATAAACTATAGAAATTAGAGATTAATTCCAAAATAGTTTACATGTCATTTTGATGATAGAAAAATTATGATACTTAGGATTTAGCCTCCTGAGATAACCTACTAATTATCATAAATTTGCTGGACATCTTGCATGAATAGTTAGGGTAGTTCATGTTCAAACCGGTAGTCCTTGGATTTTTGGGGAATTTAATTAAATGCCAAATAAATTAGGAAAATTTCCATTTTCTGGATTTAGGTTATTTATATCATGGAAAGTCTCCAGTAATTAATTTAGGGCATTTGGATGAGTAATGGACCATTGCATAACCGGTTCGACATGTAGATTAGGTCGGTCTGCATATAGCAGTTTGTGATATGCAAGAGGACATGATCTGATGAAGATATAAAGAGTAGTGAGTAGTGGTGTTAGTTAGAGTTAAGAGGTGCTCGGGTTTGGCGAAAGATCGCCTTTCCCGAAGAGTGGAAGGTTTAAAAGTCACCCTAGGATAGTCTATCGTAATATGAGAAGGGAATCGGGCTAAGGGAAAACAACCAATAACAATAAGTGCCTTGCGAAAGGGAACTTCGGGCCGTAATGCACCGTCTTGGTTCCTAGTGCCCCTTGAGAGCCCTTCACGGGGTATACCGGGGGCAGTCCTGGGCTAACGTAAACTGTAATAACAAATCGACAAGAGTAACTTAGTAACTAGGGCTGCACTCTTCACAACACTGTTGGCACAGGAAGGTTGATTTGGAAACGGACGGATGGTCCGGGGAGCTTCGGCTCGGTTGGTTTGGAGACGGACGAATGGTCCGGGGAGCTTCGGCTCGGTTGGTTTGGAGACGGACGAATGGTCCGGGGAGCTTCGGCTCGGTTGGTTTGGAGACGGACGAATGGTCCGGGGAGCTTCGGCTCGGTTGGTTTGGAGACGGACGTTTTGGTCCGGGGAGCTTCGGCTCGGTTTTGTGTGCTTACGATTTAACTTGCATGTGCATGAAATAGGAAAAGGTAAGGTGGTGGGTCTTTCGATAGCGGGGAGTTTGATTGCACCGACACCGATATCGTTGACTCGGCGGGGTGATTAGCACTCCGCCAACAGAAGTCCGGTGCGCCAGCCGGCAAGAGTACGCAGGCGTCCGCTTTGTGCACCAAGCATTGAGGCGTACGATAGGTCAGACCAGTGTGCTTTACTGGTTTTGGAGGTGGGCGAGGCCCAACCCACCGCTTCCGTTTGCCACTACGGAGGTATCCTGGGAGGTAACGGCTCCGAAAGGGGGAACTAAAGGTCTGTGTGCACAGAGTCGGGTGTGTGAGTTGCACTGCATGACATAACATACCCACCATATAGTTGCATATCATAATCATTCATAACAACCTTGACACCTAAAGTATAAGTGGAATGGGACGCTTATACATTGGGACCTGCAAAACGACCCCTTGGTCTATAAGCTTGTGTGGGCAAGTTTATAAATCAAAGGTTATTTTCAATATATAATAACCCCTGCTGTTTGATAACCGACACCCCAAGGTATAAGTGGTATGGGACACTTATACGATGGGAGCCTTGTAAAAGATCCCTTTTGCTTATGTGTTCTCGCATAAGTGAAGGTTTAAATTTATTTAATTGCTTTTCTTACTGCTAGACCTATTACAACAACTTATTAACTGCTCACCTAATACAACTTGCTAGATTAGTTTCCGCTGCCATCTGTTTTCATGTTAATCTCCACCTTCATGTCCTTCCCTTTTCTTCCTCTCCGCTCGGTACCTAGGAGCCATGGGGGGAAGGGGTAGGGGATGATAGGGCTTAGTCTTTATGACTAACGGTTTTCGAACCGCATCATTTAGGGGATCGTGGAGCCCAGCATGGAGGAGCAGCCCCAAAGATCGGTGCGCCTAGAGATGGGGCAGTCTAGCTCCGGAGTTCACACAGCCGGGACCGTGAGTCTCGACCTTGAGTAGTTTCTGTTTCGCTTCCGCATGAGAGACTTGTAGTGAGGACATTTTGTACCGGGCATAAGCCCGTATTTATAGTACTCTGATGTTTCTGTGGACACTCCCTTCGTGGAGCTTACTTATTTATATATGTGATTTTATTATTGTGGACTGTTTACTATTACTTCAATAATTGTGCTACTTTCTGTGATCGATTTGGCCGGCAGAATCGGCGCCTTGTGGTGATGACCCTTCAGGACGTGAAGGTGTCACCGCAAAGCGGCGGTTCTGGGCCTAAGACCCCGGTGGTTGAAAAAGAAAAAAAAAGGGGGGTCTTACAAAGGCTCCCTGTTGCAATCTACCTCGTAGAAAACCCGAAAAACAACCATTCACACGGAGTCTTCTCCAGTTACTATGCAATGCAACATCACCGATCTAGACCAACTTGTCCGGATAGGCTTCACACATCATGCCTATGTCGGTTTTCGCATACGGACTCTACACAAGGGGACTTTACATATCTACCCCAAGGAACGCCTCAACTCATCGCACACTCGCGTGAGAGGGCTTCCTATGCAAAGGAAAAGAGGACTTGATGAGTCCTCTTTATATACCTATTTTCGGACTCATCTGGGCTTATTTCCTTGTCTTTGCGCGCCGTTTAGCGTCATTTGCACTCCTTTTGTTTCGCTACGGTTTTCCACGCCCTGTGCACCTTTGTTGCCCATTTTCTGTGCTTGTGTGCATTTACTTTTTTGCTATGTTTATCACTGTTTGCTGTGGCTGCCGCGATCGATGCCCCGTGCAGTTTTCCTGCAGGTTTGGGGATCGTGAGGGCATTCGGGATAGGCGTTTCACTATTTTTGGCAAAGGAGTCAGTGGTCGTGCGTTTTTACCCACGCACGACCATCGACCTCCTAGCGCACGATCACTGATCGTACGCAGCCCGGTCTCATTTGTGAAACTCTGTCTTGAACCTTCCGCACGATCACTTGCCATACCGCGCACGACCACTGCTCGTGCGCCGCCGATCGTGCGCAGTCATACCCATTTTGCAAAGTCTGTCTGGCGATTTCCGCACGATCATCAGCCCTGCCTCGCACGATCACTGATCGTGCGCTGCTGATCGTGCGCGACTACTGATTTTCTGATGCAGGTTTGCAGGTTGCTCACGCACGGGCGCTGACCTTGGTCGCGCACGATTACTGGTCGTGCGCCAGTGGTCGTGCGCGCTATTTATTCTGCAAGCTATAAATACGCTGTTCCGCGAATTAGGGCGAGAGCATCATTACGGAACCTTCGCCAGTCCGCCGTTTCGCCCTCCAGCAAGTCCCATTC
The DNA here is from genome assembly GCA_039513925.1 of Platanthera zijinensis. Classification (NCBI taxonomy): domain Eukaryota; kingdom Viridiplantae; phylum Streptophyta; class Magnoliopsida; order Asparagales; family Orchidaceae; genus Platanthera; species Platanthera zijinensis. The sequence continues at coordinate 86,069,727 of CM077091.1, forward strand.
ACCTCCACCTTCATCCATACCAACGGGAGGACCTTCTTCGGTGATTCCGAAGCATTTCGCATCCTCCGGCGATCCTCCCGGCCATTGAAGCATTCTTCTCCGAGCTTTCCACCAAGGAAGAAGACGAAGCACCCCTAGAGAACGGAGTTACAAGCCCTCGAGGTGACAGCTCGGTGGTACCGGAAGCCCTCCTCGGACTGCGCTTGGAAGCGGATTGACAACCCGCACCTCCGGCCAACAACCGCGGTGGATCTTCAATCTCATGGTTGTGCATTTTCTCTCTTTTTCTTGTTGTATGAAATGCTTGTGCTTGTAATGGACATCAACTTCTAGCATTATTGTTATTTGTTGTATTTCATCTTGCTCTTGAGATTTATTCTTTGATGCGCCTCGCTCCATCTCGCTCCACTCCACATGTTCGTTTCACTCAAGCTTGCTCCGCACTAATCACCTCACTTGCTAGATTTCCGTCCACTCGCCAATCGAAGTACGGCATCGCGGCCGCTACATCCATCTCGCCTTGAGAAGCGGTGATTGCGACCCGCATAGTTTACATTAGTGTAATCGGTCGTAAGACCACCAACAAAAGCCCCTTTCTTTTCTGTTTATTTAAATTAACTCTCATAACGATAGTTTTAGAGTCTAGATCGTTCGACGCCAATTGCATTCCTCAAGAGACCGACATCCGGGGATTCATTCCCAACTTTATTACTTGAGCGACCGGTACGCTTGCCGTATTTTACGCGCATCAAGTTTTTGGCGCCGTTGCCGGGGAATGCAACTGTTGAACGATCACGATTTCTGAAAATATTGGTATAAGAGTTAGTGCTTTTTGATTTTTGTCCCTTTGTTTTGTTGTTTCAGTGAATACAGGGTCAATATTCTATCAATGCCTTCTATTCAGCAGCTAATTTATCAAGCCCGTCTCACCAATCGAGTGGAAACTGGAAATGACAGTTTTGAGATTTCCTCTGATTTGATCGAATATATTATCGAAAATTGTCAGTTCAGCGGAGATGGAAGTGCTGATGCCTTGTGCCACGTGCGCAGGTTTTTAGAAATTTATGACACATGCTCTTCGAACACTGCCAACGGCGAGCAGCAGAAGATTCGACTCTTCTCCTTTTCCTTGAAAGGCAGCGCAAAACGATGGTATAATGATATCAGGATGGAGATGTTTCATTCGTGGAAGCAACTTGAAGGAAATTTCTTGGCCAAGTTCCGGCGGCAAATGCTCACCACGGACGATTACAAGGAGCTCATCACCTTCTCCCAAGGAGATGAAGAATCCTTGTTCGCAGCTTGGGAGCGTTTTCAGTATTTGCGGAGGGAATGCTGCAGAGAGGGAATGTCAGATGTTTTGCTGCTCCAAACCTTCTATTTTGGGATCCTAGACAGATTCCGGCCAGCACTTGACATTGCAGCTGGAGGAACTCTGCTTAACAAACCCTGTCGGGATGCATGGGAAATAATCGACAACATTGCCCAAACCAGCAGGCATTGGAATTCCCCACCTTTCTCCAACCTTTCCGTGGAGGCAAAGTTGGTGGTCACTAATGAAGCCGCCGATCTTCCCGTGTCTGTGATGGAGCGCTTTTTCGCGTACTTCTGCAAAATTATGGATGTGTTCAACGATCAAGCCGCCACCATTCAGCGCCTACAAACGGCCATTGGGATTCTTACGGAAACGTTGCTCAGCTCCACCAGTCAGAAATGGGAAACAGTGCAATCAATGAGGTTGAGAAGTGGAAAAAGTCTCGAGAGAGTCTTGCCGCCCGATCCTCCTACACAATCTTCGTATGTACCCATCTCTGACTCGACAATTGAACCTCCGTCTGCACCGATCGCGCAAGAACCCGTGTCAGTACCGCCACCCGTGAGGATCACCTCGAGGCCGCCATTCCCCCATCGGTTGAATAATGAAAAGACTGAAAGGCATTTTCAGAAGTTCCTGGAAATCATGAAAGGAGTTCAAGTTAGCATACCTTTAACAGAAGCTATCACGCAGATTCCAGGATATTCCAAGTTCCTCAAGACCCTCATCTCGAGGCGTCAATCCTTGGAAGGTCTGAATATGATTAACCTCACCAAAGAGTGTTCCTCTCTCCTCACCAACTTTTCCCCTACCAAACGCAGAGATCCTGGCAGCTTCACCATTCCTTGCAGAATTGGTCTCCACAGGTTTGGCCACGCACTTTGTGATTTGGGAGCGTCGATTAACCTGATGCCCCTCTCCATCTTCCAGGAGCTGGGAGTTGGGATTCTCCGGCCCACCCATCTGAGGTTGCAGCTAGCCGATCGATCGATAAAAACGCCAGCTGGGATGGTTGAAGACCTCATCGTCATGGTTAACGACCTTGCTTTCCCGGCCGATTTTGTCATCCTTGACATGGAGGCTGATCCCAAGGTCCCTATAATTCTGGGAAGGCCCTTCCTAGCCACTGCCCGGGCTATTATCAACGTCGACCGGGGAGAATTGACCCTAAGCCTGGGAGAAGAATCAATTTCCTTCAATGTCCATGAACCTCCACAACAACTCAGAATCACTAATTGTGACAGCGCTGACTTGTTTGACGAACCGGGAACGAGCAGCGAATTGATTCTTGACCCTGATGAGCCAGAATGGGAAATTGAGGACACACCAACCGCTACCTCGTCTGGGACTCCGCATCTGATCAAAGAACCCACCATCACTTCTTCTACCACTGCCACTACCGTACCCTTGAAGCCGCTGCCCGAATCCCTGAAATATGCTTTCTTGGAGGAAGGCACAGCATGTCCGGTGATCATCTCCGCCACTCTCTCCGCCGACAACGAACGTGCTTTGGTCGATGTGTTAAAAAAATATAAGAATGTTTTTGGACGATCTTTGGCTGACATTAAAGGCATTAGCCCGGCGTTCTGCATGCACAAGATCCTCCTTGAAGATCAATACAAACCTTCGGCACAACCGCAAAGAAGACTGAATCCCAAGATGCATGCGGTAGTTCAGGCGGAAGTCATAAAATTGCTTGACGCCGGTATAATTTACCCCATCAGTGACAGCAAATGGGTAAGCCCGGTCCAAGTTGTGCCCAAAAAGGGCGGAATTACTGTGGTGGCCAATGACGAGAATGAATTACCGCCTGCCCGTGTGGTCACTGGGTGGAGAGTTTGCATTGATTACAGGAAGCTGAATGAAGCTACACGCAAAGATCATTACCCGCTCCCTTTCATCGATCAAATGCTGGAAAAATTGGCTGGTCAGGAATATTACTGCTTTCTGGATGGATATTCGGGATACAACCAAATCGCAGTCGATCCTGAAGATCAGGACAAGACGACATTCACCTGCCCATCTGGCACCTTCGCGTTTAGGAGAATGCCGTTTGGATTGTGCAACGCCCCGACAACCTTCCAACGTTGCGTCATCGCCATTTTTGGCGACATGATCGGTGATTTTCTCGAAGTCTTCATGGACAATTTCTCTCTTTTCGGGAACACCTTTGACTCCTGCCTCGCTAATTTAGCCAAGGCCCTGCAGCGTTGTGATGATACCAATCTTGTCCTGAATTGGGAGAAATGCCACTTCATGGTTCGTGAGGGCGTCGTTTTAGGCCATAAGGTCTCTCGTCGGGGGCTCGAAGTCGATCAAGCAAAAATCGGTGTCATCAAGAACCTTCCTCCTCCATCTTCTGTCAAGGGAATCCGCAGCTTTTTGGGACACGCCGGCTTTTACCAAAGATTCATTAGCAATTTTTCATCAATATCCAAACCTCTCACAAATCTGTTGACTAAGGACGCCTTGTTCGTCTTCGATGAAAATTGCATGCAAGCCTTCACAACTCTCAAGGACCGGCTAATCTCTGCTCCCATTTTGGTGGCGCCGGATTGGACTTTGCCCTTCGAAGTCATGTGTGATGCCAGCGATTTTGTAGTTGGTGCGGTGCTCGGTCAAAGGAGAGACAAAGTATTTCACACCATCTCTTACGCGAGCCGAACCCTCAACGATGCCCAGCTCAATTACACTACCACAGAAAAGGAGCTTCTGGCCGTGATTTTTGCTTTCGAAAAATTCCATTCGTACTTGGTGTTATCCAAAGTCATTGTCTACACTGATCACGCAGCTCTGAGGTATTTATTCAAAAAAAAAGATGCCAAGCCTCGGCTAATCCGATGGATTCTCCTGCTGCAAGAATACTCCATTGAGATCCGTGATAAGAAAGGAGTGGAAAATGTCATTGCCGATCACTTATCCAGATTGGAGAATGATAGCGGTGGATCTTGTTTAGAGGATGAGCGCAATGTGATTGCTGAATGCTTCCCGGATGAGCGATTATTCTCCATCGCTTCTCTCCCCTCGATGACCCCGTGGTACGCAGACATGGCCAACTATCTTGCATGCAAATCTGTCTCCCCAAGCCTATCATCGCAGCAAAAGCGGAAACTTCTATCTGATGCTAAACATTATTTCTGGGAAGACCCGCTACTTTTTCGCACGTGCAATGATGGAGTTATCAGGCGCTGCGTACCCGAGAGTGAATTCCAATCCGTTTTAAACCACTGTCATGATCGGGAGGCCGGCGGACATTTCGGCGCCACAAGAACGGCACGCAAGATTCTGCAATGTGGCCTATTTTGGCCAACCCTTTTCAGAGACGCCCACAGTTATGTTACTAAATGCAATGAATGCCAAAGGACCGGTAATATTTCTAAGAGGGACGAAATGCCCCTCAATAACATGCTCGTTTGTGAGCCATTTGATGTTTGGGGGATAGACTTCATGGGACCCTTTCCCATGTCGTACGACAAACTCTATATCATTGTTGCGGTTGACTATGTTTCCAAGTGGGTCGAAGCCGAAGCTGTTGCTGCAAATGATGCTCGCACTGTTCTAACTTTCTTACATAGAAATATTTTTTCTAGATTTGGCGCTCCGCGCACAATCATCAGTGACGGCGGGAGTCACTTTTGCAACAAGTCATTCTTACAACTCATGAAGAAGTTTGGAGTTCATCACAAAGTCTCTCTCGCCTACCATCCTCAGACTTGTGGGCAAGTTGAAGTCTCCAACAGGGAGTTAAAAAGAATAATTGAAAAATCCATAAATTCCAACCGAAAAGAGTGGGCTAAGAAGGTCGACGACGCTTTATGGGCATACCGAACCGCCTTCAAAACTCCTATCGGTATGACCCCCTTCCAACTCGTCTATGGAAAGGCCTGCCATTTGCCGGTCGAATTAGAACACAAGGCGCTATGGGCAACCAGATTTCTGAATATGGACATTGAGACTGCAGCAGGCGAACGCCGCTCCAAACTGAATGAACTGGAAGAACTACGACATTTCGCTTACGAAAACGCGTGGATTTACAAAGAAAAAACAAAAAAATGGCACGACCGTCACATCCTCCCAAAAGAATTCCAACCGGGAGATCAAGTCCTAATGTACAACTCCCGCCTCCGTTTATTCCCCGGAAAGTTAAAATCGCGGTGGAGCGGCCCCTTTACAGTGCTCGGAGTCTCCCCTTTTGGAGCTATTGAAATATCCGGGAAGAGCGGCGACAAATTCAAGGTCAATGGGCATCGACTAAAGTTGTACGATGGAGGTGCTATCATCGGCGAACCTCAAAGCTTACTGCTCGAAGACCCACTACTTGGTGACGGGGCGGCGCCTTGATCCCAACTTCCGCTGCGGATCTCTTATTTTGTGTTGGAACATTTTGAGATTTATTTTATTTTGTTGCATAAACATTATATACAACTGCTAATACAGGTATTTGGTCCACCTTAAGGACGGTAAACAAAAGGGCTATTCGGGAGACAACCCAAGCTTGGACCTTTTGGTCCCCTTGTTTTTGTTTGATTTTATTTTATGCTTTCTATCTTTTTGTATTTTTTATTGTTCGGCCTAATTCGCAGGTTCAGCTTATCGTTTGTGCGATGCAGCACTGCCCGCGAATCATCACGCAATCTTCTGGCATGCTCCCCTCTTTGGAGCATTGGTACTCTCTCTCGCTTCAGATTTCATTTTCTGGTTGAATGTTTATTTTTCTTGCTTATGTTTTCATTCGAGTCTGGGGGGAAGAGCCGCTTGTGCACTCCACGAGCACATTTAATTTCGCATGCCAGTAGTTTTCCTTTTTCGCTTCATTATGTTAGATTCCTGTTGCACACCACTGCACCCACATGAGCGCGAGCTTAGCTGTTAGCGTGCCACGAGTTGAGCTTGTATCTTTGTTAGATTTGGAAAATTTCTGTGCTAGTTTAGGATTGCGCGACGGAGTAAAATGTTGGCCTTGCTGTGTTTCTAGTCAACTGCTCTCGTTTTGTATAGAAATTTGTGTAGACTTAATTTTTCTGTATGCTTATAGTTTTATATTTTTCTATTTGCGTACATATTTCTTATTCTACTCAACAGTTTGTGAATCCGGTGTGAATCAAACGGTAGTGTAGGAATGTGTGTAGCCGCCACTAGACTCGTATTGCTTGAGTCGGGAGGAAGGATTATCCTCTCGGTTGCTAAGAACTTGCCCCAAGCTATTCTTGAAGCATTGGTACACGGTTAGTCTAGCGTGAGAGTGATGTAGGCGATCTTTTGGCCCGGTTGAGCTTTGTACCCATTCCTAACATCGCCCTTGCTAGCCCCTTTGTGCCTACCCTTCCTTTTGATTCAGCTCCACCATTATTTCACCAAAGCCCCATAGCCGATCCTAGTCGCACACCCAAGTCGAGCTTAGTGTTTTATATTTTCATGTTGGGTTGTGATATGGTATTTTTATTCGTGAAAATGTGGAAGTGCCCCCAAGCTTTAATTGCTGAAAATTGTGTTTTGCGAAAAGAAAAATATTTGAAAAAGAGAAAAAGTGAAAATGAAAAGTGAAAAGAAAAAGTTTGATTGAAAATCTTTATTTGAGATGATTTGGATTTGGAGTAGGCGGTGCACACACCCATTTAGTAAAAGTTAAGTCTGGGGGTGTGGTGCACCCGTGTTTATTTTGTGGGCAGCGGGTACTAGTTTTGTACGTTTGCTCATTTGGGTTAGGTGCATACCCATCATGTTTATCGTTGTTTTCCTCACCGTAACCCAAGCCCCATTATTACCCGAAGTCCTACGGACTTGCGTTTGGGTTGACTAGTGCCGTGGAGAGAGTGCGATCGGGCAAGCTTATGGTTTCCGACATTGGTGGATTCCTTTGGGGGTAATCTTGAGCTCCGGTCTTCGGCAATGCTCACCTTAGTGGCCTGTCTACTTTCTCCCTGCGTAGGACCGGCTGATTCACCGTGATTCCACTTTTGAGTAATAATAAATTTTTGTTACGCATTGTGAAAAATATAAAATATTTTGTATACTTAAGAATTCCCTCTACTTTATTTTTATGCACGCGAGCATGCGACTTCGCATGGTACTCCGTTTGGCAATTTCTCTTTTTAGCTAGTTCATTTTTCCCCGTCTGCTTAGGTTCTGTTTGCTCGGGACGCGCAAACGGTTAAGTCTGGGGGTGTGATGAGTCCTCTTTATATACCTATTTTCGGACTCATCTGGGCTTATTTCCTTGTCTTTGCGCGCCGTTTAGCGTCATTTGCACTCCTTTTGTTTCGCTACGGTTTTCCACGCCCTGTGCACCTTTGTTGCCCATTTTCTGTGCTTGTGTGCATTTACTTTTTTGCTATGTTTATCACTGTTTGCTGTGGCTGCCGCGATCGATGCCCCGTGCAGTTTTCCTGCAGGTTTGGGGATCGTGAGGGCATTCGGGATAGGCGTTTCACTATTTTTGGCAAAGGAGTCAGTGGTCGTGCGTTTTTACCCACGCACAACCATCGACCTCCTAGCGCACGATCACTGATCGTGCGCAGCCCGGTCTCATTTGTGAAACTCTGTCTTGAACCTTCCGCACGATCACTTGCCATACCGCGCACGACCACTGCTCGTGCGCCGCCGATCGTGCGCAGTCATACCCATTTTGCAAAGTCTGTCTGGCTATTTCCGCACGATCATCAGCCCTGCCTCGCACGATCACTGATCGTGCGCTGCTGATCGTGCGCGACTACTGATTTTCTGATGCAGGTTTGCAGGTTGCTCACGCACGGGCGCTGACCTTGGTCGCGCACGATCACTGGTCGTGCGCCAGTGGTCGTGCGCGCTATTTATTCTGCAAGCTATAAATACGCTGTTCCGCGAATTAGGGCGAGAGCATCATTACGGAACCTTCGCCAGTCCGCCGTTTCGCCCTCCAGCAAGTCCCATTCACCTCCACCTTCATCCATACCAACGGGAGGACCTTCTTCGGTGATTCCGAAGCATTTCGCATCCTCCGGCGATCCTCCCGGCCATTGAAGCATTCTTCTCCGAGCTTTCCACCAAGGAAGAAGACGAAGCACCCCTAGAGAACGGAGTTACAGGCCCTCGAGGTGACAGCTCGGTGGTACCGGAAGCCCTCCTCGGACTGCGCTTGGAAGCGGATTGACAACCCGCACCTCCGGCCAACAACCGCGGTGGATCTTCAATCTCATGGTTGTGCATTTTCTCTCTTTTTCTTGTTGTATGAAATGCTTGTGCTTGTAATGGACATCAACTTCTAGCATTATTGTTATTTGTTGTATTTCATCTTGCTCTTGAGATTTATTCTTTGATGCGCCTCGCTCCATCTCGCTCCACTCCACATGTTCGTTTCACTCAAGCTTGCTCCGCACTAATCACCTCACTTGCTAGATTTCCGTCCACTCGCCAATCGAAGTACGGCATCGCGGCCGCTATATCCATCTCGCCTTGAGAAGCGGTGATTGCGACCCGCATAGTTTACATTAGTGTAATCGGTCGTAAGACCACCAACAAAAGCCCCTTTCTTTTCTGTTTATTTAAATTAACTCTCATAACGATAGTTTTAGAGTCTAGATCGTTCGACGCCAATTGCATTCCTCAAGAGACCGACATCCGGGGATTCATTCCCAACTTTATTACTTGAGCGACCGGTACGCTTGCCGTATTTTACGCGCATCAGGACTTAACATGTCCTAGGATGAGAATCGTTACCCTAGCATTTCTTCTTGGGGCCATGGAAATCTATGCAGATGGAAAGCACCGCAATCTCCTTGCCTCCGCAGATCCGAAGTCAGCTCGTGATTTGGAGCTCCGAATCTCCGCCGGTGACCGGATATAGCCCTTCTTACTCCTCCTTGATCTCTCCTCTCTCTAGCTTTAGAAAGATAACCACTCAAGAGAAATGAGGGTTTCTAAACCTTATTCCTGGGTTTAAACCCTCAGACCCAACCCCCAGACGTCGGATCCCATAGCAAAGAAACGAACGGCCATGATCGGGGCCTGAAATACAAAAACTTGGCCGAACACGGGTTGCAACACGGCCGTGTGCATGGCCGTGTCACTCATTCGCCGTCACCAAAAATTCCCGACCAGAACACTGCCTCTGACAAGGCCACCGACATGCCCGTGTCACATGTGACACGTCCGTGTCAGGGCCCATGTCACGGCCCGTGTGCAAAATCCACAATTCCCTCGAGAAGGACACGGCCATATGATACGCTCGTGTCACATGCCGTGTGCTAGACACGCCATGGGACACGCCGCTGTCCCAGGCAGTGTAATATCATAGCACAAAACCACAACTTGCCCGAGCAGGACACGCCCTGGGACACGCCCGTGTCCCAGGCCGTGTGCCTCCCTTGACACGCCCTGGGACACGCCTGTGTTCCAGGCCGTGTCACCTGCTCCAAGTCCCAGGCTTGGCTTAAAAAGTCACCCATCCCTCTTTTGAGTTTCGGGGTATTACAACTCTCTCCCTCTTAAAAGAATTTCGCCCACGAAATTACTAAAGGAAAGAAAATGGAAAACTTTAAGCGGTACCCGAGCGGAATAACTCCGGGTACTCCTCCAGCATGGTTTGCTCCCGTTCCCAAGAGAGATCCTCCCGACCGCAATTGTCCCACCGGACCATGACCATCCAGATCTCCTTGTTACGGAGTCACTTGACCTCTAAGTCCTCAATACGAACGGGCTTGACCATAGTCGTCAACCCTTTGTCCACCGACACTTGATCCACTACGATCACCTACGAAGGCTCTTGCACCGCCTTCCGCAATACTGAGATGTTGAATACATCGTGTAGTCCACTCAACTCCTCTCATAGCTTCAAACGATAAGCCGCTTCGCCGACCCGCTCATGAATCTCAAAGGGTCCAAGGTATCTTGGGCTCAGCTTCCTCAAGCATCTCACCCGCGAAACACCCTTGAACGGCTTTATCTTCAAGTACACCCAATCGCCGACCGCGAACTCCACGTTCCGGTGCTTGGCATTGTAGTACTTAGCTTGCCTGTACTGAGCGATCAGCAAACGCTCTCGAATGATCCACACCAAAGATTTAGAATTCTCCACCTCCCGCTTCTTGTACAACCTTGCCTCACCCGTTTCTAGCCACGATAATGGAGTGCGACACTTCCTACCATACATGGCCTCGAAGGGCGTCATTTGAATACTTGCTTGGTAGCTGTTGTTGTACGCAAATTCCACCAAATACAGGTGGTCTTCCCAATGATTCCCGAAGTCTAGAACACACATGTGGAGCATGTCTTCCATAGTTTTGTTGACCTTCTCGGTCTGCCCATCCGTCTGCGGATGGAAGGCTGTGCTGAACTGCAAATTAGTTCCCAGCATCTATTGCACCAACCTCCAATCATTGGACGTAAAATGCCCATCGCGATCACTCACGATGCTGCGAGGCACACCGTGCAATCTGACTATATTATCCACATATAGTTTCGCCAGTCTCTCCACTAAATCATCCTTCCTATGCGGAATAAAGTGCGACACCTTTGTTAACCGGTCTACGATCACCCAAATGGCGTCGTTCCCTTTTTGCGACCTTGGCAAGCCATGCACAAAGTCCATCGATATGTCGTCGAACTTCTATTCCGGAATAGGCAAGGATTTCAAGAATCATCCAGGCTTTTGGCACTCCGCCTTTACCAAGGCGCAGGTTTACACTTAGCCACAAACAGTGCCACATCCTTCTTGAGCCCTGTCCACCAAAATAGCTTCTTTAGGTCCCGGTACATCTTCGTGCTCCCTGGGTGGATTGAGTTCTTGGTATTATGAGCCTCGTAAATCAACTCCGCCCGTAGATTTCCCCTGCTTGGGATGCACAAACGATGGTCCTTCCTGAACAACCCATCTTCAACTGAAAACTGGAAATTTGACCCATCCAACGCTGCATCCATAAGCTCCTTCATGCTACCATCCAACTCCAATGCCTGCCGAACGCGATCAGCCAGGTCATACTCAACTTCCGTCCAGTTCAACAATGCTTTAGCGCTAGACTGCTTGTCCACGCAACAGATCTCAAATGCCTCCAACTCCCGAATTAGCCTCTCATCATGCACTGACAACCAGTTGGCTTGGGTGGGATCCCTGCGACTCAACGCATCCGCAACTGCATTGCTCTTGCCGGGTACATAATGAATCTTGAACGTATAGTCCCCCAGGAACTCCATCCATCTCCGCTGCCTCATGTTCAGATCCTTCTGATCCAACAGGTACTTAAGGCTCTTATGGTTGGTATAAATATCGACCTTTACGCCGTACAAGTAGTGTCTCCACAGCTTAAGCGCAAATATCACGACCGCCAACTCCAAGACGTAGACCGGATATTTCTTTTCATGCACTTTTAGCTGACACGATCCATATGCTATAACATTACCATGCTGCAACAACACGCAACCCAAACCACTACCCGAGGCATCACTATAAATCTCAAAGCCCTCGGTCCCACTCGACGAACTTAGCATTGGCGCCATGGTCAACCGTCCCTTAAGCTCCTCAAATGCTTGCACGCACTCTTGCGTCCACAAGAACTTCTGATCCTTCCTTGTCAACTTCGTGAGAGGTAATGCTATCCGCAAGAAGTTCTCTACGAAACACCTGTAATAGCCGGCAAGCCCAAGAAAACTACGGACTTCCGCTATCGAAGACAACACAGGCCACTCCCGTATCGCAACAATCTTCGCCAGATCCACCGCTATACCTTCCCCACTGATAATATGACCAAGGAATGCTACTGAGGGTAGCCAGAAACCGCATTTGGAGAATTTTGCATAGAGTTCATTCCTTCTCAGCGTCTCCAAGACTAGATGCAAGTGCTTGAAGTGCTCTTCTTCGCACTGCGAGTACACCAATATGTCGTCAATGAAGACAATCACAAATTGGTCTAGGTAATCTCGGAACATCCTGTTCATCAAATCCATAAACACCGATGGTGCTTTCGTCTGTCCAAACGGCATGACTGTGAACTCGAAGTGCCCATACCTTGTGTGGAATGCCGTCTTCAGGATATCATACTCCCTTATCCTCAGCTGATAATACCCAGACTTCAGATCCAACTTGGAATATACCGACGATCCGACTAACTGATCGAAGATATCATCAATCCTTGGGATCGTGTATTTATTCTTCTCCGTTAGCTTGTTCAACTCCCTGTAGTCGATACATAGCCACAAACTCCCGTCCTTCTTTTTAACAAAGAGGACCGGTGCGCTCCAAGGCGACGAGCTTGGACGCACATACCCTTGCTCCATCAACTCCTCTAGTTGAACCTTCAACTCCGCCATCTCCTTAGGCGCTAACCTATAAGGAGAACGTGATACAGGTTTGGCACCTGGCACTAGATCGATAGTGAAATCAATTTCTCGCTGCGGTAGGGCTCCGGGAAGATCGCCCGGGAACACGTCGGGGTACTCACATACCACTGTGATACTATCCAAAGTGGCCTTAGGCTTTACAGCCTCCACTAATGTGAAGAATAGCTCTGCTCCAGCACGAACCGCCTTCACCACCTGAAGAGCAGACATCAGCGTCTTGCTCGACCCCTGCAGTCCCGTAAATGTCGTCTCCTGCCCAACACCCAACTTGACCTCCTTACGGTTGCAATCGATACAAGCCTTCTGCTCTGAAAGCCAATCCATACCGAAGATGACGTCGAACTCTGCTAGTGGCAGCAACAACGCTAGCAAGTCAAACTCTTGGCTTCCAATATGAACCTTTACATCGCATACTCTGTCCGCACGCATCGAACACCAATTCGGTAGAAATACATCCAATTTGTCCTTCGCCATCGAAGAAGAGACTCCGATGCGCGTTACGAAACTTTCGGATAAAAAGGAGTGTGAAGCTCTCGTATCGAAAAGTGCTCGTGCCGCACTACCGCCAATCAGAACAAAGCCTATACAACACTTGTAACGCCCCTGATTTTTCTGCGATTACTTAAATTCTCGTTTGGCGTTACGTTGACGCGTTTTCGTGGCTCGTGCCATTTGTGGAGTGTGGTCTTAACTCCTTAGAACTGGGTGCCCTATTTTGTAGCCTATTGACAAGATCTCTCTAGCAAGCCGAGTCGTTTTGGGTGACCCGGTGTGGCCTCTCCGGGGATGCTTGTGTTTTGGCTTCGGGAGGGTATAACTCGAGTTTTGTTCGTCGAAAGTTAGTTTCGACTTCGCCGTTGTGTTCGTAGCATGGTTATTTAGCTACGGTGTGAATTTCGTCGAATTCCGAGATAGTTTGGTTTTCGCGTCGTTTTTGTTGTGCCATTAGTAAAGCCTATTAGAGTATTCTCTTAATTTAATAAGCGAGCCGGCGGTTAGGATTCGGTTTTGTTGAATCGATGCGTTTAAAGCTCATAAAAAGGCTTTATTAAGAAGTGGCGGGCCACTTTTCTTCTTCCTCCCGAGACCGAACCCGCCTCTCCTGTTCGCGGAAAACAGAGGAGAACCGCCGACCTGCTTCTCCTTCGGACGACGATTCTGGGAGTGTTCGTGGACGGATTTCGATTCCGAAAGTGGCATTGTCTTGCTCTCGCTCAGATATACGTTTCGACGGTAAGAGGTTTGATTTTCGTGGAGTTTTAGGAGACTTGGATTTCCGGTTCTTGTGCTTTTTCGCCATTAAAGTGCGGGTTTGCTTGTTAGGTGCTGCTCCTTATAGTGCAGAACGAAGAGGAGGGAAGGCCGACCAAGATTCGCCGGAAATCGAGGCAAGTGGTATTCTTGCCCTTGCCATTGTTGTTCTTTTGATATTCTAGAATGTTTCCCGGTTAGCCCTAGGGTAGAAACCAAGCATATTCTCTTTTACCTTGCTGAATTTAGGGCTTAGATTCGCCTATGAACCCCACTCCTTGTGCTGTTTTGCTCAACCCGATGGTTGTTTTAACTATTTAGACTCCAGATTTGTAGTTCTAGATGGGCTCTTTTGCGGGTGGAGCCGAGAGAGGGAGTGAGGGAGGTTATTGTGGTAGGGCTCTGGTTAGAACCAGTCTTGGTAGACTCTCGGGTTTTGGTCTCGAGTGTGGTGCCCACACTCAAAGCCAAAAGCCGCCCGGACTTGGCGTTGAGTGTGGTGGACACACTCAAAGCCATGGTTCGGTTTATTCTTTGCGGCTGAGTGGTGGGGTGATTGAGTGAAAATTTTTGTCTAAGTCAAAATCGACGAGAATCATCCTTGATTCCCGCCGATTTCGACGTGATTCCCACCGATCGGCGAGAATCATCCTTGATTCCCGCCGATTCGGCGAGAATCATTCTAGATTCCCGCCGATTCGGCGAGAATCATCCTTGATTCCCGCCGATCGGCGAGAATCCTTCTGGATTCCCGCCGATCGGCGAGAATCTTTCTGGATTCTCGCCGATTCGGCGAGAATCATCATGCATTCCCGCCGATTCGGCGAGAATCAGTCGGCATTCCCGCCGACCTCCTCTTGTTGGCGTTGGCTTAGGGTTTTCCTGTGGAAGTGAACTTTGGCGTAGAGTGAGTTGACCTCACTCAACGCCAAAGCTGCTTTGGAGTTGAGGGAGGTAGACTCACTCAACGCCACTGTTGGGATTTGTGGTTCTGGCTGAAGGCGTTGAGGGAGTGGACCTCACTCAATGCCATAGCTATTTTGGCATTGAGTGAGGTTAGCTCACTCAACGCCGCTGCCTCTTTTGCTGAAGGCGTTGAGGGAGTGGACCTCACTCAACTCCATGGCTGTTTTGGCGTTGAGTGAGGATAGCTCACTCAACGCTAGAGCTGTTCTTGCGGAGGGAGTTGAGTGAGTGACTCTCACTCAACGCCATGGCTATTCTGGCGCTGAGTGAGGCTAACTCACTCAATGCCAAGGTTTGGTTAGGAACTGAGTGGATTCCACTCAACGCCGAGCCGTGTTGAGTAACTTCAACACTATTTCTCTTTCCTCGATTTACGTTGTCGAGTGAATTCCTTATTTATTTTTGTAGTTTCCTTGCCGGCCATGTTTTTCTTTCCTAATGGCCGAATCGTGGGTCGTGGTTAGTAGTGGTGGTTTGAAGCTATTCATGGGGGAGGTGTTGTGTAATTTAGCCAAAGCCACCCTTATTCTTATATCTTGCACCAGGTATGGGCTGGGCAAGGGGGTGGAAGGTCCCTTGTGCTTTCACATGTAGACCCTTGAGCTTGTTGGCTTGGAAATGGTGGTTGAGGGACTGAGTTTGCCTCCAACCCGGATCCATGCTGTTTTTTTTTGCTACTACCATCTCCCACAACTTAGGGTGTTAGAAGTTTCTTCCTTAGTAGATTGCAGCACTTTGGGCTCTTGATAGCCTAGTAGACCTGCAGGATGTAGTTTCTGGGCAGGGTTGGTGCTATTTCCTTGCACGTAGTGCATTTCTTATTGTCTTGCCTTGGGCAGTTGTGACTTTTACTGCTGTGTGTTTTCCTCTTTTATTTATTCCCTGGTTGACACTTCCGTGCAGTTTTTTTCCTTGTTTTGCTTGCTGAGGTATTCTTTCTTCTTTTGAATGTCTCAGGTTCTGAGCAGTAGCCAGTTTGGTGGCTAGGTTGCGGTGGTGTTGCTGGTGGTCTCCTGGACTTTGGAGATCTTGTTGCTTTGTTAGTGAGGTAGTTTTTCAGTATTTTCTTACAGACAAACATATTTGCCCATGGGTTCGTGTCAGGTTGTTGGCGCCCACTGGTAGTTTTTACCTTTGTTCTAGATATATTACTTTTGCTGTTACCATTTTTCTGGAGATAGTCTACTTGCTCTAAGGAGGACTTATGCTAGGTTGCTAGTTAATTTAAAACTATAACTATTATTATTATAAGATTATTGCATGATTAGCATGTTTTATAAAGGTAAATCACTATTTTCCAAACAACGTATAAAGATCGTTTTCTTATATATAATATAAATTAAATGTAGAGTCTTGCATGGCATAAGTGGTCCTCTTAGGGCTCTTATGTATTTCTTAGGATGTCAAACCTGAATAAAGTATTTTTCCGCAGCGCTTAAGTATAATTTTTTAACTGTGGACTAGGCGGTCCACTGAGCCGAGGGATACAGCCTCTTTTATATAACTGATTTTCTAATCATTAAACTCATTCTTTCATTAAGTGTAATAGATGGTTTTGCCTAAGTGTCAGCAGTTATCCCCTGCTTGACGTGGCATCATGACACCCGTTTTCTCATACTCTGATAATTCTTTAATTCGGAGAAAATGCGGGTTGTGACAGTTGGTATCAGAGGGAGGTTGCTTGACAAGTTAGTCGGGCAACCTTCCTTTGATTGCTTTAGTAGTTTAGCATTATGTCATTCACACACCAATATATCATCAGCACGTCTTGGCAAAAGCACGAACACTACACTCATAGCATAACATAAAGTATACAGGGCATATTATGTAGTATGGGATGCATAATATGTGTTCGTATATGGATCCACCATAGGGGCAACATGTGAGGGTTATGTAGTATGGGATGCATAACCTCACCACATGGCTGCGACTACCACGTTTTCTTTTCTTCGTTGCATGCGAATGTTATGTAGTATGGGATGCATAACATTTTCATGCGTACGCCGCTCATAACATGCATTAGGGCCTTTTTAGAATACATAGCACAAACATGCATATCATAACATTGCATAAGCACAACGTGCTAAGCTAAAGACTGGCAGGATGACATATGTACACACATAAGTTTTCGAGTCAAAAAAATATAAAATCAAGCATTCTCGATCTAGGCACAAGAATTAGTATGGTGGTGGTTAACCATCCTAGGTTAGGGCATAACATCAATTTTTGTAAAAAGATAAACTCCCAGAGCAAGTTTAGCAACTTTAAGTTCATATCTATATATGTATTGTCTGTACTAGTAGTTGGGTCTAGCTGTTGTACTAGGATCTAACTACTGTTACTATGACTTTAGAATGGCAAGACGTCCTTCAACTAGATCAACTCCCCTGTCTGAGGGTGAGTCATCTGGAGCTCAGATTGATGCGGTAATCGAAAGCTTGCGACAGAGTAGCGATTCCTTGAACAGGCAGTTGGTGGAGGTGCGAGCCCAGATTCAGTCTTTGGTAGCAGTTGTGGAAGGTCAGACTCAGGGAGTGCAAGGCCCTGCAGGGGGGATTGCTGTTCCTCCCCCTCCTGCACCCTTAAGACCTCCAGTGGTGGTGCCAGCGGAGATGGCCTTCATCTCACAGTTTCAGCGGCTGAGCCCTCCCACTTATGACGGGAAGGCAGATTTCATGGTGTTAGACGACTGGCTGATCTCCATGGAGGAGATGTTCTCGTACTCAGGGATAGCAGATGATCAAAGGGTGATGATAGCCGCCTATCAGCTTAAAGGATTGGCTAAGAGTTGGTGGTTGAGAGAGAAGGAGAGCTTTGTAGCTGGATGCTCTTGGTAGGTGTTCAAGGAGATGCTATTGAGGAAGTTCTTACCCTCGGTCGAGCGTGACCGCCTCATGAATGACTTCCTCCATCTGAAGCAAAAGCAGCTCACGGTGGGTGAGTATGAGATAGAGTTCAGCAAGCTGAGCCGTTTTACCCCAGGATTGATCAGCATTGAGGCTGATCGAGTTAAGCGATTTCTCGGTGGTTTGAGGAGTGAGATACAGCAGCTGACCAGTGCTTATGGGTCAGAGACTTATGTAGGAGTAGTGGAGGCTGCTCTGAAGGTGGAGGCTATTGAGACCGCGAAGAGCAGAGGAGAGCAAAGTAGGAAGGATAAGAGGAAGTCTGTGGAGGAAAAGAAACCCCAGGTACCCGGTACGGTTCCTGGGAAGAAGAGCAAAGTGGTGTGCAGTTTCTGTGGCCGGTCAGGCCACCCTGTCGAGAGATGTTTCAAGAGGGCAGCAGCTCAGAGGAAGGAGCAGGTTCATGCGATTCAGGGTGCTTCTAGGAGAGATGTCTCCTGTTCTGTTTGCAAGCAACCCAAGCATGATGCTGCCCAGTGCTGGTCCAAGGATAAGGTCTGCTTTCAGTGTGGGCAGAAGGGACATATCAAGTCTAGGTGTCCTTAGGTCCAGCCTGCTCTTCATGCAGTTCCTCTTCAGGCATTACCTCCGCCCCAGCGTGTGGACAAGGGAAAGAGAAAGCTGAACGTGATCTCTTTCGAGGAGGCTGAAGCTTCAACTCAGGTCATCTCAGGTTAGTTGTCTTCCATCCTGAATTTTTTATTCTTGTCTTACTAGAATGTTTGTAGTATTGTTATGGTAGTTCCTTAGTTATATATGTTCCTATAGGGAAGTTTAAGGTGAAGAACCACTTGGTGCGGGTTCTGTTTGACTCTGGCACTACCCACTCGTTCGTGGCTAGAGCCTTTGTAGAGCGACATCGGTTGACTTTAGATCGAGTTCGGGATACCTTTCGTGTCAAGTTCCCCTCTGGTGAATCTGTGTTGTCAGATTTGGGAATGTTAGATTGCCCTGTTTTGTTGGGGGACTTCTTTGCGAAGGCAGACCTGAAGATGATTGATTTGGAGAACTTCGATGTTATTTTGGGCATGGACTGGCTGTCTAGGTATGATGCAGCCATTCAGTGCAAAGGGAAGCGCTTGGACTTCATCAGGGACGACGGTCAGCCCAGAAGCGTGTATGCAGATCAGAGCCAGGATTCTTCTGTCATCTCTGCGGTATGTGCTCAGAAGTTTTTTCTTTCGGACTGTTTTGCTTGTTTGGTCTCGGTGCTTGGGACCGCTGTTAGTGTACCGCGCTTAGAGGAGATTCCAGTTGTTCGTGATTTCGCCGATGTTTTTCCTGATGACCTTCGTGGTCTTCCTCCCGAGCGGGATGTTGAGTTTGTGATCGATTTGGAGCCGGGTACGCGTCCTATTGCTAAAGCGCCGTACCGGATGGCCCCTCGAGAGCTAGAGGAGTTGCGAGTCCAGTTAGATGAGTTGTTGGCGAAAGGGTTTATCAGGCAGAGTTCGTCGCCTTGGGGTGCTCCTGTTCTATTTGTGAAGAAGAAAGATAGGTCAATGCGTCTTTGCATCGACTATAGGGAGTTGAACAAAGTCACAATTAAGAATAGGCACCCTCTGCCGAGGATCGATGATTTATTTGACCAGTTGCACGGTAGCATGGTCTTCTCCTAGATTGACCTTCGTTCAGGCTATCATCAGCTTAGGATCCGTGAGACAGATATTCCACGGACTGCATTTAGATCGAGGCACGAACATTTTGAGTTCTTAGTGTTGTCGTTTGGATTGACCAACGCTCCATTAGCGTTCATGGATATGATGAACCGGGTGTTCAAAGATTTCCTAG
Organism: Platanthera zijinensis; assembly: GCA_039513925.1. Classification (NCBI taxonomy): domain Eukaryota; kingdom Viridiplantae; phylum Streptophyta; class Magnoliopsida; order Asparagales; family Orchidaceae; genus Platanthera; species Platanthera zijinensis. The sequence goes on from CM077091.1 coordinate 86,089,266, forward strand.
ATAAGTTCGTAGTGTCTTCATCGATGACGTGTTGTTTTATTCTCGCAGTGCTGAGGAGCATGAGCAGCATCTGCGCTTGGTTCTATCGGAGTTGAGGAACCATAAGTTATTCGCCAAGTTAAGCAAGTGTGAATTTTGGTTGCCTCAGGTCTCGTTTCTGGGCCACGTGGTGAATGAGGATGGGATCTCGGTTGACCCGGAAAAGATCACAGCAGTGATGGATTAGAGTAGGCTGGGCACGCCCAAGGAGATCAGGAGCTTTCTAGGATTGGCCGGCTACTACAGGAGGTTTGTGGAGGGTTTCTCTACCCTAGCTGCACCTTTGACTATGCTGACTCAGAAGAACGTGGCTTTTGTTTGGAGCGAGAAGTGCGAAGAAGCCTTCCTGGAGTTAAAGAGGAAATTGTGCACTGCTCTCGTTCTGACCCTACCTACCGAGGGCATGGATTATGATGTATACGTGGATGCTTCGCATGTGGGTCTGGGATGCATATTAATGCAGGTGGGTAAGGTGATTGCCTATGGGTCAAGGCAACTGAAGACTCATGAGAAGAATTATCCTATGCATGACCTCAAGTTTGCAGCGGTTATTTATGCGTTGAAGCTGTGGAGACACCTACTTTATGGGGCTCAGTGCAAGATCTTCACCTACCATAAGTGCCTGAAGTACGTGTTCACGCAGAAGGAGTTAAATCTGCGCCAGCGTCGGTGGCTAGAGTATGTGGCCGATTATGATGTAGAGATCCAGTATCATCCAGGCAAGGCCAATGTGGTGGCCGACGCCTTGAGCCGAAAGACGGGAAAGATCTTTAATCTCACCGCCGATCGTTTAGTGGAGGAGTTCCTCCTTATGGATATATCAGTGAGATGCTGTGGCTTACAGAGTAGTTTGTCAGTGGCAGAGCCGTCTTGGATTTCTTTGACCAGACTTCACCAAAAGGACGACCCAGATCTTCTACAGTTGTACTCCAGGACTGAGAGAGGAGAGTTGCCGGATTATTCCATCGATGATGCGGGAACTTTGAAGTACCACGACAGATTTTTCGTCCCCGCGGTTGGGGACATTCAGGGTATGGTTTGCAGAGAGGCTCATGGATCCAGCGTTGCCTACCATCCAGGATCTACAAAGATGTATCGGGACTTAAAGCAAATTGCCTGGTGGTATGGCATGAAAGGAGATATAGCCCGATTTGTTGCGGAGTACCACACTTGCAAGCGGGTGAAGGACGATCATGGAAGTCCTGGTGGCAAGTTGACTCCGTTAGAGATCCCAACTTGGAAGTGGGAAAGTATATCTATGGATTTCATCACGGGTTTACCGCGATCCCCGAGGGGATTTGATTCCGTTTGGGTCATAGTGGATAGACTGACGAAGTGTGCTCACTTCGTGCCATATAAGATTGATTACCCGATGAAGAAGATAGCGGAGTTGTACTTGAATGAAGTCATTCGACTGCACGGTGTGCCGGTTAGCATCATTTCTGATCGAGACTCCCGATTTACTTCTCGTTTTTGGCAGAGTCTGCAGGAGGGTTTGGGTACGGATCTGAGGTATTCTACTGCGTACCACCCACAGACTAATGGGCAGACGGAGCGGGTGAATCATATAGTTGAGGATATGATCCGATGCTACGTTTTAGACCACGGTGGAGCGTGGGACGAGCGGCTGCGACTTATGGAATTTGCATACAACAATAGTTATCAGGAGAGCTTGCAGATGGCTCCGTTCGAAGCCTTATATGGGAGGCACTGCAGAACTCCGTTGTTTTTGGCTGAGGCTGGTGAGAGGCTATTATTGGGTCCTGATGCGCTCGAGGAAATGGAAGTCGCAGTGAAGCTTGTTCGAGAGAAGCTTCGTATAGCTCAGGAGAGGTACGAGAAGAACGCCAATCGGCGTAGGTCTGCCTTGGAGTTTTCTGTAGGGGACCTTGTATTTCTTAAAGTTTCCCCGATGGTTGGTGTAAAGAGGTTTGGTAAGAATCGGAAATTGGACCCGAGGTATGTGGGCCCGTTAAGGATTTTTGAACGGATTGGCGTGTCAGCTTACAGGTTGGAATTGCCAGCAAACTTCCCAGGTGTTCATAATGTTTTCCATGTTAGTCAATTGCGGAAGTGTGTGCGCAGCAGTGGGCAAGTTTTCGATGTTGTGCCCCAAGTGGATCCCAACCTCTCTTTTGTTGAAGTGCCGGTTCGTATTTTGGATACTCAGGAACGGGTGCTGCGAAAGAAGTCTATTTCGATGGTGAAAGTTCTTTGGAAGAATCAGGATTTGGAGAGCGCGACTTGGGAGCTAGAGTCGGCTATGAGGGAGGCTCACCCTCAGCTGTTTCCCTGATTAGTTTGGTTTGTTTTTCTTCTTGTGATGTTTGGATTATTACTTTCCTTCTATAGTAGAAGTGTTGTGCGTAAAGTTTCGGGACAAAACTTTCTTTTAGGGGGAGTGACTGTAACGCCCCCGATTTTTCTGCGATTACTTTAATTCTCGTTTGGCGTTACGTTGACGCGTTTTTGTGGCTCGTGCCATTTGTGGAGTGTGGTCTTAACTCCTTAGAACTGGGTGCCCTATTTTGTAGCCTGTTGACAAGATCTCCCTAGCATGCCGAGTCGTTTTGGGTGACCCGGTGTGGCCTCTCGGGGGATTCTTGTGTTTTGGCTTCGGGAGGGTATAACTCGAGTTCTGTTCGTCGAAAGTTAGTTTCGACATCTTCGTTGTGTTTGTAGCATGGTTATTTAGCTACGGTGCGAATTTCGTCGAATTCCGAGATAGTTTTGTTTTCGCGTCGTTTTTGGTGTGCCATTAGTAAAGCCTATTAGAGTATTCTCTTAATTTAATAAGGGAGCCGGCGGTTAGGATTCGGTTTTGCTGAACCGATGCGTTTAAAGCTTATAAAAAGGCTTTATTAAGAAGTGCCAGACCACTTTTCTTCTTCCTCCCGAGACCGAACCCGCCTCTCCTGTTCGCGGAAAACAGAGGAGAACTGCCGACCTGCTTCTCCTTCGGACGGCGATTCCGGGAGTGTTCGTGGACGGATTTCGATTCCGAAAGTGGTGTTGTCTTTCTCTCACTCAGATCTACGTTTCGACGGTAATAGGTTTGATTTTCGTGGAGTTTTAGGAGACTTGGATTTCCGGTTCTTGTGCTTTTCCGCCATTAAAGTGCGGGTTTGCTTGTTAGGTGCTGCTCCTTCTAGTGCAGAACAAAGAGGAGGGAAGGTCGACCAAGCTTCGCCGGAAATCGAGGCAAGTGGTATTCTTGCCCTTTCCATTGTTGTTCTTTTGATATTCTAGAATGTTTCCCGGTTAGCCCTAGGGTAGAAACCATGCATATTCTCTTTTACCTTGCTGAATTTAGGGCTTAGATTCGCCTATGAACCTGCCTCCTTGTGCTGTTTTGCTCAACCCGATGGTTGTTTTAACCATTTAGACTCCAGATTTGTAGTTCTAGTTTGGTGCTTTTGCGGGTGGAGCCAAGAGAGGGAGTGAGGGAGGTTGTTGTGGTAGGGCTCTGGTTAGAACCAGTCTTGGTAGACTCTCGGGTTTTGGTGTCGAGTGTGGTGCCCACACTCAAAGCCAAAAGCTGCCCGGACTTGGCGTTGAGTGTGGTGGACACACTCAAAGCCATGGTTCGGTTTGTTCTTTGCGGCTGAGTGGTGGGGTGATTGAGTGAAAATTTTCGTCTAAGTCAAAATCGACGAGAATCATCCTTGATTCCCGTCGATTTCGACGTGATTCCCACCGATCGGCGAGAATCATCCTTGATTCCCGCCGATTCGGCGAGAATCATCCTTGATTCCCGCCGATTCGGTGAGAATCATCCTTGATTCCCACCGATTGTCGAGAATCCTTCTGGATTCTCGCCGATTCGGCGAGAATCATCCTGCATTCCTGCCGATTCGGCGAGAATCAGTCGGCATTCCCGACGACCTCCTCTTGTTGGCGTTGGCTTAGGGTTTTCCTGCGGAAGTGAACTTTGGCATAGAGTGAGTTGAACTCACTCAACGCCAAAGCTGCTTTGGCGTTGAGGGAGGTAGACTCATTCAACGCCACTGTTGGGATTTGTGGTTTTGGCTGAAGGCGTTGAGGGAGTGGACCTCACTCAACGCCATAGCTGTTTTGGCGTTGAGTGAGGTTAGCTCACTTAACGTCGCTGCCTCTTTTGCTGAAGGCGTTGAGGGAGTGGACCTCACTCAACTCCATAGCTGTTTTGGCGTTGAGTGAGGATAGCTCACTCAACGCCAGAGCTGTTCTTGTGGAGGGCGTTGAGTGAGTGACTCTCACTCAACGCCATGGCTGTTCTGGCGCTGAGTGAGGCTAACTCACTCAACGCCAAGGTCTGGTTAGGCACTGAGTGGATTCCACTCAACGCCGAGACGTGTTGAGTAACTTCAACACTATTTCTCTTTCCTCAATTTACGTTCCCGAGTGAATTCCTTGTTTATTTTTGTTATTTCCTTGTCGGCCATGTTTTTCTTTCCTAATGGCCGAATCGTGGGTCGTGGTTAGTAGTGGTGGTTTGAAGCTCTTCATGGGGGAGGTGTTGTGTAATTTAGCCAAGGCCACCCTTATTCTTCTATCTTGCACCAGGTACGGGCTGGGCAAGGGGGTGGAAGGTCCCTTGTGCTTTCATATGTAGACCCTTGAGCTTGTTGGCTAGGAAATGGTGGTTGAGGGACTGAGTATACCTCCAACCCGGATCCATGCTGTTTGTTTTTGCTACTACCATCTCCCACAACTTAGGGTGTTAGAAGTTTCTTCCTTGGTAGATTGCAGCACTTTGGGCTCTTGGTAGCCTAGTAGACCCTGCAGGATGTAGTTTCTGGGCAAGGTTGGTGCTGTTTCCTTGCACATAGTGCATTTCTTATTGTCTTGCCTTGGGCAGTTGTGACTTTTATTGCTGTGTGTTTTTCTCTTTTATTTATTCCCTGGTTGACACTTACTTGCAGTTTTTTTCCTTGTTTTGCTTGCTGAGGTATTCTTTCTTCTTTTGAATGCCTCAGGTTCTGAGCAGTAGCCAGTTTGGTGGCTAGGTTGCGGTGGTGTTGCTGGTGGTCTCCTGGACTTTGGAGATCTTATTGCTTTGTTAGTGAGGTAGTTTTTCAGTATTTTCTTACAGACAAACATATTTGCCCGTGGGTTCGTGTCAGGTTGTTGGCGCCCACTGGTAGTTTTTACCTTTGTACTAGATATATTACTTTTGCTGCTACCATTTTTCTGGAGATAGTCTACTTGCTCTGAGGAGGACTTATGTTAGGTTGCTAGTTAATTTAAAACTACAACTATTATTATTATAAGATTATTGCATGATCAGCATGTTTTATAAAGGTAAATAACTATTTTCCAAACAACGTATAAAGATCGTTTTCTTATATATAATATAAATTAAATGTAGAGTCTTGCATGACATAAGTGGTCCTCTTAGGGATCTTATGCACTTCTTAGGATGTCAAACCTGAATAATGTATTTTTCCGCAGCGCTTAAGTATAATTTTTTAACTGTGGACTAGGCGGTCCACTGAGCTGAGGGATACGACCTCTTTTATATAACTGATTTTCTAATCATTAAACTCATAAATTTCTTTCATTAAGTGTAATAGATGGTTTTGCCTGAGCGTCAGCAGTTATCCCCTGCTTGACGTGGCATCATGACGCGCGTTTTCTCATACTCTGATAATTCTTTAATTCAGAGAAAATACAGGTTGTGACAACAGTATTAAGCTAACAAGCACTGGGTAACAGTATTTAAAGCTAACTTGCTATAAATTAAACTGTACATGTCACCACGTCGACCTGTTTGTTGGCCTCCTGCTAGCCAAAGTTATAGACTCTCGGTTGAGTCGGAGCATAGTGGGACGCAGTTTACTTCATCGCCTTTCCCTTCTCTTCATAAGTAGCTCCTTGCTTTCTCTCGGACTTCGGACGTCCGCTCCAACAATCGCAAGCAAAATGCCCCATCTTTCCACAAGTATAACAAGCGCTCGGGGTTAGATTGGTAGATGCCCCCGAGGCACCTGAAGGAGGGGTTGGACTCGACGTCTTAGCCTTCTTGTAGAACCTGCGATATCCAGACTTCGAAGTAGTCGGCATTTTAAACTCTGATTTCTTGCCACTGGATTCCTTCTTCGCTTGAACATTCTTCATGTCATTTTCCAAGGACCGGGCCGAGTTGACCAAGGTCATGAAACCCTACGCCATAGGCCACGAAAGTAATAGCCTCAAATCATCTCTTAACCCTTCATGGAAACGGTTCGTCTTGCGCTCCTCATCGGCAAATGTAGTGCTTGTGTATCGTCCCAAATGATTGAACTCGTGGAGATACTCGTCCACGGCGCTATCTCCTTGCACCAACTTTTGAAACTCGTTTTCCAACGCGATCCTCTGCGCCGAGGGGAGGTATCGAGCCCTAAAGAACCTCAAAAATTCCTCCATAAAGACATCAGTAACCTGCCTTCCCCTCAGGTCGTGTAGCTCCAGCCCTTCCCACCATAACCTCGCGTCCCCGTCCAACAAGAACGTCGCAATCGTGGTATTCTGCCACTCTTCAGTTTCAACTGCTGTCAGCACTCTCTTGACTCTCGATATCCAATCCTATGCCTAAGTCGGGGTTCTCGTTCCCGAGAACACTGGTGGATGGAAACCCATCACATGCTTAAGTTGTTTCTCAGTTGCTCTCCGAGGCAACTCCGGCTCCACCATCACCTGTTCCACCCTCTTAGGCTCTACCGCTTGGAGCGGTACTTGCTCCATTGCAAGAGCAGGCTGCTGCACCTGCCTCATAGGCTGCGCATTGATCATTGCAAGTACATCTTCCGCCACCAATCTAATGGTCTTGGCTGAAGGAGGTGTTGCAGACGCATCATTTGGTGCACTGCTTGCCTCAGAACCTGGCTGTTCCGACAGTCAAGCACCACTTCTGGTCACCTATAATCATGCAAAACACTGATAAGCGACCAAATAATATTACAAACAACAATTATAGGAACACGCAGGTTCCTCAAACATGTGTATTTTCATTCCTAAGTGGACATTCTTGGGTTCTTTTTATGTTATAACGATGACACACACACATGTTCTAACCACTCCTTAAAGTGAATTCGCCCACGAATTCATTTAAGCTAGACCAAAACAGGTAGTCTGATACTAAATTGTAATACCCCTATCCGTCACATAGAATATAGCAGTAGGTCTGGCCGGGGCCTGACGCCATATACTACGGACAGACCGATTGGTTAATTATTGAGACCATTCAACAAATCACAATGTACTACACAGAGCACCTAGCGGAAGCAAATTATTAAGTTGCAAGGATGAAAGAACCCAGCCAAGCATGAATGTCCATTACAATAAACCCATAGGAATGTATAATACACCAAAAATGGCCTTATGGCCTTACAAGAGTTTGCTTAATAAAAATGTCTTCCAAACCTCGACATGCAGGCCGGTCACACATGAGTACATAAGAAAAACACTCAAGAATTGGCCTTTAAGGGCCAGCATAGTAACTTGGGCTTTAGCCCGCTATTTTCCACTCGGCTCCGTAGCACCTGCAAGCAACAATCCACCGCACGGTGGTAAACAAAAGTAACGGTCAGCTATGCTGACGAAATTATAACGACCCCGCCCCCAACTCGTGGCGACGATGCTCTTCCCTGTGTTTTGTTAGCATAAACAAGCGGTATAGTGTAAACACACACTTTATAATAGGTGCAAGCACATACGGCCACACACCCGGTGCACTCAGGGCACATTCACGGCAAACCGGCCAACGTCACGTCAATTTAAGCCATAGACGTTCCTGTCTCACCACCATTCCGTGGACGGCCAACCATATGATCATTTTGTCTTCCTGGCATTTGTCACGTCAATTAAAGCCATAAACCGCCGAAGACCCTCATCTATGCCAACGGTTCCTCCGAACGACATAGATCGGGTACGGTTTCGCCTGACCCATGCTCATACCGCAACGACAATTTACGCCATATGTGCAGGTCAAGAATCCCCGAGTCCTGTTTCCATCGCACAATTCACATAACCCGTTTATGTTCAAGTTGGCTCCCCGGCCACCATGTTGGCAACATCCCGCATTTGCCCGGTTTTCTGGGTGCACCTTGGAGTTAGTCCCCAAGGCTCCCTGTTGCAATCTACCTCGTAGAAAACCTAAAAAACAACCATTCACACGGAGTCTTCTCCAGTTATTATGCAATGCAACATCACCGATCAAGACCAACTTGTCCGGATAGGCTTCACACATCATGTCTATGTCCGTTTTTGCATACGGACTCTACACAAGGAGGACTTTACATATCTACCCCAAGGAACGCGTAAACTCAACTCACACTCGCGTGAGAGGGCTTCCTATGCAAAGGAAAAGAGGACTTCACATGTCCTAAGATGAGAATCATTACCCTAGCGTTTCTTCTTGGCGCCATGGAAATCTATGCGGATGGAAAGCACCGAAATCTCCTTGCCTCCGCGGATCCGAAGTCAGCTCGCGATTTGGAGCTCCGAAGCTCCGCTGGTGACCGGATCTAGCCCTTCTTCCTCCTCCTTGCTCTCTCCTCTCTCTAGCTTTAGAATGAGAACCACTCAAGAGATATGAGGGTTTCTAAACCCTATTCCCGGGTTTAAACCCTCAGATCCAACCCCCAGCCGTCAGATCCCATAGCAAAGAAACGAACGGCCACGATCGGGGCCTGAAATACAAAAACTGGGCCGAACACGGGTTGCAACATGGTCGTGTGCATGGACGTGTCACTCATTCGCCATCACCAGAAATTCCCGACCAGAACACGGACTCTGACACAGCCACCGACACGCCCGTGTCACATGTGAAACACCCGTATCAAGGCCCGTGTCAAGGCCCGTGTCACGGCCCGTGTGCAAAATCCACAATTCCCCCGAGAAGTACACGGCCATGTGACACACCCATGTCACATGCCGTGTGCTAGACACGCCCTGGGACACGCCCGTGTCCCAGGCTGTGTAATCTCCTAGCAAAAATCCATAACCTGCCCGAGCAGGACACGCCCTGGGACATGCCCGTGTCCCAGGCCGTATGCCTTCCTTGACACGCCCTTGGACACGCCTGTGTCCCAGGCCGTGTCACTTACTCCAAGTCCCAGACTTAGCTTAAAAAGTCACCCGTCCCCCTTTTGAGTTTCAGGGTGTTACAGTGGCTGCGGTGGCTCATCGAATGGAGCGGGAATCCTCCAAGCCATCCTCCAGCCAGAAGTGGACTGAGCTCACCAGCTCCATATCGCCCCGCGTACTGCCACCGCCAAAGAAGCTGAAGAAGGCGGTGGTCTCTAGGGAGAAGCAGATCGTCCTCTACTTGCCTGATAAAGAGTAAGGTGACGGGGGCCCTCTTGCTTCCCCAGTTGTTTAGGAGTTCAAGGTCTGCGAGTCGCACCTGCCGAAGGACCATCAGAACTATGGTCTCGGCGGAAAGGCATAGGACCAGCTCGACGAACCGATGGTCCAGTGGGATGAACGGGCCCACAGAGTCTCCATCTCATCCCTCCTCCTCTCCTTATCTGAGCACCATCCTCCCAGCAGGCACACCTTTGCCCTCGGCTTCGTCCTCTATGGACGCGAGGATGCTGAGGCCTTCAACGACATGACCCTCCAGCGGCTCGCCCATGAATGCACGCGAGCCTAAATGTGTTCCATGGAGCTTGCCCATATGTCCGTCTGCCGCGGCTTCACCCTTAGCCATAAATTGGCGAGTGATGAGCAGGACCGGGATATCGGCAAAGATGATGCCGCCAACTTGGCGAGGCGGCTGGGAATCGCTGAGAACATCATTAGCAAGAGTTGTAACGTCCCAATTCGCGCTAGGTCCCTCGCACAAGTTTTGAGTCAAGAGACTTGACTCGGGCTCGTGGCGTACTGGCAAAAGGTGTCAAGTGCGTTGGATGGAGTGTAGGGTTGGGTGATATCCAACAGATCGAAAGGGAATGGCCTAAGGGAAAATCGTCGAGAATACCTGGTGATTCTCGCCGATCGTCGAGTATCGATGAGAATACTCAACGCTCCCAACGCCAGATTTCCGATGGGAATGGCCCAAGGGAAAATCGTCGAGAATACCTGGTGATTCTCGCTGATCGTCGAGTATCGATGAGGATACTAAACGCTCTCAACGCCGGATTTTCGATAGGAATTGCCGAAGGGAAAATCGTCGAGAATGCCTGGTGATTCTCGCCGATCGTCGAGTATCGATGAGAATACTCAACGCACTCAACGCTAGATTTCCGATAAGTTAGGCTAAGGGAAAATCTTCGGGTATCATTGTTGATACCCGATGAATTCGTCGAGAATGCCTGACGATTCTCGCCGATCGTCGGGAATGACAGATGATTCCCGCCGAATTTGACTTGTGCGTTTTCTTCGCCCAGGCAGATTCGCTGGCTTGCACAGGCGGACCGAACCGGGCTTCGGGATTCGTGCTAGATGCTTCCTTGGATCGGGTCACTTCAATATGACCCATTATGAGCGGTCAAATAGGGCGTTGACACATGGCAGAAGATGTAACCTAATACATCGGCTTATAAAGGGACGTTAAAGGAAAACCCTAGCCTTGCGTCGATCAACCCTTGTCGTCATCGTGGATCTCGCGAACTGTCGGAGCCGAGGGAAGTTGGAGCTCTTGGAGGCGTCCTTCTCTCTCTCTCTCTCTCTCTCTCTCTCTCTCTCTCTCTCTCTCTTTCCTTTGTCGTGAAGAATAAGCACCAAGCAAGGGATGCCGCAAAGAAGAACGACTAGATCCATGGCCGGGAATGTTGGTACCGCCGGAAACGAGGTGAGCTTCCTCCCCTCTCCCTTGGTGCTAGATCTGTAGTTATATTCTAGGAGAGATATCGACTCCATAGAGTCTTGATGGTGAGGAGGAGATTTCTTAGGGAAAGCCATGCCTAGGTTGTTTTCTAGGCTTTAGTCTTCTTCAACCTCTTCATAATTCAAAGTGAAGATGAGAGAGTGATTCGTGGAGAAGTACAACTTTGCGAGGGTGAATAAGGGAGGACGAAGTTTCTGGAGAAGTTTTTGGGAGATCGGTGCAAGGAGGAAGATGAACGGATGCCGTTTATCTCACCTTAAGATGCGTGCAGAAATCTGATTTCTGCACGCAGCGATCTTCGCCTCCAGTTTCAGAGGAGTTCTGTTCATATCTGGGTTTTCGACTAAACATAAAAGTCGAAGCCCTCAAAAATACCTTTCCAACGAGTGGTTGCACGTTTCCAAGCGATACCTGTAGCCACAGAAAAGTCCGTTCGAGTCTGCTGCGATTGGGGGAAAATTATGTCCAGGAAATCTGTATCCTGTACGCAGCAGACTTCGAGTCGAATTTCTTGTGTGATGCGACCAGATCTGGGTTTTTTACTCAACATGAAAGTCGTAGCCCTCGCGAATACCTTCCCAACGAGGGGTTAAGCGTTTATAGAGAATTCCTGTAGCTCCTGGAATTCCAGTTTTTGTGGCAGGCTATACAATAATAATGCTCATGTTAACTCATGGTTAAGTGTACTCTTGTGAAAGTATGATGTGCAATTTATATCCTTTGGCTCCCTTAATCATGATGCTATAATTAAACTTATGAATGTGGTGCTTAACATTGGTAGCCATCTAGGTTAATGGTGATGTGAATCGAGATAGGATGGCTAGTGATCAATGGAGGTTTAGCTTGGTTGTAGAATATAGCTATCATGTGATGAATTGAGGTGATCGACTGAATAGATAGTTGTGATTGTGATGAACTTTATTGGGAGAGTATTTTGTAACCGTGATCCGAGCCTAATGGGTTTTGTTGATAACCAATGCTTAGAGATGTAGTCTCCCTATAGGTTGCATCGAGTAAGTTGTGATGGTGCATGTGGTGTGCGACGACTCGATGTGTCGCGATACTGAGATAGTGAATGTGGCAGGTCTACGGGCTCGCCAGTCATCACACCGATGGGATCCAATAGTTAGACCTTGGGCGGTAGGGCTAGACACTTGGTGTCCATAACCCGAGGTCTCCTCCGCGCCATGAGAACGGTTGGGCTTGCGCCTCGTGCAATTTCGAGGTTCCTTCCGATTCGAAATCAAAGGCCAGGTTGGGCTATGTTCTTGGTGCACATCTACCCAAGACCCCTTCTGAGCTGTAGTACGCATGTGAGCTCCGCTGTTGTGTTCTTAGCGTTAAGGCGTACGGAGGCCTAGGACAGGTAGTGTGGATACCACCTAGTAGTGGAGACGCCCGCTCCACTGTCACCGTCTGGCCACGACGGTTGATGCCTGAGAGGTTAGCTACCTGCTCGAAAAGTGGGAACTTCAAGTCTGTATCGACATAGTAACTTGCATGTGTGTGAGCATGGGTCGGTCATTGCATAGCATTCATACCATACCATTCATATCATGCACAAGATCCTTATCGTATAAGTTTGTATGGGCACTCTTATACGATGAGTTACTTTTCTGTTAAGCCGAACCTTAACTTATAAGTTTGTATGGGCACTCTTATAAGATAAGTTACTGTTCCTGCTGTAGATTACCTGCTGATTAATTATTTTATTTAATAGAACTGCTAGCTAACTTCGTAGAGATATTATTCTTACCAGTTCCTTGTCACCTGCTTGATTACTCCTGTTATATATATACATATTGTACTTGTTTCCTTTCTCCGCCCGGTGCCGAGGAGTTGCCGGGGGAGCGGATGTGAAGCCACTTAGTTTTTATGACTAACGGTTGCTACGTCTTCCATTTTAGGAGGAAACCCCGCAGATAGGCCAGCAGCAGGACATCCAGGCCCGGACGACAGGACCTGAGGTGACGGTACCGTCGATACCGTCCGTGACAGTTGTGAGTGTTTTGTTGTAGCCTTATTTGCAAACAGTTTTTAGACTCTGATATTTTAGAAGCTCGTTATGCTTCTTATTTTCCGCTTCGTTTTGGACTTAAAACAATGTGTGAATTGACTTTCTTTTTATCTTATGATTGGGTTGGCATAGTACATTGATATTGGTTGTAGCTGGCGGAATAGGCGTCTTGTAGTACAGACTAACCCGTGTGTTAGTGCTACCGCAAGACGGCTACTCTGGGCATAAGACTCCCCTCGTGCCGTGTTTTGTGTTCCGGGAGGGGGTCTTACAAATGGTATTAGATTGTCGCGATCCTCACCTAAAGAAGTCATTTAACAATGGGCCACTCCCGTTCGATTAGTCAGCTTGGGGACAAACTGACTTAGCGGAAGCAGTGGTGTGCCCATATATAATTCACACTAAGTTTGTCCAACTTTGACCTTAGTTTTAGCCAACCTGACCCTAGTTCGTACCTTATGCGTAGGTCCCAGCGCAGGTGGAGCCGGTTGGGGGTACTCCTACCCCTTCCGTTCCTTCACAATTCCAACAGTCAGAGCTGGGGCAAACGCTGTCAGCAATATTATATGCTTTTAGAGCCCAACAAGCTCCGGTGCAGCAACAAGCTCCGGACTCCAACTGGTTGAGCACCTTCCAAGCCATGTCCCCTCCTGCTTACCTAGGGACAGAGTCGGCGGTGCGCACCGAAGTGTGGATTGATACCGTTGAAGAGTTGATGGCCTGTATAAGATGCCCGAGCAATATGGCAGTGACCTTGGTGGTGACGTTGCTGGAGCTGCACGCCAAACGATGGTGGAAGTCCCTCATGGGCTCCACCTTTTGAGGGCGAGTGTACACAGACATTAGTTGGAGTGAATTCTCGGAAGCTTTCTTGGAACATTTTATCCCCTCTTCTGCACGGGATGGACTTGAGGAGAGATTTCTATAACTAAAGCAGGGATCGAAATCGGTGACAGAATACCAGCAAGAGTTCCAACACCTCGCTAGGTTTGCCGATTCTTATGACTTGGATGATAGAGGCTATGCGAAGCGCTTTTACAAAGGGTTAAGGGACCCCCTGAGACAGGCCCTTTTGTTTATAACTGATGCTAGCCTGGCAAGAATTATTGACATGGCAAAGAGACTAGAGGCAGACCACATGGAATGTAATAAGAGACCTGCAGAAGGGGTGATGGAAGTCGGCCCCAGTAATAGAAGGAGACATGATCATGGTAGAGGAAGAGGAAATCAGAGAGGCGGACGGTGGTTTAACCGGAACTATAGAATGGAGCACCCGATTCTGCAGCCACCAGCTTTGCCTCCAGCACCACAACAGCAACAATTTCAACAACCTGGGGGCCGACGAGACATAGTGTGTTTCGAGTGCAACCAACCGGGGCACGTCCGGCGTTTCTGCCCACGGTTGTTCGTGAATGCTCCTCTTGCTCTCCCTCCAGCCACTCCTTGTGGACGGGGGCATATGCGTGGTCGGGGACAGGGACCACAAGGGATAAATTAGGGACATGCGCGGGAGCAGGTGTTCGCATTGGATATGACCCAAGTGCGGAACCCACAAGAGGTTATCGCAGGTACGTACTGAGTTTATTAATAGTGCTCGAACATGTTTCTTTTTATGATACATGGAACATGCACATCCCTAGCTAGTGGTTATATCTTGATATTTTAGGCACCGTCATGGTTAGTGGGAGCCCCGCTTATGCGTTATTTGATACGGGCGCATCTCACACGTTCATTTCGGCGGACTTCGTGAAAGACTTAGAGAGGGTGCACCATTTCACTGGCATTACGCAAAGGGTGCGTCTCCTGGATGGATCCGAGATGACGTCGTCTGCCAGCTGTGACTTCGACACGCTCATAGGAGGGAAGTTCTTTGAAACTGCAGCGATAGTATTGAAGATTCTGGAGTTCGACCTCATTTTGGGCATGCATTGGTTGGACTGGCACCACGCCAGAATTAATTGTGCGGAGAAGCAAGTTACCTTGAGGCATGGAGACTCGGAAGTCGTCTTCCAAGGTATTAGATTCGCACCTCATAAACTATTATCTCCAATTCAGGTTATAAAATCTCATATGGAGGGGACGAAGTCTATGTAATTTGTTTCGAGTTGAAGAAGATGGCATTAGATGTCAAAGATGTGCGGGTGGTGCGGGATTTCCCCGAGGTATTCCCCGAGAAATTGTCGGGACTACCCCCGCATAGGGAGGTGGATTTCCAAATCAAGCTAGTTCCGGGTGCCAAGCTCGTTTCACGGGCTCCTTACCGAATGTCTCCAAAGGAACTTGCGGAGTTTAGAGTCCAACTTCAGGAGTTGGTGGAAGCAGGCTTTGTTCGCCCAAGTTCGTCACCTTGGGGAGCTCCTGTTTTGTTCGTTAAGAAGAAGGACGACACCCTACGGTTGTGCATAGATTATCGAGAATTGAATCGGTTAATGGTGCGGAACACCTACCCTATACCCCGCATCGATGAACTATTTGATCAGTTGGTGGGATCACATTGGTTCTCCAAGTTGGACCTGCGGTCGGGGTATTATCAGCTGAGAATACAAGAGGACGATATTCAGAAAACGGCGTTTAGCTCGAGATACGGCCTATATGAGTTCACCGTAATGCCATTCGGGATCACGAACCCCCCTTCAGCCTTTATGAGTTTGATGAACAAGGTGTTTGGCCCCTATTTGGACATCTTTATCATCGTGTTCATCGATGACATTCTGGTCTACTCCAAGATAGAAGCGGAGCACGCCGAACATCTAGCCTTGGTACTGGAGAAGTTAAAGGAACACGCTTTATTTGCCAAGTTAAGCAAATGCGAGTTTTGGCTCCAAGAGGTTGCCTTCTTGGGCCATGTGATTAGTGGTACTGGGCTAGCGGTGGATCCGGCCAAGGTGCGGGCCATGAAGGAATGGTCGCCATTGAAGTCGGCGGCCGGCGTACGGAGCTTTCTTGGACTTGCCGGGTACTATCGCAAGTTTGTGAAAGGCTTCTCGAAGGTCTCCCTTCCCCTTACCACACTGACGAAGAAAGGTGTGTCGTACGAATGGACACCCCAGTGCGAAGCCGCGTTCCAAGAGTTGAAGGACCAGCTCACGACCGCACCCATCCTAGCCCTCCCGTCGGGGAAGGAAGGCTTTCAGGTTTACACAGATGCGTCGTACCAAGGGATGGGAGCCGTGTTGATGCAAAATGGGCACGTGATTGCTTATGCTTCAAGACAGTTGAAGAAGCATGAAGCCAACTATCCGGTGCATGATTTGGAGTTGGGAGCGGTGGTGTTCGCCCTGAAGATTTGGAGACACTATCTGTATGGCATCAACTGCGAGATCTTCTCGGATCATAAGAACTTAAAGTACGTCCATACTCAAAAGGAGTTGAATTTGAGACAACGGTGGTGGTTGGAGTTTTTGTGTGACTACGAATTCACCTTGAAATACCACCCCGGAAAAGTTAATTACGTAGCTGATGTCTTGAGTCGAAAAGTACCGGGATCGAGCACGGAGTCCCGTTTGATGAGTATGGAGTTAGTCCGGATACTTAGGGATATGGAGATCACGTTGGTATTTAAGGATCAACCAAAAGAGTATACGGAATACTTGGCCGCGATGAGTATACTTTGCAACATACGGGACCGGATTCAAATGGAGCAGAAGGAGGATGTGGCTCTAATTCCAGTTTTCAAGTCAATTGAGGATGGGACGACGGAAGAGTACTTCTTAAAAGACAGCCTCGTCCATTTTCGTGGATGGCTTTATATCCCCGGAGGTGGAAATATTCGAGAGGATATCCTAAAGGAGGCTCATTGCTCCCAATATTCAGTACATCCTGGGATCGCAAAAATTTACACCGATTTGCGGAAGACGATATGTTGGCCGGGCATGAAGAGGGATGTCAAGTATTTTGTTACGCATTATGTGGCTTGCCAAATGGTGAAGGCAGAGTGCAGAAGTCCTGGTGGAATGTTACAGTCATTGCCCATCCCAGAATGGAAGTTTGAGGATATCTCCATGGACTTCATCCACGGATTTCCTCGCTCACGCTCGGGGAATGATTCGGTGTGGGTGATTGTCGATCGCTTGACCAAAGTAGCCCGGTTTATCCCAATGAAGAAGGAGGCGCATGTGGATGTTTTGGTGTGCCTATTCGTAGAACAGTTTGTGCGGTATCATGGAGTGCCGAAGACGATCGTCTCTGACCGAGATGGCCAGTTTACATCAAGAGAATGGAGGGCTGTACAGGCTTGCTTGGGCTCGCGTCTCACATTCAGCACAGCTTTTCATCCTCAGACGGACGAGCAATCTGAACGGACCATTCGAACATTGGAGGACCTATTAAGATTGTGTGTGATAGATAGGGGGAGCCGTGGGAAAGACTCTTGCCCTTAGTGGAATTCTCCTATAACAACAGCCATCAAGCTAGCATTGGTATGGCACCCCATGAAGCTCTATACGGAAGGAGGTATAGGACCCCTTGTCCTTGGTGCAAGACGAAGACCCGAAGGCATTGGGCATAGAGTATATTGATGATACTGATGCGGTAGTATGATTGATACGGGATCGCATGCTTGAGGCTCAGAGTCGGCAAGCAAGGTATTATAACGCGAAACACCGGATTGTGGAATTTCAAGTGGGAGACAGGGTGTTTCAGAAAATCCGGCCGATGCATGGAGTATCACGAGTACGAGGCGTGAAGAAGCTAAGCCCAAGGTACATTGGACCTTATGTCATCGTGGAAAGGATTGGCCCGTTGGCCTACCGGTTAGAGTTGCCACCAGAACTGGGGAACCTTGTTGCGCGCTAGGGTTCGAAGAAAATAAACGCAACCGAACTAGAAACCCGATGAGGCAAGTATACCTATCGAATTGTAGCAAGGGGACACAAGTGTCGTATTGAAATCCGGGAACTGTTGGCTAAGCTTACTCACACGAACGCTATTATCTTATCGACGGAAAAACTAGGGTTTTAGAAAATCTAAGTGCAAGGGAGAAAGTAAAGTTATACTAGAAAGAGAAACACAGCAATTAAGTAAAGCTATTCAGCAAAGAACTATGCTAGAAAGGAAACTACTGCAGTTAATTAAAGAGCACAAGTTAGGCGATTACTACGAAAGGTAGAAAATATGAAATGGAAATGCACCCAATCAAGATTCACCTTGGCTAAAGACGATTAAGAAAATGCGATAAAAATCTGAACTTAATAGGATAAAGGTCCTTGACTGTGGAGGTTCCTAAAGCTTGAACACGCTTCTCTCGAAGTCGTGCCCAACTGAGTTTAGGAAGGTCCGACCGACTCTCGTCTAAATCGGAGGCCTAAAACTCGCTTTACGCGGTGAACCCCACTATTGGATTTTACTCCAATCCGGGAGATTTGGACGTCTGCCTCTCTCGAGGGGTGCGTACAACTCCCTTTACTCTTGAATGCTCACTTCATTCTTTCGGCCTCTCGGCTAGCCCAGAATGAAAGCAAAGGCGGAGAGTATATATCGAAAATATACCTCCAACCCGTGATTAATCAAGAGTAATTCAAGGCCCTAACCTAAAAAGAAAAGATTAATTAAAACATCATAACATAATCGCTCTAACCTCGGATCATCAAGATCGAGTACAAGGAGGATTAGTTAATCATTATGGAATGGAG
This sequence comes from Platanthera zijinensis, assembly GCA_039513925.1. Lineage (NCBI taxonomy): Eukaryota > Viridiplantae > Streptophyta > Magnoliopsida > Asparagales > Orchidaceae > Platanthera > Platanthera zijinensis. Next base: position 86,107,744 of record CM077091.1, read on the forward strand.
GAGGGGAGATGAGTAGAAAAGCATATAAAGGAAGACAAGTAAAGGAAGAACACTTTTATTAATGAAAAAGGGCAAGTACACTATTGAAATTGAAATTACAAGTGCATGAAATTTAAATCCTATTCTAGCCCTACAAGTAGCACTAAGCAAGAGCAAAATTACAATCAAAGCTAAGACAAACTACAATTAAGCTAGGGTTAAACAAAAAGTACAAAGAGAGGGGGAGAGAGAGAGAAAGCATGAAAAAGGATCAAGAAACAAAGGGGCAGCACCTCCCCCACTCAACCAAAACTTGCTGAAATGGAGAGGGGGGGCTCAATTTATAGATTTTTTTTCTCGGGTTGGTCACGCCCTCCGACACGCCCTAGGGGGGGCGTGTCAGGGGGCGTGACAGTACTATGTTGACCTCGGGCTCTGGATTCTGGCGGGAGCGATGATTGCTTCGGTACGTCGGTGGTCACGCCCTAGGTCACGCCCGTGACAGGGGGGCGTGACAGGCACGTCATGTCCAAATCATTGGTCGGAAATCCGTCAGTCACCGAAAAAGGAGGGTGTCACGCCCATGTCACGGGCGTGACAGTACTGTTTGCGTGCTGAGGCGGAACGACATTTAATGCGGCGGCAGGCTTTGCGGCAGAGGGCGACACGCCCTGGTCACGCCTTGTGACACGCCCAGGGAGGGCGTGTCAGGGGGGCGTGACAGCGGTTTTTGACCGTTTTTGTCCCTTCCAGCAGGAGTCCTCGGGATCGGGTGACACGCCCTAGGTCACGCCCAGGGAGGGCGTGACAGGGGGGCGTGTCAGGTCATTTTGACAATTTTTCTGACAACCTGCAAAAAGACAGGAAAAAGTTAGTGGCAATAAAATTTACATAAAAAGGATAAAAATAAACTAATAATAGACATAATTTGTACAATATAAAATAGAAAATATAATAATAGTTTAGGCTACAAAACGTATTATCAAATTCCCCCAAGCTTAAGCTTTGCTTGTCCCCAAGCAAAAATATAAAAACTAGATAATTATAAAAAGGACTAATCAAAAAGTTCTAATTATGCCTACACAAGTACTATGCGAAATTCTAAGTAGGGAAAAGGTGAAATGTAAGTCTAAAACAATTATTTAGGTATGGTAAAACTTTTATAAACTTTACTTAATAAAAATAAATCATCCAAAATTTTAACGAGATTTTTTTAAATGGACTTAAGCAAAGCAACGAAAATGAAAAACACGCATTGAGTTGTTACTAGATCCAAGCAACGCATTATAATTATATCAATTTAATTAACAAAAATCTAGGTTTAAATCCAAAACTAAAACTGATTTACTGTTTTTCTTTTCTTAGTTATTAAATAAAAATCAACAAGCGTGAATCAAAAGGACTTAAATAGGACAGAAATGTTTGGCTTAGGAATATGATCAGGAGTGGAATTCAAAGATAAACGTGAAGGTTTTAAAATCACACTAAACCAAAGCAAAGAGTTTCAAAATCTTTATAAAAATATATACACACATTCTTTTTCTTCTTTTTCATTTTTTTTTCTTTTTTTTTCAAAACAAAGGCCATAAATATTTTTTATTTTCCTTTTTGAGTTGGCCAAACAAAAATAAACATCACTTTCGAACATACTTTTTTTTTTTTTTTGAAAACCTTTCTCCCACAAAAATCACAAAATACCCTATCAAAATCGTCAAAATAATTTATGAAACTCAAAAAGGCTAGTGTGATTCGATAGGTTGGAAATTTTGGCTTTGGTGAAACTGAAATGAAGGGAGGAGCTATCAAATGAAATCGGAAAAATGCTCAAAAATGGCTAACTAGCGGAAAAAGTTTTTAGGTTGGCAAGAAAGCTCAAACGAAAATAAAAACGGCCTAAATCATTTTCACACTTTTGAATTTATTTAAAACAAAGGTTTGAAAAATTTTCAAAAAACGAGTCCTGGATAATAAAGGAAGATTGATGAAATTAACTTGAAAATAGAAATAATAGGTGACTTGAATCGTTCACATCTACTACGTTATAAAAAAAGTTGACTTTACAAAAATTATTCAAAAACAAAAAAGAAAATAGTGGATGATGAATTTTTAAGAAAGTAAAGGAAATAAATAACAAAAAACCATAATAGAAATGCGAGTTTTAGAAAAATATTTCACCTTAACATGCTACCGCGAATTAGAAACACAGCATGACCAACATTTTACTTGTGAAACATAATTAAAAAGAACGATTAGAAATATTATAATTAACTAAGTTATTTATAGGAGATTTTGAGTAAAACAAAACTAAAAAATAGGGGTACTATTGAAATACCAAAATGTCTAAACTATTCAAAAACACATATATTTTTTTAATTTTGAGAAATATTCTCTTTTTTTGGTTTTTTAGAAAATTTTTTTCTCTTTTTTTTGGAGTTTTAAGATATTCATTTTTTTTATTATTTTGGAAATATTTAAAATATATACAAAAAGAAAAATATTTACACTAAGCAAAAGTGAAGGAGGAAGTCCTCCCCCAAGCTTAAAACAGACATTGTCCTCAATGGCTAAAGAAGGGGGTTGGAGAAGGAGAGAAAAATAAAGTACAGAATTGAAAGACAGAATTGAAATACAGGTACTTCCCCGGATTTATTTGCTGCGAAAGCTGAGTGATGCCGCTCCCCGAATGTCTTCTTTGGACTTTGTGATGGATTCAGCAATGTTGGAGCAGGCGATCGCAGAAGCTTCAGCTTGTCGGAGCCGTCCGAGGCAAAAATTGTAAAATAAAGAAAATAGAAAAAGATAACTTGGGTTGCCTCCCAAGAGCTCCCTTTGGTTAAAGCGTCGTTGAGCTCGACGCATCAAAAAAAATAATATTGTCCAAAAATGTTGTTGTCCCGAAATAAAATTGTTTTTAGCAAAAAAAAAAAATTAAAAGTTCAAGATTAATGTTCGTGAAGCAGAAACTTAATACTGTTTGGACTGACATCATCATCACCAGAAAAGTAGAGTTTAAGACGCTGACCATTCACTTTGAAATTACCCTTATCAGGGTGAGAAATTAAAACAGTTCCATAAGGAAATACTTCTAAACAGAAAACGGGCCAGACCAGCGAGATTTTAATTTGCCCGGAAATAAACGTAAACGAGAATTATATAAAAGGACTTGGTCTCCCGGCTTAAAGTTTTTAGGGTGCCTTAAGTGTTTATCGTGTAAACGCTTCGTCCGCTCTTTATAAAGTTTGTTATTTTCATAAGCATAAGAGCGCCACTCGTCGAGTTCATTTAGTTGAAATTTTCGAAGGTCACCGACTGAGTGGGGATCGAAGTTTAAAAATTTTAAGGCCCAAAAGGCGCGGTGTTCTAACTCTACGGGCAGATGGCACGATTTTCCATAGACCAGCCGATACGGCGTACATCCGAGGGCGGTTTTGTACGCTGTTCGGTAGGCCCATAGAGCATCGTCAAGTTTGGTTGACCAGTCTTTTCTAGAAGTTGAAACAGTCTTTTCTAATATTCTTTTTATTTCTCTATTAACTACTTCGACTTGACCGTTAGTTTGGGGGTGGTAGGCAGTGGACAGTTTATGCGTAACGCCGTATTTAGTAAGGATTTTTGAAAATTGCGCGTTACAGAAATGGGAACCCCTATCGCTAACGATTGCACGTGGCGTACCGAATCTAGAAAATATTTTTTTAAAAAACGTGACTACAACTCGGGAGTCGTTCGTAGGAAGAGCTTGGGCCTCAGCCCATCGTGAAACATAATCAACAGCAACTAAAATATATTTGTTTCCGAAGCCAGAAGGAAGGGGGCCAACAAAATCAATTCCCCAGAGGTCGAAAATTTCGCACTCTAAGAAATAATTTTGCGGCATTTCATTTTTATTAGAAATATTGCCCGACCGTTGGCAACTATCACACCTGCTCACAAAGGCTTGCGCGTCTTTAAACAGGCTAGGCCAGTAAAAACCCGCGCAAAGCACCTTATGAGCGGTGCGAGCAGCTTGATAGTGCCCACCTGTCGGACCTTCATGCAAATGTTTTAGAATATCAATTCCTTCATCACAAGAAACACATCTCCTTATCACTTGATCCGCACAAATTTTATAAAGATGTGGGTCTTCCCAAAAGTAGTTCTTCAGCTCAGAAAAGAATTTCTTCTTTTGTTGAGAGGAGAACTCCTTTGGGAGCACCCGGGCCACTAGATAGTCGGCGATGTGCGCAAACCAAGGAGAAGTAGATGTATTAACTAAAAGCAGCTTCTCGTCAGGAAAATAGTCATTAAAAGATTTTTCATTTAAATTTTCTATAAAGGGGTTATCTAATTTGGACAGATGGTCGGCGGCCAAGTTCTCGGCTCCTCGCTTATCACGGATTTCTAAGTCAAACTCCTGGAGGAGTAAGACCCAGCGAATCAAGCGAGGCTTGGCATCTGTTTTGGCAAGAAGGTACTTGAGGGCCGAGTGGTCCGTAAAAACAATGATTTTTGAAAGTGTAATGTAAGGGCGAAATTTATCAAACGCAAATACTACAGCTAAGAGCTCCTTCTCGGTTGTGGTGTAATTTTCTTGTGCAGATGTGAGGGTTTTACTAGCATAATAGATGGGGTGGAAGTTCTTAGATATGCGTTGACCTAATACGGCCCCCACCGCAAAACTACTCGCATCGCACATAATCTCGAAAGGAAGGTCCCACACCGGAGCTATCATAATCGGTGCGTTAATTAACTTTTCTTTAATTAATTCAAAGGCAGAAATACAAGAGTCATCAAAAATGAATGGAGCGTCTTTTTCTAAGAGATGGGTGAGGGGCTTAGTGATCTTGGAGAAGTCCTTTATAAAACGACGATAAAAACCAGCGTGCCCTAGGAAACTTCTTATAGCTTTTATGTTTGTAGGCGGCGGCAACTTCTCAATAACTTCTATCTTGGCAACGTCTACCTCGATACCTTTAGCAGAAATTTTATGACCCAAAACTAACCCTTCCCTCACCATAAAATGGCATTTTTCCCAATTTAGGGCAAGGTTAGTTTCTTCGCATCGTTCTAAGACTTTTTCGAGGTTTTCTAAACATCTATCGAAGGAATCGCCGAACACGGAGAAATCGTCCATGAATACCTCCATAATGCTTTCTACGTACTTGTCAAATATTGCGAGCATACATCGCTGGAATGTAGCTAGCGCATTGCATAATCCAAACGGCATTCTTCGGTACGCGAAGGTGCCGAAGGGACAAGTAAACGTAGTTTTCTCTTGGTCCTCGGGAGAGATGGGTATTTGAAAGTACCCCGAGAGGCCATCGAGAAAACAATAAAAGCTATGGCCGGAGAGACGTTCTAAAATCTGGTCGATAAACGGTAAAGGGAAGTGGTCCTTGCGGGTGGCGTCATTTAACTTACGGTAATCTATACACATACGCCAACCCATCACCGTCCGCGTCGGGATTAATTCATTATTCTCATTACTAACTACGGTGATCCCTCCCTTCTTTAGAACTACCTGAACGGGGCTAACCCACTTACTGTCCGATATAGGGTAGATAATTCCTGCGTCTAATAGTTTCATAACCTCGCCCTTAACTACTTCTTTCATATTCGGGTTTATACGGCGCTGAGGTTGGATAGAGTTACGCGAATTATCTTCCATTAAAATTTTATGGGTACAGAAAGATGGGCTTATGCCCTTGATATCAGAAATTTACCAAGCAATAGCCCGGCGATGCTTACGTAGAACTAGAAGAAGTTTATCGTTCTGCGTATCCGTGAGGTAGGCCGAAACGATAACTGGTAACTTGGAGACTTTTTCTAAGAAAGCATACTTAAGGTGTTCGGGAAGTTCTTTAAGTTCTAGGGTAGGGGGTTCTTCATAAGAGGATTTTGAGATTCTTTCTTTTTCAAAAATAATATCTTCATAAACTTTTTTATAAGGAACGTAATAAGGGGTGGGGCTAGCAGCCAAGACAGCTTCTTGTAGAGATTCAGTGGGAAGAAAAGAGGAAGAACAAAAATCCGAAAATTCTTTTTCAAACTCAGAAAGACAATAAGAAGATTCATCACTTCCTTGCAGTGATTCCGTTGTAAGAGAAGAGGAGCAAAAAGTAGAAAATTCTTTTTCAAACTCGGAGAGGCAGTAGGAAGAATCATCACTCACGGCGTCTACGAAAAAACATGAGTCATCGTTCGCTAAGGTGTTCTTCATCAAAGGGGTGATAGAAAATGTGACTTCGTCGTCGCCTACTCGAAGAAAGAGCTTACCATTGCTTACGTCAATGATGGCTCGGGAGGTGGCAAGGAAGGGTCGGCCAAGGATCAGGGGAACCTCGACGTCTTCTTCGATGTCCAAAATGACAAAGTCCACCGGGAAGATGAACTTGTCGACTTTCACTAGAACGTCCTCCACTATTCCTAATGGGTACTTGACGGATCTATCGGCAAGCTGGATACTCATACGCGTGGGGTTAAGGCTACCAATCCCTAACTTTTTGAACAACGAAAAGGGCATCAGGTTTATACTCGCGCCTAAGTCGGCTAACGCGTGTTTAACAAAAAGATCACCGAAGACACACGGGATAGAGAAACTACCCGGGTCACTGATTTTCTTCGGCAAACCATTTGTTAAAACGGCGGAGCACTCGGCGTTTAGCGTGACGTGCGAAAGATTCTCTAACTTCTTCTTGTTTGTGAGGAGGTCTTTAAGATATTTGGCGTATTTCGGCATCTGCGAAATAGCCTCGTGGAAGGGAAGATTAATGTGGATTTGTTTGAAGATTTCTAAGAAGCGGGAGTACTGATCATCTTGACGTTGTCTATTAAGTTCAGAGGGGTATGGAGGAGTTGAATTATTTTTGAAGATGGGTGGTGGAGTGAGATTATTTTCTAAAATAGGGGTGATTACTTCTTCAGCAGATGGCGGAATTTTTTAAACGGGAGCGGAGCTTTGATTTTTAGAGGCGGGAGCGGAGCTTTCCTCGGGCTCTTCACTTACCATACCGGAGACTTGCTTCCCACTCCGAAGAGTTATAGCTTTCGCTTGCTCTCTCGGGTTGGGTTCGATATTGGAAGGAAGAGACCCTGCGGGTCGCTCAGAAATTATTTTCCCGAGCTGTCCTACCTGATTTTCTAGACTTTTTACGCTTCCGGTTAACGTTCTTATAGTGGCTTCATTTGTGGTGATATATTTAGAAAGTAATTCCTCCAAGCTTGGAGGTTTTGGGTAATTTTGAAGAAGTGGTGGTGGTGGTGGTGGTGCAGAAAAATCATTTTGCGGGGGTGGGCGCATCGCATTCGTTGGATAACTCCATGAAAAGTTCGGGTGATTTCTTAAAGCAGGGTTATAACTATTCGGAAAATTAAAACCAGGCGGATGAAAATTCGCAGCAGAAAAATTATTAAAAGCAGTTCTAGGCATATTATTAACATAATCTAAATGTTCTGGAGTAGGGGTTACAGATTCCCATACCTAAGGGGCGGAGGCAGCAGTCATCTCCGTTATCTTTTTGCTTAGGATTTCTACTTGCAGAGCGAGCTGGGAGACGTTGTCCACTTCATAGATACCTGCAGGCTTGTTCGGGCAGGACCTAGGCACATTCTACTGATAAGTGTTCATGGTCATGTCCTCAAAAAGCTCAAGAGCGGCTTCCGGGGTCTTATGATTTAAAGTACCGCCAGAAGCTGCGTCTATCATTTGCTTCGTGCTTTGATTTAGCCCGGTATAAAACGTCTGCACTTGTAACCATATAGGCAGCGCGTGATGTGGGCATCGTCTTAATAATTCTTTAAATCTCTCCCAGGTTTCGTAAAGGGTTTCAGAGTCTATTTGTCCGAAGGCAGAGATGTCGTTCCTAAGTTTTGCAGTTTTAGCTGACGGAAAATACTTCGCCAAAAATTTTTCAGTTAATTCATTCCAAGTGGTTATGCTATTTTTCGGAAGTGTGTTCAGCCACTGCTTAGCTTTAGTTCTTAGAGAGAAGGGGAAGAGTCTCAGCCTGATCGCATCATTTGTGACACCATTTATCTTGAAGGTGTCGCAAATTTCAAGAAAGCTAGCTATATGTGCGTTCGGATCTTCATCTTGAAGTCCGTCAAATTGCACATATTGCTGCACCATTTGAATTATGCTAGGCTTTAGTTCGAAGTTATTACTTGCTATAGCAGGGCGGACTATACTTGATTCTGTTCCCTCGAGGTTCGGTCGTGCATAATAGGACATAGTCCTTTGCATGGCATCATCTACGTTGGGTTCTTCCATTCTTAAAGTAGCAAATGACTCGGAGTCCTCAACCGGCACTTGTATAGTAGGACCTTGAAATCGCGATCTTCTCCGAAGAGTACGCTCAATTTCGTGGTCCAAGTCCAAAATAACCGACGGACTCCCGCGGGTCATGCACTAAAAGAACAGAAAAGAAGAAGAGGAAGAGAAAAAGGATAAACTAGAAAAAAGATTAGAAATTTTTTTTTCTTTTTGAAATAGATTTTTTTTTATATAAATTAACTCCCGAACTTCCCAAGGACTACCCCGTGAAGGGTTCGCAAGGTACTAGACAAGACAGTGGCGCTTAAAGCCCTTTGCCCTTTTCGAGAGAATTAGGTGGCGTAGAAAAATTGTGAGGTTGGTTTCTATTAAGAGCGGTGATAAAAATTTTTGATTTTTAAAATTTTAAAGAAAGAGGATGAGAAAGAGAAGAGATAAAATTAATAGGTTCGTGTTTTCAAAATATCAACGGAAGTTGGTTCCCCGGCAACGGCGCCAAAAACTTGTTGCGCGCTAGGGTTCGAAGAAAATAAATGCAACCGAACTAGCAACCCGATGAGGCAAGTATACCTATCGAATTGTAACAAGGGGACACAAGTGTCGTATTGAAATCCAGGAACTGTTGGCTAAGCTTACTCACACGAACGCTATTATCTTATCGACGAAAAAACTAGGGTTTTAGAAAATCTAAGTGCAAGGGAGAAAGTAAAGTTATACTAGAAAGAGAAACACCGCAATTAAGTAAAGCTATTCAGCAAAGAATTATGCTAGAAAGGAAACTACTGCAGTTATTTAAAGAGCACAAGTTAGGCGATTACTACGAAAGGTAGAAAATATGAAATGGAAATGCACCCAATCAAGATTCACCTTGGCTAAAGACGATTAAGAAAATGCGATAAAAATCTGAACTTAATAGGATAAAGGTCCTTGACCGTGGAGGTTCCTAAAGCTTGAACACGCTTCTCTCGAAGTCGTGCCCAACTGAGTTTAGGAAGGTCCGACCGACTCTCGTCTAAATCGGAGGCCTAAAACTCGCTTTACGCGGTGAACCCCACTATTGGATTTTACTCCAATTCGGGAGATTTGGACGTCTGCCTCTCTCGAGGGGTGCGTACAACTCCCTTTACTCTTGAATGCTCACTTCATTCTTTCGGCCTCTCGGCTAGCCCAGAATGAAAGCAAAGGCGGAGAGTATATATCGAAAATATACCTCCAACCCGTGATTAATCAAGAGTAATTCAAGGCCCTAACCTAAAAAGAAAAGATTAATTAAAACATCATAACATAATCGCTCTAACCTCGGATCATCAAGATCGAGTACAAGGAGGATTAGTTAATCATTATGGAATGGAGGAGGGGAGATGAGTAGAAAAGCATATAAAGGAAGACAAGTAAAGGAAGAACACTTTTATTAATGAAAAAGGGCAAGTACACTATTGAAATTGAAATTACAAGTGCATGAAATTTAAATCCTATTCTAGCCCTACAAGTAGCACTAAGCAAGAGCAAAATTACAATCAAAGCTAAGACAAAATACAATTAAGCTAGGGTTAAACAAAAAGTACAAAGAGAGGGGGGGAGAGAGAGAGAGTGCATGAAAAAGGATCAAGAAATAAAGGGGCAGCACCTCCCCCACTCAACCAAAACTTGCTGAAATGGAGAGGGGGGGCTCAATTTATAGATTTTTTTTCTCGGGTTGGTCACGCCCTCTGACACGCCCTAGGGGGGGCGTGTCAGGGGGCGTGACAGTACTATGTTGACCTCGGGCTCTGGATTCTGGCGGGAGCGATGATTGCTTTGGTACGTCGGTGGTCACGCCCTAGGTCACGCCCGTGATAGGGGGGCGTGACAGGCACGTCATGTCCAAATCATTGGTCGGAAATCCGTCAGTCACCGAAAAAGGAGGGTGTCACGCCCATGTCACGGGCGTGACATGGGGCGTGACAGTACTGTTTGCGTGCTGAGGCGGAATGACATTTAATGCGGCGGCAGGCTTTGCGGCAGAGGGCGACACGCCCTGGTCACGCCTTGTGACACGCCCAGGGAGGGCGTGTCAGTGGGGCGTGACAGCGGTTTTTGACCGTTTTCTGTCCCTTCCAGCAGGAGTCCTCGGGATCGGGTGACACGCCCTAGGTCACGCCCAGGGAGGGCGTGACAGGGGGGCGTGTCAGGTCATTTTGGCAATTTTTCTGACAACCTGCAAAAAGACAGGAAAAAGTTAGTGGCAATAAAATTTACATAAAAAGGATAAAAATAAACTAATAATAGACATAATTTGTACAATATAAAATAGAAAATACAATAATAGTTTAGGCTACAAAACGTATTATCAAACCTCCACGACGTGTTCCATGTATCATCTCTCCGGAAAGCATTGATGCGGCCCGACCAATACACCCCCATAACTGATGGTGATGTGGCGTCTGATATGTCTATGTGATTGGAGCCGGTGCGGATCGTTGACAATGAGGTGAGAGCTCTGCGCCATAAAAGTGTGCCTCTGGTAAAACTGCTATGGTCTAATCATGGGAAGGAAGAATTTACTTGGGAGCCGATGGACTTAATGCGGAAGCGCTACTCGGAGCTGTTCTCCCAAGGTAACATTTTATATAGCACATATTATTTTGTACTTGCATCCCCACAGCCCTAGACTGATTTTGGGGACGAAATCTTTTATTTTGTTTATAGGATTTGTAACATCCCAATTCCCGCTAGGCCCCTCGCACGAGTTTTGAGTCAAGAGACTTGACTCAGGCTCGGGGCGCATTGGCAAAAGGTGTCAAGTGCGTTGGATGGAGTGTAGGGTTGGGTAATATCCAACGGATCGAAAGGGAATGGCCTAAGGGAAAATCGTCGAGAATACCTGGTGATTCTCGCCGATCGTAGAGTATTGATGAGAATACACAACGCTCCCAACGCCAGATTTCCGATGGGAATGGCCAAAGGTAAAATCATCGAGAATACCTAGTGATTCTCGCCGATCGTCGAGTATCGATGAGGATACTCAACGCTCTCAACGCCGGATTTCCGATAGGAATTGCCGAAGGGAAAATCATCGAGAATGCCTGGTGATTCTCTCCGATCGTCGAGTATCGATGAGAATACTCAACGCACTCAACGCCAGATTTTCGATAAGTTAGGCTAAGGGAAAATCGTCGGGTATCATTGTTGATACCCGACGAATTTGTCGAGAATGCCTGACGATTCTCGCCGATCATCGAGAATGACAGATGATTCCCGCCGAATTTGACTTGTGCATTTTCTTCGCCCAGGCAGATTCGCTGGCTTGCACAGGCGGACCGAACCGGGCTTTGGGATTCGTGCTGGATGATTCCTTGGACCGGGTCACTTCAATATGACCCATTATGAGCGGTCCAATGGGGCGTTGACACGTGGCAGAAGATGTAACCTAATACATCGGCTTATAAAGGGACGTTAAAGCCAAACCCTAGCCTTGCGCCGATCAACCCTTGCCGTCATCGTGGATCTCGCGAACCGTCGGAGCCGAGGGGAGTCGGAGCTCTTGGAGGCGGCCTTCTCTCTCTCTCTCTCTCTCTCTCTCTCTTTCCTTTACTGTGAAGAACAAGCACCAAGCAAGGGATGCCGCAAAGAAGAACGACTAGATCCATGGCCAGGAATGTTGGTACCGTCGGAAACAAGATGAGCTTCCTCCCCTCTCCCTTGGTGCTAGATCTGTAGTTATATTCTAGGAGAGATATCGAATCCATAGAGTCTTGATGGTGAGGAGGAGATTTCTTATGGAAAGCCATGCCTAGGTTGTTTTCTAGTCTTTAGTCTTCTTCAACCTCTTCATCATTCAAAGTGAAGATGAGAGAGTGATTCGTGGAGAAGTACGGCTTTGTGAGGGTGAATAAGGGAGGATGAAGTTTCTGGAGAAGTTTTTGGGAGATCGGTGCAAGGAGGAAGATGAACGGATGTCGTTCATCTCACCTTATGATGCGTGCAGAAATCTGATTTCTGCACGCAGCGATCTTCGCCGCCAGTTTCGGAGAAGTTCTGTTAATATTTGGGTTTTTGACTCAACATAAAGGTCGAAGCCCTCAAAAATACCTTTCCAACGAGTGGTTGCACGTTTCCAGGAGATACCTGTAGCCACGGGAAAGTCCGTTCGAGTCTGCTGCGATTGGGGGAAAATTATGTCCAGGAAATCTGTATCTGTACGCAGCAGACTTCGAGTCAAATTTCTGGTGTGATGCAACAAGATCTGGGTTTTTGACTCAACATGAAAGTCGTAGCCCTCGCGAATACCTTCCCAACGAGGGGTTGAGCGTTTATAGAGAATTCCTGTAGCTCCTGGAATTCCAGTTTTGGTGGCAGGCTATACAATAATAATGCTCATGTTAACTCATTGTTAAGTGTACTCTTGTGAAAGTATGATGTGCAATTTATATCCTTTGGCTCCCTTAATCATGATGCTATAATTAAAATTATGAATGTGGTGTTTAACATTGGTAGCCATCAAGGTTAATGGTGATGTGAATCGAGATAGGATGGCTAGTGATCAATGGAGGTTGAGCTTGGTTGTAGAATATAGCTATCATGTGATGAATTGAGGTGATCGACTGAATAGATTGTTGTGATTGTGATAAACTTTATTAGGAGAGTATTTTGTAACCGTGATCCGAGCCTAATGGGTTTTGTTGATAACCGATGCTTAGAGATGTAGTCTCCCTACGGGTAGCATCGAGTAAGTTGTGATGGTGCATGTGGTGTGCGACGACTCAATGTGTCGCGATACTGAGATAGTGAATGTGGCAGGTCTACGGGCTCGCCAGTCGTCACACCGATGGGAGCCAATAGTTAGACCTTTGGCAGTAGGGCTAGACACTTGGTGTCCATAACCCGAGGTCTCCTCCGCGCCATGAGAACGGTTGGGCTTGCGCCTCGTGCGATTCTGAGGTTCCTTCCGATTCGAAATCAAAGGCCAGGTTGGGCTGTGTTCTTGGTGCACATCTACCCAAGACCCCTTCTGAGCCGTAGTACGCATGTGATCTCCGCTGTTGTGTTCTTAGCGTTAAGGCGTACGGAGGCCTAGGACAGGTAGTGTGGATACCACCTAGTAGTGGAGACGCCCGCTCCACTGTCACCGTCTGACCACGACGGTTGACGCCTGAGAGGTTAGCTACCTTCTCGAAAAGTGGGAACTTCAAGTCTGTGTCGACATAGAAACTTGTATGTGTGTGAGCATGGGTCCGTCATTGCATAGCATTCATACCATACCATTCATATCATGCACAAGATCCTTATCGTATAAGTTTGTATGGGCACTCTTATACGATGAGTTACTTTTCTGTTAAGCCGAACCTTAACTTATAAGTTTGTATGGGCACTCTTATAAGTTAAGTTACTGTTCCTGTTGTAGATTACCTGCTGATTAATTATTTGATTTAATAGAACTGCTAGCTTACTTCGTAGAGATATTATTCTTACCAGTTCCTTGTCACCTGCTTGATTACTCCTGTTATATATATACATATTGTACTTGTTTCCTTTCTCCGCCCGGTGCCGAGGAGTCGCCGGGGGAGCGGATGTGAAGCCACTTAGTCTTTATGACTAACGGTTGCTACGTCTTCCATTTTAGGAGGAAACCCCGCAGATAGGCCAGCAGTAGGACATCCAGGACCGGACGACAGGACCTGAGGTGACGGTACCGTCGATACCGTCCGTGACAGTTGTGAGTGTTTTGTTGTAGCCTTATTGGCAAACAGTTTTTAGACTCTGATATTTTAGAAGCTCGTTATGCTTCTTATTTTCCGCTTCGTTTTAGACTTAAAACAATGTGTGAATTGACTTTCTTTTTATCTTTTGATTGGGTTGGCATAGTACATTGATATTTGTTGTAGCCGGCGGAATAGGCGTCTTGTAGTACAGACTAACCCGTGTGTTAGTGCTACCGCAAGGCGGATACTCTGGGCATAAGACTCCCCTCGTGTCGTGTTTTGTATTCCGGGAGGGGGGGGGGGTCTTACAAGAGCATCGGCGGGGTGATGAGTGCTAGTCAACCTCTTCCCACTTTACTTTGCTTTCATAATTCTTTGGCTCATCCTATTCGCCTCGCTGGATGCTTAGACCGCCAATCGCCTGTGCACTCGCACGACTGACCTCGAGGAGAAGAACAAGTGGCAAGAAGAACAGAATAAGCTTCTTCATGGTGAGGTTAGCCGCCTGATGGATAGTCTCCTCCCTCCAGCTCGCGGCAAGCCGAGCGTCCAAGGCAAGGGCAGGAATATCTTCAGCCAGGCGGAGGTCAACGAAATGTTACAGCTCAACTCCATCAAAGCTGCTGATCATACCCTATAGGTCATGCGAGATCTACAAGTGCTGACGGCGGACTGCGAGGAGATGATCGTGAAGGACCTGGTGCCAGAGCTGTTCCTCCCCGTCCCTACTCCTGGCGAGCCGGAAGACAGCTTCGACTCGCTCTTCAAAGAAGTGTCGGGCTTTTAGGATGATCCTTCTGGGGGAGAGGGTGAGAGCTGACCTGTACTTTTCTTTCATTTTCCTATAATGATCCCCCCATATTTTGTAACCTTACTGCGAGGCGAGTGCTTTTGTAATAGAAAAGATATCAATAATAATTTTTTAAAAAAACTAAGCAAATTTCCCTGTCCTGTGTTTATTTTCTGCTTTGCACTCGCACGCGCGTGTTATCCCCTTATTGTGCGACTTCGCTAGGATATAATTCACCGCGAGTGCCTAACCGGAATAATTTTAGACTATGTGCCTGCTCGCAAGCCTCGTGATCTCGCCACCCCGTAAGGGTAGGAGTTGGACCAATCGCCGAGTGTGACCCGTGACCTCCTGGCTCGCCCGATAGGTCACTTTTCCTTTTGAAGGTTATTCAAGACGGGATTTTCATAAGTAAATACATGATGGGGCGGAAAACGATTGCCGAGAACACCCCCGGCTCGCCTTACTTGGTGGTTTCTGAGATCTCAGCTTGCCCCCCTAGGGCATCGCTTTATTGAGTTATTGTCGCCACTTAGTAGTTGTCGAGATCTCGGCTCGCCACTATGTATTTGACCTTTTATTTCCCTTGTGATTTTTGTCCTCAGCCTCTGCCCCAAGTTTTCCTTCGAATACCTCATGTTGATTGGCAAGAGCAGCCAGGGACTCGGTTCCAGAGCATCAATGACGTCTACCGAGGACCCCTGCCCTATAAGCTAGGTGAAAGCCTGACAACGGGAGATACTCGAGACTTAAGCAGACTCTCTCGAGTGACATCCATCCCTACCAGCTAGTGGGAGCTTGGCAGCGAAATCATCTCGAGGTCTGGGGCAGACTCTCTCGAGTGACATCAAGCCTTTACAGCTTGTGGGAGCCTGACAGCGGGATCTTCTCGGAGTCTGAGGCACACTCACTCGAGTGACATCCAACCCTGCCAACTACTGGGAGCCTAGTAGTGGGATCTTCTCAAGGTCTAGGGCAGACTATCTCGAGTGATATCCATCCCTACCAGCTAATGTGATCCTGGTAGTGGGATCTACTCGGGGTCTAGTGAGACTCTCTCGAGTGACATCCAGCCCTGCCAGCTAGTGGGAGCCTGGCAGCGAGATCTTCTCTTGGTCTTGGGAGACTCTCTTGAGTGACATCCAGACCTGCCAACTAGTGGGAGCCTGTTAGCGGGATCTTCTCGGGGTCTGGGGCAGACTCTCTCGAGTGATATCAAGCCCTGAAAGCTAGTGGGAGCCTGACAGTCGGATCTTCTCGGGTTCTAAGGAAGACTCTATCGAGTGACATCCAGCCCTGCCAGCTAGTGGGAGTCCTGCAGAGGGATCTTCTCGGGGTTTACTTCATGGACATCACCTGCCACACAAACTAGCAAAAAGATCTAAAAAGCCGTGATATCTCATATTCACAAAAGAGGATGTTAGACCTTATTCATTGATAGGAGCACTCAAGTCTTCATCGCTGCAAGTGTGACTGAGGGCCTCGCCCTCCACATTCTGGAGGCGATACCCCCTTACCTCAGTACCTCTTTGACAATATATAGAGCTTCCCAGTTTAGGTTGAGCTTCCCCACAACTATTAATCTTCCTATGACATCTACCTTCTTGAGGACTGTTGCTGTATAGACCTGGGCGGACAGGCGGTTAGGACTGGCGGTCTGGTAGCCGGGCGGTCAGCCCGGCTAATCTGGCGGTTTGGTAGCCGGGCAGTCTGGCGGTCTGGCGGTTTGGTAGCCAGGCGGTCTGCCGGCTAGTCTCTGGGATCTTGATGGTCGGCTGAGTGTTCTCTGGTGGTGACCGGGCGGTTAGTTCCTACTAACCGCACGGTTAGGCGGTCTGTTTAGCGGTTTGGCGGTTAACTTTATAGATGTTGTCTTTTGTAATTTTAGTCCCACATTGGGTATTTGTATTCTCTCCCATCTCCTCCATTCTATATAAGGGAGGCCATACCTTTGTAATAGAGATCTTTTTCTGATAATAAAATTTCAGTTATACCCGTTCCGGCTTGTTTCTAGTTCGTTTCTTACATGGTATCAGAGGACCCGATCCAGTCCTCCTGATTGTGTTTTCTTCTGTCCGTGCGACCTCTGCCTTCTCTCCGCGGCCTGTCTTTTAGCTCGCGCGAGTTCTCTTCTCTGTGGATTCTTCTATCCTCCTCTTCTGTTCGCGCGGTCTGTCTGCTAGCCGCCCGACTTCTCTCCCTCTGTTTGGTTCTGCGGCTTGGTCGTGGCTTCTCTGGCCGCTGGTGTCTGACATCGTGACTGCTGCAGATCTTTTTCTTCCTATCCGCGCGATTTCTCTCTGTTCGCGCGAGTTCTGCCTTGTTTAGGCGGCCTCTCTGCCCGCCGCGGTTTGTTTTTTGTTCGCGCGGTCTTCTCGCTCTCTCTATCCGTGCGGCTTCTTTTTTCTTCCCGCCCGGTTTACCCTTCTTAACCGCACGACCTCTCTTCAGGATGACCAATTCTGATGGCTCCACCTCGTCTACTGTCGTTGTCCCACCGCCGCCTCCTCCTCCTCCTGCTTCAGGGAATCTTGGCACCGTCTCTAAGCTTTTGGGGCCCAATTATCCCGACTGGAGTGTCTCATTCACTTTTCTTCTCCGCTCTCAACGCAAGCGTCATCATCTTACCGATGACCCTCCGCCTGCGGACTCTGCCCAGTTTTCTGACTGGGATGCGAATGATGCGCTGGTCCGTACTTGGCTGGCGAACAGCCTGTCTGATGAATGTCTTCCTGTCATCCGTCACGATGAGACAGTAAAACAAGCTTGGAATCACTTGGCCGCTCTCTACTCCAAGGGGGGACAAACGTCTCGCATCTATACTCTCTATACGGATCTCTTTGCTCGCCAGTCCATGTCCCCTCCTGCCGCTTACCAACAAGTCCAAGCCCTTGGAGCTGAGATTCTACAAAATCGTCCTCTCTCGGCAGATGTGGCCACTCAGCTGAAGCACTTCCAGGAACTCCTAGTGGTCTGTTACCTTCTGCGGCTTCCGGACTCATACGATATGATCCGGCAGCAAATTCTTGGAGAGGCTGAGTCTCCTACCCTCGATGCTACTGCTGCCCGCATTGCTGCTGTTACCTCTCTTCTCCAACGCCCCTTGCTTGCCGCTCCTCCGGCTCCGGATTCCTATGCCCACCAGGCTCATCGTGGTGGATTTAGTGGTCGTGGTAACCACTCTGGCGGGCGTGGCCCCTCTCGCTACCTCTGTACTCATTGTGGCCGCCCAGGACACTTGGTTGATCGCTGCTGGACAAAGCATCCGCATCTTCGTCCCGCTGGTGATACTCCTCCTTCTTCCAAGCCAGCTGCCTCCGTGGCCACGACTTCAGGTAGTGCCCACGTAGTTACCCAAGGTAAATGGCTAATCGACTCTGGCGCCACTAATCATATGACGGGCAATCCTCAGTGCTTTTCTCTCCTAGAAACACATGATCGGTTGCCCCCTGTTCTCGTTGCGGATGGATCTCCCTCTCCGGTGCATGGAACAGGCATGGTTCAAGTTACTCCGTCCCTTCGCCTGGAGGATACTCTTTATGTGCCCAAGTTTCCGTGCAATTTATTGTCGGTTACTTCTCTTTGCAAGCAACTTCAGTGTTCGGTAACATTTACTCCTTCTTCTTGTTCGTTTCAGGACCCGGACTCCAAGCGGACGTTTGCTACTGGGACTGAGAGGGGTGGTCTCTACTTCCTTGATGATGTATCTGCTCTTACCGTCTTCTCTCCCGCTTCTACAGATCTTCTTCAGTGGCACCTTCGCCTGGGGCATCCTCCCTCGCGTCTCATCCACCAGCTGTTTCCTCACCTCCCTCAGCAGGACTCTCCTCTCAACTGTGATGCTTGTCAACTGGGCAAGCATCACCGTTCCCCCTTTCCTCCTAAGCAAGGTCGTGGCTCTTCCAAGCCCTTCGACCTTATTCACTCGGATGTTTGGGGACCTTCCCCTACCCTCACCATCGGGCGTGGAAGTTCCTATTTTGTAACCTTTATTGATGATTATTCTCGCTGTACGTGGGTGTATCTATTAAAGGATCGCTCCGAACTTTTTTCTGTATGGACTTCATTTTATTATATGATTAAAAATCAATTTGATGCCTCTGTCAAACTTTTTCGCTCTGATAATGCAAAAGAATATATGAGTAGTGATTTTGCTTCTTTCTGTACGCAACATGGCATCATTCATCAGACTAGCTGCGTCTATACCTCCCAGCAAAATGGGGTGGCGGAACGTAAAAACCGTCACCTCCTCGATGTAGCTCGCACTCTCATGACGCAGATGAAGGTTCCTCGTAGCTATTGGGGTTACGCGGTCCTCATCTCCTGCTACCTCATCAATCGCATTCCCTCTACTGTCCTCAAAGGCAAAACACCTTTTTCCATCCTCTATCCCTCCAAGGACCCCTTTCCCTTACCTCTTCGCATTTTTGGGTGCACTGCCTTCGTTCATAGCCCTGCCGCAACTCGCGACAAATTGTCCCCTCGTGCTACGAAGTGTATCTTTTTGGGTTACTCCACAACTCAAAAAGGTTACTGCTGCTTTGACCCTGTTCATCGCAAGCAGTTCGTCTCGGCGGATGTGACATTCTTTGAGAATGCCGCCTACTTCTCTTCTGATCTCCCACAGGTCGATGGATCGAACCTCCCTCTTCTTCCTACCGACTCGACCTCTCCTCCCGTTCTCTCCACCACATCCACTCCTCTTGAGCTTCCTCCATCCCCACCTCCACCAGCCGCTCCTTCTCTTGATCATGCTCCTTCTCCCTCGTCCCCTCGGCCGTCTCTCTCTCCTCCCGGGCCAGCGCTCTCCGCCACGGATGCACCGGCGACTGAGGAACTCGAGGACCTGGAGCTGCCCATTGCCCTTCGCAAAGGGGTTCGGACGTGCACCCAGCACTCGCTGGCAGCTGTTATTTCTTATGATCAGCTAACACCTTCTCGCAGGGACTTCGCCCTAGCCATCTCCGCGACTACCACCCTTCGCTCCTACCAGGAAGCCCTTGATATTCCTCACTGGAAGGCTGCCATGGATGAGGAGATTGCTACTCTCTCTGACCGCGGCACTTGGACCCTTGTGCCTCCTCCTTTTGACACGGATGTGGTTGGTTGTCGCTGGGTGTTTGTCGTCAAGTTCCGTCCTGATGGCAGTGTGGACCGGTACAAAGCCCGTCTTGTTGCAAAAGGGTTTACTCAGACCTATGGTGTTGATTACTTTGACACGTTCTCGCCAGTTGCTCGCCTCAGCACCATTCGGGTCCTTTTATCGGTGGCGGTCAACAAGGATTGGCCTATTTCGCAGTTGGACGTCAAGAATGCATTCCTCTATGGTGACCTTCACGAGGACGTCTACATGGAGCAACCTCCTGGGTATGTTGCTCAGGGGGAGACTCAAGTATGCCGGTTGAAGAAGGCCATCTATGGCCTAAAGCAAAGTCCAAGGGCGTGGTTCGATAAGTTCAGTAGCATCGTTGGGGCTATTGGTTTCACCAGGAGTTCGGCTGATCACTCCTTGTTCATTCGCAAGACATCTTCGGGTCTGGTTGTGCTAGCTGTTTATGTGGACGATATTCTTCTTACTGGCGACGATCAAGCTGGTGTAGCCTTGACGAAGGTCCATCTCCGCCAACACCTAGTCACGAAGGATATGGGTTCTCCAAAATACTTCTTGGGAATTGAAATCTCTCGGAAACCGTGTTCCTTGGTTCTCTCCCAACGGAAGTATGCTCTTGATTTGTTGAAAGAGGCAGGATTGACGGGTGCTAAACCTGCCCGGTGTCCCATGGCTCCTGGAGAAGACAAGACATGGACAGACGAATCACCTCCTCTATTGGATACTACGAGGTATCGGCGTCTGGTTGGCAAACTCATCTACCTTACGGTGACCAGACCAGACATCTCCTATGCAGTGGGAAAAGTCAGCCAGTTTATGCAGTCGCCTAGGGAATGTCATCTTCAATCTGCTCTAAGGATATTGGAGTATGTGAAGTCCGCACCTGGAAAAGGTCTTCTCTTTCAGAAAAACAGTCACCTAAGAGTCGAAGCGTACTCCGACGCTAGCTATGCGGACGACAAAGGGGATCGCAAGTCGACTTCCGGATTTTGCACGTTTGTTGGAGGAAACTTGGTTAGCTGGAAGAGCAAGAAGCAGTCAGTCGTCTCCAGGTCTAGTGCGGAAGCAGAATATCGTAGCATGGCATCAACCACGTGTGAGTTAAAATGGTTGCGGGCTCTCATGCTGGATCTAGGAGAGGTCTATAACTATCCTCTTCCCATGTTCTGTGACAACAAGGCTGCGATCTACATTTCCAAAAATCCAGTTTTCCATGAGCGAACAAAGCACATAGAGGTTGATTGTCACTTCATTCGGGAAGAAGTGTTGAAGAACCAGATTTGCACTCCGTTTGTTACTTCGGAGAAAGAGCTGGCAGATATATTCACAAAACCTGTGTCTGCCTCCTTCTTCCACATTTGCAGCAAGCTAGGCATGATTGACATCTATGCTCCAGCTTGAGGGGGAGTGTTGCTGTATAGACCTGGGCGGACAGGCGGTTAGGACTGGCGGTCTGGTAGCCGGGCGGTCAGCCCGGCTAATCTGGCGGTTTGGTAGCCGGGCAGTCTGGCGGTCTGGCGGTTTGGTAGCCAGGCGGTCTGCCGGCTAGTCTCTGGGATCTTGATGGTCGGCTGAGTGTTCTCTGGTGGTGACCGGGCGGTTAGTTCCTACTAACCGCACGGTTAGGCGGTCTGTTTAGCGGTTTGGCGGTTAACTTTATAGATGTTGTCTTTTGTAATTTTAGTCCCACATTGGGTATTTGTATTCTCTCCCATCTCCTCCATTCTATATAAGGGAGGCCATACCTTTGTAATAGAGATCTTTTTCTGATAATAAAATTTCAGTTATACCCGTTCCGGCTTGTTTCTAGTTCGTTTCTTACAAGGACCAAGTCCCCTTCTGTGAATTCCTTGACCCTGACATACTTGTCAAAATACTTGGCCATTTGCTGCTTAATTTCTTCCTGCCTAACAGTGGCCATATCTCGAAGTTCCTTTGCTAGATCCAAGGAGAGTTACTGTAACATCTCCACCTGTTAAATGAAATATAATAGAGGGTCTGGCCTTGCCCCACACCATAGTTCACAAACAGACGGAAAGGTTACAGGTTAATATCAAAAACTATTCGCATCCTAACTTGGAGTATGCTAACGAAAGCTTTAAGGTTATTTGAACTCAAATCATTTGAATGTCCATAATATATAAACCACCATTTATATATAAAAGTACAGGAATGCTACTGTACACAAAAGTTATGGCCCCATGGCCTTATAGTTACATTTCATCACTGTGGATTACAAACATCGGCATGCAGGTCAGCAACACATGAAAAAAGTGAAATTGTTCATTCAGCCTTCGAGGGCCAGCAGCAGCAGCAAGGGTTTCAGCCCGCTATTTCCCTCTTGGCTCTCCAGCTCCTGCATAAGGACAAACCACCACAATGGTGGAAAATAAGACAATGGTCAGCATTCAACCGACCAATTTATAATGACCCTACCCCTTTCCCGGTGCTGTGGTATTCCTTCCCTGCATACATAGTATTTCACAAGCAGATATATCACAAGATGTGCACTCACGCAACATCAATATATCACAAACGTCGACCACGCGGCCCGACGTTCCGTGCACTCAGGGCACATTATCGGTGTACCGAAAAACCAGGGTCCCACCACCGTTCTTAGGTCTCAAACCCAACGATAAACTTTGAGCATTCCTTCTCTACGGCCCACAGCCGGAGACTTTAGTCTTGATGGCGAATAGCCCAAGACTCTCATTATGTGATCCTAATGAAGCCAATAACTTAGGAACTCAAGTTAGACAACCATAACGCGGATATAGTTCAACCCTATCCCATTGCTCAAATCGCTAGTTCAAAGTCTAGACTGACGCGGGTTGGCATCCCCTTGTCCGTTCGACTCACCTGCCTTTAGGAGCGCATAGCTCAAAATATCCACAATGTTCCCGAAGGACTGGCTTAACAATCAAAGCGGGAATCAATGCCAATGTTTATCACGATCACTTAGTGGGGTCAACAGAAGCTCTCTTTTTGCGCCCAAACTCAACCCAAACCCTGCAGCATCCTGTAGTACCAGCACATAACACACAAACTTCGAGGGTATTTTCCTGTAACTCCATTCCAGTACATCCTATTACTGCACTTCACAAGCACAACCAACCGACTCCACAAAATACTCGTTTATATGCGGAGTCTTCTCCGGTGTGCAAAATAAAGCGTCACCAATCCAGACCAACCTATCCAGATGGCTTCACACAACATGCATATTTCGTACTACACATTTTGGGATCAATATGCATGACTTCTTGGGGATTTCAAGAATCAACCCAACGAAAATCCCTCAACATTCCACCTTTTTGTGGGAGAAATCCATGCAAAAGCCAAAATAAGGACTTCACATGTCCAAGGAGGAAGATCGTTACCCTTGGCGTTCTCTTCGGAGCAATGATACAGCTTTTCTACGCGGATGGAAATGATCGCCTCACTTTTCCCTTCTAGATTATAGCTTCGGGTCTTGATTCCGACCACAAGATCTTCTCCAGCAACTCAACAAGTCCACTCAAACCCTAGCACCATCTGAAAATTTTCTGCTCCAAAACTCGAGAAGCAAGGAAGAGAGAGAGAGAAAGGAAATAATGATTTCCAGAATTTCATTCCTCTACAGATAAGGCCTCGGGTTTTATCCCAGCCACACGATTTCTTCTCATCAAAATAAAGTGACGGATCGGGTTTGAGCTGACAAAGTTACCCACTGTTTACTGACCACTAACCAGTCATCTAACACGAGTCACCGCTTGGCCGTAACCTCGTTTATCAACAAATTGTCGAACGGGGCTGATAATAGGCCAAAATCGTCGAGCTTCGCTCGATAATATTCGTCGAGCTCGAGCCTAGGTCGACTTTTTCTTGTTCTCTCCAACTCTTTTTTGGGGTGCTACAATCCTCCCCTCTTTACAGAAATTTCGTTCCGAAATTTGCATACAACACCCAGAATACAACAACAAAAATTTTATAACATACATTTTTTCCAACAAAAAATATTATTACATTTTATACAAACAATTTGGGAAATTCAGCACGCATGGTTTGTTCTCTCTCCCATGTTAGCTCCTCACGGCCATAGTTGTCCCACCGGACTTTGACCATCTTGATTGTCTTATTTTGCAGCTGCTTAACTGTCGTATCCTCTATCCAAATTGGCCTAACCTTCATCGTTAACCCAGATTCGACCAGTACACAATCATTTGAAATTACCTAGGCTGAATCTTTCACGGCTTTTCGAAGCACGGATATGTTGAACACATCATGTAATCCACTCAATTCTGCCGAAAGATCTAGCTGATAGGCAACTTATCCAACTCGCTCCACTACTTCGAACAGACCAAGATACCTCAGACTTAACTTTTTCAAGCGCCGAATCCTGGACATGCCCTTGAATGGTCTGATTTTCAAGTATACCCACTCGCCAACTGCGAACTCTACGTTTCGGGTTTTGGCATTGTAATACTTTGCCTGCCTATCTTGGGTTATCAGTAGCCTCTCCCGGATAAAGCGTATCGTCAAATTAGCTTCTTCAATTTCCTTTCGCTTATATAATTTTGACTCGCCTATTTTCGCCCAAGCTAATGGTGTACGATATTTCATACAATACAAAGCTTCAAATGACGCCATATTTATGCTAGCTTGATAGCTATTATTGAAGGCAAACTCTACCATATAGAGATGGTCTTCCCACCTCTTCCCAAAATCTAAGGCGCACAATCAGAGCATGTCCTCCATCGTTCTGTTGGTCCTCTTAGTCTGGCCATTCGATTGCGGATGAAATTCCGTACTGAATGTTAACTTTGTCCCCAACAACTGATGGATTAGTCTCCAATCATTGGAAGTGAAACGCCCGTCTCGATCACTTACGATTCTACGGGGAACACCAAGCAATCGTACTATTTGCTCAACATAAAGCTTAGCTAAGACTTCCACTGAATCGTCCCTCTTGTTCGGAATGAAGTGAGCCACTTTAGTCAACCGGTCTACGATAACCCAAACCGAATCATTACCGCATTGAGATCTCGGCAAACCGTGTACGAAATCCATCGAAATATCATCAAACTTCCATTCCAGAATAGGTAGTGACTTCAGGAAACCTCCAGGCTTCTGGCATTCAGCTTTCACTAAGGCACATATCTGACATTTAGCCACGTAATGTGCTATGTCTTTCTTTAAATCCGGCCACCAGAACAGCTTTTTCATGTCTTTGTACATCTTTGTGCTCCCTGGGTGAATTGAGTATTTTGTCAAGTGAGCCTCATACATCAATTCTTCTCTTAGCTTACCCATAATTGGAACGCACAAACAACCATCTTTTCGTAAAAGGGCGTCATCCCAGAAGTATTAGGCATTTGACCCATCCACTGCATAGCATTGTAAACTTTCATACAGTTCCATTGCTCACCGAAACCTGTCCGCAAGGTCATACTGTACCTTCGTCCAGTTTAGGCATGCATTTACAGTGGAATTCTTATCAACAAAAGAAATCTCTAATGCTTATAGCTCCTAGATCAAGCGCTCATCATGCATTTGTAAATAATTTGCCCTTGTCGGAGTCCTGTGACTCAAGGAATCTGCGAAAACATTTCCCTTCCCGGGAGTGTAATGAATATCAAAGGTATAGTTTCCGAGGAACTCCATCAACCTTCGTTGTCGTATATTGAGATTCTTCTGATCCAATAGGTACTTCAGGCTCTTATGGTACTAGAATATATCCACTTTCATGCCATATAAATAGTGATGCCACAATTTAAGTGCAAAAATCACCGCCGCCAACTCCAAGTCATGGACAGGATAGTTTCGCTCATGCACTTTCAACTGTTGCAAGCCATACACTAACACTTTTCCAAATTGAAGAAGAACGTAGCCTAACCCGCTCCCTGATGCATAACTATACATCTCATAGCCGTCTGTACCCTATGGTGACGTCAAAATAGGTGTCGTGCTCAAACAACTCTTCAGCTCTTCAAAAGCTCACGCGCTCTTTGGAATCCAAATGAACTTCTGATCTTTTCACATCAGTGTGGTGAGGGGTAATGAAATCCGGGAAAAATTCTCTACAAAGCATATGTAGTAGCCCGCAAGTCCAAGGAAACTCCTGACTTCAGCTACAGTAGACAGAATCGACCACTCTTGTACTACAGCGACTTTCACCGGATCCACTGCTATACCTTCAACACTAACCACATGGCCAAGAAAAGCCACCGACGATAGCCAAAATTAACACTTGGAGAACTTGGTGTAGAGTTTGTTTCTTCTCAGGGTAAGCACCACCATCCGTAAATGGTTCGCATGGTCTTCTTCAGATTGAGAGTACACCAGGATGTCATCAATAAAGACGATCACAAATAAATCCAAGTACTCTCTAAAAGTTCGGTGCATTAAGTCCATGAACACCGATGGCACATTACATAGCCCAAACAGCATTACAGTGAACTCGTAATGACCGTAGCGTTTTTCAAACGCTGTCTTGGAAATGTCACCTTCCCGAATCCGCAACTAGTAGTAGCCAGATTTCAAATCAAGCTTTGAGTATACCATTGACCCAGCCAGTTGATCGAACAAGTCATCTATCGGTAGAATCAGATACTGGTTTTCTTCGTCAACTTGTTCAAATCACGATAGTCGATACACGACCGCAGACTACCGTCCTTCTTTTTCACAAAGAGAACAGTTGCGCTTCAAGGTGACATACTTGGGCGTATATATCCCTGTTCCAGCAACTCTTGTAGTTGAACTTTCAGTTCCGCCATTTCCTTTGGCGCTACACGATATTGCGAGCGGGCCAAAGGTTTCGCACCTGGCACCAGCTCAATAGCGAAGTCAATCTCCCGCTGGGGCGGTAACTCAGGAAGATCTTTAGGAAACACATCAGCAAACTTTGATACAATCGGAACGTCAATCACACTAGCCTTTGGCTCAACAACTTGAATAAGCATGAAGAATAACTTTGTGCCCTTCCGAACAGCATTGACGACTTGGAGAGCAGACAATAAGAAACTTCTCGCCCGTCGCATACCAGAGAATTTAGTCTCAAGCTCGGTATTCTGACCCAGTGTGACTTACTTTGAGTTGCAATCAACACAGACACGCTACTCCGAAAGCCAGTCCATACCAAAGATCACTTCAAACTCAGATATCGGCAGCAAGGATGCATCCAACCCAAACTCCTGACTTCCTATCAGCACATTCACGTATAAGGCCCTAACCACATGCATTATATATTCGTTAGGCAACAACACTTTCACACTATCTGCCATCATACGACTAGGTACTCCGATTTGTGCTACGAAGTCCTCAGATAGAAGTGAATGTGAAGCACCCGTATCAAATAGTGCTCTCGCCGGACAGTCCCGAATCAGTACAAAGACTAAGACAAACACATCATATACAAGCTACACACAAGGTATGAAGTATGAAAAGTAATAAACTAATATCTTAGTTCGTACTTGTGATGACGTCACTTTACTTTATGGCCTCCTATTGTCCAAGTTTATACACTCGGGGTTGTGCCTGGGATCCAGAGGACTCCACCAGTTCCTTTCCCTTCTCAGCATAGGACGCTCCTGTCTTCTTTTCAACCTTTGGCGGACCAACCCGACAGTCACTGGCTAGATTCCCCACCGTACCACATGTATAACAGGCACGAGGATCTTGCCTCAAAGTTGCTCCCGAAGCAACTGTAGAAGAAGTCTGTCCAGAAGACTTGGATCTCTTACCCCATTTCCTTAGGTAGTTCGATTTTTCAGGACGCGGCGCTTTGAACTCGGACTTTATCATATCAAAGTCCCAATTTTCCCTGTACCCGCTTTAGATCTTTTTCCAACGCACAAGCCGTATCCACCAACGCATGAAACCCTTTGTTCACCAAACTCGAGAGCAGGAATCTCAACTCATCCTGCAGCGCTTCGTAGAACCTATTAGTTTTACGTTGTTCATCAGCGAAGATAGATCTCGCATAGCGTCCCAACCGTGTAAACTCATGTAAGTAGGTATCAACACTACTTTATCCCTGAGTTAGACGCTGGAACTCATTTTCCATGGTGATGCGTTGTGATGATGGCAAGTGCTTTACCAAGAACAGTCTCGAAAACTCCTCTTTCGAGACTTTTGTTAGTTGTCTTCCTGCTAAGTGGTGTAACTCTATCTCGTCCCACCATAGCCGAGGCTCTCCATCCAGCAAGAAGGTGGCCAAGGTGACTTTCTGTTCTTCCTCCGTCCTTATCGCCATTAATATTCACTTGTTGGGCGACAACCAATCATCTGCCTACGTTGGGGATCCCACACTCGTAAATATAGGAGGATTGAAGCTCATAAACTTCTTCAGCTGTCGTTCAGCTGCTCGAGGATCAAAAACTTCCTTAACAGGTTATTGCCTCAAACCAACAAGTTCTGGCACAATTGCAGGCTGCGCCTTCCCAGTAGGCTGTACATAAATCATTGCAAACAATGCCTCAGTAACTAAACGTACTGTCTCTGCAGAAGGAGGAGGTGTAGGAACCTCAATTGGTGCCACACTCTCATCAGAATGCTGGGGCTCAAACTTCCCAGCACCACTCCGAGTCACCTATATATGTAAAAGACACACTTTAGTGACTTTCATAAACCAATAACAACATTATAGGAATGCGCGGGTTCCTCAAACAGATGTATTTGCATTCCTTAGTGGACATTCTTGAGTTCATTTATGTTATAGCGGGTCGCACTTACACGTGCTGGCCACCCCACAAAAGAATTTGACCACGAATTCGGAAGAGGAAGACCAAGACAAGCTGATACCAAATTGTAACATCTCCACCCATTAAATGAAATATAATAGAGGGTCCGGCCGGGGCCCCATACCATAGTTCACAAACAGGTAGAAAGGTTACAGGTTAATACCAAAAACTATTCGCATCCTAACTCAGAGCATGCTAACAGAAACTTTAAGGTTATTTGAACTCAACTCATTTGAATGTCCACAATATATAAACCACCATTTATATATAAAAGCACAGGAATATCACTGTACACAAAAGTTATGGCCCCAAGGACTTACAGTTACATTTCATAACTGTGGATTACAAACATCGGCACGCAGGCTGACTATACATGAAAACAGTAAAATTTTTCATTCGGCCTTCGAGGTCCAGCAGCAGCAAGGAATTCTGCCAACTATTTCCCACTCGGCTCTCAAGCTCCTTCACAAGGACAGTTCACCGCAATGGTGGCAAACAAGGCAACGGTCAACATTCAGCCGACCAATTTATAACAACCCTACCCCTTTCCTGGGGCAGTGGTATTCCTTACCTGTAGACATAGTATTTCACAAGCAGATAAATCACAAGATGTGCACTCACGCACAATCAATATATCACAAATGTCGACCACGCGGCCCGACACTCTGTGCACTTAGGGCACATTATCGGTGTACCGGAAAACTAGGGTCCCACCACCGTTCTCAGGTCTCAAACCCAACGTTAAACTTTAAGCATTACTACTCCACGGCCCACGGCCGGAGACTTTAGTCTTGATGGCGAACAACCTAAGACTCTCATTATGTGATCCTAATGAAGCCAATAACTTAGGCACTCAAGTTAGACAACCATAACACGGATACAGTTTAGAACTTGCTCGTTGCTTAAATAGCCAGTTCAATGTCTAGACTGACGTGGTTCGGCATCCCCTTGTTCGTTCGGCTCACCGGCATTTAAGAGCGTATAGATCACAATAGACACAATGTCCCCGAAGGAATGGCTTCACAATCAAAGAGGGAGTCAATGCTAGTGTTCATCACGATCACTTGGAGGGGTCAATAGAAGCTCTCTTTCTGTGCCCAAACTCAACCCAAACCTTGCAACGTCCTGTAGTGCTAGCATATAGCACACAAACTTCGAGGGTATTTTCCTGGAACTCCATTCCAGTACTTCATGTTACTGCACTTCACAGGAACAACCCACCGACTCCACAAAATACCCGTTTATATGCAGAGTATTCTCTGGTGCGCAAAATAAAGCATCACCCATCCAGACTAACCTGTCCAGATGGGCTTCACACTGCATGCTTATTCCTTACTACACATTTCTGGATATATATGCAAGACTTCTGAGAGATTTCAAGAATCAACCCAACAGAAATCCCTCAGCATTCCACCTTTTGGTGGGGGAAAGCCATGCACATGCCAAAACAAGGACTTCACATGTCTAAGGAGGAAGATCGTTACCCTTAACGTTCTCTTCGGAGCCATGTTACAGCTTTTCTATGCGGTTGGAAATGATCGTCTCACTTTCCCCTTCGCGATTATAGCTTCGGCTCTTGATTCTGGCCACAAGATCTTCTCCATCAACTCAACAAGTCAACTCAAACCCTAGCACCATCCGAAAATTCTCTACTCCAAAACTTGGGAAGCAAGGCAGAGAGAGAGAAAGGAAATAATGATTTCTGGAATCCCATTCCTCTATAGATAAGGCCTCGGGTTTTACCCCAGCCACACGATTTCTTCTCATCAAAACAAAATAATGGCTCGGGTTTAAGCTGATAAAGTTTCCCACCGCCTACTTGCCGCTCACCAGTCATCTGACACGAGTCACCGCTCGGCCATAACCTCGTTTTTCGACAAATTATCGAATGGGGCTGATAACAGGCCAAAATCATCGAGCTTCGCTCTACGATATTCGTCGAGCCCAGGTTAACTTGTTTCTGTTCTCTCCAACTCCTTTTTGGGGTGTTACAGCCGCATCCCGTCTTTATTCTCGGATCTCCATTCCTCTCTTCCTTCTTTCGCCTCGACTACCCGAGGTGTCTGGACCTCAAACTCTATTAGGTGCACAGACTAATAGTCGTGGAAGAGCATGAATAGGTTCTTCCCCGTGGTTGTATTGGGAGTAGTTCTAAGGGCCCACGGGACCGAAGGAAGCTGCTCCACCCAGCTCCCCTTCAAGTTCTCCACCATCTTTTTCATCAAGTTCACAATGATCTTATTTGCCGCCTCCACTTGCCCGTTGCTCCTGGGGTGATGGACCGATGTGAACCTGAGATCAATCCCAAGCTATCCATAGAAACTGATAAACTCGGCGCTGGAGAACTGCGACCCATTGACTGTGACAATGGCTTGAGGCAACCCATGCCGTCAGATGATCTCCCCCTACACAAAATTTCAAACCACCTGGGAGGTCACCTTGGCCAGCGCCTTCACCTCCAACCACTTAGAGAAATAATCTATCATCACCAATAAGAACCTCCTCTGCCCACTAGCCTGAGGGAAGGGCCCTACCAGGTCCATTCCCCAAATGGAGAAGGGCTAGAGCGCAGTGATGCTCCTTAGTCTTTAGGAAGGTATCAGTTGGAGAGGGGCGAACAATTGGCACTTCTTTGCAAACTCGACGGCTTCCCGACCTAGGGTTGGCCAAATACCCTTGCCTCACTATCCTCCCCTCCAAGGTCCCGCTCCCTGAGTGACTCACGCATTCCCCAGCATGAACTTCTTCCAAGATCCTCTGGACCTCCCCCTCGGCAACACAACGTGCTAGGAGTCCCGAGAGGCTCTTGTGATACAAATTCCCGTCGTACATAAGATAGTATGTTGTCTTGTGCTTGAAACTCTTCTTCTTCAGGCCTTTCGGGAACTCACCTGTGGACAAGAAGGTGGCGAAGGGGTCTATCCACGAAGGGCGCCGGTCTAGCTCCATAAGCTCTCCTTCTTTGATAGAGGGGCGAAAAAGGTCAGTGATGGTTCCCCCCACCTGAAGTCCATGCTTGGAAAATTGATCTACCTGATCATTCTCCTCCCGCGGCAAGTGTCGAATGGATATTGTTTGGAACATGCTGATAACTCCCTTTACCTTGTCTAGGTACAATTAGAGAGTAGGATCCCTAGCCTCAAACTCCCGGTGTTGAAGCCGGGAAAATTCCCCACTCCAAAAATCGGATCAAGGCATCCTAAGGTTACCGACTCAACGGGTAGACTTGAATATTAGCGGGCTAAAGCACGAAAGTCACCAAACAAATAGGACCCCAGGTGCTGCGACAGGGAGGTCCCACAACGTAGCCGTATGCTTAGAAGAAGCAACCCCTCCACAACTAAGGATGTTCGATCAGGGTACGAGGGAGACTAGCTGATAACTAAATCACGGCGACTAATAAGAGGATAGTCGCTAAGTCGCGACTTGGTTTCTGAGAAAAGGGATTCACAGGCTAAGCTAGTGTCCAAGACAAGAGTCTGAGATCTGGCGAGATTCCAAAGTCTTTTTCCTCGTACCCCTGGGATTCTATTTATAAAGAAATCCTGGGGGCAGTCTTATTTATAGCCCCACCCCTAGGCGACTAGGTGACTTCCTAGAGGACCTCGCACGGCTGGGCGAGTATAATGCCTAGTTGCATACCTGGCGAGTATGCGAGGGGAGCTTGCCATACTCGCCCAGGCCTTCTGCTGCTTGGCGCATTGACTCTAACCTATGTCTTGACTTGTTGACTTTGACTTCTGATGACCTGGCTCTAGAGGGGCCCACCTTTGAAAAATACGGGTTGTACACAACCTCCACTCTTTTCGAGCGACATAGGAAATCAGAAAGAATCATCTAACACTTATTCAGCGAGCTGCTTGGTCGAGTATCCGGGTCAATCACTTTAGATGGAGGATTGTTGAACTCTATAAATGGGGGGGGGGGGGTCAGGTCTTTGAGGTACGCAATTTGAGCTCGCACGCGATGTCGAAGGCTGCCGAGAAAGCCTATCAGGAGAGCTTGGCTGCGCTGTCCGGATTTTTCGAACCAGAGCCATCAAGGTCCAAGAGGCCACGAGAAGGTGAAGTCACTGCAGATCTGCCTCCCGCAAAGAAGAAGAAAATGAAGAAACTGAAGAAGTCGTTCGCCTCCAAAGCCGACCCCCAGCCTCCGCTAGCGGAGAAAGTCGCTTACCCGGCAAAGAAAGTCACATCCCTGTCCGACCAGCCTGAAACATCGACTAGCACCCAACAACTCCTCGAGGATCTAGGGCTGGGTGACATTCCCGAGTTCTCGCTGTTATCCCCGTCGGCCACTTCCATTCCGGAAGTCGCCGGATCGACACTCCAATCGCAGGCAAATCTCGCTACCACGCAAGGTCATAAAATTTTTGATCTTTGTAGAAGCCCGATGATTCTCATGTCCCTTTGTATAACGCGACTTTGTATTTGCAGCTCCCTAAGCGACTACTTATGGCGAGATTCTAGATACTGCCCCGCTGCAGGGAGTTCCACTGGACGCTCATGGAGCTCAGCCTCCGCTCCGGATCGCGCACATCATCTAGATCAACCTCGATTCTAAGGGGTCGGAAAAACAAGTCCCTTCGGCGGCCAAGGGAGGTCCTTTGGTGACCAAACCCTTGCAGCCTGGGACGTACAAAGGCCCCTCTCCCACTACTTCGATGCTGCTGGCGGCAAGCATCCCATCGCCATCGCCCTCTCTCCCAGCCAAAGTCACTCTGCCGATGGCGAGCACTGCCTTACTGCCACCCCCTCTGTCTACAAATCTATAGAAGCCGAAGAGCGTGCCCGAAGTGCCACCTCCACCTCTGGTGGGGAGCACTCCATTGCCGCAGTCGCCGCCTTATCCTTCGAGCGACAAACCATGCCCCGAGATCTGCCTAGAGATTGCAGCTCCTTGACACACACCGGAGATCTCGGCGCGAGATCCGAAAAGGCGACGCCCCAGCTACTTCCTGTCGAGGTCTAGAGGTCGTGATCATGGAGGTCGCGGACAGGGGTAGCCCTCCGAGCATCCTGTCAGCTCGTCCTCGGGCCTGCAAGAACCATCTCGCTGCTGCCCTTCTCCTCTATGATCACACTCTCCTCGGCAAGATAGCTTCCACCACTGTTGATCTGGTCTGACTATTTTTGTCGACTGCTAACTGTTTTGGAAACATTCCTTTGTTTTGACAGGTCACCCATCCACTCCTTGTGGTGGCTTCATCGAGGCCTTAGGGATTCCTGGAGACGAGTACCGCCGCGCCGCTGCTCGCGTATATATCGAGTTGGAGGCCAAGTTCGACCAGCTCACAATCTACGAACCTCATCGCCTGATCTCGGCACTGGAGGTTGTTGGATCCCTAGTTGGATTTGTGCTATGTTCACTAATTTAGGCTGAATCTTACCCATCTTGTATAGCCAGGGTCAAGTCTAGTAGTCCTAGAGTTTAGGCTAAGTCATTAAGTTCAACCTTCTTGAACCAGCCAGCAGAGGACCTCAGAAGACTCAGACTTAGAAGATTTCAGAGAACAGATTGTTCAGTTCGAAGTTCTTCGAACTCAGCTCGATGATCTTTGATCTCAGATCGACAAACTCAGAGTTATTTCTCTAAGTTGAGCTCGACGATATTCGAGCTCAGGTCGATGATTAGTTTTCTTCAAACAAATTCTCAGCTCGACGATCTCAGAGTACAAATTTGGCAAGTCATTCTCGGTACACAGTTGGTAGAGCTCAGGTCGACGAACTGGAATTCTCTGGTCGATGATCTTGGATCTCAGGTCTACGAATTCCATTCTGAGGTCGACGATTTCTGTCCATCTCCAGAATAAGAAGTTTTCTTCCTTCTGTCCCCCTACCTTCTATATTAATTAGCAGTAATATTCCTGAGTAATTAATGCTCATATTCCTTTGAATATAGCCGTTATTGGCAGCATTAATTATGGTATTCATCAGGATAATTACTTGCTTATTTTATTAGGGACAGTTGGGGAAACTCATTTATTACAGACATTCCAGCCGTTTGTATTCTCCAAATTAGTCAGCAATTAATGCCAGAATTAAAAATTCAAAGGAGAAATTGACTGGAGAATATAAAAGAGATTCTCTCTCTTCAGTCAAAAAAGATACAGAGAATAACAGAGAACAACATACTCACAGAGCATTACAGAGAAGGAAATCCAGAGCACTAAAACAGATCTTGATCATTCAGAACTTTCTGCTGTGTGCTGAAAACTTTTTTGTTATTTTCCTTGCCAATCCTGAAATCTGAAGAAGAACATTCATCACAAATCATGAGTCTTCTTCATCTTCAGAGCCTGGAATCTTCAGAGACATCCATTCAACATCAGTCTACTGGATTCATGAACATTGACAGAACAAGGCTTAAGACCTACACCCTGAAGCAAAGTTCCAGTCTTCCTGAACCATTCAACATCTTAGAGGGAGCTTTGTCAACATCAAAGATCCACTAGTCTTCTCTGTTGATTAGAGAAAGAGAAGACACCATCACCTCCTCTTACCTCCTATAAAAGGGTTTTAACTCCCTTCAAAAGTTAACCACTTGATTGTCAAGTCTCCTTATCAAAAGACTTGGGTTGGTTTTTGGGCACCTGATCAAAAGCCTAAAGGGTTGTGATATCTGCCTGTAAGAAGATATTGTGGTGGCAGTCACCTGATCAAAACCTGCTAGTGGATTACTACAAGGGTAGTAGAAGAGTGGATGTACCCAGTTTGGGAACCACTATAAAATTCTTGTGTTGTCTGGTTGTGCTCATTTTTTGTTTGTTCTTGCTGTGGCTGTGATAGATAGAATAACTTATCCTATTTTTTCTTTTCTTTACATATTATTGGTATTACCTACTATCACTCTGATATAAAAGTTTAAAACAGCCAAAATTTTTAATACTCTATTCACCCCCCCCCCCCCCCGCCCTAGAGTAAGTCAGATCTAACCCCTCCTTTCAATTGGTATCAGAGGGCTGTTCTCTTGGTTGAACAAGGTAACACTTGAACCAATAGATCCTTCTTAGATCTAAATTTCTCTAGCTTATTTCTTATAGCATAGCACAAAATAAGGATTATGCAAGCATCAGACCTCCAGTGTGCAACTTAAATAAGTTTTCCATCTGGAAGGCAAGAATCAAGCTTTACATGAATTTTATTGATGAAGAAATTTTTAATTCTTTTTTGACAGGACCCCCATAAACTACAGCAGAGACTGCATCCACATCAACTTCAAGCACTCGTGTAGTTCCACCACCTGAGTGGACAGATGCTCAGAAAAAGGCCAAGATTGCTGATGCAAAGGCCATGAATATTCTGGGTCAGACTATGTCTGATGACATCTTACAGAAGGTGGCTGAATGCACATCAACCAAGGCTATTTGGGACTCTCTTAACCAGATGGTAGTTGGTTTTGCTGATGAGAGAAAGGGTAGAAGATCCAACCTCGTCTCTCAGTATGAGAACTTCAAGAAGAATGAGTCAGAGTCTATTTGTGATATGTACAACAGATTAAGCTCAATAATCAATGAGCTGAAGACATTGGACAAGGACATCACTCTTACAGAAATGAATGACAAAATTCTC
Source organism: Platanthera zijinensis (assembly GCA_039513925.1). Classification (NCBI taxonomy): domain Eukaryota; kingdom Viridiplantae; phylum Streptophyta; class Magnoliopsida; order Asparagales; family Orchidaceae; genus Platanthera; species Platanthera zijinensis. Next base: position 86,143,840 of record CM077091.1, read on the forward strand.
AGGTGCTTCCCTAGCTCATGGCATTATAGAATCTGTCCTATCAAGGAAGCCAGAAGCCTTAATGAGATTTTCACTGAATCTCAATTAGGAAAGCTCAAATCTTATGAGTAACTGATTAAGTCAAGAGAAGCTGTTGAACATAATACTTCCATACCCTCAAGGAAGGAGCACATCATAGCCTTCAAGGCAAATGAAGAATCAGAAGCCCCAACAATCAATGAAGAATTCCTAAGTCTCTTAGCCAAGAGATTCTATAAGATGGGCAAGAAAGATTTCAGAAGAAAGTCATCAAGCCAAGATGACAAGCCCAGGTATGACAAAACACGAACTAAAGAAGTTGTTTATTTTGGCTGCAGGAAGCTTGGACACTTCATCTCAGAGTGTCCAGAGAACCAAAATAAGGAGAGGAGAAGAGAAAAGGAAACCAGGAAAAACCATTACAACAAGCCCTACTCCAGCAAGCACAAAAGGAAGGAGAAAGGTTTCATTGCTGAAACCTGGAGTGATACTGAAAAAGAATCTTCATCTTCCAGCTCCAGTGAAGACGAATAGGAAGAAAAGGCTAAGGAAATATGCTTGATGGGTATTGATGCATCAAGCACCCTTTCTGAAGCTGACCAATCAGACACTGAAGAACCTCTATCTGAAGAGGATCGGGTATTATCTTCTTTTGATTTCAATTCAGAAGAATTTAAAAATGAATTCAAGTCCTTATGTTTTGATTTAATAAATTCTGAAAAAGAAATTAAGCAACTTAGAGAGAAAGTAAATGAACAAGAAAACCTGCTGTCAGAAAACAACAAATTAAAGGATGAAATCACCTTAGCTAATGAACAAATTAAATTAAAGACTGAATTATTTGAGGCTAGGCAACTTGAATAATCCCTGAATGGGAGAAGAATCAAGTTGATGAACATCACAAGCACAGTGAATGTCATACTTAATGGTAAGCTGGGCTTAGGTGCTTCATCATGCCATCCCCCACTTATTCAGAAAAACATTTTATACACCCCCATAAAATTTGTTTCTGAAAAGGATAAAGAGAAAATAGAAGATAATCATGTTAAACAAATAGTATTAAAACAAAAGAATAAGAAGATAAGAAAGAATAAGAAAAATCTTAACCATAACAAAGTTCAACAGATTTTGTCAAACTCAGATCGACGAAATGTGTACAGTTCGTCGAGCTCAAGTCGAAGAACTCCGAACGCAAATTTCTACTATAACTATTCTCTGAACTGCGATTGATGAAACCAATATGGTTCGTCGACCAGAGATCGACGAAATTGGGGCGCAGAAAATGAATACCTTCATTCTCTGAGTGGAGTTCGACAAACTCATCCCCGTTCATCGACCTCAGATCGATGAACGTACCAGAATTCGTCGACCCCAGTTTATAATAACAGAAATTTTAATTCCAACACGATTTTTAATCAACCTAGACAGAGAATTAATCCTTTTAACCAATGGATGATTCCACTGAGAAAATACCATCCTTTAGGTTACAAAAGTCAACCTGAATATTCATAAATTACTAGCTTTAGTTATGTAAATCAATAAGGACCCAAGGTAACCTTGGTCAGGAATATCTAATCTGTTTTTGTGCAGGTGAAAGACTATCCTACCACAGAGGAACAATGGTATCTTGATAGTGGTTGTTCAAAACATATGACTGGAAGCAAGGATAATCTATCCAACTACAAGTCCAAGCTAGGTCCTAAAGTTGTTTTTGTTGTCTCCAACTATGGCCAGACTAAAGGCTACGGAGATGTAAAGATTGGAATGGTCATATTCAAGGAAGTAGCTTATGTAAGTGGATTAAAGCATGTTGAAGTCTGAGACCGGGCGGTCTGGCGGTCTGTCCTGGCGGGTTTGAGACCGCGCGGTCTGGCGGTTTACCTTCAGCGGTTTGATGGCTGTGCTGTTGCTGTCTGGTTGCCGAGCTCTCAGGCGGTCTCTCTTTCTCTCTGGTGGTAGCCGTGCGGTTAGCCCTTCTGTCTAACCGCGCGGCTTGTGCGGTTTGTTCTGTATAGTCCGCTTAGTCCTGTAATTTTTTAGTCCCACATCTCTTATTTGTACTCTCTCATCTCTCCTCCATTCTATATAAGGGAGGGCATACCTTTGTAATAGATACCTTTTTCTGATAATAAAGTTTCAGTTATACTGCTTCCGGTTTGTTTCTGTTCGTTTCTCACATGGTATCAGAGGGACTCGACCTTCTCCTCCTGATTCTGTGCGCCCTGTCCGCGCGGCTTCCCTTTCTTGTCGCGACCTGTTCTCGCGGCTTGCGTCCTGTCTGCGCGGCTTGCCCCTTCCTCTCGCGGCCTGTTTCCCGCGGCTTGTTTCTTCCGCCTGTTTGCTTGCGCCCTGTTCGCGCGGCCTGTTTCTGTTGCTTGCTTCTTTCTTGCGACCTCTTCTCTAGTCGCCGCGACCTGTCTCCGCGGCCTTTTTTGCCTTGTTCGCCTTTTGCCTCCCGATATCCTCCACTTCTGTTCGCGCGGTCTGTCTGCTAGCCGCCCGACTTCTCTCCCTCTGTTTGCTTCTGCGGCTTGGTCGTGGTTTTTCTGGCCGCTGGTGTCTGACATCGTGACCGCTGCAGAACTTCTTCTTCCTATCCGCGCGGATAGTTTCCTAACCGCGTGGCTTCCTGTTGTTTGCGCAGCAGATCTCTTTCTTCTTACCGCTGCGTTTTCTCTCTGTTCGTGCAAGTTCTTCCTTGTTTAGGCGGCCTCTTTGCCCTTCTTTCTTCGCCGCTCTCTCTCTTGTCCCCGCGACCTCTCTCTAAGTCGCGCGGCTTGTTCTCCTCTGTGCGGATCTTCCTTTAGCCGCTCCTGCTTGTTAGTCGCTGCGACCTCCTGCTGAGTCGCGCGGCTTGTGCTTTCCTAACCGCGCGGCTTGTTTAGGCGGCCTAAGGCGAGTTCTTTTGTTCCTCCCTTCATGGCTTTCCTATACTCCTCTAAGCCGTTCGCCTCGGTGGTCCCGTCTTCTCGTAGTGCCCATGTTGTTATTCAAGGAAAATGGCTGATCGACACCGGTGCTACTAATCATATGACCGGCAATCTCCAGTGTTTTTCTCTCCTGGAAACACACGATCGGTTGCCCCGGTTATTATCGCTGACGGCTCTTCATCATCAGTTCATGGAACGGGGATTGTTCAGGTCACTCCATCTCTTCGCTTGGAGGATACTCTCTACGTGCCCAAGTTCCCGTGCAACTTATTATCCGTTACCTCTCTATGCAAGCAATTACAATGTTCTGTTACTTTTACTTCTACTACTTGCTCTTTTCAGGATCCGGACTCCCAACGGACGATTGCTACTGGGACTGAAAGTGGCGGCCTATACTTCCTGGACAACATTTCCGCTTTCTCCACCTTCTCCTCCACCTCCACCGATCTTCTCCAATGGCATCTCCGCCTTGGTCATGCTCCTCCTCATCTTCTTCGTCAACTTTTGCCCCACCTTCCCGCACAAAGTCCTCCGCTCAACTGTGAGGCCTGTCAGCTTGGCAAGCATCACCGCTCCTCCTTCCCTCCAAAGCACGTTCGTGGATCCACCCGTCCGTTTGATCTCATCCACTCCGATATTTGGGGTCCTTCTCCTACTCCTACAGTTGGTCGGGGTAGTTCATATTTTGTCACATTCATTGATGATTTCTCTCGCAGTACATGGGTGTATCTGTTAAAAGATCGCTCCGAATTGTTCTCTGTATGGACGTCCTTCTATCTCATGATCAAAACTCAGTTTAATATTTCTATTAAAGTTCTTCGATCTGATAATGCTAAAGAATATATCAGTCATGACTTTCACGCCTTCTGCATGCAGAATGGGATTATTCATCAAACTAGTTGTGTATATACTTCACAACAAAATGGGGTGGCTGAACGCAAAAACCGTCACCTTCTTGATGTCGCTCGCTCCTTGATGACTCAGATGCATGTTCCTCGCTCCTATTGGGGCTATGCTGTTCTCCTTGCCTGTTACCTCATCAATCGCATTCCCTCCACCGTTCTCCACGGAAAAACCCCTTTCTCCATTTTGTATCCGGGCAAGGAGCCGTTTCATCTCCCTCTCCAAATATTTGGATGCACTGCCTTTGTGCATGCCCCTTCTGCCACTCGTGATAAGCTATCTCCTCGCTCCACCAAATGTATCTTTTTGGGGTACTCCACCACTCAGAAAGGTTATTGTTGCTTTGATCCCATCCTTCGTAAGCAGTTCGTTTCTGCTGACGTCACCTTCTTCGAGAATACCTCCTACTTCTCGGATGACTCCCTCCTCTTCTCCCAGCCTCTGATTCTCCTGCTGTTCCCTTTATTTCCTCGACTCCCACTACGATATTCACCCCTACTCCGCCCTCGTCCACTCCTCTTGTTCCACCTCTCTCTCCCTCTTCTCCACCCCCATCTCCCGCATCTCCGCTGCCGTCGCTCTCTACTCCCGGGCTAGCTCTCTCTGCCACGGATGCTCCGGATGCCGAGGAACCTGCTGACCTGGATCTTCCTATAGCTCTTCGCAAAGGGGTGCGGACGTGTACCCAACACCCTCTTACTGCTGTTGTTTCATATGATCGTCTTACCCCTTCTCGCAGGGCCTTTGCTCTTGCTATCTCCGCCACTGCCACGCCCCGCTCCTACCAGGAGGCCCTTGCTATTCCTCACTGGAAGATGGCCATGGATGAGGAAATGGCCACCCTAACGGAGCGGGGTACCTGGACTCTTGTTCCTCCTCCCTTCAGTACTGATGTTGTTGGCTGTCGCTGGGTCTTTGTGGTGAAATTTGCCCCGGATGGCACGGTGGACCGTTATAAAGCTCGCCTTGTTGCTAAGGGCTTTACTCAGACCTATGGGGTTGATTACTTTGACACCTTCTCTCCCGTGGCTCGTCTCAGCACTATACGGGTTCTTCTCTCTGTGGCGGTCAATAAAGATTGGCCGATTTTCCAGCTGGATGTAAAGAATGCCTTCCTTTATGGTGATCTTCAGGAGGCCGTCTACATGGAGCAACCTCCTGGGTATGTTGCTCAGGGGGAGACACGAGTATGCCGGCTGAAGAAGGCAATTTATGGCCTCAAGCAGAGCCCTCGAGCTTGGTTTGACAAGTTCAGCGGCATCGTGGCGGCCGTTGGTTTTGTGCGCAGCTCTGCCGATCACTCTCTATTTACTCGCAAAACCTCCTCGGGACTGGTGGTTCTTGCAGTGTATGTTGATGATATTCTTCTCACTGGCGATGACCAGGAAGGGGTAGCCTTGACAAAGCGGCATCTTCGTCAACATCTGGTCACGAAAGATATGGGCTCTCCAAAGTACTTTTTGGGGATCGAAATCTCTCGGAAGCCCAATTCCTTAGTCCTCTCCCAGCGTAAGTATGCCCTTGATCTTTTAAAAGATGCAGGATTGACTGGGGCCAAACCTGCTCGATGTCCCATGGCTGTTGGAGAAGACAAAACCTGGACAGATGATTCGCCTCTTCTTTCAGATACTACGAGGTACAGACGTCTTGTTGGTAAGCTCATATATCTCACAGTGACCAGACCCGACATTTCCTATGCTGTTGGCAAGATGAGTCAATTCATGCAAGCTCCCAGGGAGTGCCATCTGCAGTCAGCCTTACGGATCTTGGAGTACGTCAAAGCCGCACCTGGGAAAGGATTGCTTTTCCAGAAGAATGGTCATCTGAGGGTTGAAGCTTACTCAGATGCGAGTTACGCTGATGACAAAGGGGATCGCAAGTCTACCTCCGGTTTCTGCACCTTTGTTGGGGGTAATCTGGTAAGCTGGAAGAGCAAGAAGCAGTCTGTTGTTTCCAGGTCCAGTGCTGAAGCAGAGTATCGGAGTATGGCGTCGACCACTTGTGAGCTAAAATGGCTACGGGCTCTAATGCTGGATTTAGGAGAGGTCTACAACCATCCGCTACCTATGTTCTGTGATAATAAGGCTGCCATATACATCTCCAAAAATCCGGTCTTCCATGAAAGAACCAAGCACATTGAGGTCGACTGTCATTTCATTCGTGAAGAGATCTTAAAGGAACAAATTTGCACTCCCTTTGTCACTTCTGATAAAGAGCTGGCTGACATCTTCACCAAGCCAGTTTCCACCTCATTTCACCATATCTGTGACAAGCTGGGCATGATCGATATATATGCTCCAGCTTGAGGGGGAGTGTTGAAGTCTGAGACCGGGCGGTCTGGCGGTCTGTCCTGGCGGGTTTGAGACCGCGCGGTCTGGCGGTTTACCTTCAGCGGTTTGATGGCTGTGCTGTTGCTGTCTGGTTGCCGAGCTCTCAGGCGGTCTCTCTTTCTCTCTGGTGGTAGCCGTGCGGTTAGCCCTTCTGTCTAACCGCGCGGCTTGTGCGGTTTGTTCTGTATAGTCCGCTTAGTCCTGTAATTTTTTAGTCCCACATCTCTTATTTGTACTCTCTCATCTCTCCTCCATTCTATATAAGGGAGGGCATACCTTTGTAATAGATACCTTTTTCTGATAATAAAGTTTCAGTTATACTGCTTCCGGTTTGTTTCTGTTCGTTTCTCACAAAGCACAACCTGATTTCCATTAGTCAACTCTGTGATGAAGGGTTTCAGGTATCTTTTGATAAATCCTCTTGCATTATCTCTTCTATTGATAACAAGATTGTCTTAACTGGATTTAGAGTAGGAAATATTTTCAAAGTAAATTTTAAGTCTGCTAGGTCTGAAATATGTATGTTCAACCAAATTAATAATAATAATGAACTTTGGCATAAAAGATTAGGTCATGTTAATCTGAAAAACATTGCTAGGTTATCTAAAGACAACCTTGTTAGAGGATTGCCTTCTGGTCCCTACAAGAAGGAAGGCCTCTGTAGGGCTTGTCAATTAGGCAAGTAAACTAAAAATAGTTTCAAAGCCATTAATAAAAGTGATTCACCTAGGATTTTGTATTTGCTCCACATGGATCTTTTTGGACCCATTGATGTACGAAGCCTAAGAGGGAAATCTTATTCCTTAGTGATTGTAGATGACTTCTCAAGGTTCACTTGGGTGTTTTTCTTGAGGAACAAGTCAGATAACTTTAAGGTTCTTGTAGATTTTCTTAAGAGCATAAGGATTGAGTACTCTACTCCAGTTGCATTGATCAGAAGTGATCATGGTTTTGAGTTTAAGTCTCTTCCCATGCAAAGATTCTGTGAGGAGGAAGGTATCAGACATTTTTTCTCTGCTCCTAGAACTCCTCAACAAAATGGGGTAGTTGAAAGGAAAACTAGAATACTAATTGAAGCTGCAGGTACATTGCTTGCATATGCTTACTTGTCACTATCATTTTGGCCAGAGGCTGTAAGCACAACAAACTATGTCCTGAACAGGAGCTTGATAAATAAGCTTAAGGTCAAGACTCCCTATGAATTACTTAAAGGGAAGAAACCTAAAGTAGATTTCTTTAAGATTTTTGGTTGTATGTGTTACATTCACAATAATAACAAGAAATACATTAGAAAGTTTGAAGCCAAGGCTGCAATGAGAATTTTTCTAGGAGATTCCCAAGTCAGCAAGGCATACAGGGTTTATAATCAATCTACAATGAAAATAGAAGAGTCTGTACACATTTCCTTCTATGAGACTAACATGTTTTATAAGGAGAAGAACTCTTCTACTAGTGAATCTTTGTAGGTACCATATTTGTGTGAGCAGTTCGAAATAAGGCTGTTAGGTCAGATTACTCTAGAGGGTGGGGGGGGGGGGTGAATAGAGTATTAAAACTTTGGCTCTTTTTCTAGATTATATCAGAGTAAATATAGTGATACCATATATTAGTTTAGGAATAAGAAAAACTAAGCTAAACAATTCAACAATCACAAGCACAATAAAAACAAATGAAAAGGTGCAACCAAACGACACAAGTAGTTTATAGTGGTTCCCCTAAACCTGGGTACATCCACTCTTCTACTACCCTTGGTAGGAATCCACTAGTAGGTTTTGATCAGGTGACTGCCACCACAAGATATAGTTCAGGTAGATCAGGAAACCCTTTAGGTTTTTGATCAGGTGCCCAAAAACCAACTTCAAGACTTTTGGAGGGAGACTTGTCAACCAAACTAACTTTTGAAGGGATCTATAACCCTGTACAATGGGATGGAAAATGTTGATGGAAGTCTTCTCTTTTCTCAAATACAACTGAGAAGACTGTGTAGATTCTTGTGATGTCAAAGCTCCTTCTGAGAGGTAGAATGTTTCTGAAAGTACAGAGCTTTGCTAAAGGGTGAGTAGGTCTTCAGCTTGATCTGCCAAGATCCAGGAAATCCAGTAACAGATGTTGAAAGGAATGTCTCTGAGGATTTCTGGAATAGAGGTTGTAAAACACTCTTGATTTTGATGATTTGTTCTTCTTCAAACTATAGTGATGGCAGAGAATGAAAAAGCGTTGAGAGCGTCGAGTGCTTGTTCAAGATTTCCTGTTTTGTGCTTCTCGATTTCTCTTCCTGTTTCTGTAACTGTCTTTCTTGTCTGTTCTATTTCTCGAAGAAGAGAGAATAACTTTTATTCCACAGCTGAAAAATTCCCTTTGAATTTTTGAATTCTTTCCATAAATGTTGGCTGCTAGAAGGAATAGAAAATGGCTGGAATAATAGCATTGATGAGTTTCCCAACTATTCTTTTCGAATAAGCAAATATTTTTTCTGAAGAATACAACATTTAATGCAGCCAAATAACGGCTATATTCAGAATAATATTTGCATTAAATGCTCAGAATAATACTGCTAATAAGGAATAGAAGAGGGAAGGACTCATTTTGGAACTACACAGAAAACTTCGAACGCAAAACAAAATTCGTCGACCTGAGATCAAAGATCGTTGACCAGGGAATTCAAGTTCGTTGACATGTACTCTACGATCTGTTAACTGGGAATAACTTTCCAAATCTGCACTCTGAGTTCGTCGAGCTGAGAAACTGACAGAAGAAAACTAAGCGTCGACCTGAGCTCTGATAACATCGAGCTCAGCTCAGAGAATTAACTCTAAGTTCGTCGATCGGAGATCGACGATCTTCGAGCTGAGTTTGAAGAATTTCGAACTGATCACTGTCTTCTGAAAGCTGCTAAAGCTGATTCTCTAAAGTCCACTTATGGCTTGTCCAAGGAGGTAGCACTAATCAAGACTTATCCTAAACTCTAGGACTACTACTCATGACCCTAGCTATACAATGTTGGGTCACACTCAGCCTAAGTTTGTGAACCTATACCAAATCAAACTAGGGATCCAACATAGTTGAATGAGTTGAACCTCACCAATGAGACTAATGCCGATACTTCTCCACAAAACTCTGATGACAGTGAAGATGATTTCACTGAAACAACTGATAAACCAACAACAACCCACATAATTCCACAAGAGGAATTAACTCCCTAGGCTATTGCTGAACCAACTCCACCAACTGATCCTGTCATACTTAGAGATTGTAACACCCCTATTCGTCGCATAGCATATAACAGTAGGTTCAGCCGGGGCCCGACGCCATATACTACGGACAGACCGGTTGGTTACGCGTTGAAACCATTCAACCAATTGCACGCCCTACACAACACCTAGCGGAAGCATTAAAATTAAGTTGCACAATTAAGAACCCTGCCAACAGCATGAATGTCCACTACAATAACAACCGCAGGAATGATCCAATACACAGAAACTAGAAATGGCCTTAAGGCCTTACATAGTTTGCTTGATACAAAAGTGTTTTCATACATCGGCTCGCAGGCCGGCCACACATGATTACAATGAAACACTCAAAATTAGGCCTTTGAGGGCCGGCTCAGCAACTTGGGCTTTAGCCCGCTATTTTCCGCTCGGCTCCGCAGCACCTGCAAGCACAAACCACCGCTCGGTGGCAAAAAAAAGCAACGGTCAGCTATGCTGACCAAATTATAACGATCCCGCCCCAAAACCGGGGCGGCGAAGCTCTTTCCCTGCACCTTATTAGTATAGGCAATTTATTAGTGTAAACACACATCATCACAGGCGTAGGCTCGCATGGCCACACACCTCGTGCACTCAGGGCACATTCACGGCGAACCGGCCAACGTCACGTCAATTCAAGCCATAGACGTTCCCATTCCACCACCGCCCCTTGGACGGCCAACCATATGAGCATTTTGTCTTCTTGGCCTTGGTCACGACAATTTAAGCCATAGACCGCCGAAGACTCTCATCCAGGCCAACGGTCCCACCGAACAACATAGATCGGGTACGGTTCCGCCTGACCCGTGCTCATATTGCAACAGCAATTTAAGCCATATGCGCAGGTCAAGACTCACCGAGTCCCGTTTCCGCCACAACAACCACATAACCCGGTTATGTTCACGTTGGCTCCCCGGCCATCGTGTTGGCAAAACTCACTTTTGCCCAGTTTTCCGGGTGCATCTTGGAGTTAATCTCCAAGGCTCCCTGCTGCAATCTACCACGTAGAAAACCGGAAAAACACCCAAACACCCGGAGTCTTCCTCGGTTCATATGCAATGCAACATCACCGATCCGGCTCTACTTGTCCGGATAGGCTTCACACACAATGCCTATGTCCGTTTTCGCATACAGACTCTATACAAGGGGGACTTTACATATCTACACCAAGGAACGCTCCAACTCTTCGCTCACTCGCGAGAGAGGGCTTCCTATGCAAAGGGAAAAGGGCTTCACATGCCTAAGGATGAGAAATCATTACCCTTGCATTCTTCTGCGGCGCCATGAAAAACTATGCGGTTGGAAAGCACCGCAACGGCGTCACCTCCGCGGATCTGGACTCGGATCGCGATTCGGAGCTCCGACGCTCCACCGGCGGCCGGATCTTGGTCTCCAACCTCTTCCTTGCTCTCCCCTCTCTCTAGGGTTTAGAAAGAGAATGGAAAGAGAGAATGAGGGTTTTGAAACCCTTATCCCGGCTAAAACCATCCAGGAGCAGCCCCCCACCGTCGGATCCAAAGCTAAGGAAATGAACGGCCACGATTAGGCCTCAAATTATAAAATCTGTGCCGAACACGGGTTGCAACACGGTCGTGTGCCTGGCTGTATCACCCATTCGCCGTCTCGATCGACTCGAAAACCAGCATACAGCATTCGACACGGACTCCGACACGCCCGTGTCACTAGTGACATGCCCGCGTCGAGACCCGTGTCACGCCCCCCACCCCCGTGTGCAATCGGCCAGCTTTCCCAACCCGAGAAGGACACGACCTGCGATACGGCACCCGACACGCCCGTGTCAAATTTTACACGCCCATGTCAGGGCCCGTGTCATGGCCCGTGTGCCTTCCTCAGAAAACTGCCCAAAGTGACACGCCCTGGGACACGCCCGTGTCCCAGGCCGTGTGCCTCAACTTGACGATCTCCGATCGTCAAAACGTCGACCACATGACCCGTGGACGAACACGCCTGTGTCATGCCCGTGACACCTGCTCCAAAATTCAGACTAGGCTTAAAACATCACCCATCCCTCTTTTAAGTTTTGGGGTGTTACAACTCTCTCCCCCTTAAAAGAATTTCGCCCACGAAATTTACTAAAGGAAAACCATAGGAACTTAAAACTGTTAATGGTACCTGAGCGGAATAACTCCGGGTACTCCTCTTGTATGGTTTGCTCCCTTTCCCAAGAGAGCTCCTCCCGACCGCAATTATCCCACCGGACCTTAACCATCCGGATCTCCTTGTTACGGAGTCTCTTGACCTCAGCGTCTTCGATACGAACGGGCTTGACCCTAGTCGTCAACCCTTCGTCCACCGGTACTTGATCCACTGCGATCACTAGCGAAGGCTCTTGCACCACCTTCCGCAACACAGAGATGTGGAACACATCGTGTAGCCCACTCAACTCCACAGATAGCTTCAAATGGTATGCGGCTTTGCCGACTCGCTCCAGAACCTCAAAAGGTCCAAGGTATCTTGGGCTCATCTTTTTCAAGCGTCTCACCCGCGAAACCCCCTTGAACGGCTTCACTTTCAAGTATACCCAATCGCCTACCGCGAACTCCACGTTCCGGTGCTTGGCATTGTAATACTTCGCCTGCCTGTCCTGAGCGATCAACAAGCGCTCCCGAATGATCCGCACCAACGAGGTAGCACTCTCCACCTCTTGCTTCTTGTACAACCTTGCCTCACCCGTTTCTAACCAAGACAACGACGTGCGACATTTTCTACCATATAGGGCCTCAAAGGGCACCATTTGGATACTCGTCTGGTAGCTGTTGTTGTACGCGAACTCCACCAAATACAGGTGGTCCTCCCAATGCTTCCCGAAGTCTAGAACACACATGCAGAGAATGTCCTCCATCGTTCTATTGACTCTCTCGGTCTGCCCATCCGTATGCGGATGGAAGGCTGTGCTGAACTTCAACTTTGTCCCCAGCATCTGTTGCACCAACCTCCAATCATTGGACGTGAAATGCCCATCGCGATCACTCACAATACTGCGAGGCACACCATGCAGTCTAACTATATTGTCCACATATAGCTTTACCAACTTCTCCACCGAGTCGTCTTTCCTATGCGGAATGAAATGCGACACTTTATTTAACCGATCTACGATCACCCAGATGGCATCGTTCCCCTTCTGCGACCTTGGCAACCCATGCACAAAGTCCATAGATATGTCGTCAAACTTCCACTCCGGTATAGGCAAGGACTTCAGAAATCCTCCCGGCTTTTGGCACTCTGCCTTCACCAAGGCGCACGTTTGGCACTTAGCCACAAACAATGCTACATCTTTCTTAAGCCCCGGCCACCAAAACAGCTTCTTGAGGTCACGGTACATCTTTGTGCTCCCTGGGTGGATCGAGTACTTGGTATGATGAGCCTCGTACATCAACTCCGCCCGTAGGTTACTCCCGCTTGGGACGCACAACCGATGATCCTTCCTTAACAATCCATCTTCCACTAAAAACTGGGAATTTGACCCATCCAACGCTGCCTCCATAAGCTCCTTCATGGAGTCATCTAACTCCAATGCCTGCCGAACTCGGTCAGCCAGGTCATACTGAACTTCTGTCCAGTTCAACATTGCTTTGGCGCTCGTCTGCTTGTCAACACAACAGATCTCAAGCTCCTCCAACTCCCGTATCAGCCGCTCATCATGCACCGACAACCAGTTGGCCTGGGTGGGAGCCCTGCGACTCAACGCATCAGCAACTGCATTGCCCTTCCCGGGTACATAATGAATCTTGAAGGTGTAGTCCCCCAGGAACTCCATCCACCTCCTATGGCTCATGTTAAGATCCTTCTGATCCAATAGGTACTTCAGGCTCTTGTGATCGGTATATATATCGACCCTTACGCCGTATAGGTAGTGCCTCCACAGCTTAAGTGCAAATATCACGGCCACCAACTCCAAGTCGTGGACCGGATAGTTCCTTTCATGCACTTTCAGCTGACGCGACCCATAAGCTATGATGCTACCATGCTGCAACAACACGCAGCCCAAACCACTACCCGAAGCGTCACTATACACCTCGAAGCCCTCGGTCCCACTCGACGAACTAAGCACTGGCGCCGTGGTCAACCGTCTCTTCAGCTCCTCAAACGCTTGCACGCACTCCTGCGTCCTCAAGAATCTCTTATCTTTCCTTGTCAACTTCGTGAGAGGTAGCTCTATCCGCGAGAAGTTCTCTACGAAGCGCCTGTAATATCCGGCAAGCCCGAGAAAACTACGGACTTCCGCGACAGAAGACAACGCAGGCCACTCCCGTATCACAACGATTTTCGCCGAATCCACCGCTATACCTTCCCCACTAACAATGTGACCAAGGAACGCTACTGAGGGTAGCCAGAACTCGCACTTGGAGAATTTCGCATATAGCTCATTCCTCCTCAAAGTCTCTAACACCAGATGTAAGTGCTTGAAGTGATCTTCTTCGCACTGCGAGTATACCAATATATCGTCAATAAAGACGATCACAAAGCGGTCCAGGAAATCTCGGAACGTCCTGTTCATCAAATCCATAAACACTGATGGCGCATTCGTCAGTCCAAACGGCATGACCGTGAACTCGAAATGCCCATACCTTGTGCTGAATGCCGTCTTCGGGATATCACACTCCCTTATCCTCAATTGATAGTACCCCGACTTCAAGTCCAACTTAGAATATACCGACGATCCGACTAACTGATCAAAGAGATCATCAATCCTCGGGATCGGGTACTTGTTCTTCTCCGTCAGCTTGTTCAACTCTCTGTAGTCGATACACAACCGCATACTACCATCCTTCTTCTTAACGAAGAGGACCGGTGCGCTCCAAGGCGACGAGCTCGGACGCACATAACCTTGCTCCATCAGCTCCTCTAGCTGAACTTTCAACTCTGCCATCTCCTTAGGCACCAACCTATACGGAGCACGTGACACCGGTTTGGCCCCCGGTACGAGCTCGATGGTGAAATCAATCTCCCGCTGCGGTGGGGCTCCGGGAAGACTATCCGGGAACACATCGGGGTATTCACAAACCACGGGGATGCTATCCAACGAGGACTCTGGCTCCACAACCCCCACTATTGCGAAGAACAGCTCTGCACCAGCACGAACTGCCTTTACCACCTGAAGAGCAGACATCAGCGTCTTGCTCGACCCCTTGAGTCCCTCGAATGTTGTCCCCCGGCCAACACCCAGCTTGACCTCCTTCCGGTCACAGTCAATCCAAGCCTTCTGCTCCAAAATCCAATTCATCCCAAAGATAACGTCGAACTCTACTAGCGGCAGCAATGACGCTAGCAAGTCGAACTCTTGGCTCCCTATGTGAACCTTTACGACACACACCCTGTCCGCACGCATCGAGCACCCATTCGGTAGCAGCACATCCAACTTGTCCTTCGCCATCGAAGAAGGGACTCCGATGCGCGATATAAAATTTTCGGACAAGAAGGAGTGTGAAGCTCCCGTATCGAATAGTGCCCGTGCCGGACTATCGCTAATCAAAACAAAGCCTATGCAAACCATATTAGGCTAACAAGCAATAAACAACAGTATCTAAGTTAACTTGCTATAAATTAACTCGTACCTGTCACCACATCTGCCTGTTTAATGGCCTCTTGCTGCCCCAAGTTGTAGACTCTAGGCTGAGTCGGAGCATAGTGAGACGCGGTTGACTCCACCGCCTTGCCCTTCTCTTCGTAGGTAGCTCCTTGCTTTCTCTCGGACTTTGGGCGTCCTCTCCAGCAATCGCGGGCAAAGTGCCCCGTCTTTCCACACGTGAAACAAGTGCCCGGGTTTCGATTAGTAGTTGTCCCCGAGGCACCTGTAGAAGGAGTTGGACCTGACGTCCTAGTCTTCTTGTAGAATCTTCGATAGCCCGACTTCGACGTAGTCGGCGCTTTGAACTCCGATTTCTTCCTGCTAGATTCCTTCTTAGCTTGCACATTTCTCATGTCCTTCTCCAAGGACCGGGCCGAGTTGACCAAGGTTAGGAAACCCTGCGCCATGGGCCCTGACAGTAGCAACCTCAGTTCATCTCTTAACCCTTCATAGAAGCGGTTAGTCTTTCGCTCCTCATCGGCAAAGGTAGCGATAGCATATCTCCCCAACCGAGTAAACTCGTAGAGGTACTCGTCTACAGTACTATTTCCTTGCACCAACTTTTGGAACTCGTTCTCCAATGCAATCCTCTGCGCTGAGGTGAGGTATCGAGCCATGAACAATCTTGCAAACTCCGCCATAGGAACTTCGGCCAACAGCCTTCCCCTCAACTGGTGTAGCTCAAGGCCTTCCCACCATAACCTTGCGTCCCCATCCAAAAGGAACGTCACTATCGTGGTCTTCTGCCACTCTTCCTTTTCTGTCACTGTCATCACCCTATTGACTCTTGAGAGCCAATCTTCAGCCTGGGTCGGAGTTCCCGTTCCCGAGAACACCGGTGGGTGGAAGCCCATCACATGCTTAAGCTGTCTCTCAGTTGCTCTCCGAGGCAACTCCGGCTCCACCGTCACCTGCTCAACCCTTCTAGGCTCCGCCGCTTGGAGCGGCACTTGCTCCTCTGCAGGAGCAGGCTGCTACAACTGTCTTGCAGGTTACGCATTAATCAACGCTATGACAGCTTCTGCCACCAACCTAATGGTCTCGGCAGACGGAGGTATTGCAGGCGCTTCACTTGGCACACTGCTTGCCTCAGAACCTGGCCGTTCTGACGGCCCAGCACCACTTCTGGTCACCTATAAACGTGCAAAACACCGATAAGCGACCAAATACTATTGCAAACAGCAATTATAGGAACACGCAGGTTCCCCAAACATGTGTATTTTCATTCCTAAGTGGACATTCATGGGTTCTTTTCATGTTATAACGATGACACACACATGTGCTCACCACCCCTTGAAGTGAATTCGCCCACAAATTCATTTAAGTTTGACCGAAACCAGTAGTCTGATACCAATTTATAACACCCCTATCCGTCGCATAGCATATAATAGTAGGTCCGGCCAGGGCCCGACGCCATATACTACGAACAGACCGGCTGGTTACGCGTTGAAACCATTCAACCAATTGCACGCCCTACACAACACCTAGCGAAAGCATTAAAATTAAGTTGCACAATTAAGAACCCTGCCAACAGCATGAATGTCCACTACAATAACAACCGTAGGAATGATCCAATACACAGAAACTAGAAATGGCCTTAAGGCCTTACATAGTTTGCTTGATACAAAAGTGTTTTCATACATCGACTCGCAGGCCGGCCACACATGATTACAATGAAACACTCAAAATTAGGCCTTCAAGGGCCGGCTCAGCAACTTGGGCTTTAGCCCGCTATTTTCCGCTCGGCTCCGCAGCACCTGCAAGCACAAACCACCGCCCGGTGGCAAACAAAAGCAACGGTCAGCTATGCTGACCAAATTATAACGATCCCGACCCAAAACTGGGGCGGCGATGCTCTTTCCCTGCACTTTATTAGTATAGGCAATTTATTAGTGTAAACACACATCATCACAGGCGTAGGCTCGCACGGCCACACACCTTGTGCACTCAGGGCACATTCACGGCGAACCGGCCAACGTCACGTCAATTCAAGCCATAGACGTTCCCATTCCACCACCGCCCCTTGGACGGCCAACCATATGAGTATTTTGTCTTCTTTGCCTTGGTCACGACAATTTAAGCCATAGACCGCCGAAGACTCTCATCCATGCCAACGGTCCCACCGAACGACATAGACCGGGTACGGTTCCGCCTGACCCGTGCTCATATCGCAACGACAATTTAAGCCATATGCGTAGGTCAAGACTCACCGAGTCCCGTTTCCGCCACAACAATCACATAACCCGGTTATGTTTACGTTGGCTCCCCGGCCATCGTGTTGGCAAAACTCGCTTTTGCCCAGTTTTCCGGGTGCACCTTGGAGTTAATCTCTAAGGCTCCCTGCTGCAATCTACCACATAGAAAACCCGAAAAACACCCAAACACCCGGAGTCTTCCCCGGTTCATATGCAATGCAACATCACCGATCCGGCTCTACTTATCCGGATAGGCTTCACACACAATGCCTATATCCGTTTTCGCATACGGACTTTATCACCGACCCAAGGAACGCTCCAACTCTTCGCTCACTCGCGAGAGAGGGCTTCCTATGCAAAGCGAAAAAGGGCTTCACATGCCCAAGGATGATAAATCATTACCCTTACATTCTTCCGCGGTGCCATAAAAAACTATGCGATTGGAAAGCACCGCAATGGCGTCACCTCCGCGGATCTGGACTCGGATCGCGATTCGGAGCTCCGACGCTCCACTGGCGGCCGGATCTTGGTCTCCAACCTCTTCCTTGCTCTCCCCTCTCTCTAGGGTTTAGAAAGAGAATGCAAAGAGAGAATGAGGGTTTTGAAACCCTTATCTCGGCTAAAACCATCCAGGAGCAGCCCCCCACCGTCGGATCCAAAGCCAAGGAAATGAACGGCCATGATTAGGCCTCAAATTATAAAATCTGGGCCGAACACGGGTTGCAACATGGCCGTGTGCCTGGCCGTGTCACCCATTCGCCGTCTCGACCGACTCGAAAACCAGCACACGGCATTCGACACGGCCTCTGACACGCCCGTGTCGAGACCCGTGTCATGCCCCCCCCCCCCGTGTGCAATCGGCCAGCTTTCCCAACCCGAGAAGGACACGGCCTGCGACACGGTACCCGACACACCCGTGTCGAATTTGACACGCCCGTGTCAGGGCCCGTGTCATGGCCCGTATGCCTTCCTCAGAAGACTGCCCAAAGTGACACGCCATGGGACACGCCCGTGTCCCAGGCCTTATGCCTCAACTTGACGATCTCCGATCGTCAAAACGTCAACCACATGACCCGTGGCCAAACACGCCTGTGTCACGCCCGTGACACCTGCTCCAAAATTCAGACTAGGCTTAAAACATCACCCGTCCCTCTTTTGAGTTTCGGGGTATTACAGAGATCACCCTATATCTCAATTAATAGGAGACATATCAGTAGGTGTGCAGACAAGGCATCAACTCAACCAATACATGATTCATGCCTGCTTCATATCTCAAATTTAGCTTCAATCTATAAAAGATGCAGATCAAGATCCACTCGGGATTATGGTAATGCAAGAGTAGCTCAACCAATTTGAGAGATGTAGAGTTTGACACTTAGTTCCAAGACCCAAAGACTATCCAGTCATTGGAACTAAGTGGGTATTCAGAAATAAACTTGATGCTCAGGGCATTATCATAAGGAACAAGGCAAGGCTAGTAGCTCAAGGCTATAGGCAAGAGGAAGGCATTAACAATGATCAGACATTTGTCCCTATTGCAAGGCTTGAGGCTATAAGAATCTTCCTTGTATATGCTATTTTCAAAAAGTTCAAGGTCTATCAAATGGATGTCAAGAGTGCATTTCTTAATGGAGAACTCAAAGAGAAAGTATATGTGGAGCAACCACTAGGTTTTCTCTCTCCAACTAATCCCTCTTATGTTTTTAGATTATATAAACCTCTCTATGGTTTAAAACAAGCTCCAAGAGCTTGGTATGAGACCTTAGCTAGCTTCTTGTTAGAGCATAAATTTTCTAGAGGCATTGTAGATAGGGAGTATAAATTTATGTAGATGATATTATCTTTGGCTCTACTGATTCCAAACAATGCAAAAGGTTTTCTTACTTAATGCATTCAAAGTTTGAAATGAGTAGCATTGGTGAACTCTCTTACTTCCTTGGCCTCCAAGTGAAGCAATTGCCTAATGGCATCTTTATATCCCAATCCAAGTATGCAAAGGAGCTAATCAAAAGGTTTGGGATGTCAGATGCCTCGGTAAAGAAAACACTCATGGCTACCAATGTTGTGGTTGGCTCTAATGAACATGGAAAGTCTGTTGATCAGAAATTATATAGGAGTATATTTGGGTCCTTATTATATCTCACAGCAAGTAGGCCAGACATAATGTTTACTACCTGCCTTTGAGCTAGGTTCCAAGTGAACCCTAAAGAATCGAATCTTATTTTCCTTAAAAGAATTTTACGATATATAAAGGGTTGCCCTAATCTAGGACTCTGGTATCCAACTGAGTCAGAATTTGGGTTGACTGGATACTCAGGTACTGACTTTGCTTGATGTAGAGTGGACAGGAAGAGCACATCAGGAACATGCCAGTTCCTTGGTGCTATACTTGTCTCCTAGTTTTGCAAAAAGCAAACATCTGTGTCTAAATCAACAGCAGAAGCAGAGTACATTGCAGCTGGCAGTTGTTGTTCACAGATGTTGTGGATTCAAAACCAACTCCTAGATTATGGATACAACTTAAATAATTCAACCATACTATGTGATAATACAAGTGCAATTTCTATTGCTCAGAATCCAGTTCATCATAGTAGAACTAAGCATATAGAGATAAGACATCATTTCATTAAAGAGTGTATGGACAAAAAGAAAATTAATCTTGTCTATATCTACACTGATTTGTAAAGAGCAGACATATTCACCAAACCCTTGGATGAAAGAAACCATCTATTCTCTCTAAATCAGCTTGGTATGATTAATGGAGAAACTTTAATTTGCTACAGTTCGTCAACCTAAGATCGACGAACTGAGAAAAGTTCTTGAGATAATTCGTCGACCTGAGATCGACGAACTCTCTGTGTGAGTCATTTTCATCGACCAGAGATCGACGATCTGGCTTCAAAAAAATTTCGTCGACCTGAGGTTGACGAAAAGTTTTCCCTTCATCAGACTGAGATCGACAAACTCTTTTTTCGATAAAATATTTCGTCGACCTCAGATCGAAGAATTTTTCTTTTTCGCAGGACAGAGTTTGTCGTTTCATATTCCAAAAAACCTTATATCAAGGTTTTCTTCGAGCTTCATCCCGCGCTTTCTATTCTCCTTGCACTTGATCTCTCTCTTTCTCTTTTGCAGGTGATCAATGACGAGTCCAGCAAGCGCTCTTGCAGTAATGAAGTTCACTAATTTAGGCTGAGTCTGGCCAACCTTATATAGCCAAGGTCAAGTCTAGTAGTCCTAGAGTTTAGTCTATTTCATTAAGTTCAACCTTCTCGAACCAGCCAGCAGAGGACCTCAGAAGACTCAAACTTAAAATATTTCAGAAAACAGATTTTTCAGTTCGAAGTTCTTCGAATTCAGGTCGACGATCGTCGATCTCATATCAATGAACTCAGAATTATTTCTTTGAGTTGTGCTCGACGATATTCGAGCTCAGGTCGACGATTAGTTTTCTTCAAACAGATTCTCAGCTCGACGATCTCAGAGTACAGATTTGTCAAGTCATTCTCGGTACGCAGTTCGTAGAGCTCAGGTCGACGAACTAGAACTCTCTGGTCGACAATCTTGGATCTCAGGTCGACGAATTCCATTCTGAGGTCGACGATTTCTATCCAGCACCAGAATGAGAAGTTTTCTTCCTTCTGTCCCCCTACCTTCTATATTAATTATCTGTAATATTCCTGAGTAATTAATGCTCATATTCCTTTGAATATAGCCGTTATTGGCAGCATTAATTATGATATTCATCAGGATAATTACTTGCTTATTTTATTAGGGATAGTTGGGGAAACTCATTTATGACAGACATTCCAGCCGTTTGTATTCTCCAGGTTAGTCAGCAATTAATGCCAGAATTAAAAATTCAGAGGAGAAATTGACTGGAGAATGTAAAAGAGATTCTCTCTCTTCAGTCGAAAAAGATACAGAGAATAACAGAGAACAACATGTTGGAACACCCTATTACTAATTTGGGTAAGGATCAATATGTGCTTAGGAATTTGTTTTTACCTTGCTTTATAGTCTGATAGGTCAATTAGAATGAGTCTTAAGGTTAGTACTTAGGTTTGAAAGCTTCCCTCAAGACCTTCTAAAGATCAGGATTCAGTGCTGAGGTCCAAGACAATTTTCGTCGAGCTCAGGTCGACGAATCGTCGAACTCCATTCGACGATCTTCGAGCTCAGGTCAACGTTCTGTCTCTAGTTGTTTTCCAAGTCTCCGAGCTCAGTTCGACAATCGTAGAGCTTAGTTTGACGATCATTGAGCTCAGATCGACGATTTATCTGAGAGATTAACGATTTCAGGATTCAAATTCAGGACAGTTATGGAATTCATTCAGACTTATTTTCAACATTTATGGAAAAGGATTTTTTAGTCGTTTTAATCAATCTGGAGCAAGTATCAAGGAAGACTAATTGGAATGTTTCTTAAGGACTTTCCTCCAGAGGCAGATATCAGTTAAGGTAGTCATTTATGACTGATTAACGGCTATTAAGAAGTCAGAATCTGATATACTCCCTAGAAAATCATTCTGAAAATAGAGAACTGACAAGATTTGAAAAAGAATACAGAAGAGAGAATAAGAAAATTATTCATCAAGAATTCATCTTGTGGGAATAGACTCAGAACACAAGGAACATTACTGTGAAGGAGATCATCTGCTATTCTACTCCTTCAAGCATCAAGTGTTCAAAAGATTCTTCATCAAGAACTCCAGACATCACACATTTCAGCATCTGCTGAAATCATCTATTGCTGGAGATCTGAAGCAACTGAAGGCCTATCACCCTAAGAAAAGCTCATCTTCCTGAACCCTTATAGATCTCAGGGGGAGCTTTGACAACATCTTCCACTTGTCTTCTCTCAGATTATTAACAGAGAAGAACAACTCAAACTTTTTGTTTTTGTATATTCCTTCTTTAAAAGGGTTTCTCAAAACTCCCTTCAAAAGTTTTGTGGCTAGTTTCTGAGATCTTGTCAAAACTCAGTGGTGGCAAGACACCTTATTAAAAAATCTAGGTTTGGTTTTTGAGCACCTTATCAAAAGCTCATTGGTGCCTAGGACACCTGATTAACTATTCTTGCAGTGGATTCCTACCTAGGGTGGTAGAAGAGTGGATGTACCCAGGTTGTTGGGGAACCACTATAGCTCCTTGTGTCATCTGACTTGCTGTGTTTTGTTTTTGTTGTGTGCTGTGATTTCTTATTTCTTGCTTCTTAGTTTTTCTTTTTGCAAGCACCTTACACATATACATAAATAAAGACATCCACTGCTTTACAGTTTTAAATTGTAAATTATTTTAAAATACTCTATTCACCCCCCTCTAGAGTAAAGGTAGATCTTACACTCACTTTGAATTGGTATCAGAGCCAGGTTCGTTACTCAACAACTGAATCTTCAACAGATTTGTTGAATAGGCTAACACCTGAACCAAAAGATCCTTGATAAGATAAATCTTCCAGAGAGGATTATTACTATTTGTATTATATTTATTTTCATACAAAACCATGGTACAAAACAAAGATTATGCTAGCACCAGACCTCCAGTGTGCAACCTTTCTCAGTTTGCACTTTGGAAGGCAAGGATTAGGCTTTATATGAATTCTATTGATGAGGAAACCTTTAATTCTATTTTGACAGTTTTTCCAAGACCTCCAGAGATCACAAGTACAAGTGCTGTTCCACCTCCCTCAGGAACAGATGCAGAAATAAAGAAATGGAAAGTTGCAGATGCAAAGGCTATGAATAACCTTGCTCAGAATATGTCTGATGAGATATTCCAAAAGGTGGCTGAATGCAGTTCAGCAAAAGATATATGAGATAAGCTTTCTGAGATTATATCTGGATCTGATGATGAAAGGAAGGATAGAAGATCCCATCTCATATCCTAGTATGGGAACTTCAAAAAAGGAGAAACTGAGTCAGTTGATAATATGTACAACAGGCTCAGCCTAATTGTCAGTGAATTAAGAACATTGGACAAGGAAATCTCACTCACTGAACTAAATGACAAAATCCTAATGTGCTTCCCCAGCACTTGGGATTCAAGAATCTGGCCAATCAAGGATGCTAGAAGCCTAAGTGAGATCACCACAGAGGCACTTTTGGGCAAGCTCAAATCTTATGAGCTGCTCATCAAGAATAGGGAAGAAGAGCAAAAGACTACCTATCCAGCCATTAGAAAGAAGAAGACCATAGCTTTCAAAGCTATAGAAGATCAGCCTGAAGACAAGGTCACAGGCAATGAAGAATTGATGAGCTTGCTGGCCAAAAGATTCTATAAAATGGCCAGAAAAGATTTCAAAAAGAAGTCATCAAGAGGGCATGAGAAGCCAAGGTATGACAAATCCAATAATAAAGAAATCATTTGTTTTGGATGCAGGAAACAAGGCCACATTGTGCCTGATTGTCCAGAAAATCAAAATAAGGACAAGAGGGACAGGAAAGATAGGAGAAAAGACAAGGACTCTAGGAGAAACAACAATGACAAATCCTCTTCCAGCAAAAACAAACACACCAGGAAGGGATTTGTAGCTGAAACCCTGAGTGAAACTAATGAAGAATTAGAGGCTTCATGAAGCTCAAGTGATGATGAAGATGAAGCTGAAGAGGAGTTCTGTATGATGGCTATCAATGCCTCCCAACATAATTCTGATGCAGAACATGAATCAGAATCTTAATCTGAACATGAAGATGAAGAAGACCAGGTAATAGATTCCTTTGATTTTCATTCATAGGACTTTAAATTTGAATTTAAAGCACTTTGTTTAGACCTGCTAAAGTTTGAGAAAGAGATGATCTCTCTCAGAAATCAATTATCTGAACATAGCACTTTAAAGTCAGATAACCTCAAACTTTCTGAGGAGCTAGAATGCTGTAGGGAGGAGATAGCTTCATTGAAAAGTGAACTATCCCAGGCAAAGAAGTTTTAAGAATCCCTTAATAGGAGAAGCATCAGACTGATGGACATCACAAGTACAGTGAACTAGAGATTTAATAGTACACTGGGCTTGGGTGCTTCATCCAGCCAACCTATAGTATTAACAACTCCAATTAAATTTATTTCAGATAAAGGAAAGGAAGTTGTAGAGGTGGCTAGGAAGAACCCTGATCTGCCTTAGAAAACTAATGTTTAATGGAAAACATCGAACAGAGATCGACGATCGTCGAACAGAGCTCAGCGATCTCAAGCTGAATTGTCGAACTCAGGTTGATTATTTCTGAACTCTGAACTCTGGCATAGTCGATCTTCGAACGGAGCTCGACGATCTGACCCAAGATCGTCGAAATCAGATCGACGATTGTCGAACGAAGCTCAGAGCTTTGAACAATCTTTCTGAGGTAAATCTAAAATCAATCCTAGAATTCCTACATCCCAAAGCTTCAACCCTTTTACTGAATGAATAGTACCTCCTAGGAGATACCATCCTGAAGGATATAAGAGTCATCCAGAGATGTCTTTTATTTCTGAGTTTAAAGGTTATATACCTCAACCCAAGGTAAATTGGGTCAAAAACATATAAATTATTTATGTGCTGGTGAAGACCTATCCAGTAATGAACCAACAATTGTATCTGGATAGTGGGTGTTCAAAGCACATGACAGGGAACAAGGAGAATCTAACATCCTTCAAAACAAAACTTGGACCCAAAGTGATATTTGGTGATTCAAACTTTGGTCAAACAAAAGGATATGGTGTTGTTCAGATTGGCTCAATCACATTCAAGAAGGTGGTTTATGTGGAAGGACTAAAGCACAATCTAATCAGCATCAGTCAACTGTGTGATGAAAACTACCAAGTGATATTCAAAAAATCCTCATGCAAACCAAATCAGAGGATAACACAATAGTGTTAACAGGTAAAAGGAAAGGTAACATTTATCTTGTAGATTTTCTTTCCACTAAGATAGATATCATTTTATTTAATTCAGTTTGCAAACCAAATGATCTTTGGCATAAGAGACTAGGACATCTAAACCTTAGAACCATTGCTAGGCTATCCAAGGACAACCTTGTTAGAGGACTACCTTCTGTCCCCTATAAGAAGGAAGGACTCTGTAGGGCTTATCAATTAGGCAAGCAAACTAAAAACAGTTTTAAGTCACTTAATAAGAGTGATTCACCTAGGATCTTGTATCTGTTACACATGGATCTTTTTGGACCCATTATAGTACAAAGCTTAGGAGGGAAATCTTACACTTTAGTGATTGTAGATGACTTCTCTAAATTCACATGGGTATTCTTTCTGAGGAAGAAGTCTGATAACTTTAAGTGTTTGACAGATTTTCTCAAATGCATACAGATTGAGTTCAATACTCACATTGCCCTGATCAGAAGTGATCATGGGACAGAGTTTGATTCTCTTCTTATACAAGAGTTCTGTCAGAGTGAAGGGATCAGGCATACTTTATCAGCTCCTAGAACTCCTCAACAAAATGGGGTAGCTGAAAGGAAAAATAGAACCCTTATTGAATCTGTCACCACATTGTTGACAGATGCTCACCTTCCTCTATCTTTTTGGGCAGAGGCAGTGAACACCTCCAACTATGTGTTGAACAGAAGTTTGATACAAAAACTGAAGGGCAAGACTCCCTATGAATTGCTCAAAGGGAAGAAACCTAAAGTATGCAAAGAAATCCACGATACCATTCAAGGATATCTAAAATAACACCAAAAATAAATCCACCACAAGACTTAATCTAAGAAATGAAATCACACGAGAGGTAGGAAGGATTCGTTACCCAATCAGAATGGGTGATTTCGATTACTCTCTACTTGGATCGTCCCTCAACGGCTATGCCGGAGTTGCGCCGGAAGGAGATGAAAATCTTGCTCGCCCTTGTCGCTTCACGCCGATGTTGGAGATCCTCAAGGGGAAGTTCTTCTTGTTGGTGGTCGGGTAGGGTTGAGGAATAGTGGCCAGTTTGGTGGTTTGGAGGAGATGGAGGGTCGGTTAGAGGGAGGTGGTGGCCGAGCCTATAGAGAGGTGGAGTTGAGAGGTGGCTGGCGGCTTAGGGGAAAGAGGGGCTAGGGAAATCTGATGGTGGAGGGCTGCTCGGTTTTGTGAGGGGGATAAGGAGTGTGGCCGGGTTTGGTGGAGGAGGAGGAGGTGGTTGGCGGCTATGGTGGAGGAAGGCCGAGTTTGATGTTTATGGAGGAGGGAGATGTTGGGATACTAGAAGGAGGAGAGGAGTAGAAAGAGGAGGCCGAGATGCCAAAAGGGGGTGGATGAGGAAGGCCAGTGGCCAAGAGGAATAGGGAGAGGGGGGGTGGCGGCCAAGGAGAGAAAAGGAGAAAGAGAGGGGATACTCCATGATCAGTAAAGCTTATAGGGTGTATAATAAATCTACTCGTAAAATTGAAGAATCTGTTCATGTATCTTTTGATGAGATTGGACGCACCCTACACCAATGTTTTATAAGGAGAAGTCTACTTCTACCATAGAACCATTTCAGGTACACTCTCTTTCAGAAAGTATGGAAATATTGCATATTTAAGAAAAAGATACAGCTCCTCCACCTATCAAGCAAAAGGATGAGAGCAGTGATGATGAAGAGGAAGCTCATCATCTAGAAGAGCCAGTTATTGTTCCACAAGAGAAAACAACAATACAGGTTGGTGAACAATCAACACCCCCTATTGATTTAGTAACATCAAGAGATCATCCAATCTCCCAGGTGATTGGAAACATCTCAGCTGGTGTGCAAACCAGAAATCAGGTCAACCAGAACTTGATGCACACTTGCTTTCTATCTCAAGTTGAGCCTCAATCCATTCAAGATGCAGAACAAGATCCATACTGGATCATTGCAACGCAAGAGGAACTACATCAATTTGAGAGGAATAAAGTTTGGGAACTAGTGCCAAGGCCTAGGGATCACTCCATTTTTGGAACAAAGTGGGTGTTCAGAAACAAGTTGGATTATCAATGGATCATTGTAAGGAACAAGGCAAGGCTAGTTGCTCAAGGATATTCTCAAGAAGAAGGAATAGACTATGACAAGACCTTTGCACCAGTTGCAAGGTTAGAGGCCATAAGAATATTCCTAGCTCATTCTGCTCACAAAGGATTCAAGGTCTACCAAATGGATGTGAAGAGTGCATTTCTCAATGAAGACATCAAAGAAGAAGTCTATGTTAGACAATCCCCAGGTTTTATCTCTTCAACTTATCCTGACCATGTTTTAAAATTGCATAAAGCATTATATGGTCTCAATAAAGCTTCTAGAGCATGGTATGAGACCTTAGCATACTTTCTTCTGAAAAATGATTTTATAAGGGGTAGAGTAGACCAAACTCTTTTTATTAGAACCCATAAGTCTCATATCCTACTAATGCAAATATATGTAGATGATATTATATTTGGATCTACTGATTCAAATTTATGCAAAAAGTTCTCTAAACAAATGCATTCAAAATTTGAAATGAGTAGCATGGGTGAGCTTTCCTTCTTTCTAGGATTGCAAGTCAAACAACATGCTGAAGAAATATTTATTTCTCAAACCAAGTATGCAAAAGAACTGGTTAAGAAATTTGGTATGTCTGAAGCATCTTGTATGAAAACACCTATGCCTACTAATGCTGTATTAGATGCAATGATTGGCTCTCTATTGTACCTTACAGCTAGTAAACCTGATATAACGTTTGCTACATGTATATGTGCTAGGTTCCAAGTAAGCCCTAGAGAGTCATACCTAACATTAGTTAAGAGGATTCTCAGGTATGTAAAAAGTTGTCCAAATCTAGATCTCTGGTATCCAAAAGACTCAGGGTTTGAATTAACTGGATTTTCATATGCTGATTATGCTGGATGTAGAGTAGACAGGAAAAGCACCAGTGGAACTTGCAAGTTTCTTGGTGGCAGACTTATCTCCTGGTTTTGTAAGAAACAAACATTTGTGTCCACCTCAACTGCTGAAGCTGAATATATGGCAGCAGGTAGTTGTTGCTCACAGATTTTGTGGATTCAAAACCAGCTCCTAGACTATGGCTATAACTTAGAAAGGTCTAAAATTATTTGTGATAACACCAGTGCTATTTCTATAGCACAAAATCCAGTCCTCCATAGTAGGATAAAACATATAGAGATTACGCATCACTTCTTAAGAGACAATGTTGAGAAAAACAAAATTGAAATTCAATATATCCCAACTAATTTGCAAAGGGGAGATATTTTCACCAAACTATTGGATGAAAAGAAACATACCTTCTTCCTAAATCAGTTAGGAATGTTAGATGGAGGAAGTTTAAAATAAAACCCAAGATTTTAAAACTCTAAAAACAGACCAAGACTAGGCTAAAAACTTTATTTTTCTAGTGTCTGTAGGCTGTTTTTTATCTCTGAACTGTGCTCGACGATTTTAACAAAGATCGTTGAACAGAGATCGACGCTTTCCCAAAACGTCGACCGGAGTTCAGCGCTTTCAGATAGCGCTAGGCTATCTTCTTCTGATCAAAGATCATTGATCAGAGATCGACGCTCTCCAATATCATCGAACGGAGATCGACGTTATTGAAGACTCTTTAGATTCCTTTAGTAGCCCAGATCGTCGAACGGAGTTCAACGATCTTTCCTTTTTTGCGTCGAAACCTAATATAAAACTCATTTTTCAGCCGCCGTTCTCCTTTTGCGCTTTCATACTCTCTGCAGAAGCTTTTTCTTTCCCTCTAAACCTCTCTACACTTGGTCGTGTTTGTTTCATTTTTGCAGGTATATAATGGCAGTGTCTATTGCCGCCCTCGCCAAAATGAAATTTGACACAGGTTTTGATATAGACATGAATTCCTTTGACGGCGGTGTTCAAATATTCAAAGATATACTGGAACTGTTCAAGGAACAGTAGTTGGCCCTGATTATGTCTACAAGAATAAAGCTGGCAGCCGATGAGATAAAAGAGTGGGTATATACTACACAGAACATGGATTCAACCACAGTGGTCGGTACAATAGCAGGAACACAGGTACCTCTAACACCTGCCCTGCTTACAGAGGTTTTTCAGTTTTGTTCAGGACAAGATTCTGTTGATTTGTCCAGAGAGGAATTTGAGATGATGTTAGATAGAATGGGGCATTCTGCAGCAAACCCTAACAAGCTGCTGAAAAAAAATCTGTTTGTTGAGTACAGATTCCTTGCAGATGTTGTGGGCAAGGTCCTGCTAGCCAAACATTCTGCCCATGATACCATCTCCAGGTATCAATTCTTCTTGATGGGTGCTCTGGTTGATAAGAAGCACTTAAACTGGGGAGAAATTTTCTTTGAGCTGATTAAGAAGAAGGTGAACAAAAGTTTTGTTAATTTTGGGAGGATCTTAGGGCTGTTCTTGAACAACAAGTGCCCTCAGCTGCTGGTGTACTCTGGCATGCATATTAATGCCTCCAAGAGGCTTACCTATGCCCTTTTTGGCAAATGGGACAGGCAGATTGTTAAGCCAACCAGGACTACTGCTTCTTCAGGCACAAGGACTATTGCAGCCTCTTCCCCTCAGGCAACTGTCCTCATAGAAGATTTGCCTGCCTCCTCCTCTTCTCCAACTTCTCCAATTGTTTCTTTAACCATCCCCTCATCCACCATCACCATCTCTATCTCTTCCCCCATAACCATTTCATCTCCACCTCCAACCACAGAAGACCAACTCCATCCCCTACACTTCTATCCATCTCTTGACCTAGACACCACCATACCATCCTTCAATCTCATGGAAGATTCCTTTATGGATGATTCCCCCTCCTCACCTACTAAGCTTCCATCATCCACCACATCTTATCAACAACTCCTTAATGATATTCTTTCCCAACCATCATTCATTCCATCCACTTATACTACCATAACCTCCATCTCCACAATTCCAATCTCTCAACCATCCATCCTACCATCCACCACTTCTATCACTACTTCTACAGATCCTTCACCATTTATATCTGTCTCTCTAACCTCTACCTCTACTCAAGCATCACTTGAGCAAGTAGATATTCCTTCCCTAGCAGATAAGCTTTATGGGATGCTGGCTCCCAGGCTAGTAGCCCTGCTGGAGACCTCCATGGATCCACTCCTGAAGTCTATACAGGAGTTATCTGATAGGCTTTCCTCCACTTCTCCTCCTCAGGCAATCCCTTCTATGGGGTGCCTTGATCCAGTTCCAACTGAATCAAGGCTCGGGGAGATGCCATATGAAGAAGAATTAATGTCTGCTTCAGAGACTCAAGAAGTGCAAGCTCCAGCTCCAGCACCAGTAATAACAGTTGACTTCAAGTCACTGTTATCAGTTTTTGATTCTCTTCACTTCAGCTGTCCACCAGCTCAGGAAGTTGAAGATCTGACTAAGGCCATTATGCCTATTGCTTACTGTGATCCCAGCCGAATTGCTTCTTATATCAATTCTCTTAAGGCTGAGGAAATTATTGTTTCTGATTGTGCTGTTGCTGCTACTGATATAGTTGCTGATGAAATTGTTGAGTCTGCTAAAATTGATGTGTTGCCTACTGTTAGTGATGTTCCTGCTGGTGCTGATATAATTGCTGATACAGTTTCTGATGAGATAGTTTTTGATGCTCCTGCTAAGCCTGCTGCTACTACTATTATATCCGAGAGTACTGCTTCCATCACTATTGCTGAACAAACTAAACAATAGGAGAAATATATTCAAAGGATTGATGAGCTTTATGATAATCCTCCAAGTTCAGACAGTGACCAACTCCATACTGATTCTGATGACTCTTCTGCAACTATTGCAAGGAAGAGGAAAGCAAGAAGCAAGGCACTGAAAAAAATTCCTCCAGAAAAAGTAAAAGATGACAATGATATACCTTATTACATTCTCCATGATTGTCTAATTTCTGAGCCTTGGATGAAATATTCCAGAAATCAACTTAAGGTCATGAAGAAAAGGAGAAAACTTGATAAGTATGAAAAGGGATCCTCCCAATTCCATCCTCCTCCTCCTCCAGATTCAGGATCTGGTGGAGGTTCAGTTTTTCAGTCTTCTTTTTCTGCTAGGCCAAGCTCTTACCAGTCACAAGATAATATCAACCAAGAGGCCAATAGCAAAGAGGATATCAGTCAAGGAGAGGTCAGTCAAGAGGCAGACAGAGAGATTACAGGACTCACTCCAGAAATCAAGCTAGGCAACACCCATATCAAAGGGAAGGACAAGGCCCTACTGATTCTACATTTGGTCCTTTCCCTTACAAGCTGAAAGATACAGTTGTCACTAGAGCTCCTCTTTCTGACTCAGTGGAATAAAACAGATTTGAACCTCCAGTTCCATTTGAAGACCCTGAGAACAATCCACTATCATGGACAGCCAGAATGAAAGAACTTGCAGCATTAGATCAGATCAAGAATGCAAGAGAGCAAGTCAGAGATACCTCTAACATCACAATACTATCAGAGCAGAGAAAGAAAGAATTAGAAAGATATTCTTCCAGAAAATTATTTGATCCTGAAAGCTACATGAAGCTGCATCCTGAGGCTGTCGTTCCAAGGCCAAAATCTCAAACCTCCTTAGGTGCAGATGATGATAGAAGATCCAAAAAGGAAGCCCTCAATCCCAATAAAGAAATTCTTTTCAAAAAGGGCAATGAGTAATTTGAGTAAGCTGATACTTATATCTATTTCTGACTGAATCTGTGATTCTTGCTGTGATTCTGCAATGCTCAACATGTGTTATCTGCATTATTGTTTCTTTTTTATTTTTAATTCTGATGTATGCTTGTTATTTCATATTCTGTCATGTAAATAGTAATCCTAACCCAAATATGGGGAGATTGTTGGAACACCCTATTACTAATTTGGGTAAGGATCACTATGTGCTTATGAATTTGTTTTGACCTTGCTGTATAGTCTGATAGGAAAATTAGAATGAGTCTTAGGGTTAGTACTTAGGTTTGAAAGCTTCCCTCAAGACCTTCTAAAGATCAGGATTCAGTGCTAAGGTCTAAGACAATTTTCGTCGAGCTCAGGTCGACGAATCGTCGAACTCCATTCGACGATCTTCGAGCTCAGGTCGACGTTCTGTCTCTAGTTGTTTTCCAAGTCTCTGAGCTCAGTTCGATGATCGTAGAGCTCAGTTCGACGATTTTTATTTCCAGTTTAAATCCAATCTCTGAGCTCAGTTCGACGATCGTTGAGCTCAGACCGACGATTTCTATGAGAGATCGACGATTTTAGGATTCAAATTCAGGACATTTATGGAATTTATTCAGACTTATTTTCAACATTTATGGCAAAGGATTTTGTAGCCGTTTCAATCAATCTGGAGCAAGTTTCAAGGAAGACTAATTGGAATGTTTCTTAAGGACTTTCCTCCCGAGGCAAATATCAGTTAAGGTAGTCATTTATGACTGACTAACGGCTATCAAGAAGTCAGAATCTTATATACTCCCTAGAGAATCATTCTGAAAATAAAGAACTGACAAGATTTGAAAAAGAATATATAAGAGAGAACAAGAAAATTATTCATCAAGAATTCATCTTCTGGGAATAGACTCAGAACACAAGGAACATTACTATAAAGGAGATCATCTGCTATTCTACTCCTTCAAGCATCAAGTGTTCAAAAGCTTCTTCATCAAGAACTCCAGACATCACACATTTCAGCATTTGCTAAAATCATCTATTGCTGGAGATCTGAAGCAACTGAAGGCCTATCACCCTAAGCAAAGCTCATCTTCCTGAACCCTTACAAATCTTAGGGGAGCTTTGACAACATCTTCCACTTGTCTTCTCTCAGATTATTGATAGAGAAGAACAACTCAACCTTTTTGTTTTTCTTTATTCCTTCTGTAAAAGGGTTTCTCAAAACTCCCTTCAAAAGTTTTGTGGCTGGTTTCTGAGACCTTGTCAAAACTCAGTGGTGGAAAGACACCTTATCAAAAAATCTAGGTTTGGTTTTTGAGCACCTTATCAAAAGCTCATTGGTGCCCAAGACACCTGATCAACTATTCCTACAGTGGATTCCTACCTAGGGTGATTGAAGAGTGGATGTACCCAAGTTGTTGGGGAACCACTATAGCTCCTTGTGTCATCTGGCTTGCTGTGTTTTGTTTTTGTTGTGTGCTGTGATTTCTTATTTCTTGCTTCTTAGTTTTTCTTTTTGCAAGCACCTTACACGTATACATAAATCAAGACTTTCACTGCTTTACAGTTTTAAATT
The DNA here is from genome assembly GCA_039513925.1 of Platanthera zijinensis. Classification (NCBI taxonomy): domain Eukaryota; kingdom Viridiplantae; phylum Streptophyta; class Magnoliopsida; order Asparagales; family Orchidaceae; genus Platanthera; species Platanthera zijinensis. The sequence goes on from CM077091.1 coordinate 86,177,204, forward strand.
GTAAATTATTTTAAAATACTCTATTCACCCCCCCCCCCCTCTAGAGTAAAGGTAGATCTTACACTCACTTTCACAACATACTCACAGAGTATTACAGAGAAGGAAATCTAGAGCACTAAAACAGATCCTGATCATTTAGAACTTTTTGCTGTGTGCTGAAAACATTTCCGTTCTTTTCCTTGTTAATCCTGAAATCTGAAGAAGAACATTCATCACAAATCAAGAGTCTTCTTCATCTTCAGAGCCTAAAATCTTCAAAGACATCCATTCAACATCAGTCTACTGGATTCCTAGACATTGACAGAACAAGGCTGAAGACCTACACCATGAAGCAAAGCTCCAGTCTTCCTGAACCATTCAACATCTCAGGGAGAGCTTTGTTAACATCAAAGATCCACTAGTCTTCTCTATTGATTAGAGAAAGAGAAGACACCATCACCTCCTCTCACCTCCTGTAAAAGGGTTTTAACTCCCTTCAAAAGTTAACCACTTTGTTGTCAAGTATCCTGATCAAAAGACTTGGGTTGGTTTTTGGGCACCTGATCAAAAGCCTAAAGGGTTGTGATATCTCCCTATAAATAGATATTGTGGTGGCAGTGACCGGATCAAAACCTACTTGTGGATTCCTACCAGGGTGGTAGAAGAGTTAATGTAACCAGTTGGGGAACCACTATAAAATTCTTGTGTTGTCTGGTTGTGCTCATTTTCTATTTATTCTTACCGTGGCTGTGATAGATAGAATAACTTAGCCAATTTTTTCTTTTCTTTACATATTATTGGTATCACATACTTTCACTCTGATATAAAAGTTTAAAATAGCCAAAAATTTTAATACTCTATTCCCCCCCCCCCCTCTAGAGTAAGTCAGATCTAACCCCTCCTTTCAGAGGTGAGTATGGCGAAGATGGAAGAGTTGCGGGAAAGCCTAGTGGCCTACGAGACCCGCTTCTACATGATCCAAGAGGTGGAGCAACGCCAAGAAATGACCGACCATCGCGTCGACCTCTTCGGCCAGGAGCTAGCAGGCATGCGCGCGAGCATGAGGTCTGTAGGATGGATAGCAAGGATGGAGGAGCAACTACGGCGAGGCAACGATGCGATCGAGGTGGCCACAGAGCACTTTCGGCAAGCTTGCGAGTTGGGATGGGCTGGGCGATATCAACATCCTCCGGATCGACCTCCTAAATCTTAGGAATTTTTTATTTATTTGACATTTGAATTCTCATTTGGCGATTTGTAAAGGACAATTTGATTTGTAATAAGCGAGTTTGTATCTCGTGCTTATTATGCCAAGCTTTTTTGTGATTGTCGTTTGCTTTGTCTTCTTTCTGCAATGCCTTGGTTTCTGTGCAGGTTCTGGCGAGCTTGCAAGTTTCTTGAGGGCTCTGTGCGAGATAGGGCTCGTGTTTAGGCTAGATCTAATGGTTACGACGTTACTTAGGTGGATAATCACCTAAGCAGGAAATACACCCCCTGGCCTCTGCCTATAAATAGAAGGGGTAGGTGAGACTTTAGTACGCTGTTGTGATTTCTGACTTTTGCTCGTGAGTAACTGCCCTTGCTCGCGTCTTCCTCTTCTTTCTCTCCCTACTCGCACTTCCTTTCTCGCACTCTCAACTTGCTCAGGATAGTTGGAGATGACGCCAATGCTCGCCGACAGGCTCGCGCCATTAACTTCACTGAAGCAGTCTTCAAGAAATCCGCAACCTTTGAGAGAGATCTGGAAGAGTTCAAACAACGATATCTTCTAGAGGGATACTTGGCCAAGCTCCTCGCCCGAAACGAGCGACTAAACACCTACATAGAAGGTGGATTGGTCCTATCCCTTCGCCACTTTGAAGTCGTCCTGCGACATTCATTGTGGCCCGAATATCGCCAAATCCTGCGATATTTCGACCTCGTGCCTGCCCATATTAACCCCAATGGAGTGGCGATCATCATGGGCTTCTTATACTTTGTTCGGGAAGAGAGTATAGCGTTTGACCTCTCTGTCTTCTGGAAGGTCTTTGCCTTCACCGCGACCTCGAAGGGGGTCGTCTTCTTCAGCAGCCACGTCTGCACGCTGGTTGGGACGACGAACAAGGTCCATCGATGGAGCGAGTTCTTGGTTGCCATCACAGTGACTTCGAAGGCGTGCTTGGAAGGCCGCATCAGCCCGCCGACGTCGCCTTCCTCCCGCCAATTTTGGAAGGTGCACGCGAGAAGCTGGTTGAAGCTTTCCGCAGACGCCGATTTGACGTCATCCACTGGCGCATCAATGTTAATGTGCTCGATGAGGTTCTCTCCTGCGAAGGTATGAACTCGCGAGATTCTGACATACTCGTCAAGACGTCGCCGAACTGTTTGAATACTGTAGACTATTTTTCAATTTGTAGAGGCTCGCGAGCTCCCGCAGAAGCCACTGCCTATGATGAAAGAAGTTTCATCCTCGCGCCAGGAGACCTCGAACTTCCCTGCCGAGGTCGAGGAGATCTCGCCTCCCGCAGTCCATCTGCTCGCCGATGGCGAAGGTCGTGCATGCAAGAGCAAGCTCTCTAAGGGGAATGGAAAATCCAAGTCTCCCAATCATGCGAGCAAGCGCGCAATGGTTTCCCGGCAACTGTTTGATGATAGGAAGTCGCCCGCCGAGGTCGGGGAGCCTTGCTGCCACCCGAACTTCAACCTCAGGAGAGGGGGTAGGGACGCCTATGGGTTCCCACTGGTGTCATGGTCGGAAGTTGAGCATCGGGTATCATTGAGCACTAACCTCCCCTCCTAGTCGGAAGATTGGGAAGACAAGGGGGAGGCGTTCGACGTCCTTCACGCCCTATATGGGCGAGCCGATGCCGAGTCGATGCTGGAGTTGAGCCTGAAGGTGCTCGTCCATCAGACTTCTCGCTCCGTGCTGCGAGCTACCGACTTGGGGCACTACACGGCGAGGAAGCTGCTCAAAATGCAAGAGGCGTTGAAGTTCGTCACCCAGAAGGCGATCAAGCTGGGGATGGAATCCGTCCGCTGGAAGGATTACGAGGTTAGTCGCCTCCTTGACGCGACTTAGTTGTCTCCGTACTTGATAATTTCTCTGCCTGTTGGCTGACTGATTCTAGCAGGCCACCGAGATCGAGATGGAGAAGAAGTTCTTTGAGCTCAAGCTAGAACTTGCCAACACCAAGGACAAGCTGGAGACTTCTCAAATCTGGGCCACCGAGCAAGCAACTCGCCTGGAGGCTGTCGAAGGTCGCCCGGGTCCTTCCGGTGCCCGCACACCTGAGCCACAGGAGGTGGCGTCCCCACACAAGATGGGCAATAAAATCAGGATGCAGGGGATGAGATGCCCGCTATCTATCGCGGGATAGTGCGAGCATCTGGGTAAGCCGTCCTCGCCAAGCTGAGGATGGACGGATTCCTCGATACGGAGGCCGACCATTTGACGGTTTTGGACCTCATCCCCTTCCTTCTCTCCTAGGAGTCAAATTTGCCTGATTGGGTCTATCCTCGGCTTCTAGCTCCAGTAGAGGCAATAACGACAGCAGCTGCAGAGAGAGCAGTGGCAGCAGCGACGATGAATAAGATGGCGAGGATGATGCTGAAGATGAGGAAGATGTTGTCATTGAAGTTGAGGAGTACAAGCCAGATACCGACAACTATGAGTCATAGTCGGTCAGCGACCTCCTGCGTCCAACTTATAGAGAGAATTATATAACTTGGACATTTTTGTAATCTTTGTAAAACTTGCTACATTAATACATGAGTTCTTCAACAATGTTATTCTTCTTTCACTTGTATACTCGCATGCTCGTTTGTTGATGATGCTCGCTAGGCTCATAGGCGCAGAGAGATTGAGAGCTCGACATGCGCTTACTCACACATAGATGTCGTTCATACTCATGTCATCTTCGGTCGCGCATACCTGGTTGCTCCACCACATACTCACACCTTGTTGTTCGCACATTAATGCTCGCGCCGCACTTCAAAAGTTGGGGGCAACATGTGGGACAAGTAGTCGTCCTGAAGGAGAGGAGCTTGTGTAGGTACTAAGACTACGGTAACTCCACCGCTTAAGGACCTTCCCCAACGCTAAAGTAATTCGACCTGTTGTTCAGGAGGTAGCCAAAAGATTTAGGTGCATCAATATTCATGAGAACTTAGGGAAATTCCAAAGAGACGCCGATCTTTCTTTCGTCGAGTTGGGAGGTTGGCATCCAGACCTATTTCTAATAGTTCCTCCAGTCGGAGAAGAGATGCAATCAGGGGTAGCTAGGCCGACATACAAGGGGGGAGCTTATCCCGTCAATGAAAGGGCTCGGTCTTACAAGGATGCTTAAATCCCGAGACATCATCCCATCGCCCACCCTGGGCTAATTTAGGAGAATTAGGTCGAAAGCTCGTGCCCCAATTCAACTTTGAAGATCTTTTCCAACTTTGGTATTGGCTACCAAGGCCAACATACAAGCGAAGGGAATTGGCCCTTGGGGGGTCCCATAAGACTCATACACTCGAGTCCACCATCCATCTGCGAACTTGTATTCCTCATAGCTTAGTAGGTCAGCCTGCTTTGACATCAACATAGACGCATCCTGTTTTGTAGGACTAACAATCGCTAAGAGCGGGCCTTTTGGTCTTCTCAAAGACCGATGATGCCTTTTTACAAGACATCACTTTGTGAGGTCGATCCTCCATTGAGTTTAGTAGGTTAGTTTCTAGACCTATTTCTAATAGTTCCTCCAGACAGAGGAGAGATGCAATCAGGGGTAGCTAGGCCAACATGCAAGGGGGGAGCTGATCTTGATCGTCAATGCATGGGCTCGGTCTTACAAGGATGCTTAAATCCCGATGCATCGTCCGCCCTGGGCTAATTAGGAGAAAGTGGTCGAAAACTCATTTCCTAAATTGATGGTGGAGTCGGAATTCATTGTTCCTAGCTATCTTGAGATGAATCAATACAAAGAAGACAACTCGCAACCACCCGTGGCTCTGGGGGCGAGGTAATATATATTAAAAAGTGATTTAAAAGAATGATTACAAGTTACCACTAAGGGTAAAACCTTTTCTGGTCATCCCCGCTCCAAGTGCTTCCTAGTTGTTCTCCTTCCTGGTCCTGCAGACGATAGCTGCCAGAGGCTAGGGCTTCCTGGACGTTGAAAGGTCCGGGATGCTGTTTGCAAACTGCAGCTCACCTTCCCATGACGTCCACCTGCTTCATGACCAGGTCTCCTGCTAGTAAATGCTTGAGGCGGACATTCTTGTCGAAGTGCTTGGCAATATGCCTTTTGATTTCCTCCTGGCAGATGGAGGCTAAGTCGCGGAGTTCCTTGATGTAGTCCAGAGAAAGCCTTTGAGCATCTTCATTTTCCAAGAGCCATTCTTCACTTCCTTCTCCTGCTGCTATGACTCTTGGACTCCGAACCTCAAACTCTACTGAGATGAGTACCTCGGACCCATGGGATAAATTAAAGGATGTTTTCCCCGTGTCCGAGATATGAGTTTTTCTCAGAGCTCATTGGACCGAGGGGAGTTGCTCTGCCCAACTCCCTTCAGATTAGTAACCTTCTTCTTCAAGAGGTTGAAGACCAACTTGTTGGCGGCTTCCACCTGTCCATTGCTTCGAGGATGATGTACAGAGGTGAATCGAAGATCAGTCCCTAGCTAATTGCAGAAGTCCTCCAGCTCTAAGGATGCAAACTATGGACCGTTGTCGTTGACGATGGAGAGAGGAATCCCAAACCTACAGACAATCTCTCCCCAGATGAAGTTCTTCACGATCTGAGAAGTGGTCTTGGCTAAGGCCTTTGCCTCGATCCACTTGGAAAAGTAGTCAATCATGGATAGAATGAACTTCCTCTAACTGTTATCTTGAAGACAAATGCCGATCAAGTCCATTCCCCAGATGGCAAAAGGCCAAGGGGCGGTGATCGAGCGAAGATGCATAGCTGGCTGCAACTGAAGAGGCACAAAGAGCTGACACTTTGGGCACTTTTTTGAGAAAGCCTCGACATCCTTCCGGATGGTCGGCCAGAAGTAGCCGTGCCTTAGAATCCTCTGCTCCAGAGTTTGGGTCCCTGAGTGGCTGTCGCACTCTCCTGAATGGTTCTCCTCCAAAACTTGAGGAATTTCAGCCTCTGACAGGCACCTGGCTAAGGGGCCTGAAATAGTCTTGCGATAAAGCTCCCTCTTGTAGCAGGTAGTAGGCATCCTTGAACCGGAATTTCCTCTAACCTCCTTCACTTGTAGGAAGCCGACATGTTGTTAAGAACGTAATAAACAGATCTTTCCAAGAAACTCTATGCTCGATCTCCATCATCTACCCTTCCTTGATGGATGGTCTAAACAACTCAATCACTGTCCCCCTGGCCCGGGGGCCATACTTGGCAAGATAGTCTGCCTCTGAATTCCCCTCTCGGGGTACATGCTGAACGAAGAAGAAGTGAAAGCCCCCGATCAACTCTTTGACTTTGACCAAATACTTCTGCAGGGTGGGATCATGCACCTCAAACTCTCCTCTGATCTGTGACGCAACCACCATTGAGTCGGTGAAGGCCCTAAGATCCTGGATCCTCAACTCCCTGGAAAGATGCAAGCCTGCCACAATGGCCTCGTACTTCGCCTGATTGTTCGTGACGGGGAAGAGGATCTCAACTGCTTGCTCGATCTAGTTCCATGTGGGCTTACTAGCACTACTCCGGCTCCCACAAAATACTTTCCTAAAGCCCCGTCCACGAAAATATTCCAAGAGACTGGGCAGGAATAGCCTTCGTCTCCTCCTACCTCGACCGAGAAGTAGGCCAGGAAGTCCGTCACTGCCTGGGCCTTGATCGCTACCCTTAGAGAGTAAGAGATATCAAACTCGTTGTGCTCCACCGCCCACTTTGACAACCTGCCAAAATGCTCCACTCCATCCAAGATGCTACAGAGCGGATGATCTGAGGCGACCTTGATGGAGTGAGCCTGACAATATGGGCGGAGTCTACGAGCTGAGACCACCAAGGCAAAAACCAACTTCTATTGGATAGGATACCTCGTCTCTACCTGCCGCAACACTTTACTCACATAGTAGATGGGGAGCTGCTTCTTGCCTTCCTCTCTAACCAACACGGAACTAACCGTCTCTACTCCCACTCTGAGATAGAGTAAGAAGTCTTCACCTCCCTGTGGGCCTTGGAGGAGAGGAGCTTGTGTTAGCTGCTGCTTTAGCTTCCCAAAAGCCTCCTCACACTTTGCGGTCCACTCAAACTTCTAGTTGCCTCGGAGAGTCTTGACGAACGGAGAACACTTCTCTCCTGCCTTAGAGAGAAAATGGCTAAGGCCTGCCAGCCTTCCGGTTAACCTATACACTTCCTTGAGATCCTTCGGGGATGCCATCTCCAGAATGGCTTTGACTTTGTCCGGGTTAGGTTCCACCCCCCCCCCCCCCCTCGAGTAAGGAGGTGACCTAAGAACTTTCCCCTTCCTGCTATGAAGACGCACTTGGCCGGGTTGAGTCTCATCTTGTATTTCCTCAGGGTGCAAAAGTGTCCACCATATCCTTTATGTGCTCCGCGACGCTCTTGCTCTTGAAAAGGAGATCATCCACATACACTTCGAGGTTCCGCCCTTCTGCTCCTTGAAGACTTAGTCCATCATCCTCTAGTACGTCGCATCTTGGTTCTTTAGCCCGAAGGACATCATTTTATAGCTATAGCAGCCATTACTGGTGATGAAGGAGACGTCGCGGTAGTCGGGGGGATGCATCCGGATCTGGTGATAACCTAAAAAGGCATCAAGGAAACTCATTACAAGAAACCTGACGATTAAATAAACTAGCACAACGATTTGAGGCAATGGGTTACAATCTTTTGGGAAGGCTTTATTTAACATAAAAAAGTCAATACATATACGCCAGGCCCCTCTGGGCTTCTTCACCATTATAATATTGGAAACCCAGCCATGATATTGGATCTCCGAAACAAACCCTGCCTCCAGTAGCTTCTCCACCTCCTCTCTAATCGGACCGGCCAGCACAGTGGCGCTCTTCCTCTGCTTCTGACGGACGAGGGTAATCTTGGGATCCAAGTTGAGGCGATGGCATGCAAAATCGACAACAATCCCTAGCATCTTTACAGCGCTCCAGGCGAAGATGTCCACGTTCTCTTACAGACACGTGACCATCTCCAGCTTTCCTCCTGTCATTAGAGATACTCCAACCTTCAACAACCCCGACTCTCCCCTCCGGGAGATCACTTCCAGCTCCTCCAGCTCCTCAGCATCCCTCATGCCTTCCTCACTCTCCAGCAGCTTCACCAACCTCTCTGCGTCCTTCATCCAGCTGATGGTACTGATTGCATTCAGGTAGCACTCCCTGGAAGGTCTTGGATCGCCCCTGATCCTCACTTGGACGTCTCCCCGGCAGTACTTTAGGCATGGATGGTAGGAAGAAGGGACAACCTTGAAGTAGTTGGTGAGGGTACGCCCAAAGAAAGTGCTATAGCAGCTCGGCGCGTTGACGATGACAAAGCGACATCAGATTGAAGTTCCACCAAGGGTGACCAGAAGGTCCACTCCTACTTCAACCTCTTTCTTCTCTCTTAAGAAGCCAAAGAGGGGTCCGTCTGTAGCTTGGACCCTAGATGCTTCTACCTGAATCCCGACAAAGGTCCTCTTGAATATCACATTCACCGAACTCCCATTGTCCACTAGGATTTGGTCGATGGTGAAGTCCTCGATGGCAGCTTGGATGACAAGGGCATCATGGAAGGGGTTCTCATTCCCCAACATGTCCTCCTCTGAGAAGGTGATCTTATACAATGGCAGCGGGACATGAGAGGTCGAGGCGACGCTCTGAGAGGCGAAGCTCTTCTAATAGATCTGGTCGAGACTTCCCTTACGAGAAGCTCCGAGTCCAGCCCTGTCATTAATCACTCCGACATGCCCACCTCCTGGGCCATGGATCAACTCTCCGAGAACTCCTTGGTTTTACCCAGTCCTCGTTCCTCCTCTTTACCGGAGCTTGGAACGCTACCGATCTCGCGGTCGCTTCCTACCTCGGCTTCTCCCTCTCCGCTACCCCAGCTTCCAGTCTCCTCCTCGCTTCCTAAAACTCTAGGCAAGCCAAAGTCCCATACCCCTCTACCAGATATATGTCATAGTAGAGTGGAATATAAGCCTCCTGGCGCCTCGCCCTTCGCACCTCCTGCCTACAATGCTTATTGCCCTGACGGATAATGGCCATCGCCTCTCCTCTTCCTTCTTCTCGACCTCCACCCGCCGACGATCATTCCTCTCCTACTATTGGAATCGTCTCTCTTCTCCTCTTCTCTCCTGAGCCTCCATGGGCCTCCTCTCTTCTTTCCTTCGAGGCCTCTCCTGCCTCCTCCAATTTACTGCCCTCCTAGGCTCTTCTCTCTTCCTTTGTTCCTCTCTCCTCCTTGGCTCCTCCCTTCTTCTCTCCACCTGTATCTCCGGCAGTCTTCCAGCCCTCAACTCCGAAGTTCCTCCTCTTCCCCTTCCCAACGGCTCATCCCCGTCTAGCCGTGACAAAACATCTTTGTTCTTCTCCTCCCCTTGGACGAACGTATTCTCCCTCTACACTATCTCCTTAAAAGACCTTGGGGGTTTGGACCCCATATCCATGCTGAAGAGAACCTACTTTAGGCCAAACTTTAGGGCCAACATCAGAGTGAAGTTGTCCACCTACTCCACCTCTAAAATCTTATCCTGGAAACGGTCGATGTAGTGGCCAAGACTCTAATGCTGCCCCTGAGCAATCTTGAAGAGAGAAGTTTCCTCCTTCTTCCTTTTCTTGGACGTCGCAAACCTTGTCATAAGGCACCGACATAGATCTGCGAAGTAGTAGATAGAATCAGATGGCAACTGGTGGAACCATTCTCTTGCATTCCCCTTGAAGGTGATTGAGAAGAACCTGCACGCGAAGGCGTCTGACATGTTGTGGATGGACACCACATCATCAAACCACTGGAGATGCCTGACCGGGTCATCTCTTCCTGAGTAGTAAGTGAGGACTGGCTCTCGGAATCCCTCGGGAACTAGGGCTACGTGGATCTCGTCACAGAAGGGGATCCTCCCTCCCTGGCAGTGATGAGTTTCATCCTCGCTGGTACCATCCTCATTTTCGCTCCACTGGCGAGTAACATGGTACCTCGTGAGTGTGGCGAGTATCATGGTACCTCGCCAGCGATTTTGGATCCCGAAACCTGATCCCTTGGCTTCTTGCCGGGTAGTTCCGCGACTGCATGGGTCGCTCCCTCTTTCCCATGCTCGCTTCTTCCCATGTCGCCTCGGTGGCACTTCCTAGTTCGACAGTGTCATGCAATGGGGCGAGGTATCCGTGACATCGGGGCGATGAGGGAGCCCTGAGAGGATGGTCCTCTCGATCCTCCTCACAAACTCCTCGAACGCAACTACCTTCACAAACTCTCTACATCGCGCCGAGTTACCAACTCCCGCCGAATTTTCGACTAACTCTCCTTGCTTGATTTCACTCACCATCTTGCCTATCGGCGAAGCTTTACCTCCTTGGCTGCATTCCATGCTCACCGCACCAAGTGTTGAAGCCGATAAAATTCCCCACTCCAAAAATCGGATCAAGGCATCCTAAGGTTTCTGAATCAACGGGTAGACTCGAAGATTAGCGGGCTAAAGCATGGAAGTCTCCAAACAAATAGGACCCTAGGTGCTGCGGCAGTGAGGTCCCACCACGTACCTGAATGCTTAAAAGAAGCAAGCCCTCCACAACCAAGGATAGTCGAGCAGGGTACGAGGGAGACTAGCTGATAACTAAATCACGACAAATTATAGGAGGATAGTCGCTAAATCGCGACTTAGTCTCTGAGAAAAGGGATTCACAGGCTAAGCTAGTGTCCAAGACAAGAGTCTGAGATCTCAGCGAGATTCCAAAGACTTTTTCCTCGTACCCATGGGGTCCTTTTTATAGGGAAATCCTTGGAGGGGTCTAATTTATAGCCCCACCCCTCGGCGACTAGGTGAATTCCTGGAGGAGCTCGCACGGTTGGTCAAGTATCATGCCTAGTCTCCTACCTGGCGAGTATGCAAGGAGAGCTCGCCATACTCCCCCAGGCCTTCTGCTGCTTGGCGTGTTGACTCTGGCCTCTGTCTTGACTTGTTGACTTTGACTTCAGATGACCTAGATCTGTAGGGTCCATCTTTGACGAATATTGGTTGTACACCCGGTTGATCTGCTAGGCCACCACCATGGAATCCATGAGCAATTAAACATTATTCACCCCCAGCTCCCTTGCTAGCCAAGGCCCTGCTATTACAACGTCATACTCCGCCTGGTTGTTGGTAATTGGGAAGTTAACGACCACCGTCTGCTCGATCTTTGTTTCATGGGGGCTCTCCACAATCACTCCTAACCCCAAGGAATGCTTGCTCGAAGCGTCATATACCATCACCTTCCAAGGAATCGGGCGGGCGAGCTCTGCCTCTGCTACCTCGACCACATAATCAGCCATGAAGTCGGCCATCGATTGAGACTTGATCGAGAGGCGGGGAGCAAAAGATATATCAAATTCTCTCAACTCCACCGACCACTTTGCCAACCTTCCCGAGTGCTCCACCACCTCAAAGATGTTGCCGAGGGGATGGTCAGTCACCACTCGGATGGAGTGTGCCTGGAAGTAGGGACGGAGCCTCCGAGCCAAGATAACCAGGGAAAAAGCCAACTTCTCTAAAATCGGGTATCAGAGCTCCGCCTTCCTCAAGACCCTGCTCACATAGTAGATGGGTAGTTACTTTTTGCCCTCTTCCCAGACCTGATCGGAGCTCAGGGCCTTGGCCCCATCACCAAGGTACAGGGACAGATCTCCTCCCTAATTCGGTCCCTAGAGCAGCGGAGCCTGGGTTAGCTACCTCTTTAAGTCTTGAAAGGCTCCCTCGCACTCCTCAGACCATTTGAATTTATGTCCCCCTCTCAACGCTTTGAAAAAAGGTGAGCACTTCTCTCCATCCCGGGAGAAGAACCTGCTCAGCCCCGCCAGCTTCCCTGTGAGGTGCTGGACTTCCTTGGCGTTCTGAGGTGACCCCAACTCCATGATTGCCCAAACCTTATCTGGGTTGGGCTCCACTCCTACGGGAGTGAGGAGGTGGCCTAGGAACTTCCCCCTACTTGCCCCAAAGACACACTTCAAGGAGTTTAGCCTCATTTTATATTTCTGCATGGTGCCGAAGGTCTCTTCCAGATCTTGGAGGTGAGATTCAACATCTCGACTCTTGATTATAAGATCATCAACATACACCTCCAGGTTCCTCCCCTTCTGGTCTTGGAATACCCGGTCCATCATCCTTTTATACGTTGTCCATGCATTTTTTTAGCCCAAAAGGTATCATTTTATAGCAGTAGCACCCGTCCCCGGTGATAAAGGAGACTTCTTTTATGTCGGGCCGGTGCATCCTGATTTGATGATAACCTGAAAAAGCATCTAAGAAACTCATTGGAGAGAAACTGACGACTGAGTCAACCAGCTAATCGATCCGAGGAAAGGGGTAGCAATCTTTAGGACATGATTTATTCAAAAGAGAGAAATCTACACACGTCCTCCAGCGACCGTCTCCTTTTTTAACCATTACAACATTGGAGACCCAGACTGGATACTAGGTCTCTGAAACAAATCAAAACTTGAGGAGCTTAGACACCTCCTCTCTGATGGGCTCGACTAGATTATCTGCGGTAGACATCTTCTTTTGTCGGATGGGGAAGGCCTCCGAATCCAGGTTGAGGCGGTGTCAGGCGACGTCCGCATCGATCCTGGGCATGTTCGCCGCGCTCCATTAAAAGACATCCACGTTCTTCGGAATGCATTCCAGCATTCTCCCCCGGTCCTCTGGACTCAGCCCCTCCCTGATCCGCACCTTTTCCACACTGCATTATCGGGAGAGAACCTCCATCTCCACCACCTCTTTTGCTTCCTCCAGCCGGGATTGCTCCACCCACTCGCCAGCAGCCCTCTCGCCTGGGACTGAAGCTTCCTCCTCCTCGGCTTCCTCCACGGCCATCACCTTAACCCGCTTCTCCAGAACCTCCTCCGCCACCTCTATACGGGTGTGTACATCTTAATCCTCCACCTCCATCTCCTCTGCTTCCTCCCCAGCCTCCTGCCGAGATGCTTCCTCCATCCACCTCTCCATCTCATCGGCTCCCTCATGCCAAGAAATGGTGTTGATCGATGTGACTTAGAATTCCCTTGCCACCTAGGGGTCTCCGCAGACCTAGACTTGAATGCCTTCAACATTGAACTTCAGACGTTGATGGAAGGAAGAAGGTACGCAGCGGAAGCGCTGATGAGGGGCCGCCTGATGATCGCATTATAACAACTAGGAGCTTCCACAATGACAAACCTGTAGTTTCTAGATTGCGCCCTAGAGTAACATGGAGTCCCACTCCTCCTTCTACCTCCTTCCTTTCCCCAGAAAATCAAAACAGAGGCCCATACAAGGCCAACACCATCCTTAACTCCACCTTTATCGTGTCGAACTCCTTGAAGATGATGTTGACCGGGCTCCCATTGTCAATGAGGATCCGAGAGACAGAATTTTTTTGCCAGCAGCCTGGATCACCAGCGCGACGCAAAATGGATCCTCATGATCCGGTACATCCTTCCTCGTGAAGATAATCATCTCATATGGGGGTGGAGTTAGAGACGTCGAAGCAACGCTCTAGCGATACATGGTATGGAGGCTCGCCTTGTGGGCGTCTTCGACTCCCCCGCATGGATCACCCTGATCCCTCCTCGGCCCTCTACATAGGCCCTATCCTCACACCTTCCCCCCTCTGGGAAAGACCTCTTCAATCAGCACCTCTCGACTAGGCTATTGTTGCTGTTGCTCCTTAGTTCCCATCAACTCAAGGAACTCCGGGCACGTGGTCGTGGCATGGCCCTCCTCCTGATGGAAATTGCAGTATGGTAGCTCCATCCTTCCTTCCTGCCTTCTCCTCTGACCTTTACTCCTTCTCCCTAGGGTTATCATGATAGCCTGATGGTGATTGGTGAGAGGAGTTCTCTGGCCCTGCCACAAGCCTTGAGGGTTGAACTGACCCTGCCCTCCTTTGCGGTTATCCCCTCCGTGGAAACCTTGCCTCTGGCCTTGGTCGTTCCACTCCTGCTGCCTCCAGCCGAGCCGATTGTTCGTCTCTTGGCGGCCCCACATCGGCTTTTGATGTTGTTGCTCCCTCTGCTTGGGCATGGACCTCCTGGCCTCCTTCCCCTTGCCACCTCCTGGCTCCTTCTCCTCCTATGTGGACCACTTGGACAACTTCTTTGTGAAATCTTGGTTCGACACCTCCCCGTCGAACTCCCTCGCTGCTCTCTTCATCAACTCCTCAAAGGAGAGAGGAGGGACCCTATTCAACTCCATTCTGAAGAACCCATACTATAACCCTAGGGTGAAGGCCACCATGAGGGTGTTCCCTGGCATCTCCTGAACCTAGAGGACCTCCTCTTGGAACTAGTCCATATAGCTCCTTAGAGTCTCGTTTACCCCCTACTTGATGAGGAACAGTGACTTTGACTCCCTCTTCTTCTTCTTGGAAGTGGTGAACCTCAGCAAAAACCCTCGGTACAGGTCCTCGAAACAGGAGATGGAACTGCTCAAAAGCTGGTGGAACTAATCTCTCTCCTTCTCCTTGAGGGTGATGGTGAAGAGCCTGCACTTGAACGCATCCGACATCTTCCTGATCGAAACCACATCCTCGAAGCATTGGATGTGTTGAACCGGGTAATCCCTCTCGATGTAGTAGGACATCTCCGACTCACGAAACCCCTTTGAAACTGGGGAGGATGAGACCAACTCATTGAAGGGGATACCATCCACTGCTAGGCGAGCCGGGCGATCTCGCGCCTCCGCCTCGCTAATTCGGCCTGCACTTGTTGAGCCGGGGAACAGAGTTCACCCCAGCAGATCTCGCTCGCCGCCTTCCTCTGATACCTCCTTCCCAGGTCTCCTGACAGGGTCATTCTTGCCAAGGGTTGGGGCTACTACAACTGGGATAGCTGGTGTTGAGCACTCGGCACAAGTGTCGAGTGCGTACATGATGAGGTTCCGCATCTCTTGTAAAAAATCCTCAAACATGACGAGAGTGGCGAGAGGGGGAGGGGGTGGCGAGTTGGCCTGGTCAGAACCTTGACCTTCACCTCCAGTCATTGAGCTCGCTAGGTTTTTGGTGCTGATCACGCTCCTCGCTCACCGCACTAAAAAAATTAAAACTGAAAATCAGCTTCTTGTGGAATCCGGACCCTTGGGGAAGAAGTGACCGCACACTTACTTTGACTAGAAAGATTGGCTGACCGAAGACTTAAAATGGGGAACTGACCCAAGGCTCTAGCACGGAGGTCCCACCACACACCCTGAAGATCTTAGAGTACCTTCCCTCCTTAGCCGGTGCTAAGCAAAGGGCACCTCAGAAAGCGCTATAAGATAAGAGAGCAAGAGAACTGGAAAGCTTGCCTTCTGAGGTACCCCCTTGGGCATATTTATAGTTTTAAAAACCTGGCCTACAAATAGCATAACTCTGCTATTATGAATGGTTATATGCAGCCAAAAGTTGTCTTCCAATAGTCAGACTCCGCTGTTCTGGAAGGCTATATGCAACACTACAATGACATCCAGGTAATTTTACCTCTGGACCTAACTGGGTGAGTGACCCATGAAGGTGCAACTCGCCTAAAAGGGCGAGTGCTGGGTAAGCCATGCACTTGCCTCCACGGCACCGCATTATGGGCGAATGCTATTCTGGAAGGGTCTCGCATCACTAAACACCAAGTGAGTTGAAGGCATTGACAGAGCCAACCTCATTCAATGTAGACGAGTTGAAGGCATCGACAGCACTCGCCCCACTCAACGCTAAGGAACTGAAGGCGTCGACTACACTCGCCTCACTCAACGTCAAGGAAGTGAAGGCGTTGACAGATCCAGCCTCACTAAACGCCAGACGAGCTGAAGGAATCAATAACACTCGCCTTCCTCAACGCCAAGGAACTGAAGGCATTAACAGAGCGAGCTGAACTCAACGCAGGCAAGCTGAAGACGTTGATAGAGACAACCTCACTCAATGCCAGGCTAGCTGAAGGCATCGACAAAACTTGCCCAAATCAATGCCATGGAACTGATGGCATCGACAACACTCTCCCTACTCAATGCCAAGGAACTAAAGGCATCGAGAACACTCGCCTCACTTAATGCCAAAGAACTGAAGGCGTCAACAGCACTCGCCTCACTCAATGCCAAGGAACTGAAGGCATCGACAACACTCACCCCACTCAATGCCAAGGAACTGAAGGCATTGACAACACTCGCCTCACTTAGTGCCAAGGAATTAAATGCATCGACAACACTCGCCTCACTCAATGCCAGGGGACTGAAGGCATCGAAATAGTGAAAAAATGAGAAGAAAAGCAATTAAGAGGTAAATAACCGCAAATTTTATTGCTCCAAAAAAGTAAGAAATACATAGGTATGCCCCCTTATTTATAGAAAATGGAGGAGATGAGAGAATACAACACATGATGTGGGACTAAATACAAGTCGAGCGGACTGAGCGGTTTGACATTCCCAAATCGCTCACTATAAAAGCCATAATATTACAACCTCCAGATACAGGAGAGAGACCACCAGACAGGCCGCTAAGCTGCACCTGCGGATTGCCAACAACCCACAGTGCAGCTAAGCATTATGCTGAAGCTGCGGC
Source organism: Platanthera zijinensis (assembly GCA_039513925.1). Lineage (NCBI taxonomy): Eukaryota > Viridiplantae > Streptophyta > Magnoliopsida > Asparagales > Orchidaceae > Platanthera > Platanthera zijinensis. The sequence goes on from CM077091.1 coordinate 86,193,879, forward strand.
AAGACATCTGACCGCATACCGCGGGATGTTATTAGACCGCTGAGAGGATAAGCCTTGGACCAGTGTTATATAACTCCACCAGACAGCTGTGGCGTGTCTCCTAACCGCTGAGGCGCACACCAGACCGAACACTGCGGCTTCGACTAAAAACATCATCCAGACAGTCCACTGAGGACATCCACTAGAAGACCGACAAGACAGGCCGTTGCGGCTAGTTCGGCTAACCGCCCGAACTGATTTCCAACATACTGAATCATCTCAGCAGCCCGCTGAGGCTACCTACAAGAAGGCTGGCTGGACAGGCTGCGGCGACTAGTTCGGCTAACCGCCTGAACTGAGTTCCAACACTCCCCCTCAAGTTGGAGCATATATATCAACCATGCCCAGCTTTACACAAACCTCTGTGAATGAAGTAACCAGTTTCGTGAAGTAATCTGCGAGCTCTTTATCAAAAGTAACGAACAGAGTGTATATCTGATTCTTCAGAATCTCTTCTCTAATAAAGTGGCAATCAACCTCAATATGCTTCATTCTCTCATGAAAGACCAGATTCTTCGAAATTTATATAGATGTTTTATTGTTACAGAACATTGGTAGGGGTGATCATAAAACTCTCCCAGATCCAGTAAGAGAGTTTAAAGCCACTTCAGCTCACAAGCAGTCAAAGCTATGCTTCTATATTCAGCTCCTGCACTCGATCTGGCAACCACAACCTGCCACTTGCTCTTCCAACTGACTAGATTTCCTCCAACAAAAGTGCACAAAGAAAATGACATCGACAAAAACAGGAAGAGCAGGAGATTCACAAGACGAAGAAGAGAGAATAGTTGGCTCAGGACAAGGTGCAGAAATAAGAGGAGTGGGAACAGAATCTTTAGAAGAAGGAAGAATGGAGGAGGACGGAGAAAAATATTGAACATTCTCAAAGAAAGTGACATCGAAAGAAACATACTGCCGGCAGAGAATAGGATCATAACACCGATATCCTTTCTGAGTCGGACAATTGCCCAGAAAGATACATTTAGTCGAGCGAGGAGACAATTTGTCACGCGTAGAAGAAGGAGAATGAACAAAAGTAGTGCATCTAAAGACACGAGGAGGCAAAGGAAAAGGGTTTGCATCAGGATGCATGAGAGAAAAGGGAGTCTTCCCACCGACAACAGAGGAGGGAACATGATTAATAAGAAAGCAAGAGAGAAGGACCGCATACCCCCAATAATACTTGGGAACATGCATCTGAGTAAGAAGGCTCCGAGCCACGCCAATCAGATGATGATTCTTCCATTCAACAACACCATTTTGTTGCGACGTATAAGGGCAAGTGGTTTGATGAACAATATCATGATCAATACAAAACGACGTAAGCTGATGACTAAGGTACTTCTTAGCATTATCAGACCGAAGGATTTTAATAGAAGTAGCAAATTGTGTATGAATTTCATTATAAAAAGCAGTGAAAATAGAATAAAGTTCAGAACGTTCACACAGCAAATATAGCCATGTACAGCGGGAAAAATCATCAATAAATGTCATAAAATATAAGCTACCCCTACCAACAGTTTGAGTAGGTGCTGGACCCCATATATCAGAATGAACAATATCAAACGGACGAGAAGAACTATGTCCTTTGCTCGCAGGAAAAGTAGAACGATGATGTTTCACAAACTGACAAGCTTCACAATGAAGAGAAGAATCGCCCCAAGGTAAATCAGGCAGTAACTGATAGAGGATCTGAGGAGGAGGATGTCCAAGTCGAAGATTCCACTGAAGGAGAGAAGAGGAGGCAGAGAAAGCAGTAGAAGAATCAAGATAGAATAAGTCGCCGCTCTCAGTCCCAGTAGCTATCATCTCCTTGGACTGAGGAACCTGAAAGGCACAAGTAGAAGCAGTAAAAAATGCTTCACAGCTGAACTGCTTACAAATGCAGTAACAGAAAGAAGATTGCAGGGAAAGTTTGGAACATAGAGAGTGTCCCGAAGCTGAAGAGAAGAAGTAATATTCACAGTGCCAGACCTGTGAACCGGGGATGGTGAACCATCAGCAATAAGAATATGAGGTAAGTGGTTACTCGGTGTAAGAGAGGAAAAAAAACTGAGAATTCTCGGTCATATGAGTGGTAGCACCAGAGTCAATAAGCCACTTACCCGTGGTAGCTAACAGAGCAGCACCCGAAGTGGCAAGAGATGCAGTAGACTTCTTGGCAGAATCAACAGAAGTAGGACGAAGATGAGGGTGCTTGATCTAACAACAATCAATCAGGTGGCCAGTCTTGCCACAATGAGAACAGAGATATTTTGAGTAACCACGGCATCCAGTGTGGCCACCTCGACCACCAGAATGATCATGACGGGCATAATGAGCAACAAGATCAGGAGAGGGAGAAGGTAGCAAATGGCGCTGAAGGAGGGTAGTAACAACGAAAATCCGAGCAGTAGTGACATCAAGAGTCGGAGTGTCCGCTTCCCCGAGAATTTGTTGGCGAATCAAGTCATAGGAGTCGGGAAGACGAAGTAAGTAGCAAACCACCAGGAGCTCCTGAAAATGTTTTTGTTGCTCAGCAAGATCAACAGAAAAGTGACGATGTTGAAGAAGTTCAGCCCCAAGACCCTGCACCTCCTGATAAGCTGTAGTAGGGGTCATAACAGGACAAGCAAATAGGTCAGCATACAGAGTGTAGATACGCAAAGTCTTAGCCCCTTTAGAATATAAAGCAGCCAAATGAGTCCACGCGGCTTTGACTGTCTGATCATGTCGAATGACAGGAAGACACTCATCAGACAAACTGTTGGCCAACCAAGTACGAACCAAGACATCAGAAGCGTCCCAATCATCATAAGCAGCAGATCCAACAAGAGGAGGGTCATCAGTCAAGTGTGAGCGCTTACGTTGAGAACGTAAAAGGAAGACAAAAGACACACTCCAATCAGGATAATTCGGGCCCGTAAGCTTGGACAAAGTACCCAAATTACCCGAAGAAGAAATAGAGGGAGAACAATGAGGAAAAGGAACATTGAAAGTTGCGAAAGACAACAGAGTATCCATGAAAAAGGCAAGTAAGTCATGCGGACAAAGCAAAAACCACAACAGGAAAACAGAGAAGAAGTCGCGCGAACAGAAAGAGAAACCACCTGGTCTCGGTGATCACACACCAGCAGCAAGGGAAAAGCTGCGACCTAAGGGCAGAGAAGCCGCACAAAAGAAAGAAGAGCACGAGATCGCGCGAATAAGGGGAAACCGCACGACCAGATAGAAAGAAAGGGAGGGAAGAAGCCGGACAAAACCGGAAGAAGGGAGGGACAAAAAAGAGAACCCGCGCGGTTTCAAAATACAAGCCGCTACAAGATCAAAACAATTTTGGAGCTAAAGGACTGGTTTCCCTCTGATACCAAGTGAAAAAATGAGAAGAAAAGCAAACAATAGGTAAATAACCGCAAATTTTATTGTTCCAAAAAAGTAAGAAATACATAGGTATGCCCCCTTATTTATTGAAAATGGGGGAGATGAGAGAATACAACACACGATGTGGGACTAAATACAAGTCGAGCGGACTGAGCGGTTTGACATACCCAAACCGCTCACAATACCAGCCATAACATTACAACCTCCGAACACAGGAGAGAGACCGCCAGACAGGCCGCTAAGCCGCACCTGCGGATAGCCAACAACCCGCAGTGCTGCTAACCATTATGCTAAAGTTGCGGCAAGACATCTGACCGCGTACCGCGGGATGTTATCAGACCGCTGAGAGGATAAGCCTTGGACCAGAGCTACACAACTCCACCAAACCGCTAAGGCGTGTCTCCTAACCGCTGAGGCGCACACCGGACCGAACACTATGGCTTATACTAAAAACATCATCCAGATAGTCCGTTGAGGGCATCCACTAGAAGACTGGCAGGACAGGCCGTTGCGGCTAGTTCGGCTAACCGCCCGAACTGATTTCCAACATACTGAATCATCTCAGCAGCCCGCTGAGGCTACCTGCAAGAAGATTGGCTGGACAGGCAGCGACGGCTAGTTTGGCTAACTGCCGGAACTGAGTTCCAACAGACATCACTCGCCTCACTCAATGCCAAAGAACTGAAGGCGTCAATAACACTCGCCTCACTCAATGCCAGGGGATGGTCTCGTTCGACTTGCTTGGTGAACACTGGATTGCACATGTTACTGGGCGAGTGGTATTTGTGCTATTCCTTGTGACGGGGCCAGCTCCTGTCGATCCCGCTCGCCGGATATGGGGTTGTACACAGATATGTTATTTTTCAAATAATACTATCACAGTTCCTTCACCGTCTGCCCATGATATAGTTATTTGAAAAATTATTATGGTTTTATTATTTTGATGTCAAATATTTAAGAGAAATATTAAATGTGACTGAAATCAAAATTGAATTAAAGACGAGAAACTTATTTAAAACAAATATAAATTGAGACTTATTTCATAGTGATTTAACCCAAGCTTTAAAAAATCGGGTCGGACCGACTGGTCGGACCGCCGACCGGCCTCCCAGTCGGTTCAGTCAGGTATTTAGCTTGTTATTTTATTGGCTCTCCTGGGAACTTGGGGACCGATCGGTTTGTCTGGGATCCCAAGAACTGTGGACGATTCCCCATAACCGGGCGGGTGAATAGTGGACCCTCAGATTTAATCAAACGACACCAGCTTAGGGGAGAGGGAGATAATCTAGTGTTAACCGATTAATAACATTTAGTTCTTTTACTTTTTGCTGACTGAAATCAGCGATCGGCAAACCTGAACGACGCAAGTGAAGATCTTCTTCCACGTCCCTAGGCTCCGCTCCACGCCCCCACCGCCCCTGGTTGTTCTTCCTCGCAACTCGGTCGGTTATTCTTCTTCCACTATTCATCTTCTTCTTCATTTCATCTTCCTATATTTTCTTAAGTTTTTTTTAGTTTTTAAAAATTATTAATTTCTCTTTAGCTTTAATTTCTCTTTAGCTCTCAATTTATCTGTTAAAGGTTTATATTTTTGGAAAAAAAATGTAGTCTAATCACAAAAGAGTTACTCTTTTGATAGTGATTACCACCCTGTTAGTCTTTGTACGAGGAGGGATTCCAACCTCAATGGATTTAATGATACCATATTACCATTAGGCTGAAAATTTTAGATAGTGCCTTAACAGGGGATCTTTCAGGATTGTATTTTTTTGGAAATTTGTTGTTCTTCTGGGTTATGGTTATGACTTATGAGGCAAAGATATTAAAAAAGATATTTAAAAAACTAAAAAAATAAAAAACACTAAAACAAAAAAGTATTGCATTTTGCTCCAACAATGGTGTATGTAGTTGAGTAAACTCTTGTATTTTATTATGCATGTGAATCCATAGTCAATTGAGAACGTTCTATACTCATATGGGGAGATGTAAAAAAAATTTGGGCTTTGCCCTATAGGAAACTTATATTATGGTTATAAAATCATGGGTTAATTATATGTCATTCAATGTGTACTTATGTAGTTTAATTTATGTTCTTATTGATATTCTAATCTACTTGACTTTAGAAGACAAAATATAACTTGAGTTGTTGGTCTAATAAATATGTGATTTATGTGAACATATTCAGTAAAATTCTTATACAGATGCACCAGGCCTAACACAAAAAAGTTTGTTACAATACTATTACTCAGGTGACTTGAAATTCTCTTTTTACTGGGATTTCTCCTTTTTTGTTGTAACTTGCAAGGGATTTCACTTATAGTTTGAAATTTTAGTAATTTTATTCTTGGATTAAGAGAGATATAATTTTTCGCATGTATAATCTTGTTTGTTATTCAATAATATTGTATCATGTTGTACTAGATTGTTTGTAAGCATCTACAATATCCATTAATATTGTCTTACGCACTTATGATGTTATCTATGCATTTTTAATATATACACTAATATGAAAGGAGTAGAATCTACAAATATTAGTACATAAGTTTGTGAAAAAAATAATCCAGGATGAGAACACTTCAGTTTAATAAAAGTTGATAGTGGAAAAAAATTATAGTTGTTTACATTGTGGAACTATTTATACTCGTGGAGGAATAAATAGAATGAAACAACATTTAGCTAGCGTTAAAGGAAATATTGATGTTTGTAAAACGGTTCCACATGATGTTCTTCATCAAATGCAAGAGAACCTTAAAGGAATTTATAAAAAACAAGAGATTCAAGAGTCAAGAGAAAATACAAGCATATGATGATCATAAAATTGAGAGGAGAAGGGATCTACTATATCTATACCTAAAAATCTTATTGCACAGATAAAGGTAAAAGGAAAATAGATGAAATCAATAATTATTTTGCTCCTAGAACATCATCAGGATCACAACCATCAATTAAAAGTGTTTTGGCATTAAAGTAAATTGTACATCGTGCTAACATGGCTGTGGCTAGATGGTTTTATGATAGTTGCATACCAATGAATGCCTTAAACTTAATTTATGCACAGAAGACTATATATGCAATCACTGTAATTGGCCATAGATATAAATTGCCTAAATATTATACAATGAGAGTCAATCTATTAGAGATTGTTGGGAGGAATGTAAATTATTAGTAGAAGCTCACATGAATAGTTGAAAGGATACTAGGTGCAAAATCATGGCTGATGGTTGGACTGATGTAAGGAGTAGAACATTAATAAACTTTTTAGTTTATTACCCTCGTAGTTTGTAATTTTTGAAGTCTGTTGATGCTTCTGATATCAAGAAGGATGCAGACACATTGTGCGAGCTATTTTCGGAAATAGTTGAATGGGTCGGGGTTTCCAATGTTGTTCAAATAGTGACTGATAATGCAGATAATTATAAAAAGGCGTGCTCTTTGCTATTTGAGAAGTATGCTAATATTTATTAGTCTCCATGCACCGCTCATTACTTGAATCTTATTTTAAAGAAAATTTGTTCAGTGAGTCACGTTAAAGATCTTGCAACTAAAGCTTTAAAATTGACTATACTTGTGTATAATCATATCTTCTTATTATCTTGGCTAAGAAAAAGTGAGGGATGGAAGGAGATTGTGCGTCCTGGAGCAACTCGGTTTGCAACTACTTTTATTACATTAAAAAGTCTGCATGATCATAAACATGATTTACAAGCTTTGATAACAAGTAAATACTACTCTGATTCCAAGTTAGCTAAGAAAGTGAAAGGAAAAAAAGCAACTTCAATTATTTTGGATAACAAGTTTTGGACTTCTTGCTTGATAATTACAAAATTATCGGGTCCTATCATAAGGTTACTATGTATTGTTGATGCTGATGAAAGCCATTATTTGGATTTGTACTTATGTTTATGATGAGGTAGTCTGTTTCGACAAAGGATACTCTGCTGCATATTTTTGAATCCAACATTTCAGTATAATGTCAGTGCCCATACACAAGTATTATCAAAATTCGCGCCCGGGCGAAAAATTCGCGCCCGGGCGAAAATGGTGTTTTCCAAAAGAGAAGAAAATGGAGTTTTCCGCGATTGCTTTTCCCACCGATAGACAGTCCAAACAGTTTCTTAGGAGTGGTAGCGTATTTCAGAAAACGAAAAGGAGTTACAAAGTCCTCTCAAATAGGCCCTTAACCAAAGCAAAGAAAGTTAATGATGAAAGAATGATAATGGCGCTTCTTTAATGAACATGGAAAATAAAAAGGTCATCAAGAGTATCAGGCGAAATCCCAAAAGCACCGCATTCTAAGTAAAAGAAAATATTTTCCAGCATCAGTACAAGCACTCCCATTTTGATCAAATGACATAATCAGGGCAAAAGGTTGGATGAATACTAGCCTATAATTGCCACAGCGAAAATTGATCGCCCACCGTACACTTGACTTTGAGATTCGGGCTTATTGAATAGTACTTCAATGCATGGTGGATGATCAACTCCGATGGAGCGATCTGTCTGTCCTAATTTGGAAGCTGGAAAAGAGTTTTTTGCATGGGAGAAGCAGTAGTGAGACTGAACGCTGTTGTTGGAAAGGAACTACGATCAGCCGATCTGCTCCCCCTCCCTACCTTCTCCAAAGAGCTGACCTGAGTTTTCAAGAACTTGAGATAGTTCGCCGCCTCATCGAGCATGGAGGCGGTGTCCATCTTGCTCCCGCCGGGAACCAACCTCTGCAACACTCTAAGCCTTTCACTTATTCTCTCCCTCCGCTGCCTCGCCGCCACCGTCTGCGGATCACACGATATCCTCACATTCTTCCTCTTCGGCTTCTCGACGGCGGCTTCCGCTGGAAAGCTCGCCGGACGGAGAGCTGCAGCCTTGTAAATCATCTCCTTCAACTGCGCCATCCCCTCGGCGTCGGGCTGATACCCGCTCTCGAACCTCCCCTTCTTCGATTTCTCCGGATCACCGAAGCTAATCTGGAAGCCTCCATCCGCCGTCAAAGAGCTCGAATTCATGAGAAGACTGCAGCGGCTATCCACCGGCGGCCATTTCCTCTTGCGCCTCTCCAAAATCGAACAACAGTCGGAATCACCGGCGCTGATGACTTGCGGTTCTTCAGAAATTGCCGTAAAATTGTGATCAGCGAAACAAATAGGGAGAGTGCAGAGCTGGCAAGAAGACGGAGCACTCCCACTCATGGCAGCTTCAATATCCAGGAAATCTAAAGCAGCTTCGCCGGCGGCGTTAAGATTTCCATGAAGAAGATCCAGCTGGCTTGAGCTAAACAAAGCGTCATCCATCATATCACAAGTACCACTCAACACAGAGTAATCACTGCTCTGCTCCGAAAAATTATCAAATTGACAGCCCCAAATGCATGAAGGGATACTGCTGATCTCATTTCCGATGATGGATTTGTAATTATCGCAAGCGGAAATATCCATAATAAGTAATTATCTCCAGCAGATTTCCCCGGAATGCTTAAACTGTTAATTGCATACCTCTTTCAGAATCTCATGGCAACATGAAGGAAAGTGGATGACGAACCTGCATAAAGATCTCTACCTTTATTTGAAGTGGTGTGATGAAGAACATGCTTTATATAGACAGAAAATACACTATGCACATATGTAAGCATATTGTAAAGAAGAGGTCCAAGGTTGAGACGGTCCTAAGTGATAATTATGAGGCTTTGGGGTTAAGTTTAGGGTAACAACTGTTTAAAACTGTGGATTTCCTAGAGATTCTCTTTTGTTTAGGGCTTCGTTTGTGGCGGTGGTGGACGTCGTTAATGCAGTGGTCACGAACTGTCATTCGTGAATGCCCCATCTGACGTAAAAAGTTCATGCATACTCAAAATTAGTTTATTTTCTTGGTAACGCTGAATGTTGCCTCCCGGGGAATATTGTGGCCCGCCGAATATTGTAGCCCAACGAATGTTGACGCCCGCCGAATGTTGCTGTCCGCCGAATATTGCCGCCCACAAAATATTCCTGCCCACCAAATGTTGTCGCCGGCCGAATGTAACCGCCTGTCGAATGTTATCAGCCACACAAATGTATCCGTATTCTGAATGTTGCAAGTAACGGCTCTAAATTTTTGATAATTAATTTTGATCTTTTTTTGACAAAATAATGTCCCAAGAGAGTTGCGTTAACGCGCACTTAATGGTGTGTCGTCGTTAATGTGTTTTCGTGCTCATTTGGTCAAGTCGACTGAATTTCGAACTTGCCGGAGTAGGGCTGATATCGAGTCGAGTTCGAGCGATTTTGGCTCGGCTCAAAATCGAAATTTTCGACTCGAACTCGGGTCGAAATCAAAATTGATTTCGAGTCGAGTCGGCTCGACTCGAAATGACTCGATTCCGAGTCATCTCGAAATCGAATCGAGTCGGCTCGAAATCGAATCGGGTCGGCTCAAAATTGAATCAGGTGGGCTCGAAATCGAATCAATTCGGCTCGAAATTGAGCAATTTTCATTTTATTCCTAGTTTTCTCAAAATTAAATTGGACAACCTATAAATTTAGCAAATGAAACACTTAAAGTGTTCATTTTTTTTATTTATGATTAAATTTTATTATTTTTAATCTTAAAATAAGAATATATTAATAAATTTATAATTCTTTAAATTAATTCAAGTTGATTCAAATCATATTTCGAGCAATTCAGGGTTGGCTCGAAATCGACTCGAAATCGTATTCGAGTCAAATTGAGTCGACTCAAATTGAGTCGAATCAATTTAAACCGATTCCGATTCAGCTCAATTTTTGAACGATTTTCGATCGACTTTCGAGTTTCGAATAATATGCTCAGCCCTATGCCAGAGTGTAGATTTTCATCGCAATTGTCAAGTTTTGTTGCGATCCGAGCTATATTGGAAGCCCGGTGAATTTTCAAAGATTGAAGGGATTAATGGTTGTCGTAAACTGTGGAAATAAATCGTAACTCGAAGTTGGCTTGTCAAACTCTTATTTCGACTTCGTCGTTGGATTCGTAGCACCGGTATTTACCCATGGTGTAAATTTTGTCGAAAAATGAGTTGACCTTAGTCCAAATCATCAAATGAAATGTTTAGTGATTTATATATATATTATATTATATATATATACATGTAATTTTTATTTAAAAGCAAAACTTATCCAGTGTAGGAAGGAAGTCCCCGTTTTCTTTTTCCTGTTCTACCGAACCTGAGCACGCGAGGGGGAGGGAGAAGCGTCACTCCGGGAACTTTTTAACGACCGCCATGAGAGCTCTAGTGTGCGAATTCTGTTGGGTTTTTCATCACGACAAAACACATTGTGCGCAGCGGAAAATGAACAAGAAAAGCCCAAAGAATTCGGATCTGACAATATGCACGAATCAAGGAGTAAAACTTGCTGTAAATAAAATTACCTTTGTGGGATTGAGTCTATACTCAACCTAGATGCTCCAAAAAAATCAGTCGGTCACTTAGCGGCTCGAGTCCTGAGCGTAGAAAGTATATCCGCGCCTCTACAGGAAATCCACACAATCGGGAGAACCCACAGCTACTTGTCGAACAAGAACTAGGTCGGAAGAGAACACTCAGCGTCTCCACAGACTGCTAGATCTGTTGAAGGAGAGGCGACGGCGACACTCACCGGGATCGGAATCGGGATCGGCGACAGCGACGGGATCTTCGGAACGGTTTCCGTTTGTTTTCTAGGGCCTCCGTCTTTTCGCACAGTACGGCTCGTGTGCTAAGACAGAATAATCGCTTAGTCTCTTTTTGGAAAAACCCTAAAGACTTCTATTTATACCCAAGGAATAAACAGAAAAGTTTCTGCCGCTATCCGCAGACCCAGGACTTAGACTACAAAACTTCTGCCAGACAACCCTTCTCTCGACGAATCGTCGAGTATCCATGACATATAAGACGAATCGTCGACTATCATAAAATACTCGATGAATCGTCGACTATCCATAGGATACACGACGAACTCAACGCCATCCTCAGCTGAGTCAACGCTTGACTCTGCGAAGGCATTGAGTGGACTCAACGCTGTCAACGCTTTCTGCGCCATACTCGATGAATCGTCGAGTATCATTCATACTCGACGAATGGCGTTGAGTACACTCAACGCCAAAAGTCAGATTCGTCGAATGACATTGAGTGAGCTTAACGCACTGAGCGCCTAAGTGTCAAATTCGTCAAGTAAACTCTTTACTCGACGAAGGCGTTGAGTGAGCTAAACGCACTCAACGCCTGAGACCAAGACTCATCGAATCAACACCTTGACTCAACGAATCCCCGAGTATAGTGAACACACTCAACGCTTAAGTGTCATACTCGTCGAATCAACACTTTGACTTGATGAACCATTGAATATACTCAACACACTTAACACTGCCATTCGACGAGTTAACACTTAACTCGACGAAGGCGTTGACTAGTCTCAACGCACTCGACGCCATTAAGCTAGGTTGAACTAAGTCTTATCAACTCATCATATGAGCTAAACCATACAAATCCAATCTCCCAATTTCTCCATAATTTTATGTGCGATCTTGATAGGCTCATACCGAGTTGGCAGTGTAACACCTCTCCTGTAATGACCATATAATATGGGTCTGGTCGGGTTCCCACAACATACAGACTATACAACTTAAGCATTAAAAGACGATACAAAATTACCAAACTCAAAAATTAGACTAAACACAGCGGAAACAAAAAACAAGACTAGAAGTTATCCACTTGAAAGTCTTTGTTTTCAACGATAGCTAAATCACCTAGAGGGGGGGGGGGTGAATAGGTTTCTTAGTCCTTAGTGACTATCTTTTATTTTCCTTGTTATTAGAGGCTTTATTAGTTGATTAGTTGAAGCTTTCAAGATATGCAACCTGCAATAAAGCCAGCATAAAGAAAATACACACAACACACATGATTTATAGTGGTTCCCCTAATAAGGGTACATCCACTTTCCCTCCCACCTATCCAACTATCTTGTTGGACTAGGCCAAACTCCTCCAAATATGCTCCTCAGAGCTTACACCTCAGGCTCTTAGTCTTATACTCAAAACTTCAGCAAGTTCCTACACTCAGTATCCTTTTCACGACACCTACCTTAGAACAAACAGGTTCCTACCTCAGAGATCTGCAGTGCTCCTACACTCAGTGACCCTCAAGCCACCTACCTCAGCCTTACACAAAGGCCTACAACTCAGGCTTCTAAGACCTACAGTTTCAGGCCCACATCCCTACTCTCAGAGTGCTGCAGCACTCTTATAGCTCAGTACCCAGGAGGTACCTACCTCAGTGCCCTTCCAGTTACCTACAACTCAGTGATTAATTAATCACCTACCTCAAGATGTTAAGCCCTACATCTTAGATCCAACAAGATCCTATAGGATGGAAGTGGATTATGTGGTTACTCTTGACACAAGAGATGTTTCTCTATGCCAAGCTTCTTGACTGAGTTAGACTCAGCCCAACTTTGACTTCAGGAATTTTTTTCCTGAGTCTACCTTTACTGAACTAGGAATTACTTAGTCCTAACTACTTTCGCAACAACAAGTATATATTTACATGAGCTGGAAGTGACTTATAGAATAATGTTCTGCCTCTTTTTGAACTAAGCCTAAAGCTCATCCCTAACTACTACTTCACAGCACCAGGGATTTTTCCTGCTGGAACTGTGAAGTTACTACAACTAATTACTGCTACCTGAGCTGAGAAAAACACAGCTCTAACTTGCAGACTAAGATAGCTCTGCCTCTTCTTCCTTTCCTGGGTTGAGGTGATTCAGCCCTAACTTTGACTTCTGAGGAATAGTCCCCTTAGCCTTCTTTTAGATATCTTCTTCTTCAAGCTTCTTCTCTTCACAGCTTCCAGATTAAGATCTTCAGGATATTGCTTGTCCAACTGGAATTGTGAAGAACTTGCAGCAAGGGTTGCCCCTAGGTTGCTTCCTCTTTTCTCAAAGAAATACTCTGAACTGCTTAGGTCGATGAAGATGACCACAGCTAACTTGCTCTTCGTCTTGTTGACTTGAGCTTCCCATTCTTCAGCACAACAATAATGGAGGTGAAGAAGAATGACCTGATGGCTCCTCTCAAAAAGCTATCTTCCTCTATAAAGCCTTTCCCTTTTATTGATTATGACCCAATGACTCTTTGATCAGTGAGACCCACATCATTAATGGCCAACAGCAACATTGCTTTAATGCCAACTATCACATAGTAGGTCAGAGGCAATATTTATCGCGTACTGTATCCATCCCTCCACTAATTTAAAATATGTTGACTTGTGGACTTGCTGACCTCACCAGCTGTGGACTTAGCCAAAACTCAAGCAACATTAGTATAGGCATTGAGTGAGGGTCCTTCACTCAATGCCAAATCATTTAGACTGATTTACTGTCTCTTGGCATTGAGTGAGTAACATTCACTCAATGCCAAACAACTTAGAATATAAATCTGTTTTTAGGCATTGAGTGATTCAGCTTTACTCAACGCAGACTTGCTTTATCATCTTTCTGTTGCTTGGAGTTGAGTGAGTGAGCATCACTCAATGCCAAAATCCTTAGACAAAATTCTGTCTTCACTAGGCATTGAGAGCGTTGACTGAGCACTCCTCACTCAACGCTTTCTGCCTTAGGCATTTTCTTGCTTAACTGTCTTAGTGCTTTCTTGTTCTTAGCTGAGACAAACAATTGTCTCAGCGGTTGTACTAAGACTAACACTTGTTCTCGACGCTTTTTCCTTAGACAAAATCTTCGCGCTTCTCTGGCGTTGAGAGCGTTGAGTGTTTATTCATTAATCAATGCTTTTGCCTTAGGAAAAGCTTTCTGCACCTTAGGCATTGAGAGAGTTGAGTGAGCATACCTCACTCAACGCTTTTTGCCTTAACAAAATTTCTGTGTTTAAAACACTGGCTTTGACTGATTGAGTGTTACTCAACACTTATGAGGCATGGCGTTGAGTGAATGACCTTCACTCAACGGCTATGGAATTAGCCACTTTTCTCTCTCTTAAACCTTAGGCTTTGATTATTTAAGCCTGCCTCACTCAACTCTGAACTAAGTTCGAAGAATGCTGAACTGAGTTCGACGAACGGTGAGCTCAGCTCAATGAACTCTGAAATTAGTTCGACGAATTCAGAATCCAGTTCAACTCACAACGTTTTTGTTGTATGTTGTTGAGTGTGTCTTCATCACTCAATGCTAAACTACATAGCCATATTTCTGCCTATAGCTGTATGGCGTTGAGTGAATCAACTCCACTAAATGCCTGTGGATATAGCCACATTTCTAGCTTGCCAACAGTTAGGTTTAGACTAACTAAGCTATATTCAACACTTTTGCTTAACTCGCATTGAGTGAATAGACCTCACTCAACGCTTGTGGACTTAGGAAAATTCCTGCCTTTCTAGCATCTTCTCTTGGTGTCCACCTTTCTGCCTTATGACCACTTGTCACATCACTTAGACAATCTGTCCAGACTTGTTCCATAGAACATCCTGCATATGATGAGCTTAAACAACATCAAATACAACTATGCACTTAGTGTTGATGGTGATTCCTCTTCAAATCCACTCTAGGGAACATTGTGGGCAATGGACCCAACAATCTCCCCCTATTTGAAGAAGGAAGAACACTCAGCAATACTAAGAGGCATTAATATAAAAAGCAGATTAACTTTATGTACTCTATTGAACTTCATTGACTCAATAAGTCAAGTCAATGCATCCTTATACTACTTGAACAATTGCTCAAGTAATTATATGCGCCCTCCTTTATACCTCTTAATATTTAAATGGAGCACCTCTAAAAGAACTGACTCAACATGACCTGATCATGTCAAGTATTGCTTCCACATATCTCCCTTATGTATTGCCTCACATCTCCCCCTTTCTGGCTTCTTCAATAGGTATATCTACTGAGGGAGGAGATGGGATCAAGGGAGAGATTATCTCTTGATCCTATTCAAAGTCCTATATTGATACTACTAAGGAAATCAGCCTAGTAATCACACCACTTGATTTGGGGTCATACCTTTTATGTTGATATATTGAAATAACACAATACTGTATCACTTGAACTTGCTGCGCACATAGTTCCACTTGCTGGTGACACCACCTCACTGTAACCCCTTGACTCTTGAATGAACCATGGATCCACTTGAGCTAACTTCTAGTTGTCCCTCTTCTCCTGCAACAACACTATTTTATCAGCAGCAGTACTTCTTAGACTCTTAGAAGATTATGACTATGTCATAATAAATCTCCCCCTTAGTCTGTCCAATGTCCTTAGGACAAACTGATCAGCAGTGAAGATCTCTGATCCTCTACAGTGGCTGCTTGCTCCTTCTAAATAGGAGGCTGATCCATTTCCAGCAAGTGCTGGACTTGCTCCCCCTCAGCAGGAGCACCACTATTATCATCTCTAATGGACACATAAGTCCATTTAAGTGATACCACATGAGAATCTTTTGAAAAGCAGTGAAATTTCTGTTTGATAATTTTGAGTTCGACGAATTATTCAGATTTCATCAAGCTCCGTTTGACGAATTATTCTGATTTCGTCGAGCTCCATTCGACGAATGATGGTGATTTCGTCGAGCTTCATTCATGCTGATGCTTAACATCTCCCTTGCATTGGAAAGTCTTTTTATAGTCTTGATATTACATCAAAACTAATCTTCGATGGAGCTGATACGGGATTTACAGCCACTGTGAACAACAACTCCCTTGCACCTTGCACAGACTCTTTTTGCTAAGCCAGATCTTCTCCCCTTCTTTAGTTATAGACTTGCCTTTGGCTTCAGCTTTATGATTAGCAACACAAGAGTGTTCAGCTTACTGAGTACTATCTTGATCATTACATTGATCTGCCCACTTGATCACCACTTGATCACTCCCTTCTTAGTTTTTGATAGACAGGGAGGAGCTGGTCTGCTTTGATTCTTTTCTCCCTCTAGTTGATTACAAATGATATTAATGGTGTAGCTGCCAGCTTTTTATTCTAATGAGGCTAAAATTTCTCCTGAAACTGCTTTACTTTGAGACCATTTGAACCGTGAATGATCTTTCCTTGATCCATCCTTTCATTCTGATGCCAAGTCTTTCTTTACACTGCTATTCCAATAGGAATGTGCTGACTTGTATCAACAATAGCTGGAGCAATCCAGCTGTCCTTGTAAACTAATTGTCTTGCCATCATCTAGCAGGTCCCAACACCTGGATAGTTTCCCTCTCAGCCTTTTCAATTTCCATAGGGAGAAGCTGATCCTCAGCAGTAATGTTGATCTATTCTGTGCTGGGGTAACTTTGGGTAAGATTCATACTTATCCAGCAACCTTGACTAAACATGCTCCCCATCAACAGGAGTATCTTAGCTTGACAGTCTCCCCCTCAACATTTGCATAGATCCTATCCTTATGACTATCAGTCATCATTTCAACGGATGATATCACTTCACTTGAAAGTATCTAATATATATCACTTGACAGTTTGTCCCTTCTATATAGTGAGTCTTATATGCTGAGCACAACGTTCCTCTTCCTTGCTGCTCACAGAGGAGTGATGAGTACAATTATTTATGCCTTTTTACTATCATATTTATAATCATGTCCACTATTGTATACCTCCAATCGTTATAATTGTGTGAAAATAGTTAAGAATTTTAATTATCATGAATAGAAGAGCACAGTATGGAGTTTCCTTTATTTCCTGTATTAAGCTATTTATTTATTCATTCATCTTCTTAATGCAAATATTGCAAGTCCTTGGAACTAAATGTCTTGGAGCAAACAGAGGAGTTCACGGATCCAACATGACTGATGACAGGACTGGAATTGGGCACAAACGGGTAGGAACACGCCCGTGTCACTACCCGTGTCCTTATCGGGAAAGAGCACAAGGCTTGGGAGAAAAGATAGAGCACCACACGGGTAGGAACACGCCTGTATCACTACCCGTGTCCTTTTAGGGAAGAATTAAAGACATGTTGCCCACAACCAGACACATCTTTTCGTATTAAACCACCTTTGAACCGTCCACACAGCCAGTGATATGGCCGTGTTGGAACCTGTGTTCGACCCTGTTTGCAAGGAGACTATAAAAACCTGTATGAAAAATAGAAGAGGGACTTTTGGATCAAAAGAACTTGAAGAATTTCTGGAGGACGAAAGTGGAGCATTCAGCGGAGGGGAGATCAAAGGAGATAATCTGTATGGTTTTAATCTTCATGTATCTCTTTTAATCTTCCCCTTCTCTTAGTGGATCTAACTTTATTTTTACATTTCGCATGAGATTTGGTTTTTTTTGAAATAATTCGGTAATCATGTATGTTGGTTTTTATATCAGATTTGTGGTATTTTATTTGTATGTATGCTTTCTAACAAGGAGATTGATATTAGATTTGAAATTAGTACTTGTTTTATTTGAATCCCAAACTTCTAGATTGAGAAATTGGATGTTTGTGATGATGTTTATAGGTTCATATTCTAGTGTTCTTTCTCTTTGTATTTCAAATTGCATGATCGAGAGATATGTTGTTTGGATAATTGTAATATGGATAATTGGACTCATGGTATCTTAAAGATAGGATTTCATGAATTTATATATTAGATAGGGTTTCTTATTATTAATGCAAATTTGAGTGTTGTGAATTGTTCGAGAGAAAATTTGCTCAATTTTAGTTTAGGTGTTGAATTGCTCGAGAGAGAATTCGATAAAGGTTTAACCCTTACAATACAATGAATTTGATAATCCTGTTATTACGTGATTACATAGAATTGAATTAATGAGTGATTATTCTCATGTGATTACTCTTATATTATCTACTTTTTACTATCCTTAATCCTCCAATGCCTCTTATTCCAAGTAGTCCTAATTAGGTTAATTTAGGGTAACAATCAATTTTAATTATAGGTACGATAATAGAGTGAGAGTGAGTAAGAGTACTTGAAAAGACCCTGTGGAATACGACACGAGCTGTAAATTTCTCCTATAATATGATTGATAGGTGCACTTTCCTGAGATTAAAATCAAGTACTTAGCTTTTACCTATCTACATAGTTTATACATAGAGTAAAAATTATCGCATCAAGTTTTTAGCGCCGTTGCCGGGGAATCGTTTTAAATATTTTGAAAGCTTACTTTATTAATCTACCAATTTTTGTTTATTAACATATAACTGTAAATTAGTTTATTGCAAAATTATATTGATTAATCTCTGTTTTGTAGTCTGTTAGTCTATGACCAGGGGGAGAAATTCTGGCCTAACACCATTTCATCCTGACCCGGAACGGATTATACACAACACTGGCCAAAGAAACTTGGGAACTGATAACACTGATAATTCAAACGGAATTTTAGAAGAGGAAACAGTAAACTTAGGAGATCATCATCCAGATAATCCAGATATCATGGCAAATCAGGACGAGCAAATAATGTCTAACTTTGCTTGACCTAATCTCCAGGGTACTGGGTCAAGCATCGTAAGACCACCAATTGTCGCAAACAATTTCTAGTTGAAGCCGAGTGTTATTCAGATGGTTCAATAGTATGTCAAATATGATGGCCTGCAAGATGAAGATCCCAACACACACTTAGCCGAATTCTTGGAGATATGTGATACATTCAAGATCAATGGTGTTACCAATAATGCCATTCGATTGAGGTTGTTTGCGTTCTCACTAAGGCACAAGGCGAAGCAGTGGTTAAACTCATTACCAAGAGGGTCGATTACTACATGGGATATGATGGTTGAGAAGTTCTTAATGAAGTATTTTCCACTGGCGAAGACTGCATTGCTAAGGAATGACATTTCTACGTATGTTCAACTAGAATCTGAATAATTGTAAGGCACATGTGAACGATTCAAGGATCTATTAAGGAAGTTTCCCCATCATGTATTACCTTCCTGTCTTCAGATTCAGAACTTCTACAATGGTCTCAATACAACCACTAAATAAATGATCGATACAGTTAGTGAGGGCACCTTGAACAAAAAGACACCAGAAGCGGATTAACAGTTGATAGAAGACATGACAATTAATAACTATCAATGGACTACCGTGAGACAAAAGCCTAATAAGTCTGCAGGAATCTATGAAGTGGATGTCGTCACTGCCTTAGCTATTCAAGTGGAGAAGCTTCACCAGAAGATGGATAACCTATCTCTATCATCATTCTCCATGGTACCTCAATAATGGGACCCCTCATTTAGTGGAATGTCTGGTTGTGAACCTCAAGTGCAAGAATATGTTGACTATATGTGCAACAATACCAGACCTACTTTCAACCAAGCAAAGAACCCATATAGTTCTATATACAATCCTGGATAGAGGAACCACCCCAATTTCTCTTGGGGAGGACAAGGAAATCAAGGCAAGCTACTGGTGTTTGGACAACCACAATAACCGGAGCAAAGGAAGCCATCATTAGAAGATGAACTCACCAAGTTCATGCAAACTACTAATGCAACTTTCCGGAATCTAGAGGGCTTGATTCGGAATTTGGAGAATCAGATAGGTTAACTCGGAAGGATGGTATCTGAAAGACAATAAGGAATACTTCTGGGTAATACCGAAACAAACCCGAAGGAGCATGCAAAAGCAATACAATTGAGGAGTGGAAAGGAATTACAAGACCAAAGGCTTACAAAGGAAGCACCCCAAGAGGAGTCTAGTGGTGAAGGCCAGAACTAGATGCATTCAAAATCAATGGAGTATCAACCACCAATACTGTATCCAGCGAAGCTGAATAAGGAGCGCATGGATGCGCAATACGGTAAGTTCTTAACTATGTTTAAACGATTACATGTTAATTTACCTTTTTCTAAACTCATTCAAATGTCGAAGTATGCTAATTTTTTAAAGGATTTGATTTCTAATAAAAAGAAAATAGAAGAATTATCTTTAGTAACAGTTAATGAAGAATGTTCCGCTATTTTTGAGAACAAATTACCACAAAAACTTAAGGATCCCGATTCATTTTAAATTCCATGTTTAATCGGTGATTTACAAGTGAATAAAGCTTTAGCGGACTTAGGAGCTAGTATAAACTTAATGCCTTATAAACTATATTTGAAACTAGGTTTAGGCGAACTTAGCCCTACTAGAATGAGTATTCAACTAGCAGATCGGTCAGTTATGTACCCTAGAGGAATTGTAGAGGACGTATTGGTTAAGGTAGATAAGTTTATATTCCCCGTAGATTTTGTTATTCTAGATATAGACGAAAATGTCGAAGTGCCACTCATACTAGGTCATCCATTCTTAGCAACATCTAGAGCTCTTATTGACGTTTTTGAAGGTAAATTAGTTTTGCGAGTAGGAGAAGATGAAGTTATTTTTCAAATCAACAATACAATGAAGCAATCCTTGGATAATGAAAATTGTTGTTATTTTTGTCAAGCTGTTGATAATTTATGACTTCTATAAATTCTGATTTATATTACAGAGATCTTTTGGAAATTTGCATCACTAACTGTTATCTAGAAGAAGACAAAAATGAAGATACTGTTGAACATTTATATTATCTAGATAGCTCCGTTTCGATGAATAAGAAGACTGAGTATAGTTTGATTACACAAGGAGATCTTGAAGTTCTTAAGGATTATACTAAGGATCCACCGATAGTAGAACTTAAAAAATTACCGGATCATCTTGAGTATACATTCTTAGGATCTAATTCTTCTTACCCAGTTATTATTTCTTCTAATCTTTCTAAAAATGAAAAAGCTAAATTAATAACTGTGCTAAAGAAATGTAAAGGTGCTATAGCATGACAAATATCTGATATAAAAGGTATCAACCCTACTTTTTGCACTCACAAGATCCTTTTGGAAGAAAACAATGTTGGAAAACCCTATTACTAATTTGGGTAAGGATCACTATGTGATTAGGATTCTGTTTTGACCTTGCTGTATAGTCTGATAGGTCCATTAGAATGAGTCTTAGGGTTAGTACTTAGGTTTGAAAGCTGCCCTTCAGACCTTCTAAAGATAAGGATTCAAGTGCCGAGACAAAGACAATTCTCGTCGAGCTCAGATCGACGAAACGTCGAACTCATGTCGACGATCTCTGAGCTCAGTTCTATAAGGCGTAGAACTCTGGTCGACGATCGTAGAGCTCAGGTCGACGTTTTCTGTCTCTAGTATAAATCCAATCTCTAAGCTCAGGTCGACGATAGCTGAGCTCAGGTCGACGATTTTTCTGAGAGGTCGACGTTTTCAGGATTCAAATTCAGGACAGTTATGGAATTGATTCAGATTTATTATCAGCATTTATGACAAAGGATTATGTAGCCGTTTCAAGCAACCTGGTGCAAGTTTCAAGGAAGAATATTTGTAATGTTACTTAGGACTTTCTCCAGAGACAGTTGTCAATTATGGAAGTCATTTATGACTGAGTAACGGCCATCTAAAGTCAGGATCTGATATACTACCTAGAGAATTATTCTGAAAAAAGAGAGAGAACAGACAAGATTTGAAAAATATATACAGAAGAGAGAACAAAAAAATTCAATCATCAAGAATTCATCTTCTGAGAATAGACTCAGTAGACAAAAGCTTACAGAATTACTAAGTCAGAATTCTAAAAGAACACAAGGAACATCATTGTGAAGGAGATCATCTGCCTTTCTACTCCTTCAAGCTTCAAGTGTTCAAAAGCTTCTTTATAAAGGACTCCAGACATCACACATTTCAGCATCTGCTGAAATCATCTATTGCTGGAGATCTGAAGCAACTGAAGGCCTATCACCCTAAGCAAAGCTCATCTTCCTGAACCCTTACAGATCTCAGGGGGAGCTTTGACAACATCTTCCACTTGTCTTCTCTCAGATTGTTGACAGAGAAGAATAACTCAACTTATTTTCTTTTTACTTTCTCTCCTGTAAAAGGGTTTCTCAAAACTCCCTTCAAAAGCTTTGTGGCTGGTTTCTGAGACCTTGTCAAAACTCAGTGGTGGCAAGACACCTTATCAAAAAAACTAGTTTTGGTTTTTGAGCACCTTATCAAAAGCTTATTGGTGCCCAGGACACCTGATCAACTATTCCTGCAGTGGATTCCTACTTAGGGTGGTTGAAGAGTGGATGTACCCAGGTTGTTGGGGAACCACTATAGCTCCTTGTGTCATCTGGTTTACTGTGCTTTTTGCTTTGCTGTGTGCTGTGTGTTTCTATTTTCTTACTACTTTAGTGTTTACTTTTCTGCTAGCACATTATACATATAAGTAAATTAAGTCTTCCACTGCTTTACAGTTTTAATTGTAAATTATTTTAAAATACTCTATTCACCCCCCTCTAGAGTGAAGATAGATCTTACCTTCACTTTCAATTTGTATCAGAGGGAGGTTGGTTACTCAACAACTGAATCTTCAACAGATTGGTTGAACAGGCTAACACCTGAACCAAAAGGTCTTTGATAAGATAAATCTTCTATAGAGGGTTATTAATTTTTATATTATATTTATTTTCATACAAAACCATGGCACAGAACAAAGATTATGCTAGCACCATACCTCCAGTGTGCAACCTTTCTAAGTTTGCACTTTGGAAGGCAAGGATTAGGCTTTACATAAATTCTATTGATGAGGACATTTTTAATTCTGTTTTGACAGTTTGTCCAAGACCCCCAGTAATTACAAGTACAAGTGCTGTTCCACCTCCTTCAGGAACAGATGCAGAAATAAAGAAATGGAAAGTTGCAGATGCAAATGCTATGAATATCCTTGCTCAGACTATGTCTGATGAGATATTCCAAAAGGTGTCTGAATGCAGTTCAGCAAAAGAGATATGGGACAAGTTATCTGAAATTGTCTCAGGATCTACTGATGAAAGGAAGGACAGGAGATCCCATCTCATAAGCCAATATGAGAACTTCAAGGAGGGAGAAACTGAATCAGTGGCTGACATGTACAAAAGGCTCAGCCTAATAGTCAGTGAATTAAAAACACTGGACAAGGAGATCTCTCTAACTGAATTAAATGACAAGATCCTAATGCGCTTCCCTAGCACTTAGGACTCATGGATCAGAGGTATGACAAGTCAAATAATAAAGAAATAATCTATTTTGGATGTAGGAAATTAGGCCATATTGTGCCTGACTGTCCATAAAATCAGAATAAGGATAAGAAGGACAGGAAAGATAGGAGAAAAGATAAGGACTCTAGGGGAAACAATTACAACAAATCCTCCTCCAGCAAAAATAAACATACAAGGAAGGGATTTGTAGAAGAAACCTGGAGTGAAACTGAAGAAGAAACAGAGGCTTTATCAAGCTCTAGTGATGATGAAGATGATGCTGAAGAAAAGGAATTCTTCATGATGGCTATCAATGCCTCCAAACAAAATTCTGATGCAGAATAAGAGTCAGAGTCTGAATCTGAAACTCAAACTGAAGAAGACCAGGTAATAGACTCCTTTGACTTTGATTCAAAGGACTTTAGATCTGAATTTAAGGCACTTTGTTTAGACCTGTTAAAGTCTTAGAAGGAGATTATCTCTCTCAGAAATCAATTGTTTGAACATAGCACCTTAAAATCAGACAACCTCAAACTCTCTGAGGAGTTAGAATGCTCTAGGGAGGAGATAGCTTCACTGAAAAGTGAGCTATCCCAGGCAAAGAAGTTTGAATAATCCCTTAATGGGAGAAGCATTAAACTGATGGACATCACAAGCACAGTGGACTCAAAATTCAACAGTACACTGGGCTTGGGTGCTTCATCCAACCAACCTATAGTATTAACAACCCCAATTAAATTTATTTCTGATAAAGGAAAGGGTGTTGTAGAGATAGTGGTGGGCCAAAACTCGAACAGGCAAGCGTACCTATCGAATCGTAGTATCAAGGTCGTATTTAAACACGGGGTTGTCAAGTACTGCTACTCACGCTTGAACTATTATCCTACCGGAAAATTGTTGGATTTTTAGAATTTTTAAAAGTGAAATAAATGATAATTTGTGAGACGAAAAACTTATATTAAAAAGCTAGCATTCGATCATTGATTCACCATAAAATGAAACGAGAGAGAAAAAAGGTATAGTTTTAAATTTGCAAATCATACTCGGCCGTGACGGATCCGACATTAGGAAATAATCTCGCTAAAGAATTAAATCCCCTGACTTATAGACGTTTTGACCAAAATCTCTTTCAAGTCAAAAAGGCCTAAAGTTGCATTATCGAGGTGACCCGCACTATTGGATTTGACTCCAATCCGGAAGATTTATGTCATCCTATCTCTAGTGTTGTGTTTAACTCCTTCATTCTTTGAGTGATCTTTCACATTCACGAGCCTCTCGGCTACTCAAATTTGAGATTCTAAGCCTACTACCGTATAACGGAAATACGGAGTCAATGAAATAAAAATCAAAGAAGGACTGAGTAGAATTAAGCAAAAAAATAAAACTATGAAATAAAAGAAACCCTCATCTCATTTTATGGATCCTCACGATCGAATGCTAAAGGAAAATTAGCTACGCATATTCGAAAGGAAAGACAAAGTAAAATAAGAGAAGAACATGTTTTATTACTTGAACAAAGAAAGAGTACAAAGCAAGGAAATAAAAAGGCCAAATTATGCCACTACAAGGAAAAGAAAATTATAACATGAAATCATAAAAAATAAAGCTTGCACTAATGAAAAACTATGACAATAATGAAAAGAGAATTATAACTCACAAACACTCAAAATCTCCAACTCAACACTCAAACTTTGCTTAGAACTTCACTCCAACAATTTTTGTAATCCTTTGGCTTGAGGGTTGGGGTGGCTTATATAAGGGATGGAGAGGATTCTAGAACATAAGAAATATGAAAGGGCACAAGGGGGGACGGCCATGTGGATGGAAGGAGGTTCATGCATGCAATTATGGAGGGGAGAGAGAAAAGAGGGGGGGGGGGGTTCATGTATTTCATTTAATGAAAAATATAAAATAAGAAGGAGGGGAAGAATGGAAGCTTGTAGAAGGGGGAAAAGGAGAGGGGCCGGCCATGTCAAGGGGGAGATTCATGCATGCAAATTAATGGAGAGAGAGGGAAGACATAGTGCATGCATGAGAAATAAAGGGTGGCCGGCCATGCATGAAAATATTCATACATGGCATTTAATGAAAGAGCGGGGGGGGGGGGCTGCTCTTGAATGTGTGAAGGGGGCTGGCCACAAACTTTGAAGGCATGTTGGGCTGGCTGCATGGGCTCGGGTAGAGGGAAAAGAAGGGCTTTGAAGTGGGCTGCTGCATGTGGTGGGCTCGGGTAGGAGCTTGCATGATGGAGGGCTGGTCGAGCTTCATGTAGGGGGCTGCTTGGGCTCGGGTTGCTTGCTTGTAGGCTACTTCATGGGAAGGGTCGGCTGCACATGGGCGGCTCCAAAGATTGTGAGGCTCGGGTTGCTTGGCTAGGTTGATCCTACAATAACAAAAAAAATACAAAACATAAGTTAGTTAAACATAAAACAACAAAACATACAAAACAAAATATTAATAACATTAAAACATTAAAATAACAAAACATCAAAAAAACATTAAAACAAAACATTAACTAATAATAATAAACATAACACAATATAAGGTGATATAATACATATAATAAGACAATATAGATTTTAACATCAAAACATAAAATGACATCAAAACACAAAATTATAACAATACTTAGGGATTTAAGCTACAAAATTACCCCCAAAAAGGATGACTAAAACTAGTCATCAGATAGCTAGGAAGAATCCTGATTTACCTAAGGAAAATAAAGTTCAACAGAAAACGTCGAACAGAGGTCGACGATCGTCGAACAGAGCTCGGCGATCTCAGGCTGGATCGTCGAACTCAGATCGACGACTTCTGAACTCTGAACTCTGGTATAGTCGATCTTCGAACGGAGCTCGACGATCTGACCCAAGATCGTCGAACTCAGCTCAAAGCTTTGAACATTCTTTCAGAGGTAAATCTAAAATCAATCCTAAAAGTCCCTCATCCCAAAGCTTCAACCCTTATACTGAATGGATAGTGCCTCCTAGGAGATACCATCCTGAAGGATATAAGAGTCAGCTAGGGATGTCTTTTATTTCTGAGTTTAAAGGTTATCAACCTAGACCCAAGGTAAACTGGGTCAAAACATATAAATTGTTTATGTGCAGGTGAAGACTTATCCAGCAATGAACCAACAATGGTATCTGGATAGTGGGTGCTCAAAGCACATGACAGGGAGCAAGGAGAATCTAACATCCTTCAGAACCAAACTTGGACCCAAAGTAATATTTAGAGATTCAAACTTTAGTCAAACAAAATGATATGGTGCTGTTCAGATTAGCTCAGTCACATTCAAGAAGGTGGCTTATGTGGAAGGACTGAAGCACAACCTAATCAGCATCAGTCAACTCTATGATGAAGGCTATCTGGTGATATTCAACAAATCCTTATGCAAGATCAAGTCAGAGGATAACACAACAGTGCTAATAGGTAAAAAGAAAAGGTAACATTTATCTAGTACATTTCCTTTCAACCAATATAGATATCTGTTTATTTAATTCAGTTTGCAAAATAAATGATCTTTGGCATAAGAGACTAGGGCATATAAACCTTAGAACCATTGCTAGGCTATCCAAGGACAACCTTGTTAGAGGAATACCTTCTGGCCCCTACAAGAAGGAAGGACTTTGCAGGGCTTGTCAATTAGGCAAGCAAACTAAAAATAGTTTTAAGTCACTTAATAAGTGTGATTCACCTAGGATCTTGTATCTGTTACACATGGATCTTTTTGGACCCATTACAGTACAAAGCTTAGGAGGGAAATCTTACACTTTAGTGATTGTAGATGACTTCTCTAGATTCACATGGGTATTCTTCCTGTGTAAGAAGTCTGATAACTTTAAGTGTTTGATAGATTTTCTCAAATGCATACAGATTGAGTTCAATACTCACATTGCCCTGATCAGAAGTGATCATGGGACAGAGTTTGATTCTCTTCTTATGCAAGAGTTCTGTCAGAGTGAAGGGATCAGGAATACTTTCTCAGCTCCTAGAACTCAACAAAATGGGGTAGCTGAAAGGAAAAATAGAACCTTAATTGAATCTGCTACTACATTGTTTACAGATGCTCACCTTCCTCTATCCTTTTGGGCAGAGGCAGTGAACACCTCCAACCATGTGTTGAACAGAAGTTTGATACATAAACTGAAGGGCAAGACTCCCTATGAATTGCTCAAAGGGAAGAAACCTAAAGTAGACTATTTCAAAATTTTTGGTTGTATTTGTTATATTCACAATAATGACAAGATGTATTTAGCAAAATTCCAAGATAAAGCTGATGAAGGAGTGTTTCTAGGATACTCCATGATCAGTAAAGCATATAGGGTTTATAACAAATCTTCTCTTAAAATTGAAGAATCTGTTCATGTATCTTTTGATGAGACTAACATGTTTTATAAGGAGAAGTCCACTTCTACCATAGAACCCTTGCAGGTAAACTCTCTTTCAGAAAATTTGGGCAGATTGCATATTGCAGAGAAGGATTCAGTATATTCACCTAACCAACATAAGGATGAAATCAGTGAAGATGAAGAAGATGCTCAACATCTTGGAGATAACCATCTTGAAGAGCCAGTTGTTATTCCACTAGAGGAAACAACAACACAGGTTGGTGAAAAATCAACACCTCCTTTTGATTTAGTAACAACAAGAGATCATCCAATCTCCCAAGTGATTGGAAAAATCTCAGCTGGTGTGCAAACCAGAAATAAGGTAAATCAGAACCTGATGCACACTTGCTTTCTATCTCAAGTTAAGCCTCAATCCATTCAAGATGCAGAACAAGATCCACACTTGATTATTGCTATGCAAGAGGAACTTCATCAATTTGAGAGAAACAAAGTTTGGGAACTAGTGCCAAGGCCTAAGGATCACTCCATTATTGGAACAAAGCGGTTGTTTAGAAATAAGTTTGATGATCAAGGAGTTATTGTAAGGAACAAGGAAAGGCTAGTTGCTCAAGGTTATTCTCAAGAAGAAGGAATAGACTATGACCAGACCTTTGCACCAGTTGCAAGGTTAAAGGCCATAATAATATTCCTTGCTTATGCAGCTCACAAAGGATTCAAGGTCTACCAAATGGATGTGAAGAGTGCATTTCTCAATGGAGACATCAAATAAGAAGTCTATGTTAGACAACCTCCAGGTTTTATCTCTTCAACTTATTGACCATGTTTTCAAATTGTATAAAGCATTATATGGTCTCAAGCAAGCTCCTAGAGCATGTATGAGACCTTAGCATGCTTTCTTCTGAAAAATGATTTTATAAGGGGTAGAGTAGACCAAACTCTTTTTATTAGAACTCATAAGTCCCATACCCTACTAGTATAAATATATGTAGATGATATCATATTTGGGTCTACTGATTCAAATTTGTGCAGGAGGTTCTCTAACCTAATGCATTCTAAATTTGAAATGAGTAGTATGGGTGAGCTTTCCTTCTTTCTAGGATTGCAAGTCAAACAACATGCTGATGGCATATTTATTTCTCAAACCAAGTATGCAAAAGAACTGGTTAAGAAATTTGGTATGTCTGAGGCATCATGTATGAAAACACCAATGCCTACTAATGCTGTATTAGATGCTGATTAACATGGAAAACATGTTGATCAGACAACATATAGAGCAATGATTGGCTCTTTATTATACCTTACAACTAGTAGACCTGATATATTGTTTGCTATATGCATATGTGCTAGATTCCAAGTAAGCCCTAGAGAGTCACACCTAACATTAGTTAAGAGGATTCTTAGGTATGTGAAAAGTTGTCCAAATCTAGGTCTCTGGTATCAAAAAGACTAGGATTTGAATTAACTGGATTTTTAGATGCTTATTATGCTGGATATAGAGTAGACAGGAAAAGCACCAGTGGAACTTGCCAGTTTCTTGGTGATAGACTTGTCTCCTGGTTCTGTAAGAAACAAACATCTGTGCCCACTTCAACTGTTGAAGCTGAATATATGGCAGCAGGCAGTTGTTGGTCACAGATTTTATGGATTCAAAATTAGCTCCTAGACTATGGCTACAACTTAGAAGGGTCAAAATTTTTTTGTGATAACACCAGTGCTATTTCTATAGCACAAAATCCAGTCCTCCATAGTAGGAAAAAACATATAGAGATTAGGCATCACTTCTTAAGAGATAATGTTGAGAAAAATAAAATTGAAATTCAATATATCCCAACTGATTTGCAAAGGGGAGATATTTTCACCAAACCTTTGGATGAAAAGAAACATACCTTCTTCCTAAATCAGTTAGGAATGTTAGATGGAGGAAGTTTAAAATAAATTCTAAGATTTTAAAAAAACTCTAAAAATAGACCAAGACTAGGCTAAAAACTTGTATTTTCTAGTAACTGTAGGTTTTTTATCTCTGAACTGCGCTCGATGTTTTTCCCAAAAAGCATCGAACGGAGATCGACGCTTTCCAGTAGTGTCAACCGGAGTTCAGCGTTTTCCAGACAGCGCTAGGTTATCTTCTTCTGGTCAGCGATTTTCGATCGGATATCGACGTTCTCCAGCATCGCCGAACGGAGATCGATGTTATTGAAGACTCTTCAGATTCCATTAGAAGCCCAGATCGTCGAACGGAGTTCAACTATCTTTCCTTTCCGGCGTCGAACCCTAATATAAAATCATTCTTTCGGCCGTCGTTCTTCTTTTGCGCTTTCATACTCTCTGCAAACTTTTCTTTCCCTCCAAACTCTACTGCACTTGGTCGTGTTTTTTCATCTTTGCAGGTACATAATGGTTGTGTCTATTGCCGCTCTTGCCAAGATGAAGTTCGACACAGGGTTTGATATCGATATGGACTCCTTTGATGGAAGCGATCAAATCTTCAAAGACATTCTGGACCTATTCAAAGAACAACTGCTAGTGCAAATAATGACAACCAGGATGAAGATTGCAGCCGATGAAATTAAAGAATGGGTATATAGAGCGAACAATTTGGATCAGAATACATTGGTTGGTACTATAGCCGGGACGCAGGTATCCCTAACACCTGCTCTTCGGACTGAAGTGTTTCAATTGAGTGCTGGAAATGATTCCATTGAGTTATCTGGAGAAGAATCTGCGAATATGTTAGATAGAATGAGACATTCTGCCGCTAACCCTAGCAAGTTGTTGAAAAAGAACTTATCTATTGAATATAGATTTCTCGCTGATGTTGTGGGGAAAGTGCTGTTGGCAAAGCACTCAACACATGATACCATCTCAAGGTATCAGTTCTGCTTGATGGGAGCACTTGTGGACAAGAAACATTTGAACTGGGGAGATCTCTTCTTTGACTTGATTAAGAAGAAAGTGAACAAAAGTTTGGTAAACTTTGGGAGGATAATAGGGTTATTCCTGCACTCCAGGTGCCCTGAACTGCTGGTATCAAGTGGGATGCACATCAATGCATCAAAGAGGCTGGCCTGTGCCCTATTTGCGAAATGGGACATGCAGATAGTCAAGCCAACCAGGACTACTACTACTTCAGGCAAAAGGACTATTGCAGTCTCTTCCCCTCAGGCCCCTGCCCTCATTGAAGCATTGCCCGCCTCCTCCTCTTCTCAATCTTTTCCAGCTCTTCCCTCAACCATTCTCTCATCCACTATAATCATCTCTACCTCCATCTCCACCTCAACCATCTCCACATCAATCTCCTTCCCCATTACAATTTCAACTCCTCTGTCCATTCCTTCACCTCCTCCAGCCACCATAGAACAACAATTCCATCCACTTCATTATTATCCACCTCTTGACATTCCATCTTTCAACATCATGGAAGATTCCATCATGGATGATTTCTCCTCCTCACCTACTGAGCTTCCCCCCACTTCCTCATACCAACAATTACTCCATGAGATTCTCACCCAACCATCCTTCACTCCATCCATCTCCACACCCATAACCTCTATCTCCACCATCCCAATCTCTCAACCCAACATCCTACCACCCCCACCCACTCATCCTACAGCCCATCCATCACCAGCCACAGTCATTTCTTCCTCCACCTCTACTCAAGTCCCACTTGAGCAAGTGGATCTCTCAGCACTGGCAGATAAGCTCTATGGGATACTGGCTCCCAAGCTAGTAGCCCTGCTGGAGACCTCCATGGCTCCACTCCTGCAGTCCATCAAGGAGTTATCTGATAGGCTCTCCTATCTATCTACTCCTCAGGAAATCCATTCTATGGGGTGCCTTGATCCAGTTCTCACTGAATTAAGGCAGGGGGAGATGCCCTATGAAGTTGTGGTAGTGTCTGCTGTTTCAGAGGAATTGCTGCCAGAAATTGC
Source organism: Platanthera zijinensis (assembly GCA_039513925.1). Classification (NCBI taxonomy): domain Eukaryota; kingdom Viridiplantae; phylum Streptophyta; class Magnoliopsida; order Asparagales; family Orchidaceae; genus Platanthera; species Platanthera zijinensis. Next base: position 86,225,537 of record CM077091.1, read on the forward strand.
TGCTGCTGCTTCAGTTCCAGCCCCATCACTAGTTCTAACAGTGGACCTCAGGTCACTATTTTCAGTTTTTGATTCTCTTCACTTCAGCTGTTTACCAGCTCATGAAGTTGAAGATCTGACTAAGGCCGTTGTGCCTGTTGCTGTCTGTGATCCCAGCTTAATTACTTCTTATATCAGTTCTCTTGAGGCTGAATAAGTAATTGTTTCTGTTGCTGCTGCTGTTGAAGTTGTTGAATCGGCTGATATTGATATGTTGCCTGTTGATCCTGTTGATGCTGCTACTGCTGATGAACTTGATGTTTACTTAGAAGAACCTGCTGTTTCTGAAGTTCCTGTCTCTACTCGTGCTGCTACTCCAATAGTTTCTGCTCCTGCTGCTGCTCCTGTTTTGTCTGCTGAGAAGTCAAAACAAAGAGAAGAGTATATCAAAAGTATTGATGATTTATATGACAGACCCCAGAGTTCAGATAGTGATCAATTCAACACTTACTCTGATGATTCTTCTGGCACCATTGCCAAGAAAAGGAAAGAAAGAAGTAAGGCTATGATGAAAGTACCTCCTGCAAAAGTCAAAGATGACAATGATATACCCTATTACATTCTGCATGACTGCCAAATCACTGAACCATGGATGCAATACTCTAAGAACCAGCTTAAGGCTATGAGGAAAAAGAGAAAGCTTGACAAGTATGAAAAAGGATCATCTCAATTTCATCCTCCTCCTCCTCCAGATTCAGGATCTGGTGGAGGCTCAACTTTTCAGTCATCTGCTACAAAGCATATCTCCTCTCCACCTTCACAGAGATATCAACCCAGAGGACAACATCAAAGAGGTTATCAGTCTAGAAGAGGTCAACATAGAGGAAGGCAAAGAGATTACAGAACTTACTCCAGTCAACAAAGGGAAGGACAAGGCCCCACTGACTCTACATCAGGTCCTTTCCCATATAAGCTCAGAGATACAGTTGTCACCAGGGCTCCTCAAACTGATTCAGGGTCAATCAATAGATATGAACCCCCAGTTCCTTTTTAGGACCCTGATAACAACCCTTTATCTTGGACAGCTAGAATGAAAGAGCTTGCTGCATTGGATCAGATTAAGAAGGCTAAAGAGCAAGGCAGAGATTCTTCCAACATCACAACTTTGTCAGAACATAGAAAGAAAGAATTAGAGAGATATACTTCAAGGAAATTCTTTAATCCAGAAGATTATATGAAGCTGCATCCTGAGGCTGTAGTTCCAAGGCTAAGATCTCAAACCTCCTTAGGTGCATAAGATGATAGAAGATCCATGAAAGAAGCCCTAAATGCCAACAGAGAAATCTTATTCAAGAAGGGCAATGAGTAACTTGTGTAAGCTGATACTCATATTTATCTCCTGACTGATTCTTTGACTCTTGCTGTGTTTCTACAATGCTCAACATATGTTATCTGCATTGTTATTCCTGTTTTGTTTTCTTTAATCCTGATGTATGCTTGTTATTTTACATTCTGTCATGTAAATAGTAATCCTAACCCAAATAGGGGGATATTGTTGGAACACCCTATTACTAATTTGGGTAAGGATCACTATGTAATTAGGATTCTATTTTGACCTTGCTGTATAGTCTGATAGGTCAATTAGAATGAGTCTTAGGGTTAGTACTTAGGTTTGAAAGCTGCCCTCCATACCTTCTAAAGATCAGGATTCAAGTGCTGAGATAAAGACAATTCTCGTCGAGCTCAGGTCGACGAAACGTCGAACTCAGGTTGAGGAAACATCGAACTTAGGTCGACGATCTCTGAGCTCAGTTCCATAAGGCGTCGAACTCAGGTCGACAATCATAGAGCTCAGGTCGATGTTTTCTATCTCTAGTATAAATCCAATTTCTGAGCTCAGGTCGACGATAGATGAGCTCAGGTCGACGATTTTTATGAGAGGTTGACGTTTTAAGGATTCAAATTCAGGATAGTTATGGAATTGATTCAGATTTATTATCAGCATTTATAACAAAGGGTTATGTAGCCGTTTCAAGAAATCTGGTGCAAGTTTCAAGAAGAATATTTGGAATGTTACTTAGTTCTTTCCCCAGAGACAGTTGTCAATTATGGAAGTCATTTATGACTGAGTAACGACCATCTAAAGTCAGGATCTGATATACTACCTAGAGAATTATTCTGAAAAAAGAGAGAGAACAGACAAGATTTGAAAAAGATATACAGAAGAGAGAACAAAAAAATTCAATCATCAAGAATTCATCTTCTGAGAATAGACTCAGTAGACAAAAGCTTATAGAATTATTGAGTCAGAATTCTAAAAGAACATAAGGAATATCATTGTGAAGGAGATCATCTGCCTTTCTACTCTTTCAAGCTTCAAGTGTTCAAAAGCTTCTTTATAAAGGACTCCAGACATCACACATTTCAGCATCTGCTGAAATCATCTATTGCTGGAGATCTGAAGCAACTGAAGGCCTATCACCCTAAGCAAAGCTCATCTTCCTAAACCCTTACAGATCTCAGGGGGAGCTTTGATAACATCTTCCACTTGTCTTCTCTCAGATTGTTGACAGAGAAGAACTACTCAACTTATTTTCTTTTTCCTTTCTCTCCTGTAAAAGGGTTTCTCAAAACTCCCTTCAAAAGTTTTGTGGCTGGTTTCTGAGACCTTGTTAAAACTCAGTGGTGGCAAGACACCTTATCAAAAAAATCTAGTTTTGGTTTTTGAGCACCTTATCAAAAGCTCATTGGTGCCCAAGACACCTGATCAACTATTCCTGCAATGGATTCCTACCTAGGGTGGTAGAAGAGTGGATGTACCCAGGTTGTTAGGGAACCACTATAGCTCCTTGGGTCATCTGGATTGCTGTGCTTTTTGCTTTGCTGTGTGCTGTGTGTTTCTGTTTTCTTACTGTTTTAGTATTTACTTTTCTGCTAGCACATTACACATATAAGTAAATTAAGCCTTCCACTGCTTTATAGTTTTAATTTTAAATTATTTTAAAATACTCTATTCACCCCCCCTCTAGAGTGAAGATAGATCTTACCCTTACTTTTAAACAATAAGCCCTCTATTCAACCGCAATGTAGGCTAAATCCAAATATGAAAGAGGTAGTGAAGGCTGAGATTGTTAAGTTGCTAGATGCTGGAATGATATACCCTATTTCAGATAGTTCATGGGTTAGTCCTGTACAAGTCATTCCTAAGAAGGATGGTCTAATAGTAGTAGAAAATGATAAGAATGAATTTATTCCAACGCAAACAGTAACGGGTTTGCGTGTCTGTATTGATTATCGAAAGTTAAACGATGCCACTAGGAAAGACCATTTCCCTCTACCATTCATTGGCCAAATATTAGAACGATTATCAGGCCATTCTTATTATTGTTTTCTAGATGGAATTTCTGGATATTTCCAAATCCCTATAGCACTAGAAGACCAGGAGAAAACAATATTCACTTTCCCATTTGGTACCTTTGCCTATAGACGCATGCCATTTGGTTTATGTAATGCACCCGCCACTTTCCAAAGGTGCATGTTAGCTATATTTGATGAGTATGTTGAAGATATTATGGAAGTATTTATGGATAATTTCTCTGTGTTTGGTTATTCTTTTGATTTGTGTTTGAATAATTTAGAAAAAGTTCTGAGGAGGTGTGAGGAAACAAACCTAGTACTTAGTTGGGAGAAGTGTCATTCCATGGTGTAAGAAGGGTTAGTACTTGGCCATAAGATCTCAAGCCAAGGAAGTCAAGTAGATAGAGCGAAGATTGAAACCATAGAAAAGTGCCACCTCCGTTAAGGCAGTGAGAAGCTTTTTAGGTCATGTCGGATTCTATCGCCGGTTCATTAAAGACTTCCCTAAAATAACTAAACCACATTCTAGGCTTTTAGAGAAAGACACACCTTTTATTTTTAATTAAGTGCATATACAAGCTTTTGAGTTCTTAAAATAATGATAATTAATTCTCCTATTATGATCGCACTTGATTTTACTCAACCTTTCGAGATCATGTGTGACGCTAGCAGTTTTGCGGAAGGGGTTATTTTACGTCAACGCCAAAACAAACACTTTCACCCTATATACTATGCTAGCAAAACACTTAATAACACACAGGAGAATTATACAACTACAGAAAAAGAACTCCTAGCAGTGGTATTCGCCGTCGATAAATTTAGATCCTATTTAACATTGTCTAAGGTGGTAGTATACAAGATCAATATGCCCTAAGATATTTACTAGCCAAGGCGGAAGCCAAACCTCGTTTAATCCGTTGGGTTCTTTTATAGTAAGAATTTGATTTGGAAATTAGGGATAAATGAGGAGCAGAAAACTTAGTGGCAGATCATCTCTCACATTTATTAAATCCACTATGAACAATGTTAGATGAGTATGAGATTAGTGATACATTTCCAGAGGAATCACTGTTTTCATTATCTATAGATATAATTACTGGTTATCCATGGTTTGCCGACTATGCAAACTATCTTGTGGCTAAGGTCCTTCCAAATGAATTTTCATATCAGCAAAAAAAGAAATTTTTCTCTGACTTGAAATATTACTTCTGGGAGGACCCCTATCTTTTTCGGATATGTGCAGGTTTCATTATACGTAGATGTGTATCAGTGGAGGAGGGCTGGAAAATTCTGGAGTAGTGTCATTCAGGCCCTACAAGTGGTCACTTTGGAGCAAATCGCTCAGCTATAAAGGTTCTTGATTCCGATTTTTATTGGTCCCTTCTATTCAGGGATGCCCAAAGGTATGTGCTTTAATGTGATTTTTGTCAAAAATCAAGTAATATCTCTAAATTACATGAAATGCCACAAAAATTTATTCTTGAATGTGAAGTGTTTGCTGTGTGGGGGATTGACTTTATGGGACCATTTCCAATTTCTTATGAGAATAAATATATTTTGGTAGCTGTAGATTATGTATCAAAGTGGGTAGAGGCACAAGCTCTCCCTAATAATGATAGTAGAGTAGTAATTCAGTTTCTGAAATCCTTTTTTGCACGATTTGGCACACCATGTGCTCTTATTAGCGATAGGGGTACACATTTCTGTAATCTACAGTTAGATAAAGTCTTATAAAAATATGGGGTCACACATAGGATAGCCATTCCTTATCATCCACAACTAGCGGCAAGGTTGAAGTTTCAAATAGAGAACTTAAGAGAATCATAGAAAAATCTATAGAAGGGAGTAGGAAACAATAGTCTAAGAAACTAAACGATTGCTTGTGGGCATATAGGACCGCCTACAAAACACCCATAGGGACCACCCCCTTTAGATTAGTCTATGGTAAATCATGTCACCTGCCTATAGAATTAGAACATAAATCATATTGGGCAATATGAAAGTGATGATAGATACAACTCTAGAGGGGGGGTGAATAGAGTATTCAAAAATTATGACACCCTACTCAACTCCCTTAGAGTTAATTTGCGAAATGAGTTTATAGATATTTTAAACCCTAGAGCCTAACACAAAGTGAAGTGCACTAGAGAAGGACAACTGTAATTACAGTTGAGCTTTGATCCTATCATAGCAACTAGCAATCCTAGTTATTTCTACTCACAGCCATAGTACAATAAATTAAATAAGCAGCACAGACGACACAAGAAATTTTATAGTGGTTCCCTCTAAATAGGTACGTCCACTCTTCTACCACCCTGGTAGGAATCCACTACAGGTTTTTGTTCAGGTGCCCTGCCACCAACTGATCTGCTTCAGGTAAATCAAGTAGACCCTTTGAGCTTTTGATCAGGAGCTCAAAATCCAGCACAGGTTTTTGATCAGGTGCCCTGCAACCAAGGTTCACTTTTGAAGGGAGTAATAACCCTTTATACAGGAGGTTGAGAGAGTTAAAGTTTCTTCTCTATTATTAAAAATATTAGAGAAGCTAGTGGATTGCACAGAGCTAGAAAGCTCTAAAGAATCAAGGCTCCCCCTGGCTTAGAGAATATCCAGGAAGGAGTCTTGCTTCAGGGTGCAGGAGCTCTTCTGAATTTGAGACAAAGAACTTTCTTAGAGTTCTTAAGGAGAAGCTTGAAGAAGACTCTTGATTTGGAAAAAGGTGTTCTTCTTCAATCAGCTTCCTTTCTTCTTCTTCTTCTAAAAGACACTAAGTAAATGTATTCCTGTGAGCAGGATGAACTCAGGATGAAGAAGAATGCTGAAGAGATTTGATCTTCTCAGTTGAATGTGAAATTCTGAGAGCTGTAGATCTCTATGCTGCTGTGAGTAAAACTTCTTGTATTTTGTGTTGTTGTTGTATATGTGTGTGTTTCTTCTTTCAAAAGAAGCTCTTTATATATGAGCCTTTGCAACAGCTCTAATTTGAGTTTGAACTTTGTCTTCTTCTGGGATCTGCAAACTGGGCTGCAAATAGCATAAAGCAAAATATATCTTGCAGACAGATATCCTATAAAAAGATAAAGCTTTCTAAGAAGCTGCATATCCAATCTGATAAAATAGTGCTAGAAAAAGTCACATGGGAAAGAGCTCTTTATGGCCAGAGAAGACTTTCTGAGTCTAACGGCTATAAAGGACAGCCTAGCAGATAAAGCAAAAAGATATTTCAACTAATAAGACAAAGAACTTTGTCAGATAAAGCTTGACTTATGCACAAAAGATGGGGCAAAGATTGCCTTGAGATGTATGCACAAAATCAATGAAATAAACTTTAATATGCTAAATAAACATGAATTGAATCATAGAACAGAAGGAGTACAAAATTACTAAAGACAGACAGAAGAACGTCGAACGACCCTCGGAGATCGTCGACCGAAGCACAGAGATCGTCGACCTATCAGAACAGATAGTCGAACGACACAGATAGTCGAACTATCAAAGAAGATAATCGAACTACCTCTGCAGATAGTCGACCTATCAGAGCAGATAGTCGAGCTATCAGATAGTCGACTTATCAAGATAGATAGTCGAGCTATCAAGCAAAACAGATGGTCGACCTATCAATCAGATAGTCGAACTATCAAAGACAAACAGATAGTCGACCTATCAAACAGATTGTCAAACTATCAAAGACAAACAGATAGTCGACCTATCAAACAGATAGTCGAGTTATCAGATAGTTGAACTATCTAAGCAGATAGTCGAACTATCAAGAAAAGCAGATAGTCGACCTATCAAACAGATAGTCGAGCTATCAAACACAATAGATAGTCGACCTATCAAACAGATAGTTGAACTATCAGATAGTTGAACTATCCAAGCAGATAGTTGAACTATAAAGAGATCTATCTGGTCAAAAGAAGTCGAGCGGGGTTCGACGATCGACGAGGCAGATTCCACAGAACGTCGAGCTAACAAGAGTTGAACTAACTCAGAGATAGAAGATCTGCTGACAGACGATAGTCGACCAACTGATAGACGATCGTCGACCAGTCGATAGACGATGGTCGAGCGGCGCTCGACTATAGTCGAACCAAAAACGACTTAACCAATTTTTTCATCTGGATAAGCAATTCTACAACTAAGGGAATCTTACCTATTAGCTAACCTTTGACCATGGATAAATCTTGGGTCAAGAAACTAAATGAGAGGACTTAACACAGATCCAAACTAGGGTACCAACAATCTCCCCCTATTTGGGTTAAGTCTCTCAAAAACTACTGAAAAAAAAACTCAGGAAAGAAACATCTAAGCATCAAATTCATCAATCAAACAGTTAACATAAACAGATTGACAATAAAACTTAAGCAGCATCAGAATCTGGTTTAGAGATAGAAGAGTCAGGAATAAAAGAGATTTTTCTGAGAGGATCTAGAGCTTCCTTCTTTGATGTCTTCAGATCTTGTTCTCTAATAACTTTGGTTTCTCCTGTTCTTGGAACAACTGCTTCTGGATATTTTTCCATATATTTGGTAGCATCAAAAACTTTAGGTCTTACCTGGAATCTATCGAGTTCTTTCTTTCTGAATTTGGACATAGTAGTTAGCCTATAACACCTTTTCCTTCAGCTCTGGCTTTTCTAATATGAGCTGATCCAACCAATTTAAGGAATCTGGCCATCCTGAAGTCAGGATTAAGCTCTAAGCTTTCATACTCATTTTCATCAGCTGGATTTAGAGGATTTACAGTTCTTAATTTAGTAGAGGGTTCTAACATGCTTGCAGCTGGCTCTTTCTTTTCTTGAATAACTAAAGATGTTGGAGGAGCAAATTCAGCATATCTTTTACTTGATTTCTCAGAGTATATAACTCTTTTGCCTTTTGCATCTATTTTCCTTTTCTGATCAGATTCTATGGAAGATATAATCTTGCTTTCTTTATCTGGTGATGTCCTTTTCTTGGGTGAAGGAGGAGGAGAAAAGGTTGGCTTTAGGTAAACTACCTCCTTCACTTGTTCTTATAACTCAGCTTCCTGTCTCTGATGTCCAGATTGAGACTTGCCATGGTAGCTTTGATTTACTTTCCTCTGATAAGATTGGGAAGAAGTGAATCTAGAAGGAGGAGCAGAGGGACTGGAAACATTTCCAGATGCTCCTGCACTAGGAGGAGGAGGAGGTCCTTTAGAATTCCATTTAGGAGCCGGACTGTCATATCTTTTAGATTTCTTTCTTTGTTTTTGCTGATTTTTGGAGAATCCCATCCAGTGCTGATATTCTTTTGACTTGGGATCTATTCCTTTCAAGATATAGTATGGTACATCATGATCAGGGTTAGGTAGAGGAGGAGCAGCAGTTTTTCTTTTTCTTTTGGCAGATTTCTTCTTCTTGGTTCCTTCTGAATCATCAGAGTCATCTTCATCATCAGATGATTGAGGATTATCATAGGATCAAGAGCCACTTGCTCAGCTTTCTCTTTTGCTTTTAAGGCAGCTTTCTCTCTTTCTTCTTCTAAGGCATCCTGTGCTAGAAGAGTATCAAGATCTAGTCCAGGGGTGTCATCCCAGACTGTAGATTTTTCTTCTTGTCCAACTGAAACATTCTCTTGTTCAACTGTAACTGTCATGGAGACCAGTTCTTCTTGCACAACTATCTGAGCTGGTTGAGCAGACTCAGGATCTTGAACAGCAGGTTCTGGATCAGCTAGAACTTCTTCCACTAAATCTGTATTATCAGGAACACAGATTTGCTAAATGATATTGAAACATCCCTTCTAGGTATTCATAGACTAGCATGTCAGTTAACATGTCAAGAAAATGAGTAAGTGAATTACCTTCAGGATTTTCCTCAGAATTTCCTAACTCCCATAAGTCATCTAGAAAGGAGGTAATGACTCCTTCTAGGAAAAGGGCAACTAAGGGAGTGGAGGCTTCTTCGAGGCATACTTTGACAACAAATTCTGTTTCCATTATAGCATCAGAAATCTCTTTTTCAGAAAGTTGAGGTACTGTTTCTTCTTGAGCTACTATCTCTTTTTCTGTAAGTGCTGTTTCTCTTTGAGTATCTACTGGAGGATCTGCTGGAAGAGAGGCCAGGGGCAGTTGAGAGGCATCTTCATAGAACATCTCCCCCTGCCTGATTTCAGTGGAAACTGAAACCAGGCCCCTAGATGAAGAGGGCTCAGCAGATTTGGAGAGGGCTTGGATGGAGGCAGTCAGGGAAGAAATGGAGGATACAAGAGGAGCAATTGCTTCTTCAATCATGGTTTTGATTGAAGGAGTAATTAACTCCAGGATATTGGCTATGAGTGCTGGAGATATTTCAAAAGATGTGGATGGGGGAACAATAGAAGATGGAAGATCATCAGGAAAGGCAGTTTCTTGATGAGATGTGTTGTGAACTGGTGATTGAGGAGTGGATGAGGGAAAGTCAGTGTGATCTAGAGGTGTAAGTGGTGACTGAGGTGGGGTTGGAATTCTCTCAGATCCTAACAAATAAAAACTGGGAATAGAAGTCCCAACTAGATGTGCAGGAATGGGAGATGCTGGAGAGGAAGTATGGGGAATAGAAGAAGAGTCAAGAGGAAGAGTGGTAGTAGATATAGATGGTAATGCAGATGTCGATGGTACTTCAGTAGAGGTAGATTGGAATGCAGCAGAAGTGGATGGAATGGAAAGAATGGATGAGCCTGCTTCATGTAGGAGGGGAGAGACTGAAACAGTCCTTGTGTTCTCTGACACAACTGGAGCTACCCCTGCAGGAGAAGGCTTCTGAAAACTTCTTTTCCACTTAACAAATAGTGTTGGGCCCATCTTCTTACTGGCATTGATAGTTGTTGAAACTGTTTCCAACAGGTGGGAGTATTTCTCTTTTAGAAAAATCCTAAGTACCCTACCTAGGGTTACTTCCTTCTTGCCATTCTTCTTTCTGATCAAATCAAACATAATCCCTGCCCAATTAATCTATTTCTTATTTACTATGGCACACATCAAGGCAAACTGCTGCCTGGTGATGTTGTCATGAGCAGAGTGCTTGCCCAAAAGCACTTTTCCAACGAGTTCAGCCAAGAACTTTATCTTTAACGGAAAATTAACTTTTAACAACTTAGAAGGAATGCCTTTGGCATGTCCTAACTCGATTAACATCCTTCCAAACTCTTGAGTATCTGGTTCATAATCCTCTTCACCATTTAATAATCCGAAAATATCAGTCAATGCGGCAGGAGTCAAACTTACCTCTTCGCCGCCAATCGTTCCAGTCATCGATTCGTTATTGGAAGACGAAGTGAAAACCCACTCTTTAATCTCTGTTATGTTGATCTTGATTCTGGTGGTCATAAGCTTTTCCAAACCTTGTTCTTTGCAGAGCTGGAGGATTTCTATTATCTCAGAATCACAGGCGCTGAAAGAGTCAAAATCCACGCTGAATCCGGCGTCGAACTTCATCGCAGATAGAAGGGCTAGAGCAATCGCCATCGATTTGTCGGAGAAGACGAGAGAGACGAGGAGGAGAAAGCGCGAGGCAGAGCTCAAACAGAAAGACGGAATACGAAAAGACGAGTTCTGTCGACTATAACAAGCACGATCTCTTAACCTAGATCGACCATCGGTTTAAATAAAAAACCACAATCGTCGGTCTATTTTAAAAGATACTGGAGACGATGGTCGAACGGTCGTTCGACGATCGATTCCTGAAGCAAAGTAGTCGATCAATCGTTCGACTATTTCTGTCTTCACAAACAAATAAGCTGTCGTCGCCCGTAGGTCGACGATCGGCTCAACCTGATCGACTATCGTCGAACGCCATTCGACGATCTTCAAACAGATATCAACAAAGGCAGACATCACACTTAGTCTTTTCCATTAATCATGCCTAGTTGATGCAGAAAGAACAGATGCTTTTGTTCATCTAAAGGCTTGGTGAAAATATCACCTCTCTGAAGGTCAGTGGATATGAACTCAAGGCTGATCTTGTTCTTTTCCACACAATCTCTCAGGAAATGGTGTCTAATCTCAATGTGCTTGGTTCTAGAGTGGTGCACAGGATTTTGTGCAATGGAGATAGCACTGGTACTGTCACACATGATTTTTGTGTTCTTGTGTGTGTACCTATAATCCAAAAGCTGGTTTTGAATCCACAGGATCTGTAAACAACAACTAGCAGCTGCTATATATTCAGCCTCTGCAGTTGAAGTTGAGACAGAAGCCTGCTTCTTACAGAACCAAGAGATCAATCTCTCTCCCAGGAACTGACAAGTTCCTGAGGTACTTTTCCTGTCAACTCTACAACCAGCATAGTCAGAATCAGAGTATCCAATTAACTCAAATTCTGATTTTGCTGGGTACCATGGTCCTAAATTTGGACATCCCTTCAGGTATCTCAAAATTCTCTTGAGAAGAATCAAATGAGATTCCTTGGGGTTGACCTGGAATCTCGCACATAGGCATGTAACAAACATTATATCTGGCTTACTTACAGTTAAATACAATAGGTAACCAACAATGGCCCTATAGTTTTTCTGATCAACTGGCTTGCCCTGATGATTAGAATCTATAACTACATTAGTAGCCATAGGTGTATGCATTGCTGAAGCATCAGCCATCCCAAACTTCTTTACCAATTCCTTGGCATATTTGGATTGGGAGATGAAGATGACATTAGCATCTTGTTTTACTTGGAGACCAAGAAAGTAAGACAGCTCACCCATACTACTCATCTCAAACTTAGAATGCAGCAAGTCAGAGAACTTTTTGCATAGTTTGGGATCAGTGGAACCAAAAATAATATAATCTACATACACTTGAACTAACAGGATTGTGTCCTTGTGGTGCTTAACGAAAAGGGTTCTATCAACTACTCCCCTAACAAAGTTGTGCTCTAATAGGAAACTAGCTAGAGTCTCATACCAGGCTCTGGGTGCTTGTTTAAGTCCATAAAGAGCTTTTTGCAACTTGAAAACATGTGAGGGCTGAGTTGAAGAGACAAACCCAGGAGGTTGTTCAACAAATACCTCTTCCTTTAGCTCACCATTTAGGAAGGCACTCTTGACATCCATCTGAAAAACCTTAAACTTCCTATAGGCTGCATAGGCTAGAAAGATCCTTATTGCCTCTAGCCTTGCAACAGGAGCAAAGGTTTGGTCATAATCTATACCTTCCTTGTGTCTGTAGCCCTGAGCTATAAGCCTAGCTTTGTTCCTTACAAGAATTCCGTTTGCATCCAACTTGTTTCTAAACACCCACTTGGTGCCTATGATCAGTTGGCCTTTAGGTCTTGGAACCAAAGTGCATACCTTACATCTTTCAAACTGATTGAGCTCCTCTTGCATAGCAATGATCCAGTGGGGATCTAGCTCAGCATCTTTTATGGTGAGAGGCTCAATCTGTGAAAGGAAACAAGCATGCATCACATCCTGTCTTAATTGATGTCTTGTTTGTACACCAGTTGATATGTCTCCAATCACTTGAGATGTAGGATGATCTCTAAGTGTGACAACATCAGCAGGTGGGATGTGATCTTCAGCAACAGTTGGGATTAATTCCACAGGTGGAATTGGATCAACTGTTGGTGGTACAGCAACAGCTTCTGCAAAGTCTTCATCACTGTCTGAATTAGTAATATGAAGAGTTGATAGATGGAGAATCTCTTGAGTGACATCTTTATTAGATTCTGGTACCTGCAATGAACTTGAGGAAGGGGAAGTTTCCTTCTCCTTGTAAAACATCTGAGATTCATCAAAAGAAACATGTACAGATTCCTCAATTTTGAAGTGGATTTATTAAATACCCTATACGCTTTGCTTACTTGGGAATATCCAAGAAAAATTCCCATTGAAGCTTTTGCTTCAAACTTTCTAAGGTATTCTTTGTTATTGTTATGAATGTATACTACACAACCAAACACTCTAAAATAATTAATTTTAGGTTTCTTTCCTTTAAGCAACTCATAAGGAGTTTTACTCTTAAGCTTGTGTATAAGACTTCTGTTCAGAACATAATTAGCCGTGCTAACAGCTTCTGCCCAATAGGAGAGAGGCATATTAGTATCTGCCAACAGTGTTCCTGCAGCTTCAATCAGGGTTCTATTCTTCCTTTCCACAACTCAATTTTGCTGGGGAGTTCTAGGAGCAGAGAAACTATGTTTGATACCTTCTTTCTCACAGAATTCTTGCATGAGAAGAGACTCAAAGTCAGTACCATGATCACTTCTGATCAAGGCCACATGAGTAAAATACTCAGTCTGCACACAAAGTAAAAAATCTGTAAGAACTTTGAAGTTATCAGCCTTAGTTCTCAAGAAGAACACCAAAGTGAACCTAGAGAAGTCGTCTACAATTACTAAAGTGTAATACTTCCCTCCTAGACTCTGTACATTTATTGGGCCAAAAAGGTCCAAATGTAATAAATACCGGATTCTAGGTGAATCACTTTTATTTACAGATTTAAAGGAATTTTTGGTTTGCTTGCCTAGTTGACAAGCCTTGGATATGCTCTCCTTCTTGTAGGGGCAAGAAGGTAAACCTCTAATAAGGTTGTCTTTAGATAACCTAGATATGTTCTTGAGGTTAACATGGCTAAACCTCCTATGCCATAAGGTGTTGTTATTATTTGTTACTTCATTAAATAAATAGATTTCAGAATGGGTTGAATTAAAATCTACTAAATAAATATTACCTTGTCTAATACCTACTAACACAACATTACTATTTAAAGTAATATTACAGAGTGTTAGTGAAAGATACCTGATATCCTGCATCACATAACTGATTTACTGAGATAATATTATGCTTCAGTCTAGTTATATATGCAACTCTCTTGAAAGTTACTGCTCCAATGGTAATCCTACCATATCCTTCAGTTTGACCATAGCTAGAATCCCCAAAGATCACCTTTGGTCCAAGCTTGGCCTTGAATCTTGACAGATTTTCTTTGTTTCCTGTCATGTGTTTGGAACAGCCACTATCCAAATACCATTTGTCTTTAGTAATTGGATAGGTCCTCACCTGCAGAATAGACAATTAAACATTGTGGACCCAGGTAACCTTTGGTCCATTATTCTTCACATAATGAAAGCTAGAAATAAAAGAATAAGCAGGTTGGGGTTTATATCCAAAAGGGTTAGATCTCCTAGGTGGGATGCTCTATGCAGTTAATTGGTCCACAAACCTAGGGTTTCTATTTATATTAGGGTTTCTTAGGTTCTGGTTGTAATTTTGAAAATCAAATTGAAATTGTCGATCAGCGTTCGATGATGGATGCTCAGATCGTCGAGCTTCGTTTGACCATTGAGCCTTCGATCGTCGAGCGGCGTTCGACGCTTTTTGTAGCTCCTTAAATTTTTGCTTTCTCTTTTCTCTCTTAGCTTTATTTAAGGCTTGATTAACTTGTTTTACTTGCTCAGTGTTCTTTATTCCATCAGCTGAAATAAAGTTCACTAGAGTTGAAAGTTGATTTTTAAGAACCAATGGGGGTTCACTTGATGAGGCTCCTAAGCCTAGCTTATTATTGCCTGACCTAGTGTTTGTCATGCTGGTGATTTCTAGCAGCTTAAGGCTTCTGCCATTTAGGGATTCTTCTAATCTCTTGAACTTTGCTAGTTCATTTTTAAGAAACTTTATTTCTTCACTAGACTTAGTGAGTTCTGCTTCTAACCTAGCATTTTCAATGGAAATAGATTCTGATTCAGCTAAATTATTTCTAAGTTCCTTAATTTCCTTTTCTGAACTAATTAGATCTAAGCAAAAGGACTTAAATTCAGATTTAAATTCAGAAGAAGAGAAATCATATGAAGATAATACCTGATCTTCTGTGGGCATCTCTTCATCATCATCAGAACTCTCTGCAGCTGAGTGATTGCTGCAGGCATCAATTGCCATAAGGCAGATTTCCTTTGCCTTCTTCTCTTCCTCATCCTCACTGGAGCTTGAGGAGGAAGATTCCTTATCTGAATCACTCCAGGTCTCAGCAACAAATCCTTTCTCCTTCTTCTTATTTTTGTAGGAGGAGGACTTGGAGTGTTTCTTGTAATGTTCTTTTTCCTTTCTCTTTTCTTTGCTCTTTTCCTCTGGACACTCTGGTAGAATGTGTCTAGGTTTCCTACAAACATAACAAATAATTTCTTTAGCAGGAGATCTGTCATACCTTGGTTTATCTTCATATCTTGAAGATTTCTTTCTGAAGTCATTTCTTCCAATCTTGAGAAACCTTTTGGCAAAGAGTGCCATCAGCTCCTCATTGGATTGGCTTCCTTCAGAAGCATCAGCAGCTTTGAGAGCAAGAGTTTGCTCTTTTCTTATAGGAGTTGGAGTTTTTGCTTCAGCCTCAACTTCCCTGGTCTTCAGCACTTGCTCAAAAGACTTGAGCTTGCTAAAGAGAGCTTCAGTTGAGATTTCATTTGTACTTCTGGCCTCCTTGATAGGCCAGATCGTAAGATCCCATGTACTGGGGAAGCACATCAGTATCTTATCATTGACCTCTGTCAATGTAATCTCCTTATCAAGGGTTCTCAGCTCATTGATGATTGAGCTGAGCCTGGTGTACATGGCTTCAACTGATTCAGCTTCAGTCTTCTTGAAGTTTTCATACTGGGATATAAGGTTGGACCTTCTGTCCTTCCTTTCATTAGCTGAACCAGCTACAATCTGGTTCAGTGAGTTCCACATGGCTTTTGTAGAGGTGCAATCAGCCACTTTCTGGAAGATTTCATCAGACATTGTCTGAGCCAGAATGTTCATAGCTTTGGCATCAACTATCTTTGCCTTCTTGTAGGCATCATTTTAATCTGGAGGAGGCACTACACTTAGATTTGTAGATGTTGTAGCAGTGGCTGCAGCAGGAGGTGTTGGATGTCCTGTCAAAATAGAAGATAAAATGTCTTCATCAATAGAGTTCATATATAATCTTATTCTTGCCTTCCAGATGCTAAACTTAGCTAAGTTGCAAGCTGGAGGTCTGGTGCTAGAGTAATCCTTGGACTGGGCCATGAAGTGAACATCTATAAGCTTGGTATCTATCAGGATCTTGTGACTCAGGTGTTAGCCTGTATAGTCAGTCAACCTGGCTCTGATACCAATTGAAAGTGATGATAGATATAACTCTAGAGGGGGGGGGGGGTGAATAGAGTATTCAAAAATTATGACACCCTACTCAACTCCCTTCGAGTTAATTTGCGGAATGAGTTTATAGATATTTTAAACCCTAGAGCCTAACACAAAGTGAAGTGCACTAGAGAAGGACAACTGTAATTACAGTTGAGCTTTGATCCTATCACAACAACTAGCAATCCTAGTTATTTCTACTCACAGCCACAGTACAATTAATTAAATAAGAAGCACAGACGACACAAGAAATTTTATAGTGGTTCCCTCTAAATAGGTACGTCAACTCTTCTACCACCCTGGTAGGAATCCACTATAGGTTTTTGTTCAGGTGCCCTGCCACCAACTGATCTGCTTCAGGTAGATTAAGTAGACCCTTTGAGCTTTTGATCAGGAGCTCAAAATCCAGCACACGTTTTTGATCAGGTGCCCTGCCACCAAGGTTCACTTTTGAAGGGAGTAATAACCCTTTATACAGGAGATTGAGAGAGTTAAAGTTTCTTCTCTATTGTTAAAACAGATTAGAGAAGCTAGTGGATTGCAAAGAGCTAGAAAGCTCTAAAGAATCAAGGCTCCCCCTAGCTTAGAGAATATCCAGGAAGGAGTCTTGCTTCAGGGTGCAGGAGCTCTTCTGAACTTGAGAGAAAGAACTGTCTTAGAGTTCTTAAGGAGAAGCTTGAAGAAGACTCTTGATTTGGAAAATGTGTTCTTCTTCAATCAGCTTCCTTTCTTCTTCTTCTTCTAAAAGGCACTGAGTAAATGTATTACTGTGAGCAGGATGAACTCACGATGAAGAAGAATACTGAAGAGATTTCATCTTCTCAGTTGAATGTGAATTTCTGAGAGCTGTAGATCTCTATGCTGCTGTGAGTAAAACTTCTTGTATTTTGTGTTGTTGTTGTATATGTGTGTGTTTCTTCTTTCAAAAGAAGCTCTTTATATATGAGCCTTTGCAACGGCTCTAATCTGAATTTGAACTTTGTCTTCTTCTGGGATCTACAAACTGGGCTGCAAATAGCACAAAGCAAAATATATCTTGCAGACAGATATCCTATAAAAAGATAAAGCTTTCTAAGAAGCTGCATATCCAATCTGATAAAAGAGTGCTAGAAAAGTCACATCAGAAAGAGCTCTTTACGGCCAGAGAAGACTTTCTGAGTCTAACGACTATAAATGACAGCCTGGCAGATAAAGCAAAAAGATATTTCAACTAATAAGACAAAGAACTTTGTCAGATAAAGCTTGACTTATGCACAAAGGATGGGGCAAAGATTGCCTTGAGATGTATGCACAAAATCAATGAAATAAACTTTAATATGCTAAATAAACAGGAATTGAATCATAGAACAGAAGGAGTACAAAATTACTAAAGACAGATAGAAGAACGTCGAACGACCCTCGGAGATCGTCGACCGAAGCACAGAGATCGTCGACCTATCAGAACAGATAGTCAAACGACACATATAGTCGAACTATCAAAGAAGATAGTCGAACTAACTCAGCAGATAGTCGACCTATCAGAGCAGATAGTCGAGCTATCAGATAGTCGACTTATCAAGATATATAGTCGAGCTATCAAGCAAAACAGATAGTCGAACTATCAATCAGATAGTCGAACTATCAAAGACAAACAGATAGTCGACCTATCAAACAGATAGTCGAACTATCAAAGACAAACAGATAGTCGACCTATCAAACAGATAGTCGAGCAATCAGATAGTTGAACTATCAAAGCAGATAGTCGAACTATCAAGAAAAGCAGATAGTCGACCTATCAAACAGATAGTCGAGCTATCAAACACAACAGATAGTCGACCTATCAAACAGATAGTCGAACTATCAGATAGTTGAACTATCCAAGCAGATAGTTGAACTATCAAAAGATCTGTCTGGTCAAAAGAAGTCGAGCGGGGTTCGACGATCGACGAGGCAGATTCCACAGAACGTCGAGCTAACAAGAGTTGAACTAACTCAGAGATAGACGATCTGCTGACAGACGATAGTCGACCAACTGATAGACGATCGTCGACCAGTCGATAGACGATGGTCGAGCAGCGTTCGACTATAGTCGAACCAGAAACGACTTAACCAAAATTTTCATCTGGATAAGCAATTCTACAACTAAGGGAATCTAACCTATTAGCTAACCTTTGACCATAGATAAATCTTGGGTCAAGAAACTAAATGAGAGGACTTAACACAAATCTAAACTAGGGTACCAACACAATACACTCTTTAACTTTTGACACCAATTCTGTAGGGGAGAAATGAAAACTTCAACTTAACGAATTAGATGGGTGGAGAACCATGGCTTATGAAAAATCCCAGATATATAAGGAGAAGACTAAATTATTCCATGACCATCACCTTCGCAAACCTAAGACATTCCAAAAAGGTTTCCAAGTCCTCCTTTTCAATTCTCGACTTCGTTTATTCCCAGGGAAGTTAAGGTCTAAGTGGTTCGGACCCTTCCAAGTCAAAGAAGTTTTTCCCAATTGAAAGATAGAGGGATAGATCTTAACTTTCTTCTAATCTAGAGTTAATGTATAAAAAGTCACAGCACAAAGATAAAGAAGGAAAAAGCAAGCACACAGACAACACAAGGATTATAGTTGTTCCCCAACCTAGGTACATCCACTCTTCTACCACCCTGTTAGGAATCCACTAACAGGTTTTGATCAGGTGACTTCCACCTTTGAGCTTTTGATCAGGTGCTCAAAAACCAATCTCAAGTCTTTTGATCAGGAGACTTGGAACCAAGCTAACTTTTGAAGGGAGTGAAAATCCTATACAGTGGGGTAGGAAAGAAAGTGATGTTAGTCTTCTCTATTCTCAAAAGTAACTTTGAGAAGACTTTGTGTTGATGCTAATGGTGTCAAAGCTCCCCCTGAGAAGTTAAAGGTTAAGGAAGAATAGGAGCTTTGCTTCAGGGTGAGTAGGTCTTCAGCTCTGATGTTGCTCTCCAACAAGCTTCTAGACTGATATGGTATTTGTTCTCTCTTGAAAAGCCTAGAGCAGATGATGAAGAACACTATATGAAAGAAAGTTGTGTTGTGTTCTTTAGAATCTCTATTCTGACTATAACATCGTTTTGTTATCAGTCACTTCTTCTTATTCTTCTATGTCTACAAAACCTCCAATCTGAATATATTCCCCTGAGCCGTATTCAAACATTTGAATTAACTCTATCTTGAAACGGCTGAGGCATTCCCGAGAGAGAAAAAGATGCCCGGGAATTAATCATATTAACTGTTGCTATTGAATGACTATAAGCAATAAGTATGAGAGATATTAAATGCCTTAATTAATTCTGCTAGCTGTTAAAATCTTTGTCTGTAAGACTGCACAGATTTCGTCGACCTCAGTATACTATTCGTCGACCTCAGCTCAGAGATTGTCAACCTGAATAATCTTTGCGTCGAGTTGAGATTCTGTCTTGTGATCAACAATCGTCGACTAGAGCTAGGAGATCGTCGAGCTCAATTCAGAGATAGAACTTTGAGTTTCGTCGACCTGAGTTCGACTGTCGTCGAACGCATCTTGAAGATTATCGAGCTCAATTACTGCTTTTGTAAAAACTAATTTCTGCATGATTTCTCTGGAGTTCTTTTGAGGTAGACCTAGAAATAATCCTATGACCCTGACTATACATTTTGGGTCAATATAAAAACATCTGAATAATATTACTTGCCCAAATCCAAACTAGGGTCTCACTAAGAGGATAATATTTACATAAAAGGAATACAAAGCAAATTTAAAATGAGTGCTTTGAAACATAAAATAAATAACAACAAAGTTTTTGAAATATAAATATGAAAAACTTCTGATAGCCTCTGTAGCTATTCTTTGCTTATCTTTAACTGAGCATATTTCAGATATGTTGGTCCTGCTGTATTACATAATTTCCTTGATATCATCTCCCTGATTTTTGAATAATTGAAACTACTGCTGCTGTATCCTTTAAAGCAGTCCCCCCCTATACAACTACCCCTGTACTGAAGAGTCTTTTCCTGAAATAAGGGGTTAGGAGTTCTGGACCCAGATTACCTTGGGTCATAGTTCTTTTTCATAATAATTAGATATAAAAGAACATACAGGTTGATCTTTGTAACCTAGAAGGTGAAATTTCCTAGAAGGGATGAGCCATTGGGTAAATAGATTGATAAAGTTTTGAGTTTGATTATAATTTTCATAAGGATAAAAATTTCTATTTTGAAATTCTGAGTTCGATGAAAAATAATTTTGTCGACCTGAGTTCGACGAAGGGAATCAATTTGGTCGATCTCGGTTCACAGAATGATAATATCTATTTTTTGTGTTCCACGATCGTCGATCTCGGTTTGACGAAGCAAATTTCTTTCGTCGATCATAATTTCCAAACAAGTTAAAATCAAAATCTCTATTCAGTGTTCATCTTCCTGAGTTCGACGAAGAGTGTATTTTCGTCGAGCTTCGTTCGATGAATTATGTTGAACACAAATTTTCTGAAATTGTTTAATTGTTTTTGGTAAAAATTCAGTTATATTGTCTAAATCTATTATCTTTTCTTTGTCTTTAATTGTTTCTAAAAAAGCTAATTGTTTAGAAATATTTTTTTAATCTTCTTTAAGATTTTTGTTTTCAGAAGATAGATTATACACTTTCTCTCTGAGAAGTTTTATTTCCTTTTAAGATTGAATTAAATCATTACATAAAATTTTAAAATCTTCTTTAAAATGTTTTGAGAAAAAAAAATCAAAAGAAGAGATAACCTGATCCTCTTCTGATTCACATTCTGATTCTTCAAAATCAGATTCATCATCAGATCTGCTGCAGGATGCATTTATTGCCATCAGGAAAAACTCTCTTTCTCTTGTTTCTTCTTCATCCACAATTGTACAAGGTGAAGCTTCAGAGTCACTCCAAGTATCAACATCATATTTTCTATTTTTAGCTGATCCAGCAACCATTTCTGTGAGGGAGTCCCAGATTTCTTTTGCTGAAATACATTCTACAACTCCTTCAAAAATGTCATCAGACATTGATTGAGCAAGGATGTCCATTGCTCATGCATCAGCCATCTTTAACAATTTTTGGTCTTTTGAGTCTGCAGATAGAGTAGTGGGACCTGACAAAATAGAGTTGTAAAATTGCTTCATCAATAGAATTCATAAACAGCCTAATCTTTGCCTTCCATAGTGCAAGCTTATCCAGATTGCACTTAGGAGGTCCAGTGCTCGAACATTCTTCATTTTGTGCCATGAAAAACTGTTAAGAAATATAAGATCTATCAGATCGTTTTGGTTCAGGTGTAAGCCTGTACAACCAATGGAATGACCCTCTGATACCAATTGAAAGATAGGGGGATAGATCTTAACTTTCTTTTAATCTAGAGTTAATATATAAAAAGTCGCAGCACAAAGATAAAGAAGGAAAAAGCAAGCACACAGACGACACAAGGATTATAGTGGTTTCCCAACCTGGGTACATCCACTCTTCTACCACCCTGGTAGGAATCCACTAACAGGTTTTGATCAGGTGACTGCCAACTTTGAGCTTTTGATCAGGTGCTCAAAAACCAATCTCAAGTCTTTGATCAGGAGACTTGCAACAAAGCTAACTTTTGAAGGGAGTTAAAACCCTGTACAGTGGGGGTGGGAAAGAAAGTGATGTTTGTCTTCTCTATTCTCAAAAGCAACTTTGAGAAGACTTTGTGCGGATGCTGATGGTGTCAAATCTCCCCCTGAGAAGTTGAAGGTTCAGGAATAATTGGAGCTTTGCTTCAGGGTTAGTAGGTTTTTAGCTCTGATGTTGCTCTCCAGCAAGCTTCTAAACTGATATGTTATTTGTTATCTCTTGAAAAGCCTGGAGCAGATGGTGAAGAACACTATATGAAAGAAAGCTGTGTTGTGTTCTTCAGAATCTCTATTCTGACTATAACATCATTTTGTTCTCAGTCACTTCTTCTTGTTCTTCTATGTCTGCAAAACCTCTAATCTGAATATTATCCCCCGAGCCGTATTAAAACATTTGAATTAACTCGATCTTGAAACGGCTGAGGCATTCCAGAGAGAGAAAAAGATGTCTGGGAATTTATCACATTAACTACTGCTGTTGAACGACTATAAACATTAAGTCTAAGAGTTATTAAATGCCTTAATTAATTCTGCTAGCTATTAAAATCTCTGTCTGTAAGACTGTATAGATTTTGTCGACCTCAGTCTGCTATTTGTCGACCTAAGCTCAGAGATCATCGACCTGAATAATCTTTGCGTCGAGTTGAGATTCTGTCTTGTGATCAGCGATCGTCGACTGGAGCTTGGAGATCGTCGAGCTCAACTCAGAGATAGAACTCTGAGTTTCGTCGACCTGAGTTTGACTATCGTGGAACGCAGCTTGAAGATTGTCGAGCTCAATTCCTGCCTTTATCAAAACTGATTTCTGCATGATTTCTCTAGAGTTCTTTTGAGGCAGACCTAGAAATAGTCCTATGACTCTGACTATACATTTTGGGTCAATCTAAAAACATCCTAATAGTATTACTTGCCCAAATCCAAACTACGGTTTCAACACCTATGACACCATCGAGCTAACCCACCATGAGAAGGGAGATTTTAAAGTTAACGGGCACCGATTAAAACTTTATTATGGTGTGTTTCCTCAAGATTTCGCTCGCCAAGAATCATGCCTCCGACTAGACTAGGATTAAGTGTAATGTAGTAATTTTTCTAAGTTTGTACAATTTTTGGTAAAATTTCTAGTTAAATGTTCGAATAAAAATATTATTAAAATCACTTAGGAGGCACTTCCATTTCAGAGGGGCACACGGGTTACCACACACCCATGTGCCAGGCCATGTTCATACACACTATCTTTAGCCCAGCCATGTTCGATTTAAAATAAGTAGGAATCCTTTTTCCCGAGCACCACACGGTTGGACACACACTCGTGTGCCAGACAGTGTAGCTTTAACTTCTTTTCTCACACACTCATCCAGAGCAGGACACGGGTTAACACACCCCCGTGTGTAACACCCCAAAACTTGGAAGGGGAATCGTCGGCGTCGTTTTAGCCAAGTTTGGGTTTTGGAGCAGGCGACACGGGCGTGTCAAGGGCGTAACACGGGCGTGTCAGGGCGAGGTCGACCACGGAGCTTGTGGTCGATGTTTTGAGGGTCGACATTCTTCGAGCTCAGGAACACGGCCTGGGACACGGGCATGTCCCTAGCCGTGTCCTTCTCGGGCTGTTTGCAGGATTTATTCTGCTAGGCGTGACACGGGTCACGACACGGCCGTGTCGGGTCTGACACGGGCGTGTCGAAGGCCATGTCTTTGGCCGTGTACTTCTCTGACTGGGAAGGTTGGTCGGTGGGGGGCGTGACACGGGTCTCGACACGGGCGTGTCAAAGGCGACACGAGCATGTCAGAGGCCGTGTCAACGGCCGTGTGCTGGTTTTCGAATCGGTCGAGACGGCGAATGGTTGACACGGCCCTGCACACGGCCGTGTGCCAACCCGTGTTCGGCCCAGATTTTGTTATTTTGGGTTCCGATCGTGGCCGTCCATTTCTTTGGTATGAGATCCAATGGTGGGGAGCCTCCCTGGGCGGTTTAAGGCCGAGAATAGGGTTTCAAACCCTCATTTTCCATTTGGCTTTATCTCTCTTGATTCTAGAGAGAAGGGAGAGCAAGGAGGAGGAAGAAGGCCAAGTTCTGGCCGCGGCGAAGCTTCGGAGGTCCGTTTCGCGAGCGGAGTTCAGATCCGCTAAGGTGGGAGCGTTGCGATGGTTTACAACCGAGCAAATCTTCTCCATGGCTAGGAAGAGGGGACGGAAGATAACGACACTTCTTCTCTCGGTTTTTAGGATTTAGGATGCATGAATAGCATCCCCTTCCTTTCGTATTTTGAGCACCGAATCTCTCAAATGAGAGGGATCCGTGTAGCCTAGGTTCAAGAGGAACCTCCGGGTTGAGTATGTTCATCCCGGCATGCTTTGCATTAGAGATCCGCTCCATTAGCGGATTAGGCATTGTGGGTGAAGCCTTGGTCGTGACCGTTAGTCCGACCTGGTGATGTTGCATAGCGAGCTTCGGGGATTCGGTAGAAATCCGTTGCGGCAATATGCCGTTGTATGTATGCGTTTTCCCCCTTATATTTGAGTGAGTACTCGTGGTCGGAACCGGGCAAGGTTAGCTCCGCGTTGTGCGGTAGATGGTTTCCTTGGAGCACGGGAAAGACACGGTGCGAATGGTGATTGGGGTGGGGAAACCTTTGTTTGTGCTGTGCAAAGGCGCGGCTATGTCTCCGTGGTCGGCTGGCTATCCCGTGATGCGCAAGTCATGTGGGGAAAGTGTCCCGACGAGACTAGCCCCTTGTGTGGGACTGACGAGAATGTCGAGCGGAGGGCAAGCCCGGGCAATGTGGCCATGAGCGGGTGGGGTCCAGCAAGGCTTCTTAGAATCGGTCAGTGTGAGACGGAACCCTGACGTGCGAAGTCAGAATGTGCGGGCAAGCCCGGGGTATATGACCCTTGTGCGGGTGGGGCCTTTACGAGGTTCCATGTGACGGCGTGTGTGCCGTTAGGGACATGGTGGTTCCCTTGTGTTTGCGGCTTTAAGCCAATGGGGAAACAGAAGTACCCAGTGTTTGATATTGTGCTAGATGCATACGAGCTAGGGTGCCTTGGGTGAAACCCGGGTTGCATTCATGTTGCATAGTAGGCCCCTTTCACTTTGTACAAAACATAGATAACATGTATGCTGTATGAGACATCCAAGCCTGTTTTACCGCTTTATTATATATACTCTTTTGGTATACGAAGTGCTAACTTGCAGGTGGAGTGGTACCCCGGGGTCCGTTAGGGACGGCCGAGAGGAGATGTGTTTGTTACACAGTAGAGGTCAGCCTTTGCTGACCCACGTTACTTCAAATACTCACAGTGCAAGGATCGCATGCAGGAGCTAGCGCGCCGGGCGAAAAGCCCTAAGCCTCATGAAGTGTTGCTGTGCTTGACTATTTTCTTTTCCTTGTTTTGTTGTTGTTGTTTGACTATGTCCGGCTTGCATGCCGAGGTAGCCTAGGGGTGCTTGGCACTTTTTATATTTGGACTTATATTGTGTAAGGCCTTAAGGCCATTTGATACTCTTCTGTTAGTGGATAACTTCATTTCTTTTAGTGTTCTGTTTCCGCTGTGTTTGTCTGGAGTTTTGAGATTTGGTAGTTTTATATCATCTTTTAATACTAAAGCTGTGGCGTCCGTATGTTGTGGGGCCCCGGCCGGACCCATATTATATGGTCATTACAGGGGAGGTGTTACACCGTGTCGCTGGCCGTGTACAGATTAAATCATCCCGAGCAGGAAACGGCTAACTACCCAGCCGTGTTTATAACCGTGTGCTGATTCTGAGCTCGACGACACGATCATCCACAGCAGGACACAGGTTAACACATACTCGTGTTGGCGACCGTGTGCAGATTCTGAGTTTGACATTGCACTGTGACCGAGCATGGAATGACTTGACACATGCCTATATTCGTAACCGTGTCCGCCTGGCGCATTGCTTTCCTTCCATTTTGACTGCACGTCTTTTCGAAGCCCGTGTTTCACGCGGTTAGAGATTCGTCAACACAGGTCCACACATGCCCATGTCGGAACCCGTGTTTGACTTATTATATAAGGCCATGTCATCTTCTTCCTCTTCATTTCTTGGTTTCAGCGCTACTTTCATGTACTCCTTCACGCGTTCAACTACGCTTTGAGCTTTTGCTTTGAACTTTCACAGATTCGCCTCCTCTTCTTTCGATCTATCTTCCTAGGTAATTTTTTTGTAATGTTCTTATTTTTTTCTTTCTTCTTCTCCACTCTCTTCTCATTCTTCTTTTTTCCCATTTTCTCATTCTATTTCTTTACTAATTCTTCTTCCTCTTCTTTCCTCTTCATTTCTTAAAAATCCTTTAACTTGTTCGCAGATCATGTCAATGGGACGTTCACAAGGGGGACATCGTCGTCGCCCAAATTTCCAAGAATTCTCTACAGAAAGACGCGACAATACTGTGCCATTGGAGTTTACAGATCCGACGCACATTAAACCTTTTAATTGCATCCAGTCAAAGAAATTTCAAGACATTTGTACTATTGACTGGAGCGTTTTAGAGGAGATTCATTTAGCTGCGGAAGTTCGAGAGTTAATTTCTATAATGGGGTGGGAACAATTTTTTCTTATTGAGTAGTTGGGGTTTAAGGAGCTCATGTTAGAGTTCATGTCTTCCTTTTACCTAAATCTTACACCAACTTTCACATAGCAAACCAACACGCAAGAGGGGGTTATTTCGTTTCGAGTAGCGGGCACTACTTATACCCTTTCTCTTCTCCAGTTCACCCAATATTTAGGGGTGTATGAGGACGCTTTCCTCTATAGTGCCGCATACTCCGACCTTCACTTTGATCTCCCCTCTCGTGACCACGCAGCCAATATCTGGGCTCGACTTACCTTCGATCTATCTCAATA
Source organism: Platanthera zijinensis (assembly GCA_039513925.1). Taxonomy (NCBI): domain Eukaryota; kingdom Viridiplantae; phylum Streptophyta; class Magnoliopsida; order Asparagales; family Orchidaceae; genus Platanthera; species Platanthera zijinensis. The sequence goes on from CM077091.1 coordinate 86,252,446, forward strand.
TGAGGCCAAGAGGTCTAAGGCCTCTAAGTTGCGTTCTCCCGCCCTCCATTACATACATCATCTGTTGAGTCATACCTTGAGTGGCCGGGACGAAAGCTATGGTGTCATGAGTAGGCAGGATATGCTGTACCTCTATTGCATATCGTCGTGTTACCACATTCATTTGGGTTACATGTTAGCGCAGTTCATTCTTCACCAGGCCAATAACTCACGTATTGGGTCTATATGTGTATCACCCTACATCACACGCTTGGTGAAGAATATGAACATCTTTTCTTCCCTTCCCCCGATGATAGTGGTAGCGAAGACTATGCCAATCATGATGGCTAGTCTTCAATCTCTCCGCCTTGTCACTGCCCATCAGGGTCAGGGTGGACTTATTTATTCCATTGCGAGGCGTAGACCTCAGTTTGCTCCTGATGATGATGATGACGACGATGTCGATCATGACCTCGACGAGCCTCTGATTCCTCCAGCCCAGTCTACTTATACTCATGGAGAGTCTTTGGCCCCTCCTACTCGATCGCGCTCTCAATATTCACGTGATTTCTGTCACTTTTATGAGACCAAGCTCTCACCGCGCTTATAACGTATAGAGGATTCACAAAAGCGGACAGAGGACGCCATAATTCAGATTAGGGACCTTGGGGATCTCTCCTCCACCTCCGGCTGCTCCCGACTCCTCTCACCTCCCTGACGATCCTTCAGATTTTGCTGCCCCAGCTTATTATTTTTGATTTCTCTGTATTTTTTATATATTTAGTTATATCACCTCAAATGTTCTATGCTCTCACTTTCTATAATCATATATGATGTAACTTGAAGGAGACTCATTTGTGGCTCCTATTTAGTTCTTATGCTCTTTTATTTTATTGATAGTTAGTTCTTTACATTTAGTGTATTTTGCCTTCTCAGTTCTTTACAATGCATTGAGGACATTGCAAATTTTAAGTCTGGGGGTGGATGTTCTTCAATTCTAATATTTTAGTGCTGGACATGATTACAATTGGTTATTTTTTTTGCTAGTATAGTACTCAATGTCGTTTAACTTTTTTTTTACTAGCAAAGTACTAAATGTTGTTAAACTCCCCTAATAAAACTGTTTTTACTTCTTTAAGCTTTCATTAATTCACTCATTTGGGATTATAACTAGATAATTTACTTTTGCATGCTGATTAAAATGAATTAACGTATACTCATTGAGTGTACAAATTTGTTGATTAGTAATTATATATAGAAATTCATTAGTTTAATTTTCTCTATATAACTTATTTTTAGGATTAGTCCTTTATATTATTCACTAACAATCACTCTATTTTAGAAAATATAATTATCTATAATAAAGCGAGTCGATGAGTGTAACATTTTGATAATTTTGTTTTAGGGACTCAAAATGAAGAATACCCTTTATTGGTCTCTAGAACTTGCCCATAGCAACCCTCAAAACAATCACATATGTTAATTAGTTAGGGCAGAAATGACTTAGGCCTCCCTTTGGATAGCTTGAGCCTTGCAAGCCCAAAACAATAAACATTATGCCCTTACACACCCAATTTGGACTTATTCCCTATGCCTTTCGATACTCTACTACTAAAATTCACCAAGGCCAAAAATCCTTACCTATTATCACATCTATCATTGAGACTTTCTTGGAAGGAGTTTGTTTATAGTGATATGTGGCCTGAGTGCGGAATGATCCCTACTATGGACACTTGGATAAAAAAATAGTGATATGTGGCTTGAGTGCGTGTACACCCACTCGGAATGATCCCTACTATGGACCCTTGGATAAGAAAAACTAACAAAAATATAGAGTATCCATCAGAAAAAAGAAAGAAAAAGAAAGATAATAATGTGGGAAGTATAATAAATGTGAAGTCTGGGGGTGCTTTTATAATATTGATGTATGTTAGGATTATTACAAAGCAAGAGGCTGAATCGTTATCTAGGTGTGATATGAACCATCGAATTTATCTTTGATTACCCCACCTATAATCTTTTATCCTAAGCCAAAAGGTTACACCATAACACAAGTCCTAAGGATCCAACCTTACTAATTCCAACTAGTGCTGTGAAGAGGGTGTGAAAAGGCAAGCTTATGACTATCAATATTGATACTTATAAATTTTTAAACACTAATGCTTATCTTATTAAGATTGTTATTTTCTCCTCACATTTGTTATGGATGACTGTAATCTTTTTTCTAGAAAAGATTGAAAGATAGTTAAGAGATATATGAGAGGAATTTTAAGATAAAGTTATATTTAGAAAAGTCTACTATACTATTTCCTATGCAATTACAACATCAAATTTCTCTTTAAATTCATAGCAATCAGCTTGTGGAAGAAAAAATACCTATCGGTATTTCAAAATTTTGAATTAGTTTGCTTAGGGACAAGCAAACACATAAGTCTGGGGGTATTTGATGAGTACAATTATTTATGCCTTTTTACTATCATATTTGTAATCATGTCCACTATTGTATACCTCCAATCGTTATAATTGTGCGAAAATAGTTAAGAATTTGAATTTTCATGAATAGAAGAGCATAGTATGGAGTTTCCTTTATTTCCTATATTAAGCTATTTATTTATTCATTCATCTTCTTAATTCAGGTATTGCAAGTCCTTGAAACTAAATGTCTTTGAGCAAATAGAGTAGTTCACGGATCCAACATGACTGATGACAAGACTGGAATTGTGTACACACGGGTAGGAACACGCCCGTGTCACTACCCGTGTCCTTATCGGGAAAGAGCACAAGGCTTGAGAGAAAAGATAGAGCACCACACGGGTAGGAACACGCTCGTGTCACTACCCGTGTCCTTTTCAGGAAGAATTAAAGACATGCTGCCAACCAAGCCGTGTGCGAAGAACTCGAAGACAACACCGACGTGTTATCAGCTGTATCAAATGACACGGCCCATGACCTGACACATCTTTTCATATTAAATCGCCTTTGAACCGTCCACACGGCCTTTGATACGGCTGTGTTGGAACCCGTGTTCGACCCTATTTGTAAGGAGACTATAAAAACCTGTATGAAAAATAGAAGAGGGACTTTTGGATCAAAAGAACTTGTAGAATTTCTGGAGGATGAAAGTGGATCATTCAGTGGAGGGAAGATCGAAGGAGATAATCCGTATGGTTTTAATCTTCATGTATCTCTTATAATCTTCCCCTTCTCTTAGTGGATCTAACTTTATTTTTATATTTTGCATGAGACTTTGTTTTTTTTTGAAACAATTCGATAATCATGTATGTTGGTTTTTATATCAGATTTGTGGTATTTTATTTTTATGTATGCTTTCTAACAAGGAGATTGATATTATATTTGAAATTAGAACTTGTTTTATTTGAATCCCAAACTTCTAGATTGAGAAATTGAATGTTTGTTATGATGTTTATACGTTCATATTCTAGTGTTCTTTCTCTTTGTATTTCAAATTGTATGATCGACAGATATGTTGTTTGGATAATGGTAATACAGATAATTGGACTCATGGTATCTTAGAGATAAGATTTCATGAATTTATGTATTAGATAGGGTTTCTTATTATTAATGCAAATTTGAGTATTGTGAATTGTTCGAGAGAAAATGTACTCAACTTAAGTTAGGTGTTGAATTGCTCGAGAGAGAATTCGATAAAGGTTTAACCCTTAAAATACAACGAATTTGATAATCCTGTTATTACGTGATTACATAGAATTGAATTAATGAGTGATTATTCTCATGTGATTACTCTTAGATTATCTGCTTTTTACTATCCTTAATCCTCCAATGTCTCTTTATCCAAGTAGTCCTAGTTAGGTTAATTTAGGGTAACAATCAATTTTAATTATAGGTACGATAATAGAGTGAGAGTGAGTACGAGTACTTGAAAAGAACCTGTGGAATACGACACGAGATGTATATTTATCCTATACTATGATTGATAGGTGCACTTGCATGAGATTAAAATCAAGTTAGCTTTTACCTATCTACATAGTTTATACATAGAGTAAAAATTATCGCATCAAGTAGCTACTCTTAGTGATTTTCCTCAGTGATGAGTACACCTTACTTATTCTTCTCCTAGTTTGCTGGAGTGGCAACAAAGCTTTGTCCAACCAGACAGTCCTGTTGGCTGGATCCTGCTGGTCTTTGCCCAAGACTTGTGCACTTTATCCTTCTTTAGGAATGCACACAACATCCTTATCCTTTGAGTATGATCCATATGATAACTTCCTTGTTCCAGTCTAGGTTCTGACATCTACTGTCCAAGTACTATATGGGGTATGGGCACTTAGACTGACCTGTAAAATAGATTACTTTACCTTAGGACCCCAATAGGTATTGGGTCCTAGGTTCTGATTAGTCTGAAATCTTACTTGCCTACCTGCAGCATTTCTTTCAGGTAAGCAAACTCTAGCTCTAGTCACAAAAGGATTGTGCCAACAATCTAGGGCAAATGCCCCAACTTACCATAACACCAACACTCATGGATATTATATCTTCTTTTTTGAGCAGGTCTTGAAGTGTGGTTAACTGATGACTGGATAGTAGGAAGAGGAGCAACAACTTTCTTCAGGTTCCTTTCAGTAAGGATCTGACTGAAGGATATTCTTCCAGCAAGCTTCCTTTGTTGCCCTGAATGGTATTTACAACTGTCTTCTTTGTAGATGACATGCTGTTTATATCATCAAAACTAGCCAAGTTAAGCTTCCTTTGTTAAGTCTTTTTTGACTAATCTCCCTCTGATATCACTTGAAAGTCTTTGTTTTCAAGGATAGTTAAATCACCTAGAGGGGGGGGGGGAATAGATTTCTTAGTCCTTAGTGACTATCTTTTATTTTACTTGTTATTGGAGGCTTTATTAGTTGATTAGTTGAAGCTTTCAAGATATGCAACCTGCAATAAAACAAGCACAAATAAAACACACACATCACACATGATTTATAGTGGTTTCCCTAATAAGGGTACATCCACTTTCCCTCCCACCTATCCAATTATCTTATTGGACTAGGACAAACTCTTCCAAATATGCTCCTAAGAGCTCACGCCTTAAGCTCACAGCCTTATACTCAGAACTTCAGCAAGTTCCTATACTCAGTATCCTTTTCAAGACACCTATCTCAGAACAAATAGGTTCCTACCTCAGAGCTTTGCAGTGCTCCTACACTCAGTGACCCTCAAGCCACCTACCTTACCCTTACACAAATGCTACAGCTCAAGCTTCTCAGCCATATATTTGTGGGCACACAGCCCTACTCCAAGAGTACTGCAACACTTCTACAGCTCAGTACCCAGTAGGTACCTACCTCAGTGCCCTTTCAGGCACCTACAACTCAGTGATTAATTAATCACCTACCTTAGGCTGTTAACCCCTACAGCTCTGATCCAACAGGATCCTACATGATGGAAGTGGGTTATGTGGTTACTCTTTATATAAGAGATGTTTCTCTATGTCAAGCTTCTTGACTGAGTTAGACTCAGCCCAACTTTGACTTCAGGAATTTCTTTCCTGAGTCTACCTTTACTGAACTAGGAATTACTTAGTCCTTACTACTTCCACAATAACAAGTATATATTTACTTGAGCTGGAAGTGACTTGTAGAACAATGTTCATCCTCTTTCTGAACTGAGCCTGAAGCTCAACCTTAACTACTACTTCAAAGCACCAGGGATTTTTCCTGCTGGAACTGTGAAGTTACTACAGCTAATTGCTGCTACCTGAGCTGAGAAAAACTCAGCTCTAACTTTGAAGACTAAGATAGCTCTACCTCTTCTTCCTTTCCTCGGCTGAGGTAATTTAGCCCTAAATTTGACTTCTGAGGAATAGTCCCCTGAGCCATCTTTCAGATCTCTGCTTCTTCAAGCTTATTCTCTTCACAGCTTCCAGATTAAGATCTTCAGGATGTTGCTTGTCTAGCTAGAACTGTGAAGAACTTGCAGCAAGTATCAGCCCTAGGATGATTCCTCTTTCCTCAGAGAAATACTCTAAACTGCTGAGGTCGATGAAGATGACCACAGCTAACTTGCTCTTCGTCTTATTGACTTGAGCTTCCTGTTCTTTAGCATAATAACAATGGCGGTGAAGAATAACGACCTTATGGCTCCTCTCAAAAAGCTATCTTCCTCTATAAAGCCTTTCCCTTTTATTGATTATGACCCAACGACTCTTTGAGTAGTGGGCCCTACACCATTAATGGCCAGCAACAACCTTGCTTTAATTCCAACTGTCATACAGTGGGTCTACGGTAATATTTGTTGCGTATTGTAGCCATCCCGCCACTAATTTGAAATATGTTGACTTACTGATGTCACCAACTGTGGACTTAGCCAAAAATCAAGCAACATTAGTATAGGCATTGAGTGAAGGTCTTTCACTCAATGCCAAATCACTTAGACTGATTTACTGTCTCTTGGCGTTGAGTGAGTAACCTTCACTCAAGGCCAAACAACTTATAATATAAATTTATTTCTAGGCGTTGAGTGATTCAGCTTCACTTAATGCCAACTTTCTTTATAAGCTTTCTGTTGCTTGGCATTGAGTGAGTGTGCATCACTCAATGCCAAACTCTTTAGACAAAATTCCGTCTTCACTAGGCATTGAGAGCATTGAGTGAGCACTCCTCACTCAACGCTTTCTTCCTTAGGCATTTTCCCGCTTAACTGTCTCAACGCTTTCTTGTTTTCAGGTGAGACAAAAACCTGTCTTAGTAGTTGTGCTGAGACTAACACTTATTCTCGATGCTTTTTCCTTAGACAAAATCTTCTTGCTTCTCTAGCATTGAGAGCATTGAGTGTGTCTTCATCACTCAAAACTTTTTGCCTTAGAAAAAGCTTTCTGCACCTTAGGCGTTTAGAGCGTTGAGTGAGCATACCTCACTCAACACTTTTTGCCTTAGCCAAATTTCTGTGTTTAAAAACACTGGCTTTGACTGACTGACTGAGTGTTACTCAACAATTATGAGGCTATGATGTTGAGTAAATGACGTTCACTTAACACCTGTGGACTTAGCCACTTTTCTCCCTCTTAAACCTTATGAAAGATATAAGTTGTCTACCCAAATCACCTAGATGGGGGATGAATAGGTGAGATGTGCGTCTAATGCGAAATAAAAATTTTTTAGCAACTAGCATAAATAAGTAAGCAAGCAATCACACAGACGACAAGATATTTATAGTGGTTCCCTGATATTGGGTACGTCCACTTTCCTCACCGATCTAGCAAATCACTAGACTCGGCTACTCCACTATCTCGGATTGCAAACCAATCCTACATCTCGGAACCACGTTCCTACAAAACTCGATCCCAAACGGATCTACACTCGGAAGATAGAACTTCCTACCACTCGGAGATAAATCTCCTACAAAGAAAATTATTTGAGGAAAAATACAAATAAAATAACACAGATCTGGATCTTTGGCTTTGTCTTCTTCGTTGAGAGCTTCCGGCTTGGACAGAAAATGTTGAAGAAGACTTGATAGAAATCCACGGATCTAAGATCTGGAATCACCATGATCAAATAGAAATATCAGAGATCGATGAAGCACGAAATGATCAGATGATTTTTCTTGAGTCTGGATCGCTTGAGAATGAGAGATCGGCAGCAGCGGCTGTGAGAACAACAATCCAGAGTTCTTTTCGAATCCAGTAATGGAGGCCGAGAAAAATTAGGTTTTTGGAAAAATTCTTTCTTAGTAATCTCCGTATTCTTTTTAAGAAAAAGGTTGATAGGTCAAATCGGAAAGGACCTATTTATAGGCAAGATGCAACGGTCATACTAGTCTTTAATGATGACACGTGGACCAATCAGAAAAGAGTAATTCAAAATACCCGTTGAATCAGGACTTAGAAATATTCCAAGAAATCTGAACCAATATACTCGAGAGAAATGATACACTCGAGTATAAGAGGCCGTCTGCCACTCGAGTAGAAACGAGAGGAATATACTCGAGTACAAGGAGAGGAACTACTCGAGTGACTAGGAAACTACTTGAGTATAGTAGGAAATAACTACTCGAGTATAAGAAAGACCTACTCGAGTATGAGAGAATATACTCGAGTGTAAACACAAAAAATACTTCTCAGAAAAAAAAACTTGAAGAACATACTCGAGTACAAGAATTGAAAATACTCGAGTACAGAGAAGACGAACTACTCGAATCAAAACAAAGAATCCACTCGAGTACCTGAGCAATTACTCGAGTATAAAATAAATCTACTCGAGTATGAAGACAATCTGAGATGAGAGTCCAGATCTACTTGAGTGTACACAGAACACCTACTCGAGTATGAAAACCAATCTACTCAAGTACTAAGTCACTTACTCGAGTATATCAGGGAAGTACTCGATTATGTGGACTTAGAAAATTTTCAGACTGAATGCAGAATGATCTACTCGAGTATGAAACATAACCTACTCGAGTGACTAACCATCTACTCAAGTATAAGATATCACCTGCTCGAGTATAAAGAAAATCTACTCGAGTAAGCTCATATACTCGAGTACACAGAGTCTTCTCGAGTATGTCTAAGGATCTACTAGAGTACTAAGTCACTCAATCGAGAGGCTATACATGAGTCAACACCTTGGATCACACAATGAGGAATTACATTGTATGGTCCTGTGTTTGGTGACCCACTATAGACTGACATTGGTATACACTTGGCAATAAGGTCCTGCATACAAACAACTCAAACACAATATCAAATAAACCTTAATTCATCTTAGTTCAAGGTCTGACTTCCTACAAAACTGAGGTATTATGGAGACAATTCCCAACACCTTAGGCTTTGACTGTTACAGCCCGCCTCACTCAACTCTGAACTGAGTTCAACGAATGCTGAACTGAGTTCGATGAACGGTGAGCTCAGCTCGACGAACTCTGAACTTAGTTCGACAAATTCAGAATCCAGTTCAGCTCACAGCCTTTTTGCTTTATGGCGTTGAGTGTGTCTTCATCACTCAACGCCAAACTACTTAGCCATATTTCTGCCTATAGCTGTATGGCATTGAGTGAGTCAACTCCAATCAACGCCTTTTGATATAGCCACATTTCCATCTTGCCAACAGTTAGGTTTAGACTAATTAAGCTATATTCAACACTTTTGATTACCTGACGTTGAGTGAATAGACTTCACTCAATGCCTGTGGACTTAGCTATATTTTCAAATGCTCCTTGAATTCTGGCGTTGAGTGAGCTTACCTCACTCAATGCCTGTGGACTTAGGCAAATTCCTACCTTTCCAGCATCTTCTCTTGGTGTGCTCCTTTCTTTCTTATGACCACTTATCACATCACTTAGACAATCTGTCTAAGCATGTTCCATAGAATATCCTGCACATGATGAGCTTAAATAACATCAAATACAACTATGCTCTTACTGTTGATGGTGATGTCTTTTCAAATCCACTATAGGGAACATAGTGGGCAATGAACCAAACACCACTAATATATGAGTATCAACATGGCCTTAAGGCCTTACAACAAATAAGAGTCCAAGACTCAAACAATAACATCAAATGTCAACGTGCATAAGCACTCCTAGGCTACCTCGGCTTGCAAGCCGGATACATAGTGCATAGAGCATAAAATTCCACAAAACAGAGCTATTACACAACATGAAACACTTCATGAGGCTTAGGCATTTTTGGCCAGCGAGCTAGCTCCTACTTGTGATAGTTGCCCTATAAAAATTAGTTGTAACGTGGGTCATCAAAGGCTAACCTAAACTGCATAACCAACACTGTTGGGTACATTGGAAAATGTGTACTAGATTTGTAGAAGCCACAACTTAGTCAATGATATTCATCAATGTGTATTTTATAGAAGTTTGAGTTTCATTCTGAAGGTTTAAAAATTTGAAGAAAAATTTTCTAAGTACAAGTGTCGACACTTGTGAAGAAGCCGTATCGACACTCAGGAAACCTGTATCGATACTCAGGCGAGCTGTGTCGACACAATGGAAAATTATGTTGACACTCAGGGAAGTTGTGTCGACACCCAGCTGCTATGTCGACACTCAGGAAAGCTGTGTCAACATAATGGCAAAATGTGTTGACACTTATAAAGAAGTTGTGTCAACACTCAAAGCTATGTCGACACCTAAACAAGTAGTTGTGTCGACATCCAGAATTTTGTCGACAACTTACAACAGAATTGTGTCGACACTTAAATCAGAAGATGAGTCGACACTCAGGAGCTATGTCGACACCTGAAGCAATTGTGTCGACACACAAGACTTGTGAAGACACACCAACTCTCAAGAGGCTGTGTCGAGTTTAGAAGTAATTGTGTCGACACACAGGACTTGTGTCAACACACACTCAATGCCATTTGACAAACACTCAATGCCATTTGTCTACAACAGAAATGTCGAGAAAAGAAGCTACTGTGTCGACACACAGGACTTGTGTCGACACATACAATAAAATGCAGTGTCGAGAAGTAGAAGTATGACTATGTCGACACTTCGAGTATTTGTGTCGACACCTTGAAGACTTGTGTCGACACTTAGACTATATGTGTGGATACATGTAAAGCAATCTGCTTAGTGTTGTATGCTGAGTTGGACAAACATTGAAGAACCTGGTGATGTGACTGGTGACTTGACAGTTATCATAACTAACTGGTCTGACACCACTATCAGAATTGTCAGAAGTCTGTTATGAACTGGATCAGCCGGTAACCATGGAACAAGCTCTATATAAGAGACAGATCGGAAATGACAGAAGATTAACAATCAACGTGAAAAGATCTCTAGATCTTAAAGAAGAATTCTGACAAATCAAGGCCTGTCTGCAAGAAAGATTCAGAGTTCAATATGAATCTAAGGAAGAAGCAGACTGAAGATCAACTTCAACTTGAAGAGTAGATCCACCTTATTTGTCCTAATCAAGAAGCTTTGAAAAGCTAAGTTAGGTTGGATCAGAACAATCAGTTTATACAAGAACTGATAAAGAAGACAACATCAATAGAGGAATCTTGCTAGTAAAGTTTTCTGAAACTTATTACTCAAAAATTCTTGTAGGATCTATTGATAGATCTGAGTTTGTAAGCCTAAATTATAAAGACTGAGGTAGGGCAGTGTGCCTGAGGTAGGACCTGTGGAAAGTCTGAGTTGTAAGCCTTATTATAAAGGCTGAGGTAGGGCTGAGGCCTGGGGTAGGATTCAGGGAAGAATCTTAGGTAGGACTTGTGTAAAGTCTAAGGTGTAGGAACCATTTTGGGTTCTGAGTTTGTAAGATCTGCGGATCCGAGCCAGTGGAAGGAAGTTAGGCTGAATCCAATTATCTACTAGATAGGCAAAGGGGGAAAGTGGATGCACCCATATCTTGGGGAACCACTATAGATCTGGTGTTTGCTGTGTTTCTTTTAATTTCTGTAGATAGAATTATTCTATGCTAAAAGTAGTTACAAATTTCTGTTTGCCTTAAAGTCAAAAAGACACAAAAAGATTAGAACCTATTCACCCCCCCCTCTAGGTGTTTAGGCTCTTGAATCAAAGTCTTTCAAGTGTTATCAAGGGGAGGTTCCTCAAAAGTTGACCTAACAGTCAGAGGATTTCTCCAAGGCTAAAAACAGACAACAAGAATGGGTTCAAGTGAAAATCAAAAGGAGTTTGGATCTATGAAATTGCCCATATACAGGAAAGAATCTTTTGGCATTTGGAAAGAAAGGGTCAGGCTATTTATGGAAGCATCTGATCCAAGAATTTATATCACAGTACAGGAAGGCCCTTTCATCCCAATAAAGGTTTCAATTCTTGATGCAAACATTTAAACTCCTAAGAGTAATTCAGAGATGACTAAGGGTGAGATCATCTTGGCTACATTAGATAAAAGAGCTCAGAATATAATTGTAAGTGCCATAGATGATGCAACATTCCAGAATATTCTGCACTGTAAAACAACCAAAGAAATGTGGGATACACTGATTGTCTATATAGAAGGCACATAAGAAGTCAAAGAGGACAGAAAGTCTATGCTAAATCAAGAGTATGAGAGCTTTAGGCAGAATAAAACTGACAGCATAGCTGAATGCTATAAAAAGTTTTTCAGAATAGTGAATGAACTGATGACATATGGAAGAGTCTTCAGTACTTATGAACTGAATGACAAGTTTCTTAGGTCCCTAACAAAGGATTGGGACACTAAGATATGTTCCATCAGGGAAGTGGCCAAACTGGCTGACACACCACCTCCTATACTTTTTGGAAAACTGCTTTCATATGAAATGCAGCTTACTGCTAGGAAAGAGGAAGAGAAGGGTAGCAGATCTGAACATAAAGAAAGGTCAGTAGACTTCAAGGATGAGGGCTCAAGGAAGGGTAGGAGAAAAAATCTCCTTCTCCACCTAGAAGGAGTACTGAAGCAGAAGAAGGTGTTACTGAAGCATGTACATCAGATAGTCATACATCTGATGAAGACTTTGCTGCCTTCACAAGACAATTCCAAAGGTTCATGAAGAAAAAGAATTGGAGAACCGGGCCTTCATCTACATCCTATTCCAAGGATGAATACTATAGGAAGAAGAAAACTCCTAAGGAGGACATGTATGCTTCTAAATCTGGTAAATAATCTAATTCTAAGATTGTGTGTTATTGCTGCAATAGGTCTGGGCATGTCATAGCTGACTATCCTGACAAAAGAAAGGAATCAAAGGACAAGAAGAAGTAGCAAATCAAAGGCAAGAAGGAGAAGTCTCTAGTGTCTCAGAAGGAGAAGAGTTTGACAAACTCTTCATCTTCAGAATCTGAAGAAGAAGAGGCAGAAGCATATGTTGGACTCTTCTCAACAGAAGAGGATTCTAGGGAACTAGAATTCTTATAGATGCTGGAATCTATAAATGGAGTGGAAGAACATTGCTGTAAAGGGCTGATGGCTCAATCTGAAGAAGACAAGTGCCAGGATCAGCCTGGACCAAGTAAGGTAAATCCAAGTGACCATACCCCTATATGGTACTTGGATAGTGGCTGTTCCAGACATATGACTGGAACAAGGAGAATGTTGAGGGACTATGTGCCCATAAAGAATGAACAAAAAGTTATCTTTGGTGGATCAGAAAAGGGAATCATCAAAGGATTTGGTAACATATCTTGTGATTCAATTACTATCACTAAAGTGGCTTATGTAAATGGTTTAAAACATGATTAGCATAAGTCAACTTAGTGATCTAGGTTATGATATTTCTTTCCACAAAGGGGAGTGCTTAATAAAAAGGTCAAGTGATCAAGAGATCATTTTGACTGGCACTAGGAAAGGAAATGTGTATTGCCTTAACCTAGATTGTGAGTCTAACAACTAACCTATTTGTTTGGTTGCAAGAGAGAAAGCTTCTCCATGTGTCAAATGGCACAAGAGGCTAGCTCATCTGAACTATAAGTCAATTGGACTGCTGTTCAGCATGGGATTAGTGAGGAATGGTCCTCAAGTTCAGTGCATAAAAGAGAGTGTGTGCTCAGCTTGCCAAAAAGGCAAGCAGACTAAGTCCTCTTTTCAGTCACTTGACATCAAAGATTCAAAGAGATGTTTGTATCTCATGCATATGGATTTGTTTTGTCCTATGCCAGTCCATAGTATTGGTAGGAAAGCATACACACTTGTTATTGTGGATGACTATTCTAGATTTACATGGGTTTTCTTCTTGAGGAAGAAATATGAAACCCCAACTATTTTCCAAACTTTTGTCAGACAAATTCAGAATGAATACAACAGCTCAGTGGTCAAAATCAGAAGTGACCATGGAACTGAATTTTAGTCTGAATGTATGACATAATTTTGTGAAGAACTTGGGATTCATAGGGAATTCTCTTCACCTAGAACTCCTCAGCAAAATGGTGTTGCTGAAAGAAAAAATAGAACTCTAATTGAAGTTAGTAGAACTCTACTGAATGACACTACTCTCCTTGAATACTTCCGGGCTAAGGCAGTAAATACTACATGTCATGTTCTCAATAGGGCCTCCATAAACAAGAAACACAAGATGACTCCCTACCAAATTTTAAAAGGCAGAAACCAAACATATCTTATTTCAGAATCTTTGGTAGTAAGTGTTTTGTACTAGTAAATGGTAAACACTACCAAACTAAGTTTGCTGCCAAATCCCTAGAAGGGATATTTGTTGGGTACAATAACCATAGTAGAGCATACAAGATCTAAAACTTTACTACTCAAGTTGTAGAAGAATTTGTGCATGTTGTATTTGATGAGTCAATGTTTATTAATAGTGAATTGTCTAGTTCTTCAGTTAGTTCTACAGGTCTAACAAATAAGCTAGACAAGCTGACCATCAATGAAGATGTTCCTGCTAAACTGGATGAGGATAAAGATGCCAGCTATCCAGGGGGAGATCAAGTCCCTCTGGGTGAATAAGAAAATATGGAGCAACAAGATGAGGAAACTGGAGATAGCCATACTGCTGACAGAATTCCTCCAGCAAGGAGACACATGAAGGATCATCCAGCTCACCAGATCATTGGTGATGCAAGTCAAGGTGTTCTAACACGGAGCAGGAGCATGAACACAATTTTGTGTTCTAGCTTCCTGTCTCAGATAGAACCCAGGAAGATTGAAGAGGCCATGTAAGACACTAACTGGATTGATGCAATGCAAGAAGAGCTCAGTCAGTTCAAAAGGTGTAAGGTTTGGGAACTGGTGCCTAAACCTAAGGATCACAACATAATAGGAACTAAGTGGATCTACAGGAACAAGCTTGATGTGAATGGCACAACAGTCAAGAACAAGGCTAGACTGGTAGCAAAAGCTACAGGCAAGAGGAAGGTATTGATTTTGATCAAACCTTTGCTCCAGTGGCAAGGCTGGAGGCAATAAGGCTGTTCTTGGCCTATGCTGCATATCAAGGGTTCAAAGTATATCAAATGGACTTGAAATCAGCATTTCTGAATGGTGATTTAAAAGAAGAAGTCTATGTAGAACAACCCTCAGGTTTTGTAGACTCTCACTTTCCTGATTATGTGTATAGGCTTAGGAAAGCTCTATATGGTTTGAAACAAGCTCCAAGGGCTTGGTATGAAATCTTGTCTGCCTTCCTCATTGAGAATAAATTCTCTAGAGGATTGATAGACAAAACTCTGTTCTATAGGGAATCAAAAGGCAAGATAATACTAGTCCAGATATATGTGGATGACATTATCTTTAGTTGTACTGAAAACAGCCTTTGTAGGAAGTTTGCCAAACTTATGCAAGGCAAGTTTGAGATGAGCAGTATGGGTGAGCTGAAGTTCTTCTTGGGACTTCAAGTTAGACAGAATGAGAGTGGGCTATCCATATCCCAGTCTAAGTTCACCAAGGAGTTGATTAAGAAGTATGGTTTAGACTCAGCTTCTACAATGAAAACTCCAATGGGAACAAGTATGCCTATATGCAAAGATGAAGAAGGGAAACCTGTTGATGAGTCTTTGTATAGAGGGATAATTGGCTCTCTATTATACTTGACTGCTAGTAGACCTGACATCATGTATGCAACATGTGTCTGTGCTAGGTATCAAGTATGCCCTAAGGAATCTCATTATACTGCAGCTAAAATAATTTTGAGATATTTTAAGGGCACACCTAATCTAGGCCTTTGGTACCTTAAGAATAGAGATTTTCTATTAACAGGTTTCTCAGATGCAGATTTTGCTGGATGCAAGGAAGGAAGAAAAAGTACCACAGGAACCTGTCAGTTCCTTGGTGGGAGGCTGGTGTCATGGAGCAGCAAGAAGAAAACTAGTGTAGCTATATCAACAACTGAATCAGAGTATATAGCTACAGGTAGCTGCTGTGCACAATTGATGTGGATGAAGCATCAACTAGAAGATTATGACATCTAGGTAAGTAGAATACCATTATTTTGTGATTCTACAAGTGCTATTTCTATTGCTAAGAATCCTGTGTCACACAATAGGACCAAGCATATAGAAATAAAGTTTCATTTTATCAGAGAATATGTTGAAAAGGGAAATATAAGTCTAGAGTTTGTAAAAACAGATAATCAAATAGCTGATATTTTCACAAAACCACTGGATGAAACTAAATTCAATAATTTAAAATTTTAATTAGGTATGTTGAACCTAAAATAGGCTAACAAAAGTTTCCATGTGTAGCATCAGTAAGAAACAAATTTCTCTTGAAATTTGTCTAAGTTCAATGTTTGTGTCGACACAAGCAAGTTGTGTCGACACACTCAGTATGTTGTGTCGACACAGAAAAAGGATGTGTCGACACAGAAATAGTATCTGTGTCGACAGGAGAATAAGTGTTGACACAACCTTGTCGACACAAAAAGTCAGTGTCAACACAACTCTGTCGAGACTTAAGCTGTCAGTGTCGACACAGATGCAAGTATGTTGACACAGACTCAAGTATGTCGACACAGACTCAAGTATGTCGACACATAAATGTGTCGACTTAAAATATGTTTTGTCGACTTAGAAATTAGTATATCGACACATATTCATGTCAACTTAACTTAAGTTCTGTCAAGACATAGGTCATTATTATCGACACAAAAAAAGATTTGTCGACTTAAGCCCGACTTTTGATCTTCCCTTGACTTAAGTACTATAAATAGGTGAATCCAAAATTTGGTGGACTACGCTATCAGAATTTCTAACTCTACACCTTTTGTCGACAGAGATCCTCTCTTCTCTTCTCCTCTAGTACTAACATCAATGGCGCCACACCAAGAAGACAAGGTTAATGAAGGTTACGAACTGGTTCGCGAAGGTTTCACAACTGCTTCTGACGAAATTCAGGGAGTCATTGCCCTAATTTCTGAAAATGGACTCGAATTTTTGGTCTCAGAACCGACCAAAATTTGGAAGAAGGAAGTCATGGAGTTCTATTCAACCGCTACAGTGGATTCAGAAGGCAAGAAAATCAAGGCAACTGTTCAAGATACCTGAGTGAAACTCACATTGAAAAAAATCAGGAAATCACTACATCTTCCTTTGATCAAGGATACAGAAGAAATAACCCCTTCCCAGATTACAAAAGCTTTAAGCTGGTGTGGGCTGAGTCCCAATATCAAGATTGGATCCTTTATCACCAGAAAAGGGATGAATTCCCAAGGAAAATTTCTTCCGAGGTAGTGGGCAAGGTGATAATCTGCAAAACAGGAGGACATGATCGGATTTCTGCCCCCATGTTCAATCTGATGGTGAGAATAATTTTCAAGATAAACACTGACTGGGCAACATTTGATAAACTACAAGAAGGAACAAAGAAACCTAACCTGGGAAGGATCCTTAGCCTATGCTTGACCTCAGTAGTTACAGATGTACTGAAATAAGCAAATGGCTCTAAAATAAATCATATGAGAAAAATGGATGTAAGCATACTGTCAAGATAGGACAGAGTTCGGACCAAGGAAGTCTCCTCTCCCAGGGAGCAAACTAAAAAGGACAAGAAGAAAAAGAAAGTTGCTGTAAAGGCTGACTCCTCCAATGATTCTGAGGAGGAAGTGGTCTTCAGTTCTGATGAAGACCAGCAATAACAAGATGTTCAGGCTCAAGCAAAGGACTATGAGCTCCAAGAGAAACAAATTGAATCTACTCCAGGGGGAGAAAATAGAGAAAAAGAAACTGAGATGCCTGCCCAAGGGGGAGGTATTGATGATGCTGTCTTGGATAGTGACTTAGCTGCAGATACAATAATGAATGTTGTATCTGAAATCAACTCTACAGCTGAAGTAACTGATAAAAATGATGCTCAACATGAGCCAGTAAGTTTCTTCTCCACAGACTAGTGATGAATTATAGTATTCTCCTCAAAAATTATTCAAAGGGACACTTTTGTTTACACAACAAAAGTGGTCTCTCAAGTAGTATTAGTCTTTTCAGTAGTTTTTTTTTAAAAACTAATCTTATTCCTTCTGAACAGATACA
Organism: Platanthera zijinensis; assembly: GCA_039513925.1. Classification (NCBI taxonomy): domain Eukaryota; kingdom Viridiplantae; phylum Streptophyta; class Magnoliopsida; order Asparagales; family Orchidaceae; genus Platanthera; species Platanthera zijinensis. The sequence continues at coordinate 86,270,323 of CM077091.1, forward strand.
ACAGGGATTTACAATAGAAGAATTGTTTCCTGATTCTCTTCCAGATAGGACTGAGGGGGAGGAAATTGAAAAAGAAAAGGAAATTCCAAGGACTGAGGGGTAGTTATCCATGGATACCCCTGCTGAAAAGGACACTGTTGATATTGAAAGTACATCTGAATCTTCTAAAGATGAAGAAGCCACATTGGCTAAGAAAACAAAGCTGTCTGTGATAAAGAAGAAGAGTTCTGGATATAAGAAAACTTCACAGTTAGGAACTGCACCATCTATATCAAGCATGGACTTCAGTTCTTTACTGGTCCAGATGCAAATAAAATTAGATAATCAAAGGCAGACTATAGAAAAATTTGTAGATGAAACTCATAAGGAGTTACAGTTTCAGTTGGCCTAGGAAATCATATCCATTAGATTTGAAGTAAATCAACATAAGAAGGAGATGACAGATTGCTTCCATAAAGAAGGTAATGCTGTGGTGTTTCTGGCCGAGCAACAGAAAAATATCCAAGCTAAAGTGGATGAAATTGAGGTGAAGAAGGGTTATGTACTGGAGAATCAGATAAGGATGAATGAAAATCTCAAGGATTGTTATCATGAAATATTGAAAAAGCTCACTGATTCTAGCACTACTCTGAAGGATGAAATCTCAAAGCAAATCCAGGAAGATATATCTGCTATCAAAACCACATTCCAAGAATCTCAGGAGAAAATAAAAACCTTCCGGACAAAATTCAGAGCTTATTTTAAAGAGGGAACTGAATATATAGCTGATCAAGTCAGATTCAAAAAGGAAGATTTAAGAGATCATATTGCAAGAGAAGTCATAAAGGGGGGAGAGAGTACTAGTAAAAGCCAGCTCAACCATGCTAAATGGACTACCAATAGCATCAGAGTCACTCTTGGATATCCTCCTTTGTGTGATGATGCAAATGTAGCTGAGTCTGGGATTCAACTTGATTATTTTGAAGGTGATCAACCTGAAGTTGCTCAAGTGATCTACCCCCAGCTGATTTTGATATGGTTCAAGAAGAAGTGCTGAAAATGTATAGTCCTCCACCATATGTACAAAATGTAATTCTTGAAAAGGTTGAAATGTCAGAAGCTGCATTGGAAGCTCAGAAGGAAGCTCAACTCTCCAAGAAGAGATTCAGAGAGCTGGCTGAGCTAAAGCTAGATTTTGAGCAATGGAGCCCTATAGAAATATTATACTTACTGCCTAAAAAGCTGTTAAGGATAAAACCCATGAAAGGGGTAAGTGGTATTCTGAGTAAGAATGGATTAAATATCAAGCTGGACAAGAGGCAATTCTACAGCATAGAAGAAGTGCCAATGCTGGGAAGCTACCTGCTAATGCTCAAGAGCCAAGCAAGTACTTTCCCAAACCTTTTCACCATTTTGAAAGACAAAAGATCAAGGCTGAAGAATTGAAGAAGAAAGCTCTCAAAGGGAAAAGCTAGCTGAAGATGCTGAACCTTCTGTGCAGGCTAAAATTAATCCTGACAAAAAGATAGTTATTAAGGAGCCTAGTCAATAATAGGATTACTAGGTTTATGTATTAGAACAATGTATTATTTTTCCTTTTGTTCTATAAGAAAATCTTGTAAACCATAATTTTACTGATTAATGAAATCTGTTTCAGTATTAAGTGTGTGTTGTTTACAATGATTATGTAATTATCTGCTCTGAAAAGTTTTTACTTCTATTACAATTTTGTTTTATCTAAAGAGATGTATATCTTTGACTAAGGGTTATGACTTCTCCAAATAGGGAGAGATTGTTGGGTACATTGGAAAATGTGTACTAGATTTGGAGAAGACACAACTTAGTCAATGATATGCATCAATGTGTATTTGATAGAAGTTTGAGTTTCATTGTGCAGGTTTAAAAATTTGAATAAAAATTTTCTAAGTACAAGTGTCGACACTTGTGAAGAAGCTGTGTCGACACTCAGGAAACTTGTGTCGACACTCAGGCGAGCTGTGTCGATACACATGCAAATTGTGTTGACACTCAGGGAAGTTGTGTCGACACCCAGCTGCTATGTCGACACTCAGGAAAGCTATGTCGACACACTGGAAAAATGTGTCGACACTTATAAAGAATTTGTGTCGACACTCAAAGCTATGTCGACACCTAAACATGTAGTTGTGTTGACATCCAGAATTGTGTCGACAACTTACAACAGAATTGTGTCGACACTTAAATCAGAAGATGAGTCGACACTCAGGAGCTATGTCGACACCTGAAGCAATTGTGTCGACACACCAACTCTCAAGAGGCTGTGTCGAGTTTAGAAGTAATTGTGTCGACACACAGGACTTGTGTCGATACACACTCAATGCCATTTGACAAACACTCAACGCCATCTGTCTGCAAAAGAAATTTTGAGACAAGAAGCTACTGTGTCGACACACAGGACTTGTGTCAACACATACAACAAAATGCAGTGTCGAGAAGTAGAAGTATGACTGTGTCGACACTTGGAGTATTTGTGTCGACACCTTGAAGACTTGTGTTGACACTTGCCCTATATGTGTCGACACATGTAAAGTAGTCTTCTGAGTGTTCTATGCTGAGTTGGACAGATATTGAAGAACCTGGTGATGTGACTGGTGACTTGATAGCTGTCATAACTAACCAGTCTGACAACACTATCAGAACTGTCAGAAGTCTGTTATGAACCGAATCAGCCGGTAAGCATGGAGCAAGCTCTATATAAGAGACAAATCAGAAATAATAGAAGATTAACAATCAACGTTAAAAGATCTCTGGATCTTAAAGAAGAATTCTGACAGATCAAGGCCTGTCTGCAAGAAAGATTCAGAGTTTAATCTGAATCTAAGGAAGAAGCTGACTGAATATCAACTTCAACTTGAAGAGTAGATCCACCTTATTTGTCCTAATCAAGAAGCTTTGAAATGCTAAGTTAGGTTGGATCAGAAGAATCAGTTTATACAAGAACTAATTAAGAAGACAACATCAACAGAGGAATCTAGCTGGTGAAGTTTTCTTAAACTTATTACTCACAAATTCTTGTAGGATCTATTGTTAGATCTGAGATTATAAGCCTAAATTATAAAGGCTGAGGTAGGGCAGTGTGCCTGAGGTAGGGCAGTGTGCCTGAGGTAGGACTTGTGGAAAGTCTGAGTTTTAAGCCTAATTATAAAGGCTGAGGTAGGGCTGAGGCATGAGGTAGGATTCAGGGAAGAATCTAAGGTAGGACTTGTGTAATGTTTTAGGTGTAGGAACCATTTTGGGTTATGAGTTTGTAAGATCTGCGGATCCGAGCCAGTGGAAGGAAGTTATGCTGAATCCAATTATCTACTAGATAGGCAAAGGGGGAAAGTGGATGTACCTATATCTTGGGGAACCACTATAGATCTGGTGTTTGCTATGTTGCTTTTAATTTCTATAGATAGAATTATTCTGTGCTAAAAGTAGTTACAAATTTCTGTTTTCCTTAAAGTCAAAAAGACACAAAAAGATTAGAACCTATTCACCCCCCTCTAGGTGTTTAGGCTCTTGAATCAAAGTCTTTCAAACACATCTCCTCCCGGCCGTCCCTAGCGGACCCCAGGGCACTCCATAACCCTTCAGGTTAGCACTTCATATGCAAATATACAAGTACATTGAAAGTAGTAAAATAGGTTTGGATGTCTCATACAATAAACATGTTTCTATGTTGAGCATGATATAAAAAGGGGCCTACCATGCAGCATGTATGCACACCTGGGCTTCACCAAAGGCACCCTAGAGCGTATGCTTCTATCACATCATCAAATCGGGTACTTCCAATTTCCCCATCGGCGTTCAAGCCACAAACACAAGGATATTTCCAATTTCCGCATCGGCGTTCAAGCCGCAAACGCAAGGGTACTTCCAATTTCCCCTAATGACATACAAGCCGCCATACGGAACTCTTGCCTCAGCCCCACCCGCTCGTGGGTCTCAAAACTAGGGCTTGCCTGCAAGCTCTGACTTCTCATGTCACGATTCTGTCTCACACACAAAATTATTCTAAGAACCCTTGCTGGACCCCACCCACTCGTGGGCTTCATCTCTCGTGCTTGTCCTAAGCTTGGCGTTCTCGTCAATTTCACAGAAGGGGACTTATCTCGTCGGGACACTCTCTACAGATGACTTGCACGTCAATGGCTAGCCAGCCGACCAGAAAGATAAACAATGCCTTAGCACATCACAATCCCAAGCCTTTCCTGCCCTAATCCACCATTCATACTGTACCGTCCCTGTGCCCCTGCGTTTACTCTAATTTCAAACCGGTCTGGTTCTTGTTATACATACTCTCACAAAAGAGGTGGAAAACAACATCACAAACGACGTCTTGGAGCTAATGGATTTCTAACAAAATCCTTAAGGCTCTCTATGCAACATCACCGAGTCGGACTAACGGTCGCGACTACGGCTTCACCCACAATGCCTAATCCACTAACGAAGCAGATTTCTAGTGCAATACTATGCCGTGGACGGACACAATCGACTCAGTGGCTCCTCTTGAACCAAGGCAACCCGAATCCCTCTCATTTGAGAGATCCAGTGCCTAGATTGCTTGAAAAAAAGCAAGAAAAGAATAGATGCCATGCACACATCCTAAAACTGAGAGGAGAAATATCATTACCTTATGACCCCTCTTCCTCACTATGGAATCCTTGCCTTGCACAGATGAAAACGAGCACCTCTAAGTCCTCTCCACGGATCTTGACTCGGATCAACGATCAGGGCTCCGAAGCTCCGTCAACGGTGGAAGAAAGCTCTCTTCCTCCTCCTCCCACTCTCTCTTCCAAACCCTAAGATAACTCCAAAAAGAGAAGGAATGAGGGATAAATCCCGCTCAGCCCTATATAAGCACTCTGGAGGGAGAGGCTTGGGTCTTAGGATCATATCCTAAGTGAAATCGGATGGCTAAAAAGCAAAACGACGCAACTTCTTCCGCGCGCTATTGCCGGGCGATAACTACCTACCACCGTGTGGTAACTTCCCGAGAGTTCGGCCAAGAATAATATGGCCATGCTAACACCAGCGGTAGCACTAACGCTGTGCAGTAGCCACTCAACGCCTGCCTCTCAACACACTCAACGCTAAGCTACTGCCGAGCAGTTGCTAGCTAACGCCTAGCGATAGCTTCCCGAGCCGTAGGACAGAAAATAAAGTCGCGCTAACACCGACGGTAAGGCTAACACGGCGCGTTAACTCCTTTCTCGAGAACTCAATGCTCTCAACACAAACCCTAGAGTTACCGTCGCGCGGTAACTAACTACTGCTGAGCGATAGCCCTCTAAACACTCGACGAATGGCTTTAGTCGAGCCATCTACATCCGACAAAACACGGTTACCGCCGGGCGATATCTACTATCGCAGCGCGGTAGCTTCCAAAGATTCAAGGTCTAGAAAACCGAGGTGTTACAGGCAGTGAGGCCACATGCTTGATTACTTCCAGATCACAATGGTAACACCAACAGTCTCCCACTTGATCTTGAAAGTATCAAACAAAAGCTTCACAATCAATGAACGACATCTAGCAATACATCATTTCTCCCCAAATAGTAAGAGTTTATAAACTCAAAAGCCATTGTGACCAATGTTACAGTGTTGTCCTGTCCCTTCATCCCTTACATCCGAATAGAACTAGAGGTATAGACCGTGTTACCCTAATAACTGTTCAATCCCAGTTTCCTTATCTAGAATGGACCTCTAGAAATTAGTGAGCCCAATATCATATGTTGACTCAACCAAGCATGTCCATGCATTTCTCAGTCCTATTCCATCAAGGGGCCCATGGATGCAACTCCTATCATAAAGGATGACAAATCCCATATCTGCTCACACACAAGAACCCAAATGATTCATAACATACCCAATAACCACCTTTATCATCCAAATTTCTCAAGGTTGGACTTTTGATGGCATCAAATCACGCTCTTACTCAATTGATAAATGTTGTTAATTCAGGTCAAAGGACCACAAACACCATTGCCACTTGAGCCATACTTATGACACGTTTATATAACAATCCACAAAGTATTCTCATGGTTGGTCTGTCCAGTACTGCTTGTTCATAACAAGTACCCATGTGATTACTTAATATCACAATATCATGACCTGTGAGGACGAGTCAAATTAACGCACATGCTAGTATTAAAGGTATCATCATCGCCCTTAGCTTCTAAGATGATACAATGACCAGGGACCTTTTAAGAATGAAGTTTCTAAGATCATAGGCTCTCACTTTCAATTCACTACTTGACTCCTTTGAAAGGAAACATTCTAAGGGCATTTATACAGTTAACTACTCTATCACAATAAAAATAATAACACAATAAAAGAACATGCCAAAATATATAAATGAAATAAATACAATATTTTATTCATCAAATGAAATATTACAGCCAACAAACATATAATCCACAAGACTCCTACTAGAGCTGATCATTCAGGTATTGTATACCCATAGATCTAACATGACCATCATGCTTTCTCTATGCGAGAGGCTTTATCATTGGATCCGCAATGTTCTCCTCAGTCAACACTTTGCAAATGCTCACATCTCCTTGATCAACAATCTCTCAAATTAGATGGAACTGCTGAAGTATGGGCTTAGAGCGCTGATGAGATCTAGGTTCCGAAGTAAGTGCAATTGCACTGTTGTTGTCACAGTAGAGAACTACGTGACGAATAATGCTAGGAACTACATCTAACTCGCCGATGAATTTCCTAATCCATACAGCCTCCTTCACTGCATTTGTAGTGGCGACTCAGTTGAAGAATCAGCAACTCCATTAAGGCCAAATACAAACCCTGACTGAGACTTTTATTCGTCCCTATCAGTTTGGAAGCTAGCATCTGTGTAATCCCTTACAACGAGCCCTTCCTCTCAACCAAATACCAAGAACGTATCCTTAGTCCTTCGCAAGTACTTCAAGATATTCTTAACTGCAATCAAGTCTCTTTCACTGGGATCAGACTGATACCTGCTAGTCATGCTCAAGGTATAAGAGACATCAGGTCTAGTATAAAACATTACATACATGATTAACCCAATTGCCAAAACATATGAAATCAACTTCATGTGGCCCTTATCTTCACAAGACTTAAGACACTGGTCCTTAGAGAGACTCACACCATGATACATGGGTAAGAATCCTTTCTTAGACTCAAGCATGCTGAACAATTTCAAAACCTTATAAACGTACGTACTTTGGGTCAAACCCAGCAACTTCTTCGATCTATCTCTATAGATCTTAATTCCAAGTATATAAGTCGCTTAACCCAAGTCCTTCATTGAAAAGCAGTCCCCTAGGTTATTCTCAACAACTTGCAGGGTCGGTTTGTCATTCCCAATCAACAGTATATCATCTACATACAGTATTAGGAAGACAACAATGCTCCCACTAATCCTCTTATAAACACACGCTTCACCCTCGTTTTTGATAAAACAAAACTCTTTGATCTTTTCATCAAAATGAAGATTCCAACTTCAAGAAGACTATTTTAATCCATAAATGGATCTCTGCAGCTTGCATATTTTTGTGCCTTCACATGGAGATACAAAACCCACGGGTTGTGTCGTATACACTTCCTCAAGGAGGTTTCCATTTAGGAAAGTCGTTTTGACATCCATCTGACAAATCTCGTAGTCATAATACACAGCAATAACAAGCAGAATTCTAATGGACTTAACCATGACAATAAGGGAAAATGTCTCATCATAGCCAATACCATGAATTTGCTTGAAACTCTTATCCACCAGTCGCCCTTTGAATGTCTGTACATTCCCATCCATGTCAGTCTTCTTCTTGGAGACCCACTTGCACCCTATGGATCGAACCCCTTCAGGTGGTTCAACCAAGGTCCAAACTTGGTTTTCATACATGGAGTCCATTTCAGATTTCACGGCCTCAAGCAACTTCTCGGAGTTCGGTCCACTCATAGCCTCTTGGTAGGTTGTTGTCTCATCATTATGATCCATAAGCAACACATTACCTATTTGAGACACAATAAATCCATATATCTCATGCTCAAACATTGGTCTACCAGATCTATGTGGAACTTGTGTTTCCTGAGCAGGTTCTCTAGCTACAATAACTTATAGTTCTAGCTCAGGTTTCAATTCCGGTTCATTCACATTTTGTGGTTCTTGAACTTCTTCAAGTTCTACCCTGGCAGTCATTCTACTTAAGAATTCTTTCTCAAGAAAGACACCAGTCCTCGCGACAAACACTTTGCCCTCGGACGATAGGTAGAAATAGTACCCTTTAATTTCCTTAGGATACCCCATAAGATAACACTTATCTGATTTGGGTTCCAACTTATCAGGTATTTGACGTTGCACATATGCCTCACAACCCCAAACCTTAACGATGACATACTAGGAGGTTTTCCAGTCTATATCTCATATGCTGTCTTTAGAACTGCTTTCATTAGAGTTCGATTTTGTGTAAAGCAGTAGTTTCTAGAGCAAAACCTCAAAAGGAAACAGGCAGATCTGCATAATTCATCATCGACCGTACCATGTTTAACAGAGTACGATTCTTTCGCTCAAAAAAAACCATTATGTTGCGGTGTTCTAGGTGGAGTGAGCTGTGATACAATACCATACTCTTTCAGATGGTCATGAAACTCATGAATTAGGTATTTGCCACCTCGATCAGATCGGATTGCATTAACCTTCTTACCCAATTAGTTCTCTACTTTGTTCTTAAACTCTTTAAACCTTTCAAAGGTCTCGGATTTGAACTTCATAAGATACACGTATCCGTATCTACTGAAATCATCAGCAAATGTAACAAAGTAGAAATACCCACCTCTAGCCATAGAACTCTTGGGTCCACATACATCACTATGTACTATACCCAATAGATCATCAGCCCTCTCATTGTTTCAAGTGAAAGGTACCTTAGTCATCTTGCCTAACTAATAAGATTCGCATCTCTCAAATGATTCATAATCAAATTAGTCCAACAGTCCATCTCTATGGAGCTTGAATATACGTTTCTCATTTATATGGCCCAAACGATAATGCTAAGGATATGTAGGGTTTGAGTCATTCGTTCTTAGTCTTTTAGTATTTTCTATATTATCGATCTGATGGTCTAAGTTCAAAACATATAAACCATTAAAAATTTGGGCTATACCATAACAAACATCATTCTTAAATATTGAACAATAATTTTTCTTAATAATAAAAGAAAATCCATTCATGTCCAAACATGAAATAGATATAATGTTTCTTGTTATGGAAGGAACAAAATTACAATTATCTAATTCAATTACAAGCCCATTGGGCAAAGCAAGACGGTAAACACCCACACCGACAGCAATAACTCTTGCTCCATTGCCGACGCGCAGGTCAACCTCTCCTTTACTCAACAATCTTCTCCTTCCCAGTTCCTGCACATTTATATAAATATGAGAACCGCATCCGGTATCTAATACCTAGGATGAAAGAGCAGAAAGGTTTATATCTATAACATAGATACTTGAAGCGGAAGTCATACCTCCCTTCATCTTGTGCTGACCCTCAATGTATGAAGGACAGTTCCTACTCTAATGACCAGCCTTGTCATAGTGGTGGCACTTTCCCTCTTTTATAGAGCCTTTCTTCTTCAGTGCTGAAGACTTGGGCTCCAAAGAAGACTTAGGTCCTACCTTCGGCTTCATGGAGCCCTTGGCCTTGCCCTTGCCTTTATGCACCATCAATATGGGGCTAGCAGGCTTGACCTTCTTCATATTTATCTCGACAGTTCGCAACATGCCTAGGAGCTCGGGCAGTGTCTTGTCTATTTCATTCATGTTATAGTTCAAGACGAAATGCTCATAACTGTCCGAAAATGATTGCAGTATCTGGTTTGTGGCCAACTCTTGGCCCAGAGGGAACTCTAGTCATTCAAGGTTCTCGATATACCTAATCATCTTGAGTATATGAGTCCTTACTATGTCCCGAGCTCCTATCTTACACTGGAACAATGCCTTAGTGACATCGAATCTCTATTGACGAGCTTGCCCTTGAAACATTTTCTTGAGATGTTTGTCAATTTTCTTGCAACCCATGTTCTCATGTTGCTTTTGGAGCTCAGAGTTCATAGTCGCTAGCATGAGACATTCGATGTCTAAGGAGTCATCAAGATACTTCTTATAAGCATCCTTATCAGCACGGGACATATTCCCGATAGGCTCTTCAGGGGATTCCTTGTCCAAAACATAGAGCTTTCGCTCTTTCCTGAGAACAATTCTCAAGCTCCTGTACCAGTCGAAAAAATTAGTACCACTCAGCTTCTCCTTCTCAAGGATGGCTTTGAGAGACAGGGTGTAGTGTGAATCACTTGCCATGGAAATTCTACAAGGATCAAGCAAAGCAAATTAGTACTGCATTTATAAAATATAATTTATCTTTCAATTAGGACTTTAATTAAAATAACACCCACTATTTTATCAAACTTATAACCCTCGATATTAATTAGAAGAGTTTATGCGAGTAACTCTCTTAATGGACAAGATCCATATTTCACTAACACTATGAGTCAGCTTTGGCTTTTCTCTCACAATGCAGTTATTTAGGTAGACATAATGCAACCCTTATATGGCTGGTGAATAACTCTTTATTTACATCCATCATATGATGCATGCCAACCCTATGTCTTTGGGCACTCAACCTTTGAGGTCAACCTGTTGAGTTTGACGCAATGTCGACAATGGGATATCACAATTATCCTCTCGCACCCTTACCAAGATAGATTAATGCACCTTACTTTTGCAAGCCAACACTTCATCGATCGAGGTAGGAAGACTGCCATCCATCGGAAGGCATCCGAATACTTAATATTGCTTAAGGGATTTTTAAACAATTGATTAACACTTAATCATGGTTAACAATTAACCAATGTGTACATCCAGAAAATGAAATTTACAACATCCATAATCCAAATTCATCCTAGATTTGCACAATAAAATCATCAACACTTGATGAGCTGTGCTAAATCTAAACATCTAGAACCCTTCTAAATCTTCAGATTTACAAACACTTGATATGAGCAACACCAAATCCACTTACACAGTAGACAAGCTTGTCTCTCTATTTGAGATTCAAAATCTAACACACTTGGTTTCACAAACCAATAAGAGAGACAATTACTGTTAAGGAGTAACAACAAAGAAATCACATGCATTCTTGGTGGAGTTCCAAAAATAGATTTAGGAATTTTAGAACACTTTTAAAATCTCCAAATCTACACGCTATGGATTTAGCAACTTCTAAACGATGTATATTGCCTGAACCTCCCTATGATACCACTATTGGGTTTTTCTTCATGACACAACACAATGTGCGCAACAAAAAATGAATAAGAAAAGCCAAAAGAATTCGGATCTGGCAATATACATGAATCAAGAAGTAAAACTTATTGTAAATAAAATTACCTTTGTGGGATTGAGTCTAAACTCAACCTAGATTCTCCAGAAAAATCCGCCGACCACTTAGCGGCTCGAGTCCTGAGCGTAGAAAGTATATCTGTGCCTCTACAAGAAATCCACGCGATTAGGAGAACCCGCATCTACTTGTCGAACAAGCACTAGGTCGGGAGAGGACACTCAGCATCTCCATGGACTGCTAGATCTATTAAAGGAGAGGCGACGATGACACTCGCCGTTATCAGGATCGGCAATAGTGACGAGATCGATAGAACGGTTTCCGTCGGTTTTCTAGGGCTTCCGTCTTTTCGCACAGTACGACTCGTGTGCTAAGATAAAATAATCGCTTAGTCTCTTCTTGAAGAAACCCTTAAGGCTTCTATTTATACCCAAGGAATAAACAGAACAGTTTCTGCCGCTATCCGCAAACCCAGGAATTAGACTACAAAACTTCGGTTTTACAACCCTTGTCTCGACGAATCGTCGAGTATCCATGGCATATACGATGAATCGTCGAGTATCATCACATACTAGATGAATTGTCGAGTATCCATAGGATACACGACGAGCTCAACGCCATCCTCAGCTGAGTCAATGCTTTACTCTGCGAAGGCGTTGAGTGGACTCAATGCTGTCAATGCTTTCTGCGCCATACTCAACGAATCATCGAGTATCATTCATACTCGACGAATGGCTTTGACTACACTCAACGCCAAAAGCCAGATTCGTCGAATGGCATTGAGTGAGCTCAACGCACTCAACGCCTAAGTGCAAAATTCATCAAGTAAACCATTTACTCGACAAAGGCGTTTAGTGAGCTCAACGCACTCAACGCCTGAGACACAGACTCGTCGAATCAACCCCTTGACTCAACGAATCGCCGAGTATAGTCAACACACTCAACGCTTAAGTGTCATACTCATCAAATCAACACCTTGACTCGACAAACCATTGAATATACTCAACACGCTAAACGCCGCCATTCGACGAGTTAACGCTTAACTCAACGAAGGCATTCATTGGTCTCAACGCACTCGACGCCATTAAGCTAGGTTGAAATAAGTCTTATCAACTAATCATATGAGCTAAACCATATAAATCCAATCTCCCAATTTCTCCACAATCTTATGTGCGACCCTGATAGGCTCATACTTAGTTGACAGTGAGGCCACATTCTTGATTACTTCCAGATCACAATGGTAACACCAACAAATTCTTCATCGAAGTATAGATTTGGAAAGCCCGCACTGAGATCTATGCGTGTTCGGTGAATATTTTCGATTTCGTGGATTTTTGGCGTTGGGGTGAGTAGCCTAACTTTCATTTTCGTCCAAATCCTTCCAGATTTTGTCGTCGTGGTTTTTTTGGTCGATACTGGATGTGGAGAGCTTAGGAGGCTGGAAATCAGAAGATTTGAGGCAAGTGGTGGACCATCCCTCTTTCTTAGTCTTCTTTTAGTTCCCCTTAAATTCCTAGATCCGTTAATATTTCAATTTTTTCCCTGGTGTTGATCATATCTTGGAGTTGGTCTTACTAAGTTCTTACTGTATCGAGTGTTCTTAGTTAAATTTGCCGAGTGATCTTAGTTAAATTCGTCAATTGTTTACGTTATTCGTCTAGTGTTTACGTAATTCGTCAAGTGTTCACATAATTCGTCGAGTGTTCACGTAATTTGTTCGAGTGTTCACGTTAAATTCATCGTGTGTTAACGTTAATTTCGTCGAGTGTCCACGTTAAATTCATCGAGTGTTCACATAAAATTTGCTAACTTCGTCTAGTAGTTACGTCGAGTTCGTCGAGTGGTCATGCCGAATTTGATGTGTCGTCACGACAAATTTGTCAAGAAAGCTTATTTATGCTTGAAATTTCTTGATTTTCCTTATGTCATTGAGATGACCTGATGTAAAGTCTTGTATAGTGGCAGTAGACTTTATATGCCCTTCTTTTATAAGATTAATGTTAATTTCAACTAATTAAAAATGTACTTATACTTTTCAATTAGGAACTATGTTTTTTGTTCTTCTTTTTCTAAATTCATGGAATTTGGTGGTTAGTTGGTGAGAATAGGAAAGATACCACCACAACAGTATAAGTTTTTGTTATGATATTATTTGGACTGTGGGTGTTAGTGGATTGGACCACCGCCATAGTGCCTGTGGTGAATCATTACACCTAGTGGCTTTGTGGACTGTTGGGTTGGATCGATGAACAACGCCACGATGCCTTTTTTGAGATGTTTTTGTCTGATGGTTTGTGTTGGAATGAATGTCACCACCTCATCATCATTTATGCCCAGTGTTAATTATTCACTCTTCGAGCGAATCAGTCTCATTTATTATATGTATATATATATATATGAATACTTGTATGAATCCTTATGACACTTGGCGTAAGTCTTTCACTTATTTAGCCAATTCGTGCCGACTTAATTATACTTACTGCTTATGTCATCTTTGGTTGCTGTTATTTTACATCTATTTCTCATTGTGTTGGTAATCTTCTTAAGCTTATTAACCTTTTGAACTCTATTTGAGCTCCCTTTTTTGCCTTTTGTGCCGAGGTATTCTTTTCTTTTGAATGCCGCAGGTTCGGACCAGTAGCAAATAAAACTGACCGAGTTCATTTCTCCCATGTTTCAGTGGTTGTTTTCCTTTCCTCTCATCAATTGAGAGATAATCTGTTGTTTTTCTTGACTTTGTAGTGTATCTCAGACTTTTACTATTGGTGTTATGTGTTCGTGTTAGAATGCTGGCACTCATAGCTTAGATTCTCTATGTGTTAGACTGTTTATTTATTGTTTCTTCTACTACAACTATTCTGCTGACGTTGCTTTGCTCTCTAGGAAGGTTTTATGTTAGGATACATATTAGTTATTTTAACTATATAAAAGTTGCATACTCGTTTAGATCATAATATCCTCTTTTTATATTAATATCACCATACTTTAAGTATTATGAAAATCTCTTTTTACTTATATTAAATTTAGAAATTTCATATCATTAGAATTCTAGCCGAGTCCTAATGCTCTTGTAGGATAAAACGAAATGATTTTTATATTTTTTCGCTGCGTATATTTTCTTACTTGTGTATTAGCAGATCCACTGAACCGAGGGGCACAATTTTTGAAATTTAAACTTAAATCATGTTCTTCAACATAATATGTATATGTCTTTTATAAAAATAAATGAAGAGATGGAGCTGCTTGAGCGTCTGTAGTTGTCCCATGAATGGCATGATATCATGGCACGTATTTTCTCTTACTATGATAATATTTTTAAATATTGAGAAAATGCAGGTTGTGACAGTTGGTATCAGAGCCAGTTAGGTTTGTTTGACAGGATTAGTCGAACGACCATTTTTTTAGAATCTTATCTCATTATATACACACACCAATGTATCATCAATACGTCTTAGTTAAAGCATGATAACTATACTCATAAGCATGACAGAAGTATACGAGACATATTATGTAGTATGAGATGCATAATATGTGTTTGTATATGGATCCTCATAGGGACAACAACATGTGACTGTTAAGTTGAAATGAGTGACTTACCATCACATGGGCGCTCATTAGATTTTATTTTACATTACATGAGATATTATATAGTATGAAATGCATAATATTTCATAGGTATGACTAGTCATGGAATTCACTAAGTAATTTTAGAATGCACCGCAAAACATGTATGACATATCATAACATTGACACACATGCCAAGTTAAGATTTACATGACGACACTCGTACACACATGATTTAAAAATGAAGATTTAAGCATTCATGCTTTCATATTATATGCACAAGAGTCAAAGGATTGATGGTATATCATCTTAAGTTAAATCATAACATCATTCATAGAAAATCCCAGAGCAAGGTACCAGCAAGAGCAGGTATCTACATATTTCTGGTCTGATCTAAGTTAAGTAATTCTAGCAATAAGCTAAGTTTTGATGTGACGCTCGTTCATATTTATAGAAAATGGCTTTGAAGCATCACACGTTGAGATCAGCCCCCTAGTCTGAGGATGAGTCTTTGAGTATGCATAGCGAGGCAATGATCGAGGAGAAATGTCAGAGCAATGATACTTTGTCGAGGCAGATGGTTGTGATGCAAGCACAGATGCAGGCATTGTTGACTACAACTTTAGGGTCGCAGCCATGAGTGCAGGACCCTACAGTGGGTCGTGTTATTCCTATCCCTTCTACTCCCCTAGTGCCTCTTGTTTTGCTATCCCCCGAGATGAACTTCATCTCAAATTTCCAGCGCTTAGGACCCCCCTACCTATGATGAGAGGGCTGATTTCATGGCGTTAAATGACTAGATCATAACTATTGAGGAGATGTTTTCTTATTCGGGAATTTATGCGGATCAAAAGGTTATGGTCGTTATTTATAAGTTTAAGGGTCTTGCTAAAGGCTTGTGGATCATGGAAAAAGAAGGCCATATAGATGGGTGCTTGTGGGAAAAGTTTAAAGAGATATTGTTGAAAAATTTCCTAACGTCAATCGAGATAGACAAGTTGATGAATAATTTTTTACATTTGAAGTAGAGGCAAATCACAGTTGGTGAGTATGAGATCGAGTATAGGAAGTTAAGCAAGTTTGCTTCAGAGTTGGTAGCCATTGAGGAGAGCAGAGTTAAGTAATTTTTGGGTAGTCTTCGATGTGACATCTAGTAGTTAGCCAGTTCTGATCGATCTGAGAGTTATGAGGAAGCAATGGAAGCTACCTTGAAGTTCAAGGCTATTAACAATGCCATGAATCATGACATGTTGATTTGGAAAGAAAAGAGAAAGGCTGAGGATAGTGGAAGACCTTGGGCATCTGGCCCAACTCTAAATAAAAAAGGAGCAAAAATTTTTGTAGTTTTTGTGGTTGTCCAGGCCACCCTTCCGAAAAGTATTTCAAGAGGTTGGGTGCTTAGAAGCAGCATCAGGTGCTTGCAATTCATAGCGCACCCATGGGAGATCTAACCTATACGTTTTGTAAGAGGACGGGGCATAATGTTGCCCATTATTGGTTAAAGGATATGATTTGCTTCCAGTGTGGGCAGAAGGGGCATATGAAGTCTAGGTGCCCACTATCCAAGCCCTTGATGCAGCCGGTTCCACTTCATGCTTTGCCATCACCACAACTGCAACATCTTGATAGGGGAAAAGATAAACTGAAAGTTGTGACCAAGGAATAAGTCTAGTCTTCCACCCAGCTAATCTTACGGTAGATTCTGATCTAGTTTTTAACTTGTAATTGTGGATACAATTTCTGTCACATTAGTTATATGTATGAGTTTATATGTGAGTTTAATGTAAAGAATTGTTGGGCGTGTGTTCTTTTTGAGTTGAGTGCCACTCACTCATTCGTGGCTATGAATTTTGTAGACCAACATCGTTTAGCTATCGATCGAGTTGACAACCTGCTTTGTGTTATGTTTCCATCTGGTGTTTCGGTGGTGTCAAATAAGGGTATCCAAAATTGCCCTATTATTTTAGGTGGATTCCAAGTATATGTCGATATGAAGGTGCTAGATTTGGAAGGCTTTGATGTGATCTTGGGTATGGATTTGTTGTCCAGATATGATGTTGTCAATCAATGCAAAGTCAAGTGTTTGGATTTCAAGATGGACAACGACCAATCTATGAGCGTGTTTGGCTTTTCGCGTCAGGACTCCGCAATTATATCTGCGGTGCGTGCTCAGAAATTTTTAGATTCCGGTTGTATTGATTATGTCGTCTCTATTTTGGAAGCCGCTCGTGATTTGTTGCGTGTTGAGGATATTTTTGTGGTGCAAGAGTTTTCCCTATTAGCATTCTTAGTCTCCCACTTGAGAGAGATATAGAGTTCGTTATAGACCTTGAGACTGGTACTCATCCTATTGCGAGGTCATCTTACTATATGGCTCTATGCGAGTTGGAAGAGTTGCATACCTAGTTAGATGAATGCACTACAAAAAAATGCACCTATAGTAAGGACCTAAATCGTTACCATAAGTGCCAAAAATCATTACACAAACTATTTGGTAACGAAAAAAACATTAAGTAACGGTCATCCTCTAAAGCTCGACGCTAATACTTATTGTAACGAATGTATGTCTGTCGTTACAAATAAATTAAATGTAACAAAAGATTCTTCCTCACCCAAAAAAAATTCTTCCTCACAATAAATATTATTTCGTTACGAATGTTTTTTTCCCTCACAAGAAATCGGTTACGATAAATACTATTTCCTCATAATAAATTTGTTACAATAGTTTTCTACTCTCCTCACTACAGCCAATTCATTTATTTATATTCTGACAAAAACTTCCAAAAAAATAAGACATTAAGTTTCACAAGCTCGCATCCAGATTCATTTAAATATTTATTTATTCACAAATAGAAGTTTTACATGTAGTCAAATTGCATAATAATAATAATGAATCTTCTGATAAAATATTACATAACAACATTAAGATCTACAAGTTTAAATAAGACATTAACTTTGACACATTCCGACTAATGAATTTCCCATAATTTTCCGACTAATGAATCTTCTATCACTTTTTGACTGATGAATAATCTGTCACTTCCGACCATGGCTCCCGTACCCTACAAATAAAAGAAAACAATTGTTAATTTTAATCCAAATTGAGAGAAAAAACATTTATACACACTCACATATATCCATACATACACAATCTATACACACACACATATAATATAATGTTAATAGTTGAGTTCACTGTTGGAGTATTAGAAAAGGAATAATTTAAGAAAGTGTAACAAGAATTACTGACAGATTAAATGAGGCAATAAGGTCAGCATTGGTGATGCTTAGACCAGCATTAGACTTGGTGAAGATCCCAGTGGCGGTATCTAGTGACAGATCTGTAATACCCCAAAATCTTAAGATGGGGTCAGGTTTGGTGACATGGCCTGGGACACGGGCGTGTCCCAGGGTGTGTCCAGGCATACAGCCTGACATAAGGGCGTGTCCTTTTCTCAAGGCATCAACTCGAGTTCTCGAGAACTGATTGTCGAGAGGCAACACGGCCTGGGACATGGGCATGTCCCAGGGCGTGTCCTGCTCCGGAGAATATTGAGTGGCGTTGAGTGGCGCTGAGAGGAATGGCGTTGAGTGGCATTGAGTGTGGAACACGGCCTATGACACGGGCGTGTAACAGGGGCGTGTTGGGCACAAGACCATGGACACGGGTGTGTGCCTTAGCCATGTGCTGCTCGGGTGATTTGGGCTTGTGTTATAATGGGTGACACAACCAGTCACATGGCAGTACAAAAGTTGACACGGGCGTGTCGGCCCTGTGACACGGACGTGTGGAGCCCGTGTTCTAGTTTATTTTGAGTCGGTTCATACACCGCTTGGGGGACACGGTCTGGGACACGGGAGTGTCACAGGCCATGTCAAGTCAAATATGGAATTTTGGGCAGATCTTGGAACCCAAATTATTTCTATTTGGATTCAATGGCCCTGGTCTTTTCCTGCAGTGATAAGACTGAGTGTTAGCTTCTTCACTCATTCTTATTAAGAGATAAAAAGAGAGAGAAAGATTGGAGGAAGGAGAAGGAGGAGAAGAGCAAGGCTTTGGTGGTGCTCCCGCAGTTCGATTCGAGATTCGAGGCTCGTTTAGTGGAGGCAAAGCTGCTGCGATGCTTTCCAACCAGCCAGATTTTCGATGTCTCCCAAGAGATCATCAAGGGTAATGATCATCCTTCTTGACATGTGAAGTCCTCCTTTATGCATGAGTAAAGAATCCTCTCCACCAAAAGGTGGAAAAAGTGAGTGATTCTAGTGGGTGATAGTTGTTATCCCCAGCTTGAGTCTGCATATAGACCCGGAAAAGTGTAGTATGGGATAGGAATATTGTGTGAAGCCCATCTGGACATATTGGTCTGGATTGGTGATGTTGCATTAATGCACCGGAGAAGACTCCGTGTATACTCGTGTAGTTAGTGGGGTCGTTGGGTTATTCCTGTGAAGGGGAGTAGCAGGAAGTACTGGAATGTGGAACTTCAGGAAAATGCTCTTGTGCTATTTGTGTTGTGGCTACGATGTAGCTAGTCCTTGATGGACGATGAAGCAAGTCCTAGTTGGACAGTGTGGCTATTGTGACGCCAATCCTTGGCGGACCTTATGGAGATTGGGAGCTGTGAGCTCTAGAAGGCCTCGTGCCGAATAGGAAAGGTGAAGCCAACCCACGCCTTTTATTATAGCTGCAAGTACGATGTGCTTGGTGAGGGCAAGGCGAGTTGAGCAAGGGGGGGGGGTGGTTGATCTGTACCTGCGTTATGTTGACTGTATAAGGAAGTGCAAAGGCATTGGGCTTTCGTCAGTAGTATAATGAGAGTCTTAGGCCTGTGCGCCATTAAAACTAAATGCTCAATGGTGTTGATCCCGATTCGCCGGTGTACCAAAAAGTATGCCAGAGAGCACAGATCGTCGTCCCGGGTGGCCGACGGTTGTGATGGATTGCTTGTGCATGAGAGCACAATATGTATATTATCTGTCAATTGCTATATTGCTCTGCAGTGAAAGAATGCCTCTGCCCCGGGAAAGGGATAGGATTATTATAAATTGGTCAGCTGAATGCTGACCGTTGACTTGTTTGCCACCTTCTGGGTGGATTGTCCCTATGTAGGTGTTGGAGAGCCAAGCGGAAAATGAAGGGCTGATGCCCCTGCTGCTGCTATTATCGCTCTTGTTGTTTCTGCTTGCCCATGAAGGATAGCTTTTGTATTTTCTATTATTCATGTATGGTCGGCCTGCGCGCCGATGTTTGCAATCCATACTGTTGTAAGAGGAGCTGTAAGGCCTTAAGGACAAACTGTAGTATTTGCTATGCCCTCGTTTGAGTGGTTGTATATAACGTTGGTTTATATATATCTGGTGGATATTCCTGCTATGAGTTCAGCTACTTGTGTATCTATTCCGCTAGCATGCTCTATATTAGGATGTATTGATGGTATTATCCTGTGACCTCCCCATCTGTTTGTAGCATATAGTGTGGGGCCCCGGCCGGACCTTCTATTATATGTTATTTTATGGGTGGAGTCGTTACATTTTGGTATCAGCTTGTCTCGGTCTTCCTCTTTCGAATTCGTGGTCGAATTATTTTGTGGGGTGGCGAGCACGTGTATGTGCGAACCGCTGTAACGCTAGTGAACTCTGGAATTTCCACTAAGAAATGCAAATACACTTGTTTGAGGAATCTGCACGTTCCTACTTTATTGTTATTACTTGTGTATTATCACTAATGTGTGTCTTGTCCACCCATAGGTGACTCGTAGTGGTGCTGGGCAATCTGAGTCCCAGCGCTCTGATGAGAGTGCGGTACCAGCTGACGTGCCAACACCTCCTCCTTCTGCGGAAACTGTTCGATTAGTTGCTGAGGTTCTATTTGCAATGATTCGACCGACCGGGCAGGCGCTGTCGGCAGTGGTGCCAGATCGTGTTGGTGTCCGACCCGAACCAGTTGAGGCTGTGGATCCGTGAGCAGCTGAAACGACAATTGAAGCAATTCATGAGCTTCAATACGCCTACGTTCACGGGATTGGGATCCCCAATGAAGGCAGAGGACTGGTTATCGCGAGTCAAACGTATTTTGACGGCGATCAGGATGGAGGAAACTCAAAAGGTCACTTTGGCCACCTTCTTGTTAGAAGGAGAGGCGAGGTTATGGTGGGACGAGGTTGAGTTACACCATTTGGCGGGCAGGCAATTGACCCAAGTATTGATTGAGGAGTTCTCTCGTATGTTTTTGGCTAAACATCTTCCAGCGGCACAACGCATTGCTATGGAGAACGAGTTCCAGCGGCTAACACAAAGAGAGTCTAGCGTTGATGCGTACCTACATGAATTTACAAGATTGGGATGGTATGCAGGAACAATCTTCGCTGATGAACAAAGAAAAACAAATCGGTTCTATGAAGGATTGCGGGACGAGTTGAGGTTCCTGCTTTCTAGCTCAATGAACCAGGGATTTCAGGCTTTGGTTGATATGGCGGGTGCGCTGGAAAAGGACATGAAGCAGGTGCAAGGTAGGAAGGACTTGGCTGTGGTAAAGCCCGAGTTCAAAGCACCCTGCTCTAGCAAATCATACTACCAGAAGAAGTGGGGCAAGAGGTCCAAGCCTTCGGGGCAAACTTTTGGGACGGTTACATCGGGAGCAACGTCAAAGCCGGAGTGTCGTACATGCTTTAACTGTTTCAAAGTGGGGCATTTAGCCCGTGATTGTTGGTTGCTCAACCCAAAGGAGAAAAGAAGACGGGTGTGTCTTATGCTGAGAAGGGCAAAGAAGTGGTTGATTCCTCTGCATCACAGGCGCAACCCAGAGTCTACAATCTTGGCCAACAGGAGGCTATCAAGCAAAGTGAAGTTGTCAAAGGTACGAGTTAAGTTAATGCTTGTTGTATTGATTGTATATTTTGTATGTAGCTTGTGCATGACGTGTGTGCTGCAGGCTTTGTACTGATTTGGAAGAATCCAGCGAGAGCCATGTTTGATACGGGTGCTTCGCATTATTTTCTGTCGAAGGACTTCGTAACTCGAGTTGTAGTACCGAGTCATGTGACGACAGATGGTGTAAAGGTGCTACTACCGAATGGTTGTATCATGCTTATGGATAGGACTTACGATGTTGATGTGTTTATAGGAAATCGAGATTTCGGATTGAGAGCATCCGTGCTGCCGCTATCGGAGTTTTATGTGATCTTTGGCATGGACTTGCTCTCTGAGTAGCGTGCCTTGATTGATTGCACTTCCAAGGAGATTACACTGGGCCAGAATACCGAACTTGAGACGAAGTTCGCTGGTATGCAAGGAGTTGGAGGGACCTTGTTGTCTGCACTCCAAGTCGTTCGTGTTGTTCGAAAGGGCGCGAAGTTATTCTTCACGCTTATTCAGGCTGTTGAGCCAAAAGCTAGTGTAAGTGAAGTTCCGATTGTGTCGGAGTTTGCAGATGTGTTTCCTAAGGATCTTCCTGGGTTACTGCCCCAGCGGGAGATTGACTTCGCGATTGAGTTGGTGCCAGATGAAAAACCTGTGGCCCGCTCGCCATATGGCATTGTGCTAAAGGAAATGGCTGAACTTAAAGTCCAATTGCAAGAATTGTTAGAGCAGGGATACATACGCCCAAGTACGTAACCTTGGAGCGCGCCTGTTCTATTTGTGAAAAAGAAAGACGGTAGTTTGCAGTTGTGTATTGACTACCGCGAATTGAATAAGCTGACGGAAAAGAACAAATATCCGATTCCACGGATCGATGACCTATTTGATCAGCTAGCGGGGTCAACCATCTATTCAAAGTTGGATTTGAAATCAGGTTATTATCAATTGCGGATTCGGGAAGGCGATATTCCCAAGACAGCGTTTGGGACACGCTATGGTCATTATGAATTCACGGTGATGCCGTTTGGCTTATGTAATGCGCCTTCAGTATTCATGGATCTAATGCACCGGACGTTCCAAGAGTACTTGGATTTATTCGTAATTGTGTTCATTGATGATATTCTTGTGTACTCTCAGTCGGGTGATGATCATGCAAACCATTTGCAGTTGGTGTTGCATACCCTGCGGAGGAATAAACTGTATGCCAAGTTCTCAAAGTGTGAGTTCTGGCTATCGTTAGTGGATTTTCTGGGACATGTGGTAAGTGGAGAGGGCATAGCAGTAGATCCGGCAAAGATAAGTGCCATACGGGATTGGCCAGTGATGTCTTCAGTGGCCAAAGTCAGGAGCTTTCTTGGCCTGGTAGGCTACTATAGACGGTTTGTAGAAAACTTCTCACGGATTGCTTTACCTCTGACCACATTGACGAGAAAAGATCAGAAGTTCGTTTGGACACCAGAGTGTGCGCGAGCTTTTGAAGAGCTGAAGAGTCGTTTGACCACGGCGCTTGTGTTGACATTGCCATGTGGTACAGACGGCTATGAGATCTATAGTGATTCATCAGGGAGCGGCTTAGGCTGCGTTCTTCTGTAATTTGGTAAAGTAATTGCTTATGGCTCACGCCAGCTAAAGGTGCATGAACGAAACTACCCCGTTCATGATTTAGAGTTGGCGGCGATAATCTTTGCGCTAAAGTTGTGGCGGCACTATCTTTATGGTGTTAAAGTAGATATCTATACAGATCACAAGATCCTAAAGTATTTGTTATATCAGAAGGATCTGAATATGCGACAACGGAGGTGGATGGAGTTCCTTTGGGACTACACTTTCGATATTCACTATACTCCCGGGAAGGAAAATGTGGTCGCTGATGCTTTGAGTCGTAGGGCACTAGTACGGAAAAACTGGTTACAGAGGCATGATGTGCGGCTAATCCAGGAGATGGAAGCGTTAGAGATATCTTGTGTTGACAAGTATGCTACGGCTAACGCATGCTTGAACTGGATGGAGGTACAATATGACCTTACAGATAGAGTTCGGCGAGCAACGGAGCTTGATGAAAGTCTCTAACGCTATGCAAAGGATGGGCCTGGTGACCAATTCTCCTGGGATTATGGATTGTTGCGAAAATATGGTCGATTGTGCGTCCCAAGTACGGGGATGTTTAGAGAAGAATTGATTTACGAAGCGCATTTTGCCAAGTACTCAATTCATCTTGGGAGCACAAAAATGTACAGAGACATGAAAAAATTGTTCTGGTGGCCTGGACTAAAGAAAGACATAGCACATTATGTGGCAGAATGTCACACTTGTGCTTTGGTAAAAGCGAAATGCCAGAAGCCTGGTGGTTTCCTGAAGTCGTTACCGATTCCGGAGTGGAAGTTTGATGATATTTCAATGGATTTCATGCACGGGTTGTCGAGATCTCAACGCGGTCATGACTCTATCTGGGTGATTGTAGACCGGTTGAACAAAGTGGCTCACTTCTTTCCAAACAAGAGAGATGATTCAGTGGAAACCTTCGTTAAAATCTATGTGGAACAGATTGTTCGACTGCACGGTGTTCCTCAGAGCATTGTTAGTGATCGTGATGGGCGATTCAC
Organism: Platanthera zijinensis; assembly: GCA_039513925.1. NCBI lineage: Eukaryota > Viridiplantae > Streptophyta > Magnoliopsida > Asparagales > Orchidaceae > Platanthera > Platanthera zijinensis. The sequence continues at coordinate 86,294,725 of CM077091.1, forward strand.
CTCAACTGATTGGAGGTTAATTCATCAAATGTTGGGTACAAAATTAGCATTTAGTACGGACTTTCATCCCCAAATGGATGGCCAGACTGAGTGAACCAACAGGACGATGGAAGATATGCTTCGTATGTTCGCCCTAGATTTCGGTAAGAAATGGGAAGAGTACATTTATTTGGTTGAATTTGCCTATAATAACAGCTACCAAGCGAGCATCGGTATGACACCATTTGAGGCTCTATATGGTCGTAAATATCGTACACCATTAGCTTGGGCGGAGGTAGGCAAATCCAAGTTAAATGGGTGAATGGAAGTTGAAGAAGCTACCTCGATAATACACTCTATTCGGGAGAGGCTATTGATAGCCCAAGATCGACAAGCAAAGTACTACAATGCCTAACATCGAAACGTGGAGTTCGCGGTGGGCGATTGGGTCTATTTGAAGATCAAACCCTTCAAAGGCGTATCTCGGATTCGGCGGTTGAAAAAGCTAAGTCCAAGATATTTTGGTCCGTTTGAAGTGGTGGAGCGAGTCAGGAAGCTTCTTATCGGCTAGCGCTTTCAACAGAATTGAGTGGATTGCATGATGTCTTCCACATCTCAGTACTTCGCAAAGCCGTCAAGGATCCAACTCAAATAGTTGAGAATGATCGTGTACCAGTCGATTCTGGGCTAACGACGAAGGTTAGACCCATTCGAATCGAGGATCGAGCCGAGAAACAGTTGCAGAGCAAGATAATCGGAATGGTCAAATTCCGGTAGGACAATTGTGGCCGAGAGGAGCTAACATGGGAGCGTGAGCAGACCATGCGAGCTGAGTTTCCTGAACTCTTTGTATAAACTGTTGACCGTTTATATTTTGTTATAACAGCTCTTTTAATGTTATAGCTTTGTGATTCCTGTTTATTTGCTGAGTATAAATTTCGGGATGAAATTTATCTTAAGGGCAGGAGGATTGTAACACCCTAAAATCTTAAGATGGGGTCAGGCTGGGTGACACGGCCTTTGACACGGGCGTGTCCCAGGGCGTGTCAAGGCACATGTCCTGGGACATGGGCGTATCCCAGGGCATGTCCTTTTCTTGAGGCATTGACTTGAGTTATCGAGAACTGATCGTTGAGAGGCGACATGGCCTGGGACACGGGAGTGTCCCAGGGTGTGTCCTGCTTGGGAGAATATTGAGTGGCGTTGAGTGGAGCTGAGAGGAATGGCGTTGAGTGGCATTGAGTGTGGAACACGGCCTGTGACACAGGCATGTCACAGGGGCATGTTGGGCACAAGGCCATGGACACGGGCGTGTGCCTTAGCCGTGTCCTGCTCGGGTGATTTGGGCTTGTGTTACAAAGGGTGACACGGCCAGTCACACGACCCTGTCAAAGTTGATACGAGCGTGTCTGCCCTGTGATACGGGCATGTGGAGCCCGTGTTCTGGTTTATTTTGAGTCGGTTCATACACCATTTGGGGGACACGGCCTGGGACTCGGGCGTGTCACAGGCCGTGTCAAGTCAAATATGGAATTTTGGGAAGATCTTGGCCATCCAATTATTTCTATTTGGATTCAATGGCCCTGGTCTTTTCCTGCAGTGATAAGACTGAGTGTTAGCTTCTTCTCTCATTCTTATCAAGAGAGAAAAAGAGAGAGAGCTTTGAGTAATGAGAAGGAGAAGAAGAGCAAGGCTTTGGTGGTGCTCCCGCGATCCGATTCGAGATTCGAGGCTTGTTTAGTGGAGGCAAAGCTGCTGCGGTGCTTTCCAACCGGCCAGATTTTCGATGGCTCCCAAGAGATCGTCAAGGGTAACGATCTTCCTTCTTGGACATGTGAAGTCCTCCTTTATGAATTAGTAAGGAATCTTCTCCACCAAAAGGTGGAAAAAGTGAGTGATTCTAGTGGGTGATATTTGTTATCCCCAGCTTAAGTCTGCATATAGACCCGGAAAAGTGTAGTACGGGATTGGCATGCTGTGTGAAGCCCATCTGGACATGTTGGTCTGGATTGGTGATGTTGCATTAACGCACCGGAGAAGACTCCGCGTATACTCGTGTAGTTAGTGGGGTCGTTGGGTTATGCTTGTGAAGGGGAGTAGCAGGATGTACTTGAATGTGAAACTCCAGGAAAATGCCCTTGTGCTGTTTGTCCTGTGGCTACGATGTAGCCAGTCCTTGATGGATGATGAAGCCAGTCCTAGTTGGATAGTGTGGCTATTGTGATGCCAGTCCTTGGAAGACGTTATGACGATTAGGATCTGCGAGCTCTAAGAGGCCGCATGCCGAACAGGAATTGTGAAGCCGACCCACGCCTTTTATTATTGCCACAAGTACGATGTGCTTGGTGAGGGGAAGGAGAGTTGAGCAATGGGGGGTGGTTGATCTGTACCTGCGTTATGTTGACTGTACAAGGAAGTGCCAAGGCATTTGTCTTTCGTCAGTAGCATAATGAGAGTCTTAGGCATGCGCGCCATTACGACTAAATGCTCAATGGTGTTGATCCCGGTTCGATGGTGTGCCCAAAAGTGTGCCTGAGAGCACAGATCGTCGGGCCGGGTGGCCGACGGTTGTGATGGATTGCTTGTGCGTGAGAGCATAATATGTATATTATCTGTCAATTGCTATATTGCTCTACAGGGAAGGAATGCCTCTGCCCCAGGAAAGGGGTAGTATTGTTATAAATTGGTCAGCTGAATGCTGACCGTTGCCTTGTTTGCCACCTTCTGGGTGGATTGTTCCTGTGCAGGTGCTGGAGTGCCGAGCGGAAAATGAAGGGTTGATGCCCCTACTGCTGCTGTTGCCGCTCTTGCTGTTACTACTAGCCCTTGAAGGCTAGCTTTTGTATTTTCTGTTATTCATGTATGGCCGGCCTGCGCGCCGATATCTGCAATCCATACTATTACAAGAGGAACTGTAAGGCCTTAAGGCCAAATTATAGTATTTGCTATGCCCTCGTTTGAGTGGTTGTATATAACGTTGGTTTATATATATCTGGTGGATATTCTTGCTATGAGTTCAGCTACTTGTGTATCTATTCCGCTAGCATGCTCTGTATTAGGATGCATTTATGGTATTATCCTGTGACCTCCCCGTCTGTTTGTAGCATATAGTGTGGGGCCCCGGCCGGACCCTCTATTATATGTTATTTAATGGGTGGAGTCTTTACAACATCAACACTAACATCAAATATATTGATGTTGGTGTCAGCTTTATGCCTAAGAGTTTACAACTTCAGACTATGTTCGAGTGCGCGTTTACGCTAACTACCACAAATAATTGCATCATGGAATAAAAATATAAGAACTCTTGCAACTACTCGCACATCAACAATAAATGAAGAAACATTAAAAATCCCATACAAAAACATGCCAATGCAGGGCTATCACGCAGTAGTCTTCATTTCAGAGATTGTTCATATAATATCTCACGATATTAACATTTCCTCATTATTAAAACAAATTTGAATAATGTCTTCATCAACCTAAAAATTGAAACTATTTGAAAGCATATTACAAGACTTCAATTACATCAAGTTTCAGTCAAACAAAAGAATGAAATCACTTTATTTCTATATTTTATTTATACTTTCAATTAGGAAACCTGCAATATAAATATTCATTTTTTTGTAATAATAAAACAAACACTTTTTTCAATACTCTGCATATGATTAGGCTAAATGTTCACTTAAATGTAATCAAATTCAAAGGAAAAACAAGCTAAAAGTCAAAGATCCCAAAATGTGATGGCAACTTGAGAATATAATCACATATTAGTACAAGAAAACAAAACAAATAACATTGAATAGTGAAAAATATTCCAATGGACTTACTCCTCCTCTAGCCATCTGTGTAGCACTTAAAAATTGGGTGGTAGCTTCTCCAGAAAATACATTTAAATAAACTATTGGAGCCCTTCTGTTAGCATCACAAACCAATCAATAAGAATCAAGACTCTACTTCTTTGATTGCTCATAATGTTTGATCATACTAATTCCAAAGACGCTTCTCATACTTATCACAAAGTTTATAAGCCGACCAACAAGGATGGCGAGTTTTTGTAGCCTGTTCTTCATCAATTCCTCTCTCTGACTCTGAAATCCAGTGGAGAGCTTGCTTTTGGTATGACCATAACTTAGAAAGGAGTGTGCTTGGGGGTTCAGCTTCCTATAAAGACAAACGAAGCAAGCTTTAGTGTGGTGGGATGGTTGGATTCAATTGAAGTATATAGCAAGAGCCCTCAAAAGAGATATTTGACAATGAAGCCATCTTAAAAAGCCAAATGCTTGAGAAAAAACTATAATCTCGGGCTTCGTTAACCAAAAATCAAATTTAGAAACCAAAACGGATTGGTTTGAAACCAAAAATTTAACCTTCATAGTTACTATGGTTTGGGTTTGCGCCGTGTTACATTGAAAAATAATGAATGGACAAAATAAAGGCAACTGGCTGCTCCATTCATAAATTTCCAGCATAAAATAAAAATAAAACTTAACTTGCATATAGGGCAGTTAAAATGCAGTTGTCTAAACAATGGTGTAAACCAGTTCCCAAACATTTTTTCCTGAATGATATCAAATACAAATTTCATACTATCATAATCTTAAACATTTGTAACAAGCTTATTCTAAATTAAAAGGAATAAAAGGATATGCAGGAATGGTATTTTTCTAGGAAATGATCTGCATAGCTATACTTGATAGAATTTATTGGCTACTATGGTCAATTTATTAAGCAAACTAGCAAAATCAAAACACAAGAGAATGAAAAAGAATTACACTAAGGATATAAATAGACAAACAACCCTGATTCCCAAACTAATTTTTCATGATCGTGTAGATTAAGGATCTAAATAGACAGAGCATGCGTTTCATCACAAAAGGAAAACAAAATGCTTTAGGACAAGAGTGAATGAAATATGAACCTTAATGAGATTTGATAGTGCCCAAGCAGCTGTTTGTGTCGTGGAACACATAGTTGAACACACATAACCTATAGCTGAACATTTAGTAAAAGAACTTCCTGACAATCAAACATATAGCTGAACACATATAACCAGTTCCCTTACCTATCCATTATCAGAGAAGTAATTTGATGTGCTTCTCCGTGATTATTTTGCAAATCCTTGTTTATATCCTGCACTTTAGCAATCAACTAAGCAAATACAGAAGTAATAAAGGCAAGGTGTATGTTTTAGCAGGCTTTAGTAGTTGGTCACCAAACATTCAAGTCAGATATATCAAAATAATACCAAACATAAGTAATAAAATACTAACAAAACCACTATGCCCAAATACTAATAGTCAAATAATAGTCAAACCCAAGCAGAAGTAATAAAAATAGTAACATAGTACTATACCAAAATACTAACAGTCATAAACCATTCAACAACAAAAAAGTGCACCAAAAAGTAAATGGTGTGTGCATCAATTAGTTAAGGAATTGCGCCAAATGTTTTCAGAACCGAAGACAGCATCTCCTTCAGCTCATTTTGCCCCTCTTTTAATCCTGTAATTTCTGCATTATGAGTTTGAATCAAAGCTTCCTGCTTATCTATAAGCTCTGTTTGTGATGTAATATAAGTCGTGGTATTGCACAATTCTTCTTCCGCTACATTCAACTTCTCTTTCAACTTAGTGGACTCTATCAATGTCTTCTTCATTCGTTTTGAAGGCACAACACCGTATCCTAATCCTTTGTCATAACAAGACTTATTTCCAAGTGTAGTCTTTATAATTTCTCTTTCAGAGATTATGAGATCACTGTCAGAATCTGTTGATATTGTCCTCAGCCTTTCCATTTCACGCTATAAAATATAGTGTTATAATAGAAACGTATGTTATCAATCAATTTTGTGAAAGTTTGAAATATATTTTGACTTACGTATGCTGCTTCTGCTGTCTCACTGACAAACACCCCATTCTTCTTATAGGTGTTAGCAAAGTTATCAACGGGGCTTTCATAAACCTGTATATCAATAAAATATTTGAGAATGTCGTAGTAATCAAAAACTCACATGTAATCATTGCATTACCATTTCCAGCAGTCTTGAATGGTAGGATTTGGAACCCGACGTATGAGTAAACGACATGTGTGATCTATTAACAGCATTTTTCTTGGACCTTTTCTGCAAGTAAACAAAAGTATTGAATGGTGCTCATTGAACGTGTCATTAATAATATATGTACTAAACATAATTTATATAAGTAGTCACAATCACCTTAATAGTTCACTCTCGAAGAGATCACACAACTGACACCAATTCTCGATTGAGATCCACTCAAATGGGTTACTAGCTCTTGGATTCTTTCCTGCCACAATATATACTTTATATGTTGCAGATAATCTTCCTCTCCAATGTGTGTATATATGTTGAAACATCTCCTCCATGAACACTTGCACACTTTTATCGGTTTCCCAATTCTTTATCTCAAACTATTTCTACAAAAAATTAAAAGATTTGGTTATCCCAAACAAATTCACAAATAGGTTATATAAATATGTACTTACACGTAATCCTGCATATAAAGTAAGTTTCACCTCTTGCCCCGGATCACTCCATGGGGTCAAAAAATCAAAACTTCTACTGTGTCTTACAATAACACCTACACCATTTGCAAGGTGCTTTGCATAGCGACGCGGCTTCTTAAAACCTTCAGGGAACTTAATCTCAAGTAGTTTCTTATCGTAATAAAACAAATAAAATTCTGTAAACATATATATAGTAAGTGTATGTAAGTTTTAATATACCTAAATAAAGCATATACATTTTCTAGTATTTCTTTCTCAATCGACCTTCCGGTGGCCACCCCATGACCTCTTCTTATAGACGATCTTCCCACTGCATAATTAAAAACCCTTAATAAATATATGATTCAAGTAAATGATACAAATTGACAACAAAAATTATTAACTTAATTACCAGTATTAGCAGAACCATGTATTGGACTTTCATCATTTCCTTCATTAATGGTGGTATCATCATCAGAAGCTGTTGATCTACTTTGTGATTGTTGCAGATTAGGTGAAGGTGTATTTAGTATAGGTGATAATTCAGCAACCTCAGTATTTTCAAGAATTTCTTCAACAAGTAGTTATTTGCTGCTCCTTGTCGTAGGGAGACGTAGAATAACTTTTTTTGGAGGCATATTACTACAAAGTAAACATCACATTAAATTATTTAGAGAAATCATAAAAATGGAATAATTGCATTATTCTTTAGTACTAATGAATAAGAAAAAAATTAACTTACCATTTACATTAGGTTTACATGTTATCATCATTCTCATCACAATATTGCATTAGTGTTTCGTCATCCTCATCTATGGACTCATCTCAGTCACCAATATTATTAAGTTCTCCCTCTTCATGGATTCTAGTTAAAACTTCTATATTTATAATATCAGGTTCTATATCATCTCTTCCTAGGAATTGCAAGTTCTGATCTTCGGTAGCATATATTAATTCAGTTTTTGAGGACTCATATTGTTGAACTATATTATCATTCATCACCTCCACTTCTAGGTCAGTGTGTTCCTCTATGTCCCAAAGGTGTCTATGATGTACAAGTTATGCAGTTTTCCAAGGATCTTCGAGTTTTGTGTCATCGACATAGAACACTTGTTGTAGTTGGTTTGGAAGAACGAATGGATCATCCTCACACCAATGAGAAGTTATGTTGATGCTCAAAAAATATTTATCTTTATGCATAGCCTTTTTCCCACTAGTGTCAAACCACTCACACCAAAATAATACTACTTTATACCCATGAAGATTGGTCAATTCAACGACCCTACTTAAAACTCCATAGAACTCTTCCATGATATTTTGATGTTCCCCCTCAATAAGTAAACCACTATTTTGTATTGTTCGGTGATCATCTCGATCTTGTATATGAAATTGTACTTCATTAACAATGCAACTAATGTAAAATTTTGTTAGGTATGATTGTGGACCATTTGCCAATGCTCATAATTCTTCGGAGACTTCTCCCGAGTTTGTTTGATGGACTCTATTTATCTATACAAAATACAATATAAAGCAAATTAGATAGGTGATATTATAAATTAGCAGTCCTTAAGGGTATCTTTGTATTTGGAGCTTACATGATCTTAAAACCAATAATGAAACTGCTCTTGATGAGTTTTGTCAATGTTTCTTTCATTTTCCCTTTTAATCTCCTCCATGTGCTTAAATATTAAAAATAAAAAATAAGTACATTAGAATTAGTTACAAAGTAAGGAAATTGAGCTCTTCACGTATCTAACCTTTGAAAATCATCAACTTCGATACATTGTTTAATATAAATTTATGAGTTGCATCTAGATACCTTTTAGAAAGTGCTTTGCAACGGCAAAGAGGTCCGAAGGGTCTCACTTTTGATGCAAAAAAAGACAATTCACACTCTTGATGTTGCTCCACTAAATCTTCATTTCTATTTTCTTTATTGAACCTTGTTTTTATTTCATTTAGGTACATTGACACAAATGTCAAAGACTCTTTTACAATATATCCTTCCTCTATAGAACCCTCTGGATGCACTTTATTACATACGTATCCTTTAAGAGTTTTAAGAAACCTATAGGGAAAACTCAATGATAATAATAACAAAATTGTTCAGTTATGCTATGTAAGATAATAAAGTAAAAATGCATATAAAATAAGTACCTTTCAATCAGATACATCCAACGTGAGTGAACTGGGCCAGCAATCTTTGCCTCTTTCGGAAGGTGAATATCCAAGTGAACCATTACATCAAAAAATGCTGGAGGGAATATTCTCTCCAATTTTCACAAAATAGTTGGGATATTACTCTCCAACTTCTCGATATGCTCTACCTTTAGTGTCTTTGAGCACAAAATTTTAAAAAATCTCCTAGCTCATATAGTGCCTCAACAACATCTGGGCGTAGATACCCATGAATGCCAATAGGAATTAACCATTGTAGTAGAATATGACAATCATGAGATTTAAGTCCATAAATCATCCCATCCTTTACACATCTTGAAATATTTGACGCATAGCCATCCGAAACTTGTCATTTTTTAAAAAATTGCAAAACCTTTTTTTCTCATCAGAAGAGAGATTATAACATGCTTGAGGTTTTATTATAGTGTTTCCATTTCTAATCAAGTTTAACTCCTTCCTAATGTTAAGGTCTCGCAAATCTTCTCGCGCTTTTTTCGTATCTTAGTTTTTTCCATCAATGTTCATCAATGTGCCCAACACACTATAACAAATATTTTTTTTCAACATGCATTACATAAACGTTGTGTCGTATCAAAAGCTTATGCTAGTAAGGTAGCTCAAAAAATATGCTTTTCTTTACCCAATTTCCTTCTTCACTACTGCGCTTCCTCTTTCGCTTGCTTGGGTGTTTTCCAAATTTATCAAAGTATGTTCGAGTTTGGTTAAATCTTAAAGCAATTGTGCGCCACTCCACTCCCTTGGTTTTGAACGTGTTTCCGACTTTCCATTGAACAATTTACTCCATTCATAGGGGTGATCTTCAGGTAGATAACGACGATGTCCCATATAGCATATCTTACTTCAAATTCTTTTAGAATCTGTATCATGTAAACAAGTTGGGCATGCCCTATAACCCTTTGTGGTCCACCCAAATAAATTACTAAGAGCTGGAAAATCATTAATTGTCCACATAAGTGCAGCATGCATTTTAAAAGTCTCTTTAGTGTATGTTTTATAAGTCTAAACACTATTCCATAATTCTTTTAATTCTTCTATCAATGGTCTAAGATAAACATCAATATCTTTTCCAGGCGCACGTGGGATAGGAATTAATAATGACATCATAAGAAACTCATCTTTCATACATTTGTATAACGACATATTATTTGGAATTAGCACAACTGGCCACATACTATAAGAAGTACTCATATTTCCAAATAGATTAAACCCATCGGTAGCCAATCCAAGCCTAACATTATGTGGATCTACGGAAAAACTAGGATAGTGTGCATCAAAACTCTTTCATGCAGGTGAATCTACCAGATGAGTCAGAGTACCTTTTATCTCTATATGCTTCTCAGTATGCCACCTCATGTAGGCTGCTGTTTTAGAAGACATATAAAGTCTTTGTAGCCTTAGTGTTTAGGGGAAATGCCACAAAACCTTTTGAGCAATTAATTTTCCTTTTCTTTCGTTATATTTCCAACGTGGCTCTTCACACACAAGACACACATCTTTCTTCTCATTCTCTTTCCAAAATAGTGCACAATCATGTCAACATGCGTCTATCTTCTTATAGCCCAAACCTAAACCAAAAAGAAGTTTCCTAGCCCAATAAATAGATTTTGGAATAAGATTATCTTCGGGCATCACATCCTTTAGCAATTCAAGAAGCATGTTAACTGACTTTTCTGACATCTTTTTCAATACTTTGATATGCAGGAGTTTAACAATGAATGCTAACAAAGAGTACTTTTTGCAACCTGGGTATAGTTCACATCTGACATTACATAATAGACTTGAAAAAGTTCCAGTACTATCTTCGTTAGAATGTTCAGGAAGTTCTGCATCTCCAATCTCATGTATCAAATCAACTAAATCATCAATGGCTTCAATATCATCATTACTTTCCTGACTTTGAGAAGGTCCACTATTATTAGTATTAGAACTGAACATTTAAGAAGTAGTCCTTTTAGCTTCTCCATGACGTATCAACTCCTTATAATATTTGTAAAACCCTTTCAAATGCAAGTCTGTTCTAACTTCAACGAGGCTCTTTGTTTTAGTGCTTCAACATACAATGCAAGTCTGTTTTAAATAGAATTTTCCTGTGCAAACTCTAGAAATAAATTCACTCCTTTAGTATCGGTAGAACTGAATCTATCTTGTTCATAATTCCAGCTTTTATCCATAGCTAACAAAAAAAGAACGGGATAACACTACCAAGAAACACATATACAATATATATTGAAATTTAATATGAAAATTTTGAGAAATTATTTTCAAGCCCAGTGCCCAATTCATCGAGCATGTGCAATGCAAAAAAAAAAGAAATAAGTGCATTTGTAATGAAAAAAAATAGAAAAATAGAAGCAAGAGAAATACTAAAATAAATCAAAACAAATTATATGACTTACGTTTTTGTCCAACCTCACCGGAACAAATAAGTTGTGGTAAGCTACGCCAAACGCAGCCTTAATAGAGAAGGGTAGAGCTATGTAAACAAAATTGCTAACAACTTTCATAATTTGGCAAAAATTCAAAAGCAGCAAGGTATAGAAAGATAAAAGTGATTGATTTATCACTGACGTTGATTTATCAAATTAAATTGCTTTTGAATTGAGAAGACATCATAGCTTTATAAAACTACATATAATTTCTAGAATTCAAGTGGGCAAATAAGCATGGAGTAACCGACAAAGATGCAAATGTGAGGATGACCAAGACTGTCGATCAGTCCAAGGTCAAAAATACACATAATGTGAGATAATCATATAAGATGGAAGCTAATCTATGAAGGCACATTGAAGGTGAAAAATGTAATCTATGAAAGTCTTTGTTTGCCATCATACTAAAATTAAGGTTCTACAGCAAAAAATGCTAAAGAAATAGCCATTAAGAATGGGAAATGATTGCAAGACACATAAGAAAAGTCCCATCCGAAAAGAAAATCATATTGTAAATCAAAAACTGTAGCCAGTGAGGAAAACAAACCACTACAAAAAAAGTTGTGGTATAATAGTTGGCTAAGAATGGGAACTGAAAACAAACCACTACAAAAAAACTGTATGCTTGGTATGACAAATGTGACAAAAATACAAAAAGAGAAGCTAGTGAAATACTCAAATAAATCAAAACAAATTACCATTAAAATTAATCTCCCCCAAGGTTTAATGAAGAAAACAAACCACTACATTTATATGCAAATTTTAGACGGAAAATGGCACACACACTACTAATACAAACACCTATCTTATCCAACCAATAACAATAGTAATAGAAATTTTACCTACAAGATTATTGAAGTGATTCATAGTAATATAACAAAAAATGGCCAAATAACCACTACAAGAGAATATTACTTCTAACAAACGGCCAAAAAAATCAAACCACTACAAGATTCATAGATAAATACCAAAAAATGGCCAAAATAATCAAACCCTAAAGTTCATGCTAGAACGTCAAAGAGAATATTACTTCTAACCCTAAAGGGCATAAAGATGAATACCCCCAAAAAACCCAAACATCCTCTCTAGCCAATGAGGAATCTCGTGACCACGAGACAAAAACTTCTTGCCGATGCATGAAGAAACAAAGATCAGTTCAGGAAGAAGGAAGAAATGCAAGAGGATATATCTAAGGCGAAAGCAGTTTCTCCTTAACTTCTGTGAATCTCTTCTATAGTCTCTTTCTCACTCTCTCTCCCGCTTCATCCCTCATCTTCTCTCTCTCACGATTCGTTGTAGGAAGAATCCAGTCGCGAGAAGCCAGTCGCGAGATTCCTCGAAAAAAGAAGCCAGTCGCCAGATTCGGAGAAGGAAGATGCCAGTAGCGAGATTTGGGGTTTCGAGAATGCGTTGGGAGGGGATTGATGAAGATAGGGTTTTGATAATAATTTTATTGGAGGGAAATTTCCCTCAAAATATTTCATGCACTCGATCATGACATATTCCTAATTTTTTGTTGGAACTTGAGAGGCTCGCATTCCGTTTTGATCAAAAATATCTGAGCTTGATCTCGGCTAGTAATCAAGCTCGAGCTCATCATACTAGATCTTGAGCTCGACTCATAATCGAGCTTGATCTCATAGAACACGAGATATGAGCTAGAGCTCGGAAAAAACGCGTGCTCGGGAAAAAATGCACGTCCGAGTGAAAAGCACATGCTCGGGAGAAAAATTTTCTCTTGGTCCAAAAAATGCTCTCTAACATTAGTGTTGCAATAAAATATGATATATTTTTTGTAACAAAACTTAAATAATAAAATATTAATAATAGTAAGGAAAATCTCTTTGTCACAAAACACTTTCATGTTGTGGTTATAATTGATACATATTGTGAGGAATATTTTTACTATTTGTAATGTAACATTAGTGTTGTTACAAGTACTTACATTTATAGTAACAAATTAATTATTATTGTAACAAAATATAAATATTCGTTATAAAAAATTACTTTTTGGTAACGACAGAACAATTTCATTACTAAATATATCTATTAGGAACAAACTGTGTTTCTGTTATATTTCAGTCCTTACAACAGGTGTAGTTTGTTGTAGTGATGGTTATAGTGTGTCTTTGTTAGGCCTAGTTCTTCCCCCTGGGGTGCTCCACTCCTTTTTTTGAAGAAAAAAATGGTTTGATGAGATGTTTTATAGATTACCGGGAGTTGAATAAAGTGAATATTACGAATAGATATTTGTTGCCTCGAATTAATGATTTGTTTGACCAGTTATGTGGTAGTTATGTGTTCTCGAAGATTGACCTTCGTTCACGCTATCATTAGTTAAGGATCTATGAGTCTGATGTACCATGAAATGCTTTTCGTTCCCGATAGGGTCATTTTGAGTTCTTGTTAATGCCCTTTGGATTAAAGAATGCACCATTTGCTTTTATGGACATGATGAATAGAGTATTCGAGGATTTTTTAGATCATTTTGTGGTCATTTTCATCGATGATGTTCTAGTGTATCCTCGTAGTGTTGAGGAGCATGCTTTGCATTTGCGCTTAGTATTATCTACTGTAAGGGAGCACAAGTTGTATGTGAAGTTGAGAAAATAAGAATTTTGGCTTTCTCAAGTATCTTTCTGTGGGCACGTTGTGAACAAAGATGGAATTTTTGTGGACCTAGCGAAGATAACTATTATTTTAGACTAGAAGAGGGCTACAATGCCTAAGGAGATAAGGAATTTCTTAGTGTTGGCGGGTTAATACATGAGATTTGTTCAAGGATTTTGAGTGATGTCTGCGCCGTTGACCAAGCTCACGCAGAAAAGCACAACTTTATTTAGAGTAATGATTGTGAGGAAGCTTTTCAGGAATTGAAGAAGAGGTTATGTTCTGCCACAGTCTTGGAGTTGCCCACTAAAGGAGTAGAGTTTATTGTATATGTGGATGTTTCATTAGTTAGGCTATGTTGAGTTTTGATGCAAGGAGTTAAAGTGATTGTGTATGGTTCAAGGCAACTGAAGATTCATGAAAGGAATTATCCTACTCATGACTTGGAGTTTGTAGCAGTCATTTTCCTTGAAGATGTGGAGATACCTTTTATATGGAGTGTCATGCATGATCGATACAGATCATAAAAGTTTGAAATACATCTTCACTCAGAAGGAGCTGAATATGCGCCAATGTACATGGTAAGAGTATCTCCCAGACTATGAGGTTGATATATTTTATCATTCGGGAATGCCTAACATTATGGGCGATGCCTTTAGTAGAAAAGCCGCACATGTATTTGGTATTTCCATGTAATCTTTGGAAGAGGAGTTCTTATTGATGAACGAAATAGTTGGGAGTAGCTCCTTGCCGACTAGCATAGAAGTTGGAGACCCTTCATGGATCTCACTTACGAGGTTACATCAGAGAGAAGATCCAGATTTGCAGCACATTTGGAGTAGAGATGAAAGGGGAGATCTGTCGAACTTATCTATAGATGGTGATAGTACATTAAAGTATCGGGGCAGATATTGCATTCCCGCTGTTGGGGATATTCGGGCAAAGATTTATGATGAAGCGCAAGGTTATAGTATTGTTTATCATCCTTGTTCTAAGAAGATGTACCGAGATTTTAAGCAGATTGTTTGGTGGTCAGGTATGAAGAATGATATATCACAGTTCATATCAGAATGTCATACCAGTCAGTGTGTTAAGGAAGATCATATAAGACCTAGTGGTGAGTTGTGTAACATCCCATTTCCGGCTAGACCCCTAGGAGTCGGTTGGTCGTGACAGAACCCTAGGAAGCCCAAAAAAAATTGAAATAAGTCGATCGAGATTTCGGGTCACGGGTTGGTCACGCCCGTGACCGACCCGTCACGCCCGTGACTTTGGGCGTGACTACTTCGACGATCGTCGATCTCCGTGAGACGATCGTCGCACTTGCTGCCCGGGCATGTCATGCCCGTGACCAAGGTGTCACGCCCGTGACCTAGGGCATGACTCCTTCGACGATCGTCGATCTCCGTGAGACGATCGTCGAACTTGCAGCACCGGGCATGTCACGCCCGTGACCAAGGTGTCACGCCCGTGACCTTGGGCGTGACTCCTTCGACGATCGTCGATCTCCGTAAGGAGATCATCGAAATTGAAACTCGGGCCTATCACGCCCGTGACCTAGGTGTCACGCCCGTGACCTAGGGCGTGACCACCCTTCGACGATCGTCGATCTCAGTTCTACGATCGTCGACCCAGAATTAATCACCCGGGCCTGTCATGCCCGTGACCCAGGTGTCACGCCCGTGACCACCCTTCGACGATCGTCGATCTCAGTTCGACGATCGTCGAACCCAGAATTGGCTATCCGGGCCTGTCACGCCCGTGACCTATGTGTCACGCGCGTGACCAAGGCCGAAACGTCAGCCAGACTGGAAATTTCGGAAACCGACGTTGTAATCAATTCCGATTATGGGAAGTTACACCCGGAGTATTTTATGGGCCGTTTCCTTCTTTAATTATTTAAATAAATAAGGAAATGTTGGTCCAATAGGAAATCACCACCTGGTGAACACTCTTCGTTTTCCAGCGTTTCAACTGCCCTGTGCCATAACCGAAACGTTAGGGGAGAACATTCATGACCATTAAGGATTTACCCTTTCATCTCCCCACTTGCTGACTTATAAAAGCCCACTTGGAGCAAGAGGAGAAGTTTACATGCTCAATCAAACTGATCAGATCTTTGTTCTTGCTATAGGAGAAGTTCGGCTACGCTACCACTGCGCCATGGCACCCCGTCGTTCATCTCGCCTCCAAACCGCGAACAAGGTCCTCCTCTGCTTCTTCTTTCATGGGTAGATCTTAGGATTCTTAGAAAGGAAGTTCGCGCTCAACGAAGCCGGACCCATCTCTCGGTTGCATGGAAAACCATGAAAAATGTATTCTTGAGTTCGCCGGAAACCGCCACCTCCGGCGGCCAAATCACCGCCGACCGATAGCCATCGCCTCAACAGAGGTGGTGGTGGTGGTGGTGGCTGGCCAGGGAGGTGACCGAACTGCCGGTGACGGATCACGGAAAGCTTACAGGAAAAATGATTTTTCTGAGTTCTGTTTTCGGGTTCATGTAGAAGATGAACAGTAAAATCAATTTTATAATTTATAAACTAAGTATATTACACATAGAGGAAAGATATATTATCTGAGTATATTTTGAGGCTGCGAAATGAGGTGCTTAGAGGTCGTTTTAGGAACAATGACCAGTCACGAAAGTTGTAGCCCTTCGAGTCTAGATTAATTTAAAATCGGTTTCAACTCGTTTGGGTAAGCGGTTCGGCCGCAGCACCCGTTTTAGTGGGGGCAGTACCTAGAGTTGGGCAGAAATTAAAATGGATGCCCACTCTTCGTCCCTTGTCCAAATGACCTGAAATTTGGGCAGGGGGTTAACCTTAGCTATACCTAACGGCAGACCAAAAATGGGAATTTTTGGAGATACTTTTGCCAAAAGGTTTTGTAAAATTTTAATAAACATTATAAAATTAATTAGGAGATGAAATTAAGTCCAAACTCCCCCAAATTTTGGGTGGTGGTCCCTGGCATCCATGTTAAGATCTTTATAAAATTTCAACTCAATTGGTCGAGTTTTGAATAGGGAAGTATCAAGTCCTAGATAGGTCTTGGTGAGGGATACTTTGGGGAAAAGTACGATTGGAAATGGAGTGGACAAATCTCCTCAAAAGAGGCTGATGTTGTGGCCACTAATTTGCTGAGTCTATGTCTACCCTCTTGGGTAACATGGTGTGGATTAGGGTGGATTTTACCCTAAGAGATTTGCTCAAATCTAGTGGGTGGGAGTTTGAGATTTGTGAAGGACATAGGAGCAAAAGCTCTTGTATGCCCTTGAAATTTGGAGGAGTGGCGGATGATATGATGAAAACCCTCTGGTTGAAATAGTGAAGGAATTGGAGGTAATTAGGTACCTCGAAAGTTGAGATTTTGGATTAGGATAGAAATGTAATTTAGTTATTTTAAGCACTAAATCTAATCCAAAAATTATGAAACTCGGGAGGAGGGAGTTTTAGGATGTTTTAGACTTATGGTAATTTTCCTGGAATTTTATGATTAATAAATATTATACTTCATGTGTTAAATGATTATTAGCCCGATTTGTTGTTTCAATTATTTGGAACTTTTAAATTAATTATAATCAGTTAAAATTCTGGATTTAGATCTTGACTAGTAGAACATTGATCCCTGAATTTTTTATAGAATTTTATGTTGAGAAATTTTAGAGGTTCATTCACAATGTTTTAATATGGGCTTTTGAGAATAAAAATAAATTAGGGCTTGTACAATTGCTGGAAAATTATGATAGTTGGAACTTAAGTTTTTTTAGGCCCTTTTTGTAAGACCCCAACCTCGGAGATGATCGCGGGGTGATCAAACAGCACTTTTGGAGGTCTGAACAGGGGCACACGGCCAGGCACACGGCCGTGTGCTTACCCGTGTTCAGTGGTCTATGGTGGTTTTGTGCAGTCTCGAGTCAGAGAAGGACACGGCCTGAGACACACGACCGTGTCTCAGCCGTGTGTGGGGCACACGGCCTCGAACACGGCCGTGTTCGAAGCCGTGTTCATGAAGCCCGACGATCGTTCCTGAAGCTCCAGGTAACACGGCCCGTGGCACACGGCCGTGTCAGGACCCGTGTCGATCGGCGTAACTGATATTTTGGGTTGAATCCGGGCCGTCCGGATCTTTTATGTTGGATCTAACGGCTGTGGGTTAACCAAGGGGGTATTAGGGTTGAGTTTGGGGCTGAATTCCCTCATTTCAACCCTACCTTTCTCTTTCTAAACTCTTAGAGAGAGGTGAGAGCCAAGAGGAGGAGGAGCAAAGTTCCGGCCGCCGGCGGAGCACCGGAGCACCGACTCGCGATCCGAGTCCGGATCCTCGAAGGCAAGGGCGAGGCGAAGCTTTCCATCCGTCTACATCTTCATGGCGGGCACGCGGAAATCTACGAGGGTAACGATCCTCTTCATAGGGCATGTGTAGTCGCCCTTCTTTCTATGCATGGGGAAATCCCCCTCTCGCGAGTGAGCGTTGAGGCGCGGAATCCCTTCGGGTAGATATGTAAAGTCCCCGTTGTTAGAGCCCGGAATCGGAGTACGGGCGTAGGCATTGTGTGTGAATCCTATTCGGGTTTAAACCGGATCGGTGATGTTTGCATTGCATGGCCGGAGAAGACTCCGCGCCGATGATTTTAGTTTTCCGAAATTTCTACGCGGTAGATTGCATACAGGGATCCTTGGGGGTTAACCTCGAGGCGCACCCGGAAAGCTTGGGCGGAATCGCATTGCCGCCACGATGTTGCCTTGGAGGGCAAATCGGTACATAACGGGGTTATGTGCGTGTTTTGATCGATTGTGGGAATGAGGAGAAACTTGGCCCGCACCGATGGCTAAATGGCCGTGGTGAAGTGAGCAACGGGCGGGTGGAACTCTACCCATTCCAAGTGGTCTCGGTAGAAGCGACCTAAAGTACATGGGACTTCCCGGGAGGCTGGAAACGGGCCTAGGCTTCGGCTGAAAGGGCTAAATGCTCACGAGAGTTGCCATCCGAGGGATGGTGGTGGAATCGCGGTGTCGGACTGGGTCCGGACCGGGTTCACCGGTTAGTGCCCTGAGAGCACGGAGTGTGCGGCCGTGCGTGCCGACACTTGTGGCGAATAGAATACTTTATAGAATTGCTATGGTAGTTTTATATGCAGGGAAGGAGCACCGCCGTCCTGAGAAACGGGACGGGGTCGTTATAATTTGGTCAGCTTTGCTGACCGTTGCCCTTTTGTATTGCCACCTCTTGGGTGGATTGCTTTCTACAGGTGCTGCTGCGGAGCCAAGCGGCAAATAGCGGGCTAAAGCCCAAGTTGCAGCGCCAGCCCTCGAAGGCTTAGTTATTAGCTTTTTCATATTCATGTATGCCCGGCCTGCGCGTCGATGTATGAAAGACGCTATCTTGTTAAGCGAACACTTTTGTAAGGCCTTAAGGCCGTGAACTCTTTTGTGTATTTTCATGTTTGTCATCCCTTTGTGGTATTTTATTACTAGTGGACATTCATGCCTTTATGGGTTCTTTGTTTAACTTTAAAATGCTTCCGTTAGAATGCGTTGTGTAGGACGTTGTTGTTAAATTGGTTGGAATGGTTGTCCATATTCGTAACCTTCCGGTCTGTCCGTAGTATATGGCGTCGGGTCCCGGCCGGACCTACTGCTATATGCTATGCGACGGATAGGGGTGTTACAAATTGGTATCAGACTACCGGTTTCGGTCTAACTTATTGGAATTCGCGGACGAATTCTTTTAAGGGGTGGTGAGCACGGTCACGTGCGTCATCGTTATAACATGAAAAAGAACCCATGAATGTCCACTTAGGAATGAAAATACACTTGTTGAGGAACCTGTGTGTTCCTTTAATTGCTGTTTGCAGTAGTGTTTGGTCGCTAATCGGTGTTTTTGCACGAATATAGGTGACCAGAAGTGGCGCTGGGCCGTCTGAACGGCCAGGTTCTGAGGCGAGCAGTGCGCCAAGCGATACGCCTGCAACACCTTTGTCTGCCGAGACCATTAGGTTGGTGGCGGAAGAGGTCATGGCAATGATTAATGCTCAGCCTGCAAGGCAGGTGCAGCAGCCTGCTCCTGCTGTGGAGCAAGTACCGCTTCAGACGGCAGAGCAAAGGAGGGTTGAGCAAGTTGTGTTGGAGCCAGAGTTGCCGCAGAGAGCAACTGAAAGATAACTGAAGCATGTCATGGGCTTTCATCCACCGGTGTTCACGGGGGCAGAAACCCCGACCCAAGCAGAGGATTGGCTCTCAAGGGTCAACAGGGTGATGACTGCGACGGAAACTGAAGAGTGGCAGAAGACCACTATAGCGACGTTCCTTTTGGATGGGGATGCAAGACTGTGGTGGGAGGGCCTAGAGCTGCATCAATTGAGGGGAAGGCCATTGGCCGAAGTCCCGATGGAGGAGTTTGCGAGACTATTTATGGCTCGATACCTCCCCTCGGCGCAGAGGATCGCGCTAGAGAGCGAATTCCAGAAGTTGGTGCAGGGTGATAGCACCGTTGATGATTACCTCCACGAGTTTACTCGGTTGGGGAGATATGCCGGCGCTACCTTCGCAGACGAGGAGCGCAAGACGAGCCGCTTTTATGAAGGGCTAAGGGATGATTTGAGGTTGCTGCTGTCGGGGCCCAAGGCGCAGGGTTTCATGACCCTGGTCAGTTCGGCCCGGTCCTTGGAGAAGGATATGAGAAATGTGCAAGCGAAGAAGGAGAGGGAATCTGGTGGCAAGAGATCAGAGTTCAAGGTGCCGACTACGTCAAAGTCGGGCTACCGCAGATTCTCCAAGAAGTCTAGGACGTCAGGTCCAGCTCCTTCTGCAGGTGCCTCGGGGGCAACTACCAATCGAACCCCGGGCGCTTGTTTCACGTGTGGAAAGCCGGGGCACTTTGCCCGTGACTGCTGGAGTGGACGCTCAAAGTCCGAAAGGAAACAAGGAGCTACCTACGAGGAAAAGGGCAAAGCGGTGGAGTCGACCGCGTCCCACTATGCTCCGACTCAGCCTAGAGTCTACAACTTGGGCCAGCAGGAGGCCATCAAGCAAGCGGATGTGGTGACAGGTATGAGTTAATTTATGCAAGTTGACTTGAGAATACTATTACCTATTGCTTGTTAAGCTAATGTCTTTTGCTTAGGCTTTGTGGTGATTAGCGATAGTCCGGCACGGGCACTGTTCGACACTGGTGCTTCGCATTCTTTCTTGTCCGAACAGTTTATATCGCGTATCGGAGTCCCTTCTTCGATGGCGAAGGACAAGTTAGATGTGTTGCTACCGAATGGGTGCTCGATGCGTGCGGACAGAGTGTGCGCCGTGAAGGTTCACATAGGGAGCCAAGAGTTCGACTTGCTAGCGTCATTATTGCCGTTAGTAGAGTTTGATGTTATCTTTGGAATGGATTAGCTGTCAGAGCAGAAGGCTTGGATCGATTGCGACCGTAAGGAGGTCAAGCTGGGTGTAGGGCGGGAGACTACTTTCGAGGGGCTTAAGGGGTCGAGCAAGACACTGATGTCTGCTCTTCAGGTGGTGAAGGCGGTTCGTGCTGGTGCAGAGCTGTTCTTCGCATTAGTGGAGGCCGCAAAGCCGAAGTCCACTTTGGATGAGATCCCCGTGGTATGCGAGTACCCAGATGTGTTTCTAGATAGCCTTCCTGGAGCCCCACCGCAGCGAGAGATTGATTTTACGATCGAGCTCGTGCCGGGTGCCAAACCCGTGTCACGTGCTCCTTATAGGTTGGCGCCAAAGGAGATGGCGGAGTTGAAGGTTCAGCTGGAGGAGCTGATGGAGCAAGGTTATGTGCGTCCAAGTTCGTCGCCTTGGAGCGCACCGGTCCTCTTCGTTAAAAAGAAGGACGGTAGTATGCGGCTGTGCATCGACTACAGAGAATTGAACAAGTTGACGGAGAAGAACAAGTACCCGATCCCGAGGATTGATGATCTCTTTGATCAGTTAGTCAGATCGTCTGTATACTCCAAGTTGGACTTGAAGTCAGGATACTATCAGCTGAGGATCAGGGAATGTGATATCCCAAAGACGGCGTTCAGTACGAGGTACGGGCATTTCGAGTTCACGGTCATGCCGTTTGGACTGACGAATGCGCCATTGGTATTTATGGATCTGATGAACCGGACGTTCAGAGATTACCTGGATCGCTTTGTGATTGTCTTCATCGATGACATTCTAGTGTACTCGCAGTGTGAGGAAGATCACTTTAAGCACTTGCACCTGGTGTTGGAGACCCTGAGGAGGAATGAGCTTTATGCGAAGTTTTCCAAGTGCGAGTTCTGGCTACCCTCAGTAGCATTCCTTGGTCTTATTGTTAGTGGAGAAGGTATAGCGGTGGATCCGGCAAAGATAGTTGCGATACGGGAGTGGCCTGTGTTGTCTTCGATAGCGGAAGTCCGTAGTTTCCTTGGGCTTGCCGGCTATTACAGGGGCTTCGTAGAGAACTTCTCGCGAATAGCGTTACCTCTCACAAAGTTGACCAGGAAGGATCAGAGATTCTTATGGACGCAAGAGTGCGTGCAAGCTTTTGAAGAGCTGAAGAGACGGTTGACCACGGCGCCAGTGCTCAGTTCGCCGAGTGGAACCGAGGGCTTTGAGGTGTATAGCGACGCTTCGGGTAGTGGTTTGGGCTGCGTGTTGTTGCAGCATGGTAGCGTGATAGCGTATGGATCGCGTCAGCTAAAGGTGCATGAAAGAAATTATCCGGTGCACGACTTGGAGTTGGCGGCCGTGATATTTGCACTCAAGTTATGGAGGCACTACCTATACGGAGTAAGGGTCGACATATACACCGATCACAAGAGCCTAAAATACTTGTTGGATCAAAAGGATCTCAATATGAGGCAGAGGAGGTGGATGGAGTTCCTGGGGGACTACACTTTCAAGATACATTATGTACCCGGGAAGGGCAACGCAGTTGCGGATGCGCTGAGCCGCAGGGCTCCCGCCCAAGCCAACTGGTTGTCGGTGCATGATGAGCGGCTAGTACGGGAGTTGGAGAAGCTTGAGATCTGTTGCGTTGACAAGCAGTCGAGCGCCAAGGCAATGTTAATCTGGACAGAGGTGCAGTATGACCTGGCTGACCGGGTTCGGCAGGCATTGGAGTTGGATGACTCCATGAAGGAGCTTTTGGAGGCCGCTCTGGATGGGTCAAATTCCCAGTTCTCGGTAGAAGATGGATTATTAAGGAAGGATCATCGTTTATGCGTCCCAAGTGGGGGCAACCTCCGGGCGGAGTTGATGTACGAGGCTCATCATACCAAGTACTCAATCTACCCAGGGAGCACGAAGATGTATCGTGATCTTAAAAAGTTGTTTTGGTGGCCCGGACTTAAGAAAGATGTGGCGTTGTATGTGGCCAGATGTCAAGCGTGCGCCTTGGTGAAGGCGGAGTGCCAAAAGCCGGGCGGATTTCTGAAGTCCTTGCCTATACCAGAGTGGAAATTCGACGACATATCCATGGATTTTGTGCATGGATTGCCAAGATCGCAGAAGGGAAACGACGCCATTTGGGTGATCGTTGACAGATTGACGAAAGTGTCGCATTTCTTACCAATGAGGAAGGATGATCCAGTAGAGAAGTTGGCAAAGCTCTATGTGGATAGCACTGTGCGCTTGCACGGGGTGCCCTGCAGTATTGTGAGTGATCGCGATGGGCGTTTCACGTCCAATGACTGGAGGCTAGTGCATCAAATGTTGGGCTCCAAACTGAAGTTTAGCACGGCGTTTCATCCGCAGACGGATGGCCAGACCGAGAGAGTCAACAGAACCTTGGAAGACATGCTCCGCATGTGTACGTTGGACTTCGGAAAGAGGTGGGAGGACCACCTATACTTGGTCGAATTTGCTTATAACAATAGTTATCAAGCAAGCATTCAGATGGCGCCGTTCGAAGCTCTTTACGGAAGAAAATGTCGCACGCCGTTGTCATGGTTAGAAACGGGTGAGTCCAAGCTTTATCAGCGTCAAGACATTGAAGATGCCACTTCTTTAGTGCATACTATACGGGAGCGGTTGCGGATTGCCCAGGATAGGCAAGCCAAGTATTATAATGCCAAGCATAGGAACATGGAATTCAGTGTTGGCGATTGGGTGTACTTGAAGATCAAGCCGTTCAAGGGTGTCTCACGGATTCGACGCTTGAAAAAGTTGAGTCCGAGATACCTTGGGCCATTTGAGATTCTGGAGAGGATCGGAGAAGCAGCTTATAGGTTGAGGTTATCAGCAGAGTTAAGTGCTTTGCACGATGTATTCCACATCTCGGTTTTGCGGAAGGCAGTGCAAGAGCCTTCGCAGGTGTTAGCGGCCGTCCAAGTACCGGTTGAGGAAGGATTGACAACGAAAGTCAAGCCCATATCTATTGAGGATTTCGAAGTCAAGAGGCTTCGGAACAAGGAAATCAGAATGGTGAAGGTCCGTTGGGATAACTACGGATGCGAGGAGCTCTCTTGGGAGCGAGAGCAGACAATGCGCGAGGAGTACCCCGAGTTGTTCCCCTCAGGTACTCGTTATGTTTATTTTTTTTGTGTAGTCTCTGTTCTTAATTTCGGGACGAAATTCTCTTAAGGGGGAGGGAGTTGTAAGACCCCAACCTCGGAGATGATCACGGGGCGATCAAACAGCACTTTTGGAGGTCTGAACAGGGGCACACGGCCAGGCACACGGCCGTGTGCCTACCCGTGTTCAGTGGTCTATGGTGGTTTTGTGCAGTCTCGAGTCAGAGAAGGACACGGCCTGAGACACACGGCCGTGTCTCAAGCCGTGTGTGGGGCACACGGCCTCGAACACGGTCGTGTTCGAAGCCGTGTTCATGAAGCCCGACGATCGTTCCTGAAGCTCCAGGAAACACGGCCCGTGGCACACGACCGTGTTAGGACCCGTGTCGATCGGCGTAACTGATATTTTGGGTTGAATCCGGGCCGTCCGGATCTTTTATGTTGGATCTAACGGCTGTGGGTTAACCAAGGGGGTATTAGGGTTGAGTTTGGGGCTGAATTCCCTCATTTCAACCCTACCTTTCTCTTTCTAAACTCTTAGAGAGAGGTGAGAGCCAAGAGGAGGAGGAGCAAAGTTTCGGCCGCCGGCGGAGCACCGGAGCACCGACTCGCGATCCGAGTCCGGATCCTCGAAGGCAAGGGCGAGGTGAAGCTTTCCATCCATCTACATCTTCATGGCGGGCACGCAGAAATCTACGAGGGTAACAATCCTCTTCATAGGGCATGTATAGTCGCCCTTCTTTCTATGCATGGGGAAATCCCCCTCTTGTGAGTGAGCGTTGAGGCGCGGAATCCCTTCGGGTAGATATGTAAAGTCCCCGTTGTTAGAGCCCGGAATCGGAGTACGGGCGTAGGCATTGTGTGTGAAGCCTATTCGGGTTTAAACCGGATCGGTGATGTTTGCATTGCATGGCCGGAGAAGACTCCGCGCCGATGATTTTAGTTTTCTGAAATTTCTACGCGGTAGATTGCATACAGGGATCCTTGGGGGTTAACCTCGAGGCGCACCCGGAAAGCTTGGGCGGAATCGCATTGCCGCCACGATGTTGCCTTAGAGGGCAAATCGGTACATAACGGGGTTATGTGCGTGTTTTGATCGATTGTGGGAATGAGGAGAAACTTGGCCCGCACCGATGGCTAAATGGCCGTGGTGAAGTGAGCAACGGGCGGGTGGAACTCTACCCATTCCAAGTGGTCTCGGTAGAAGCGACCTAAAGTACATGGGACTTCCCGGGAGGCTGGAAACGGGCCTAGGCTTCGGCTGAAAGGGCTAAATGCTCACGAGAGTTGCCATCCGAGGGATGGTGGTGGAATCGCAGTGTCGGACTGGGTCCGGACCGGGTTCACCGGTTAGTGCCCTAAGAGCACGGAGTGTGCGGCCGTGCGTGCCGACACTTGTGGCGAATAGAATACTTTATAGAATTGCTATGGTAGTTTTATATGCAGGGAAGGAGCACCGCCGTCCCGAGAAACGGGACGGGGTCGTTATAATTTGGTCAGCTTTGCTGACCGTTGCCCTTTTGTATTGCCACCTCTTGGGTGGATTGCTTTCTACAGGTGCTGCTGCGGAGCCAAGCGGCAAATAGCGGGCTAAAGCCCAAGTTGCAGCGCCAGCCCTCGAAGGCTTAGTTATTAGCTTTTTCATATTCATGTATGGCCGGCCTGCGCGTCGATGTATGAAAGACGCTATCTTGTTAAGCAAACACTTTTGTAAGGCCTTAAGGCCGTGAACTCTTTTGTGTATTTTCATGTTTGTTATCCCTTTGTGGTATTTTATTACTAGTGGACATTCATGCCTTTATGGGTTCTTTGTTTAACTTTAAAATGCTTCCGTTAGAATGCGTTGTGTAGGACGTTGTTGTTAAATTGGTTGGAATGGTTGTCCATATTCGTAACCTTCCGGTCTGTCCGTAGTATATGGCATCGGGCCCCGACCGGACCTACGGCTATATGCTATGTGACGGATAGGGGTGTTACACTTTTATATCACTGAGAATGATTTGGGAATTTTTAGAGTTACTGTTATAGCACTTCATTCACAAAGCATGTTAAATTGTAATTTAGTATTTGATTTATTATGATTTAATTACCAGTAAGAAAATTATGGGATTCTGTCAAAGTTATTTTCATGATAAAACCAGCACCCTGTATTTTATTTGAATTATTTGGAGGACAAATTAAGGTAGTTTATTCATTAAGCTTGAAATAACTGAAATAATGATTAGATAAGTTTAGGCCCTTGAAAATCATTGTAAAACTATCAAAGTTTGGAAACCTGATATTTAGGCCTACTATTATTTACCTTATTTTTGTGATAGCTGGAATCAACTAGAATGTTATACCTCATGTTCAAAATGATGATATTAGACCCTTAAGAATAAATAAATAAGTTATCGGATTTATTAGGAAAATTCCAATATTTTGGATTTAGGCAAATCTTGTTAGGATAGACCCCCGATAAATAAATGGTGGCATTTGGATGAAAAAGTAAATTACGTGTAATCTTGATTATCTATTGTGTAGCCTAGGTGAGTCCCTAGGAGGTTTGGTTTAGCACTGATGGTAGTTGAAAGATTAGGTGTTACGCGGGTATGGCGGAAGACCGTCTTTCCGTGTGGAGAGGGTGAAGAGTCAAGCTACCCTAGGTTTAGTTTAATGTAACTCTTAAAGGGAAAAAGGTAAGGTGAGAAACCAATTAAAGTAAGTGCCTTGCGAAAGGGAACTTCGGGCCGTAATGCCGCCGTCTTGGTTCCTAGTGCCCCTTGAGAGCCCTTCACGGGGAATACCGGGGGCAGTCCTGGGCTAACGTAAACTGTAATAATAAACTGGCAAGAGTAACTTAGTAACTAGGGCTGCACCTTTCACAAACACTGTTGGTATAGGAAGATTGATGGGAGCTTCGGCTCGGTTTGGTCTGGAGACGGACGTTTCTGTCCGGGGAGCTTCGGCTCGGTTGGTTTGGAGACGGACGTTTTGGTCCGGGGAGCTTCGGCTCGGTTGGTTTAGAGACGGACGTTTTGGTCCGGGGGCTTCGGCTCGGTTTTCGTGTGTTTACGATTAAACTTGCATGTGCATAAAATAGGGAAAAGTTAAGGTGGTGGGTTTTCGATATCAGGGAGTTCGATTGCACCGACACCGATATCGTTGACTCAGTGAGGTGATTAGCACTTCGCCAATAGAAGTCCGGTGCGCCAGCCGGCAAGAGTACGCAGGCGTCCGCTTAGTGCACCAAGCATTGAGGCGTACGATAGGTCAGACCAGTGGTGCTTTTACTGGTTTTGAGGTGGGCGAGGCCCAACCCACCGCTTCCGTCCGCCACTACGGAGGTATCCTGGGAGGTAACGGCTCCGAAAGGGGGAAGTAAAGGTCTGTATGCACAGAGTCGGGTGTGTGAGTTGCACTTGCATGTTTCATCATACCCACATGCATGTCATAGCATAATCGATTCATTTAACCCTGACACCTAAAGTATAAGTGGTATGGGACGCTTATACATTAGGACCTTCTAAACGACCCCTTGGTCTATAGGCTTGTGTGGGCAAGTTTATAAATCAAAGGTTAATTTCAATATATATATACATGTTGTTGTTTGATAACCGTCACCCCAACGTATAAGTGGTATGGGACACTCTATACGATGGGAGCCTTGTAGAAGATCCCTTGGCTTATGCGCTTTCGCACATAAGTTGAGGTTACTTTTCTTACTTTCTGTTTTCTGTCATTTTATTATATAATTGCTAGATTAGTTCCGCTGCCATCTGTTTCTTGATTAATCTCTACCTTCATGACCTTCCCTTTCTTCCTTCCCGCTCGGTACCTAGGAGCCATGGGGGAAGGGGTAGGGGATGATAGGGCTTAGTCTTTATGACTAACGGTTTTCGAACCGCATCATTTAGGGGATCATGGAGCCCAGCATGGAGGAGCAGCCCCAGAGATCGGTGCGCCTGGAGATGGGGCAGTCTAGCTCCGGAGTTCATACAGCCGGGACCGTGAGTCTCGACCCTGAGTAGTTTCTAGTGTTTGCTTCCGCATTGAGTGATATTGTAGTGAGGACATGATGTAACGGGCATAAGCCCGCATTTATAGTACTCTGATTATTGTTATTCTGTGGACACTCCCTTCGTGGAGTTTTTATTCTATATATGTGATTTACTTTCAGTGGACTTACTCTTACTTCAATTATTGTGCTACCTTTCTGTGATCGAATTGGCCGGTAGAATCGGCGCCTTGTGGTGATGACCCTTCAGGACGTGAAGGTGTCACCGCAAAGCGGCGACTCTGGGCCTAAGACCCCGGGTGTTTAAAAAGAAAAAAAAGGTGGTCTTACAAGTGGTATCAGAGAAAACATCGATCAGAAGGAAGTAGCAGTCCACAAACCCTGGGTCACCCCCGCTCGAGTTTAGTTTGGGGACAAACTAAGCAGCAGAAGCAGTGGTGTGCCCAAATGGGGATCACATATAAATTGTCTACTTTTATTTAAGATTGAACGTTTTCTCAGCATGTGTTTTTTGTTACGCAGCCTCCAGCACGGCCTACGCCATAAGGTGGAGTTCAACAGGCTCAGGATGTTGCACTACCCCCACCGGTCCCCACTCCTTTCCTTCAGTCAAAAATGGGACAGACTCTGACTGCCATCCTGGAGGCCTTCAGGGCCCAGCAGGTTCCGGCCCCGCATACAAATCCGAGGGCCAACTGGCTAAGCATCTTTCGAGGACTGTCTCCCCCGTCCTACTTGGGGACAGAGTCGGCAGTTCGGACGGAAGAGTGGCTGGATATCATGTACGAGATGCTGACCGGGATACGGTGTCCCGGGGAGGAGAGGGTGGCTCTGGTCGTCTCTTGCCTAGAGTCCCATGCAAAGAGGTGGTGGAAGACGCTGTTGGACACGACATTTACCGACAGGGAGGTTGCGGAGGTTACCTAGGAGGAGTTCAGGGCCGCACTGCTGGAGCATTTTGTTCCGCAGTCGGCCAGGGATGATTTGGAGGAGCGGTTCTTACAGCTGAAGCAGGGCACCCGGACCGTGGTGGAGTACCATCGAGAGTTCGACCATCTGGCTCGATACGCAGATTCCTACCAGCTGGACGAAGCAGGGTATATCAGGAGGTTCTATAAGGGCCTGCGGGAGGACTTGAGGGAGGCTCTGTTGTTTGTATCTGACGGGCCCATCTACCGGATTTTGGAGATGGCAAAAAGGATTGAGGCAGATTGGCACGCCACCCGGGGCCGGAAACGGCCAGCAGAGGATCAGGGACGGAGAGGTAGAAATGACCAGCGGCGAGGTGCTGTACCAGCGGGGAGGAGGACAGAGGACCAGCCTCGTCAGGACGTGAGGCAAGAGCCGAGGGAACAGGTGATATTGGTCCCTCCACCTCTTCGGATGCAGGAGATGCCGAGACCCGGGGGAATGGCGTATCCCCCACCAGAGTGCTTCCTTTGTCATCAAATTGGGCACATTCGGAGGAACTGCCCCATGAGGGGGGCACCACCTCCAGCACCACAGGGCGGCCCACCAGCTCAGCATTACGGAGGTCGAGGACGCGGCCGCGGTCATGGATACCAGGGGGGAGATCGTAGACAGGAAAGGGAGCAGGTATATGCCTTGGACCTTGCGCAACCTCGAAATTCGGAGCAGGTCATAGCAGGTACGCTGCAATGCCTCTTTATTTTCATAAAAATTTCCTTTTCAATGGTTAAAACTTTGAGTCGCACTAGATAGATTAGTAAGGAAAGTAAAACTCACTATAGAACCCTAAGATATCTAATCACCCTAGGTATAGTCTTCATCAGCGGCAAGCCGGCCCGCACGCTATTCGATACTGGAGCTACTCACTCCTTTGTGTCGGAGACATTCGTAGAAGGACTGGAAGATGTGGAACGGTTCACAGGCTCGAGGATGAGGGTGCGACTACCAGATGGATCTAAGCTCCTATCACGGATCACTGTAATATGGAGGCAGAAATTGGTGGAAAAGCGTTCGAGGCTCCAGCGACGATTTTGAAGCTGACGGACTACGACCTGATCCTGGGCATGATATGGCTGCACTGGAACCATGCCCAGATTGACTGCCAGGCGAAGAGGATCACCGTGAGACACGAGGACTCTTTCATTACCATCGAAGATATAAGACCTGTCTCTCGTATACTCTTATCTTCGGTACAGGCCGTTAAGGCCCATCTGCAGGGAGAGGAGGTCTATCAGATTCTATTTGAGATGGCAGAAGTTAAGGAGTTGGTGACAGACATCCCGGTGGTGCGAGAATTCGCTGACATCTTTCTAGAGAAACTGCCAGGATTATCTCCACACCGAGAGCAGGATTTTCAGATACAGCTTGTGCCGGGGGCCAAGCCGGCATCTAGGGCCCCTTATCGAATGGCCCCAAAGGAGTTGGCAGAGTTTCGGACTCAGTTGCAGGAATTGGTTGAGGCAGGATTTGTTAGACCGAGTTCCTCGCCATGGGGAGCACCGGTCCTATTCGTGAAGAAGAAGGATGGGACACTCCTCCTGTGCATCGATTATCGAGCACTAAACAGGCTGACCGTCCGGAATACCTATCCGCTCCCACGGATAGACGAATTGTTCGACCAGCTGGAGGGAGCCCATTATTTCTCGAAGCTGGACTTGAGGTCAGGATACTACCAGCTACAGATCCAGGAGGAGGATATCCCGAAGACGGCCTTTAGTAGCAGATATGGCCTGTATGAGTTCACCGTGATGCCCTTCGGGCTCACGAATGCTCCGTCGGCGTTCATGAGTCTCATGAACCGGGTTTTCGAGGCCTACTTGGATGTGTTTGTCATAGTATTCATAGGCGACATCCTGATCTACTCTAGGACGGAGGAGGAGCACACTCGGCATCTGGCACTCACTCTGGAGAGGTTGTGGGAGCATCGCCTTTATGCAAAATTCAGCAAGTGTCAGTTTTGGTTGAAGGAGGTGGCCTTCCTAGGCCACATTATCAGCGGAGCCAAGTTGGCAGTGGATCCGGCAAAGATTCGGGCAGTTCGAGATTGGCCGCAGTTGAAGACAGCCACCGATGTACGAAGTTTCTTGGGACTTGCCGGTTACTACCGGAAGTTCGTAGAGGGGTTCTCTCAGATTGCCCTCCCCCTCACATCTTTGACGAAGAAGGAGGCACCTTTCGTTTGGACCCCGCAGTGCCAGGCAGCTTTCCAGGAACTGAAGGACCGACTCATCTCAGCCCCTATCCTGGCCCTTCCATCTGGAAAAGAAGGATTCCAGGTGTACACCGACGCATCATACCAGGGGATGGGAGCAGTGCTGATGCAGAACGGACACGTCATAGCATATGCCTCCCGCCAGCTGAAGACCCATGAGAAGAACTACCCAGTGCACGACCTTGAGATGGGAGCGGTCGTTTTTGCTCTGAAGGTCTGGCGCCATTATCTTTATGGAGTCCACTGCGACATCTACTCCGACCACAAGAACCTGAAATACGTGGACACTCAGAAGGAGCTGAATATCAGGCAGAGGAGCTGGGTGGAGTTCTTAGCAGACTATCAGTATGAGATACACTACCATCCAGGGAAGGCAAACGTGGTGGTCGACGCATTGAGTCGGAGAGCTGCCACTTCCGAAGCTGGGCCCCAAGTTATGTCCATGGAGCTAGTCCGGTGATTCAGAGATATGCAGATATCCCTAGTGTCCGAGGATGATCCAGAGCTGTATAGGGAGTATCTGACATCGATGGTGGCCATAGACGATATTCGGGATCGCATTCGGGACGGACAGAGGACAGATGCATGGGCAGAGCCGATGTTCCGAGCCTTGGAGGAGGGTTCGATATGAGATTATTCCCTGAGAGATGGTCTGCTACATTTCAGAGGCAGAGTATATATACCCGCAGGAGGCCAGATCCGAGAGGATATTATGACGGAGGCACATTGCAGCCGGTACTCTGTGCACCCGGGGATCACAAAGATGATCGCTGATCTGAAGAAGATGATGTTTTGGCCGGTGATAATACGTTTTGTATCCTAAACTATTATCGTATTTTCTATTTTATATTGTACAAATTATGTCTATTATTAGTTTATTTTTATCCTTTTTATGTAAATTTTATTGCCACTAACTTTTTCCTGTCTTTTTGCAGGTTTCCAGAAAAATTGCCAAAATGACCTGTCACGCCCCCCTGTCACGCCCTCCCTGGGCGTGACCTAGGGCGTGTCACCCGATCCCGAGGACACCTGCTGGAAGGGACAGAAAACGGTCAAAAACCGCTGTCACGCCCCCTGACACGCCCTCCCTGGGCGTGTCACCAGGCGTGACCAGGGGCGTGTCGCCCTCTGCCGCAAAGCCTGCCGCCGCATTAAATGCCGTTCCGCCTCAGCACGCAAACAGTACTGTCACGCCCCATGTCACGCCCGTGACATGGGCGTGACACCCTCCTTTTTCGGTGACTGATGGATTTCCGACCAATGATTTGGACATGACGTGCCTGTCACGCCCCCCTGTCACGGGCGTGACCTAGGGCGTGACCACCGACGTACCGAAGCAATCATCCCTCCCGCCAGGATCCAGGCCCGAGGTCAAATCCGTACCTGTCACGCCCCCTGACACGCCCCCCCTAGGGCGCCCCCTGACACGCCCCCCCTAGGGCGTGTCAGAGGGCGTGACCAACCCGAGAAATTTTCTATAAATTGAGCCCCCCCTCCACATTTCAGCAAGTTTTGGTTGAGTGGGGGAGGTGCTGCCCCTTTGTTTCTTGATCCTTTTTCATGCTTTCTCTCTCTCTCTTTCCCCCTCTCTTTGTAATTTTTGTTTAACCCTAGCTTAATTGTAGTTTGTCTTAGCTTTTCTTTGTAATTTTTGCTCTTGCTTAGTGCTACTTGTAGGGCTAGAATAGGATTTAATTTTCATGCACTTGTAATTTTATTTTCATTAGTGTAACTTGCCCTTTTTCATTAATAAAATTGTTCTTCCTTTAGCTTGTGTTCTTCTTATGCTTTTCTACTCATCTCCCCCCTCCACTCCATTATGATTAACTAATCCTCCTTGTACTCGATCTTGATGATCCGAGGTTAGAGCGATTATGTTATGATGTTTTAATCACTCTTTTCTTTTTAGGTTAGGGTCTTGAATTACTCTTGATTAATCACGGGTTTGTGGTATATTTTCGATATATACTCTCCGCCTTTGCTTTCATTCTGGGCTAGCCGAGAGGCCGAAAGAATGAAGTGAGCATTCAAGAGTAAAGGGAGTTGTACGCACCCCTCGAGAGAGGCAGACGTCCAAATCTCCCGGATTGGAGTAAAATCCAATAGTGGGGTTCACCGCGTAAAGCGAGTTTTAGGCCTCCGATTTAGACGAGAGTCGGTCGGGCCTTCCTAAACTCAGTTGGGCACGACTTCGAGAGAAGCATGTTCAAGCTTTAGGAACCTCCACGGTCAAGGACCCTTATCCTATTAAGTTTAGATTTTTATCGCATTTTCTTAATCGTCTTTAGCCGAGGTGAATCTTGATCGGGTGCATTTCCATTTCATATTTTCTTCCTTTAGTAGTAATCTCCTATCTTGTGCTCTTTAATTAACTGCAGTAGTTTCCTTTCTAGCATAGTTCTTTACTTAACAGCTTACTTAATTGCAGTGTTTCTCTTTCTAGTATAGCTTTACTTTCTCCCATGCACTTAGATTTTCTAAAACCCTAGTTTTTCCGTAGATAAGATAATAGCGTTCGTGTGAGTAAGCTTAGCCAACAGTTCCCGAATTTCAATACGACACTTGTGTCCCCTTGCTACAATTCGATAGGAATACTTGCCTCATCGGGTTGCTAGTTCGGTTGCGTTTATTTTCTTCGATCCCTAGCGCGCAACAAGTTTTTGGCGCCGTTGCCGGGGAACCAACTTCCGTTGATATTTTGAAAACACGAACATATTAATTTTATCTCTTCTCTTTCTCATCCTCTTTCTTTAAAATTTTAAAAAAAAAATCAAAAAATTTTTATCACCGCTCTTAATAGGAACCAACCTCACAATTTTTCTACGCCACCTAATTCTCTCGAAAAGGGCAAAGGGCTTTAAGCGCCACTGTCTTGTCTAGTACCTTGCGAACCCTTCACGGGGTAGTCCTTGGGAAGTTCGGGAGTTAATCTATAAAAGAAAATCTATTTCAAAAAAAAAATTCTAATCTTTTTTCTAGTTTATCCTTTTTCTCTTCCTCTTCTTCTTTTCTGTTCTTTTAGTGCATGACCCGCGGGAGTCCGTCGGTTATTTTGGACTTGGACCACGAAATTGAGCGTACTCTTCGGAGAAGATCGCGATTTCAAGGTCCTACTATTCAAGTGCCGGTTGAGGACTCCGAGTCATTTGCTACTTTAAGAATGTTCTTGAAGATCCGGCCCATACACAGATTCTCACGGGTGCGCGGTCGGAGGAAGAAGCTCAGCCCTAGGTATATGGGCCCTTACCGGATCCTGGAGCGGATCGGACCCCTAGCCTACAGGCTACAGTTGCCACCAGAGCTGGCAGCTCTACATGACGTCTTCCACATTTCTTCGCTGAGAAGGGCTCTACTACCCCCGGAGTAGCGGATTTTGACCACCGAAGGGCCGATAGCTTCAGACCGATCTGTTCACTTGGAGCCGGTTCGGATCGACGACAAAGGAGTAAGGATCTTGCGCCGCAAGAAGATCCCCTTTTCAAGGTTCTGTGGAGAAACCACGGTTAGGAGGAGCACACTTGGGAACTGCAGGACCTGATGAGGCAAAAACACCCGGAGTTGTTCAGTCAGGTATATCTCACCACCTTTTGGTATACTATAAATTACCTTCTTGTACAAAACCGGTAAGCTTAGATAAGGAAAAATTGAGAACCTAGGCATGCGCAGGAAAGTAGGGGCTAATCTTTTGTTTTTTGGGGAGATTGCCTTCGTTTATCAAACAAGTAGTAGTTTGAATCTAATAGAAAGATCGTATGGGATGTTACAAGTTTAATTTATTCCGATAGAAATCCCCGTAGGCTCAACCTCAATTTCGGGGACGAAATTTTTGTTTTGTTTATTGGGATTTGTAACATCCCATTTCCGGCTAGACCCCTAGGAGTCGGTTGGTCGTGACAAAACCCTAGGAAGCCCAAAAAAAATAGAAATAAGTCGATCGAGATTTCGGGTCACGGGTTGGTCACGCCCGTGACCGACCCGTCACGCCCGTGACTTTGGGAGTGACTACTTCGACGATCGTCGATCTCCGTTAGACGATCGTCGAACTTGCTGCCCGGGCATGTCATGCCCGTGACCAAGGTGTCACGCCCGTGACCTAGGGCATGACTCCTTCGACGATCGTCGATCTCCGTGAGACGATCGTCGAACTTGCAGCACCGGGCATGTCACGCCCGTGACCAAGGTGTCACGCCCGTGACCTAGGGCGTGACTCCTTCGACGATCGTCGATCTCCGTAAGGAGATCGTCGAAATTGAAACTCGGTCCTGTCACGCCCGTGACCTAGGTTTCACGCCCGTGACCTAGGGCGTGACCACCCTTCGACGATCGTCGATCTCAGTTCGACGATCGTCGACCCAGAATTAACCACCCGGGCCTGTCACGCCCGTGACCCAGGTGTCATGCCCGTGACCACCCTTCGACGATCGTCGATCTCAGTTCGACGATCGTCGAACCCAGAATTGGCTATCCGGGCCTGTCACGCCCGTGACCTATGTGTCACGCCCGTGACCAAGGCCGAAATGTCAGCCAGACTTGAAATTTCGGTAACCGACGTTGTAATCAATTTCGATTATGGGAAGTTACACCCGGAGTATTTATGTTCTGTTTCCTTCTTTAATTATTTAAATAAATAAGGAAATGTTGGTCCAATAGGAAATCACCACCTGGCGAACACTCTTCGTTTTCCAGCGTTTCAACTGCCCTGCGCCATAACCGAAACGTTAGGGGAGAACATTCATGACCATTAAGGATTTACCCTTTCATCTCCCCACTTGGTGACTTATAAAAACCCACTTGGAGCAAGAGGAGAAGTTTACATGCTCAATCAAACGGATCAGATCTTTGTTCTTGCTATAGGAGAAGTTCGGCTACGCCACCACTGCGCCATGGCACCCCGTCATTCATTTCGCCTCCAAACCGCGAACAAGGTCCTCCTCTGCTTCTTCTTTCATGGGTAGATCTTAGGATTCTTAGAAAGGAAGTTCGCGCTCAACGGAGCCGGACCCATCTCTCATTTTCATGGAAAACCATGAAAAATGTATTCTTGAGTTCGCCGGAAACCGCCACCTCCGGCGGCCAAATCACCGCCGACTGATAGCCATCGCCTCAACAGAGGTGGTGGTGGTGGTGGCTGGCCAGGGAGGTGACCGAACTGCCGGCGACGGATCACGGAAAGCTTACAGGAAAAATGGTTTTTCTGAGTTCTGTTTTCGGGTTCATGTAGAAGATGAACAGTAAAATCAATTTTATAATTTATAAACTAAGTATATAACACATAGAGGAAAGATATATTATCTGATTATATTTTGAGGCTGCGAAATGAGGTACTTAGAGGCCGTTTTAGGAAAAATGACCAGTCACGAAAGTTGTAGCCCTTTGAGTGTAGATTAATTTAAAATTGGTTTCAACTCGTTTGGGTAAGCGGTTCGGCCGCAGCACCCGTTTTAGTGGGGGATGTACCTAGAGTTGGGCAGAAATTAAAATGGATGCCCACTCTTCGTCCCTTGTCCAAATGACCTGAAATTTGGGCAGGGGGTTAACCTTAGCTTCACCTAACGACAAACCAAAAATGGGAATTTTTGGAGATATTTTTGCATAAAGTTTTTGTAAAATTTTAATAAACATTATAAAATTAGTTAGGAGATGAAATTAAGTCCAAACTCCCCCAAATTTTGGGTGGTGGTCCCTGGCATTCATGTTAAGATCTGTACAAAATTTCAACTCAATTGGTCGAGTTTTGAATAGGGAAGTATCAAGTCCTAGATAGGTCATGGTGAGGGATACTTTTGGGAAAAGTACGATTGGAAATGGAGTGGGCAAATCTCCTCAAAAGAGGCTGATGTTGTGGCCACTGATTTGCTGAGTCTATGTCTACCATCTTGGGTAACATGGTGTGGATTAGGGTGGATTTTACCCTAAGAGATTTGCTCAAATCCAGTGGGTGGGAGTTTGAGATTTGTGAAGGACATAGGAGCAAAAGCTCTTGTATACCCTTGAAATTTGGAGGAGAGGGGGATGATATGATGAAAACCCTCTGGTTGAAATAGTGAAGGAATTGGAGGTAATTAGGTACCTCGAAAGTTGATATTTTGGATTAGGATAGAAATGTAATTTAGTTATTTTAAGCACTAAATCTAATCCAAAAATTATGAAACTCGGGAGGAGGGAGTTTTAGGATGTTTTAGACTTATGGTAATTTTCCTGGAATTTTATGATTAATAAATATTATACTTCATGTGTTAAATGATTATTAGCCCGATTTGTTGTTTCAATTATTTGGAAGTTTTAAATTAATTATAATCAGTTAAATTTCTGGATTTAGATCTTGACTAGTAGAACATTGATCCCTGAATTTTTTATAGAATTTTACGTTGAGAAATTTTAGAGGTTCATTCACAATGTTTTAATATGGGCTTTTGAGCATAAAAAAAAATTAGGGCTGGTACAATTGCTGGAAAATTATGATAGTTGGAACTTAAGTTTTTTTAGGCCCTTTTATATCACTGGGAATGATTTAGGAATTTTTAAAGTTACTGTTATAGCACTTCATTCATAAAGCATGTTAAATTGTAATTTAGTATTTG
Source organism: Platanthera zijinensis (assembly GCA_039513925.1). Classification (NCBI taxonomy): domain Eukaryota; kingdom Viridiplantae; phylum Streptophyta; class Magnoliopsida; order Asparagales; family Orchidaceae; genus Platanthera; species Platanthera zijinensis. Next base: position 86,332,694 of record CM077091.1, read on the forward strand.
ATTTATTATGATTTAATTACCAGCAAGAAAATTATGGGATTCTGTCAAAGTTATTTTCATGATAAAACCAGCACCCTGTATTTTATTTGAATTATTTGGAGGACAAATTAAGGTAGTTTATTCATTAAGCTTGAAATAACTAAAATAATGATTAAATAAGTTTAGGCCCTTGAAAATCATTATAAAACTATCAAAGTTTGGAAACCTGATATTTAGGCCTACTATTATTTACCTTAATTTTGTGATAGCTGGAATCAACTAGAATGTTATACCTCATGTTCAAAATGATGATATTAGAACCTTAAGAATAAATAAATAAGTTATCGGATTTATTAGGAAAATTCCAATATTTTGTATTTAGGCAAATCTTGTTAGGATAGACCCCCGATAAATAAATGGTGGCATTTGGATGAAAAAGTAAATTACGTGTAATCTTGATTATCTATTGTGTAGCCTAGGTGAGTCCCTCGGAGGTTTGGTTTAGCACTGATGGTAGTTGGAAGATTAGGTGTTACGCGGGTATGGCGGAAGACCGTCTTTCCGTGTGGAGAGGGTGAAGAGTCAAGCTACCCTAGGTTTAGTTTAATGTAACTCTTAAAGGGAAAAAGGTAAGGTGAGAAACCAATTAAAGTAAGTGCCTTGCGAAAGGGAACTTCGGGCCGTAATGCCGCCGTCTTGGTTCCTAGTGCCCCTTGAGAGCCCTTCACGGGGAATACCGGGGGCAGTCCTGGGCTAACGTAAACTGTAATAACAAACTGGCAAGAGTAACTTAGTAACTTGGGCTGCACCTTACACATACACTGTTGGTACAGGAAGATTGATGGGAGCTTCGGCTCGGTTTGGTCTGGAGACGGACGTTTTGGTCCGGGGAGCTTCGGCTCGGTTGGTTTGGAGACGGACGTTTTGGTCCGGGGAGCTTCGGCTCGGTTGGTTTAGAGACGGACGTTTTGGTCCGGGGGCTTCGGCTCGGTTTTCGTGTGTTTACGATTAAACTTGCATGTGCATAAAATAGGGAAAAGTTAAGGTGGTGGGTTTTCGATATCGGGGAGTTCGATTGCACCGACACCGATATCGTTGACTCGGCGAGGTGATTAGCACTTCGCCAACAGAAGTCCAGTGCGCCAGCCGGCAAGGGTACGCAGGCGTCCGCTTAGTGCACCAAGCATTGAGGCGTACGATAGGTCAGACCAGTGGTGCTTTTACTGGTTTTGAGGTGGGCGAGGCCCAACCCACCGCCTCCGTCCGCCACTACGGAGGTATCCTGGGAGGTAACGGCTCCGAAAGGGGGAACTAAAGTTCTGTGTGCATAGAGTCGGGTGTGTGAGTTGCACTTGCATGTTTCATCATACCCACATGCATGTCATAGCATAATCGATTCATTTAACCCTGACACCTAAAGTATAAGTGGTATGGGACGCTTATACATTAGGACCTGCTAAATGACCCCTTGGTATATAGGCTTGTGTGGGCAAGTTTATAAATCAAAGGTTAATTTCAATATATATAAACATGCTGTTGTTTGATAACCGTCACCCCAACGTATAAGTGGTATGGGACACTCTATACGATGGGAGCCTTGTAGAAGATCCCTTGGCTTATGCGCTTTCGCACATAAGTTGAGGTTACTTTTCTTACTTTCTGTTTTCTGTCATTTTATTATAGAATTGCTAGATTAGTTCCGCTGCCATCTGTTTCTTGATTAATCTTTACCTTCATGACCTTCCCTTTCTTCCTCCCCGCTCGGTACCTAGGAGCCATGGGGGAAGGGGTAGGGGATGATAGGGCTTAGTATTTATGACTAACGGTTTTCGAACCGCATCATTTAGGGGATCGTGGAGCCCAGCATGGAGGAGCAGCCCCAGAGATCGGTGCGCCTGGAGATGGGGCAGTCTAGCTCCGGAGTTCATACAGCCGGGACCGTGAGTCTCGACCATGAGTAGTTTCTAGTGTTTTCTTCCGCATTGAGTGATATTGTTGTGAGGACATGATGTAACGGGCATAAGCCCGCATTTATAGTACTCTGATTATTGTTATTCTGTGGACACTCCCTTCGTGGAGTTTTTATTCTATATATGTGATTTACTTTCAGTGGACTTACTCTTACTTCAATTATTGTGCTACCTTTCTGTGATCTAATTGGCCGGCAGAATCGGCGCCTTGTGGTGATGACCCTTCAGGACGTGAAGGTGTCACCGCAAAGCGGTGACTCTGGGCCTAAGACCCCGGGTGTTTAAAAAGAAAAAAAGGGGGTCTTACAAGTTGACACCCTTGGATATTCTGAGTTGGAAATGGGAGAGTATTTTTATGGATTTCATTATTGGTTTTTTGAGGTCTCCTAAGGGACATGATCTCGTATGGGTTATAGTTGACCGGTTGATGAAGTGTGCCCATTTTATGATGTTCAAGATTGATTATCCCATGGAGAAGTTGGCAGAGCTGTATTTGAACGAGGTTATAAGGTTGTATGGTTTGTAGTGAGTATTGTGTCAGATCGGGATTCCAAATACATATCTCATTTTTGGAAGAGTTTGTAGGGAGCTTTTGGCACAGACCTTAGTATTCTACCGCTTATCATCCACAAAATAATGGTCACACGAAAAGGGTAAATTAGATTTTGGAAGACATGATTAGATGTTATATCCTGGACTATGGTTGTAACGGCCCGACCCTTTAGACCAAGCGCCGCCGGCCTACCAGCAGCCCTTTAGACCACTGGTAGTAAGCCTAAACATCAAGGCCTGCAGGCCCATTGTACCCCAACCAAATCTCCGTGCATGTTTATCAGCAGCGGTAGGTTGTTGCCACGGGGTCTCGAACCCGCAACGTTGATAAGAGAGTCTTAATACCACTCCTCATCACCAACTGCAGCTCAGTTGGTGATGAGGAGTGGTATTAAGACTCTCTTATCAAGGTTGCGGGTTCGAGACCCCGTGGCAACAACCTACCGCTGCTGATAAACATGCACGGAGATTTGGTTGTGGTGCAATGGGCCTGCAGGCCTTGATGTTTAGGCTTACTACCAGTGGTCTAAAGGGCTGCTGGTAGGCCGGCGGCGCTTGGTCTAAAAGGCCGGGCCGTTTCAAAAAGTGCACTTTTTTTGTAACGACCCTTGCCCATTTAGACCAGGCGCCGCCCGGCCCACCACGGCCCTTTTGACCAGGTGGTACAGCCAGAATCTAAATGGGCTGCAGGTCGTACACCCCAAAGCATCTCGCGCCTGTTTATTGGCCACCCGCATTGTTGCCAAGGGGTTTCGAATCTAAGACCTTGATAAGGATCCTTTAATACCGCTCCTCATCACCAACTGATCTACAACTGTAACGCCCCCGATTTTTTCTGCGATTATTTTATTCTCGTTTGGCGTTACGGTGACGCGTTTTCGTGGCTTGTGCCATTTGTTGAGTGTGGTTTAACTCCTTAAAACTGAGTGACCTATTTTGTAGCCCTTGGGCAAGATCTCCCTAGCAAGCCGAGTCATTTGGGTGACCCGGTGTGGCCTCTTGGGGGATGCTTGTGTTTTGGCTTTAGGTTGGTATAACTCGAGTTCTATTCGTCGAAAGTTAATTTCGACTTCGCCATTGTGTTCGTAGTATGGGTATTTAGCTACGGTGCGAATTTTGTCGAATTCCGAGGTAGTTCGGTTTTCGCGTCGTTTTGGGTGTGCCATTAGTAAAATCTAATTAGAAACTCTCTTAATTTAAGTGAACCGGTGGCTTTGGAGACGGTTAGGCTGAACTGGTGTGTTAAGGCTTATTTAAAAAGCTTTGATCAGAAGTTGGCGGGCCCACTCTCCTCCTTCTTCCCAAGACCGAAATCGCCTGCTCCAGTTCGCGGAAAAGCAGCGGAGAAAAACCGGCGGACATCCCTAGCATTTGGATGCCGAATTTGGGAGTGTTTGTGGAAGGAATTCGATTCCGAAAGAGGCTTTGGCTTGCCCTCACTCAGATCTACATTTCTACGGTAAGAGATTTGATTTTCGTGGAGTTTTAGGAGACTTGGACTTTTTGGTTCTTGCGGATTCCGCCATTAAAGTGTGGGATTTTGCTTTAAGGTGCTGCTGCTGCTAGTGCCATGTAAATAGGAGGGAAAGCCGACCGAGCTTCGCTGAAAAATCGAGGCAAGTGGTATTCTTGCCCTTGCCGTTTTGTTTCTCTTGGTAATTTGAAATTCCCGGTTAGCCCTAGGTTAGAAGTCAAGCTTGTTCTTTTACCTTGATGAAATTAGGGCTTTAGTTCCTCCTTATGAGCCCCCCTCTTTGTGTTGTTGGTGCTTAACCCGCCGACACAGTTTCCTCCATTTAGACCCCAGATTTCAGTCTGGTTGGTTCCTTGCGGGTGAAGCCGTGAGAGAGAGAGAGAGAGTGAGGGAGGGGGTACCTGCTGTGTGTCTTGGCAAGAGCCAAATCTGGGCTCTCTGGTTTGCCAACATTGAGTGTGGTGCACACACTCAAAGCCATTGCAGGTTTGGCATTTAGTATGGTGCACACACTCAACGCCACAGCTGTAGTCGGTTTGAGTTTTTGTCTAAGTACTAGGGCGTTGAGTGAGGTGGAATCACTCAACGCCGCAGCCTCTGCTAGCGGCTAAGTACTTTGGCGTTGAGTGAGTCGACCTCACTCAACGCCATTTCTGTTTTGGCTTTGAGTGAGGTGAACTCACTTAACGCCGCGGTTCTCTGAGAAGCTAAGTACTTTGGCGTTGAGTGAGGTGTGCTCACTCAACGCCACAGCCTTTTTTGAGGCTAAGTACTTTGGCGTTGAGTGAGTCGACCTCACTTAACGCCATTTCGGTTTTGGCGTTGAGTGAGGTGACCTCACTCAATGCCGTAGCTTTCTGTGCGGCCAATTACTTTGGCGTTGAGTATGGTGTGCTCATTCAACGGTGCAGCCTTTTCTGAGGCTAAGTACTTTGGCGTTGAGTGAGTCGACCTCACTCAATGCAATTTCGGTTTTGGCATTGAGTGAGGTGACCTCACTCAATGCCGTAGGCAAGTTTGCGGCCAAGTCCTGTGGCATTGATTGAGCGAACCTCACTCAACGCCATTTCTGCTTTGGCATTGAGTGAGGTATATTCACTCAACGCCACAACCCTTCCTTGCGGCCAGGACTTCTGGCATTGAGTGAGACGACCTCACTCAACGCCATTGCTATTTTGGCATTGAGTGAGGTTAGCTCACTCAACGCCACAGATTGCCTTGTTTGTGGCTGAGTGCCAGGGTGTTGAGTGAGTGAACCTTGTTGAAGTTAGAGACCGGGCGGTCTGTCGGTCTGGCTTGGCGGGTTATTGACCGGGCGGTCTGGCGGTTTGCCTTCAGCGGTTTGGTTGCTGTGTTGAGGTCTGAGGTCCAAGCGGTCTAGCGGTCTGTTACTGGCGACTAGGAGACCGGGCGGTCTAACGGTCTCACATGGCGGCTTGTCTCTCTCTCTGGCAGTGGCCGAGCGGTTAGCCCTTCTGTCTAACCGCGTGGCTTGTTCCGGTTTGTTGTTCTAGCAGCCCAGATTTTTTGTATAGTTTTAGTCCCACATCTCTTATTTGTATTCTCTCTTCTCTAATCCATTCTATATAAGGGAGACCATACCTTTGTAATAGATACCTTTTTCTGATAATAAAATTTCAGTTATACCGTTTCCGGCTTGTTTTAGTTCGCTTCTCACATGGTATCAGAGGAATCGATCCTTTCCTCCTGATTCTGTGCTTCTCTCTGTCCGCGCGACTTGCTTCTCCGGCTTGCGCCCTGTCCGCGCGGTCTCTTTATCGTTGCCCTCTGTGTGCGCGACCTGTTGCCTTGTTCACTGCGATCTGTCGACTTGTTCGCCGCGACCTATCGCCGTGTGCCTTGCCTCCTCCTGTTTGCTCTTGCTCTGGTCGTTGCGACCTGTTGCCTTGTTCGCTGCGATCTGTCGCCTAGTTCGCCGCGACCTATCGCTGTGTGCCTTGCCCTCTCTTGTGCTTCTGTTCGAGCGGACTGTCTGCTTGCCGCTCGACTTCTTCCTGTTGGGATTTGTCTCCACAATACCTCAGATTTGTAGGAGGTCAGACCTTGAACTAAGATGAATTAAGGTGTATTTGATGCTGTGTTTAAGTTGTATGTGTGCAGGTTCTAATTGCCAAGTGTAGACCAATGTCAGTCTATAATGGGTCACCAAACACAGGACCATACAATGTAATCCCTCATTGTGTGATCCAAAGTGTTGGCCCATGTATAGCCTCTCTATTGGGATACACTTCCTTCATGCACTTGGATTGATGGACAGAAGCATTGGAGCAAATTTCCTCTTAGAATTTTCCTAAGTCCTTTATACTCGAGTATTTCCTTGTAATACACGAGTAAGTGCTTTCTGATACTCGAGTATATATTCTGATACTCGAGTATATATCCTGATACTCGAGTATATATTCTGATACTCGAGTATATATTCTGATACTCGAGTATATATCCTGATACTCGAGTATATATTCTGATACTCGAGTATATATTCTGATACTCGAGTATATATTCTGATACTCGAGTATATATTCTGATACTCGAGTATATATTCTGATACTCGAGTATATATTCTGATACTCGAGTATATATTCTGATACTCGAGTATATATTCTGATACTCGAGTATATATTCTGATACTCGAGTAAGTATGTTTATACTCGAGTAAGTGTTTTCTGATACTCGAGTATATATTCTGATACTCGAGTATATCTTCTGATACTCGAGTAAGTATGTTCATACTCGAGTAATTGATTTTTGATACTCGAGTAAATTCTTCCATACTCGAGTAATTGACTCTGATATAAACGTTTCTCAGGTATATTTTCTGATACTCGAGTATATCGTCTTGATACTCGAGTATATCGTCTTGATACTCGAGTATACCCTTCTATTACTCGAGTATACACTTCTGATACTCGAGTATACCATTTTTGATACTCGAGTAATTCTTTCTTCTCTCCTGTAATTCTCTCTTTCTATACTCGAGTATACTGCCTCTTGCTACTCGGGTAATCCATCTCTCCATACTCGTGTATATCCTCCATTACTCGAGTATCGCAGTCAACTTCTCCAGAATTATTCTAAGTCCATTTTCATCATAAGTACTTTGAATCTGTCAATTCTGATTGGTCCACGTGTCATCATTAATCAATGTTATGACCGTTGGAACCCACCTATAAATAGGTCTTTTCAGAAATGACTTTTCAAGCGTTATTACAGAAATATTCTTTTTAAGAAAGAGGAATTCCGTGAACCCTAATTTCACGCCGCCGCCATTGCCGTTCACGGAAGAAGAAAAGTTTGGATCGCGACCTTCGTTTTCATCGATCTTTTCTCCAGCGATCCAGAAGAAAGAGAATCACTCGATCTTGCCAAGCCTTGAAGATTCCAGATCTACTTTCTCGATCGAGGTGGTTCTAGATCTCAGATTCGTGGATATTTCTCTAGTCGTCTTCTACATTTTCTGATCAAGCCGAAGTTCCTAAAGAAGAAGACAGATCCAGATCTGAGATTGTTGTTTTGATTTTTATTTTCAAACCAAATTTCATTGTAGGAGATTCTTCTCCGAGACTTGTAGGAAGTTTTGTCTTCCGAGTTTTTGTAGATCCGTTTTGGGATCGAGATTTGTAGGAACGTGGTTCCGAGGTGTAGGATTGTTTTCAATCCGAGATAGTGGAGTAGCCGAGTCTAGTAATTTGCTAGATCGGTGAGGAAAGTGGACGTACCCAAGATTGGGGAACCACTATAAATCTCTTGTCTTCTGTGATTGCTTGATATTTGCTGTGTTAGTTTTTAATTCCGCATTTGACACGCATTTCACCTATTCACCCCCCTCTAGGTGATTTAGGCTAACAACTTAGACCTCTCAATTGGTATCAGAGGGAGGTTGATCGTTAAAAGGTTAACACCTTGATCTTATCCTTCTAAGTTGTTTCTTGAAAAGTATCAAGCATGAGTAAGACCAAGGATTTTGCTAAACTCCCTATTTGCACCAAGAACAACTTTCCTATGTGGAAGGAAAGAGTAAAGTTCTTCATGGAAGCAGTAGATCCCCGGATCTTCATGATTGTTGAAGAAGGTCCCCACATTCCTATGACTGCATCCACCATAGATCCCACCAAGCAAGTTCCCAAGAAGCTGATGGATCTAGACAAGGATGAGATTGCACTTGTCTCTCTGGACAAGAAGGCTAAAAATATTATAGCAAGTGCAGTCGACGACTCAATGCTGCAGAATCTAATTCATTGCCAGTCTGCCAAGGAGATGTGGCAATCCCTTGTGACTCTAATGGAAGGTACAGAAGAAGTAAGGGATGATCGTAGATCCCTACTGAACCAAAAATATGAAGCCTTCAGGCAGGGTCATAAGGAAGCCATAGCTGACACTTTTGAGAACTTCTTCAAGATAGTAAATGGCCTAAGAGTGTATGGCCGTGTCTTCACCAACGGGGAACTCAATGACAAATTCTTAAGATCCCTAACCAAGGAATGGGATAATAAGGTATGTGCCATTCGGGAGTTTGGAAGGTTAGCTGAGACAGACCCGCAGAATCTGTTCGGAAAGCTTATGTCTTACGAGCTGCAAATCAACTCAAGAAAAGCTGAAGAAGAGACGAGCAGGTCTGCATCCAAGGAGAAATCTGTCGCTCTAAAGGCAGATAGCTCAAGGAAGATAAAGGCTAGCTCTCCTGCCCCAGTTCCTGAAGCTGATGAAGAAGAATCATCTGAGCCTAGCTCATCTGGCTCAGAACTATCTGATGGAGAGTTCTCCCTACTCTCAAGGCAGTTCAAGAAATTCTTGAACAAGAAGAAGCAATGGAGAGGCAAGGATGCCTCATATAGAAAATCACGACATGACAGTGATCATCGGAAGAAAGGCTCAAGTAGCCATGACAGGTATAATCCTAAACCGAACAAACAGATTTCTACTGACATCATTTGTTACTGTTGCAATAAGCCAGGTCACGTCATCGCCGATTGTCCTCACAAAAAAGAAAGAGGGTGGAAGAAGAGAGGAAAAGAAATCCTCACACCCCAAGAAGAGGACAGAGAGAAGCCTAGTAGCCAAGAAGAGCAAAACTCTCAGCGACTCTGACTCATCTGAGTCGAGTGAAGAAGAGGAAGCTTACTTTGGGCTCATGGCTCATTCGGATGATGAACAAGTCCCCCAGTTTACTGGGGAGGTAAAATCTCACACTCCTCTCTCTGATTCTGAAAATGACAATGAGCAAGAGGGATATTCCTCTGAAGATGAATCTGAACTCATGGGACAGTATAAGGAATTACTCACCGCTTACGAGAAATGTCGTAGAATGGTGAAAAGTCAAGCCAAAGAGATCAATTCTCTACAGGCTAGTGAGAGCAACTTGAGAGAAGAAGTCAGTAGGACTAACTCTCTTCAAGAGAACCTAAATGAAGCTATGGAGGAATACAATAAAGCTCTCAAGCACCTCGACCTTAAAGAGGAAATCATCAAAGAACTGGAAAAACAGCTCGAGGCTGAAAAGAAGCTTGTTGAGAGCTTCTCTAAGCCTAAGACAGTTCTTCCAATCGTTGCTGAATTCTCTGCTAAGGCCAAGGGTGCTGGTTTAGGCCACATTGGGTCTTCTAGTAAATCCTCTAGAAGAAACAAGGCCAGGAGAAAGAATAAGGCTGCCCGAAAGACTCTAGCTGAAGAAAAAGGGAAAGCTCCCTTGGAACCTGTTGTGTTCAAGAAAGTTATCTTTCCCACGAACGAACTCGATTATGAGTCCACCTACGGACACTTTTCTAGGCCAATCCCTGAGAAGCCTAAGTCAAGATACCAAGGTTGGACTCGTCCTCGTAACTTTGGCGAGAGTGTCTTCAAGGCACCTTATGAGGAGATTCAGCTTCAAAGCTATGGACCTTATGTTCATGGTCATAACTTTAAGAAGACACCAAAAGTAAAACCCGTTGTAGAAAAGCCTATGAAAGAGAAGACTTCATGCAACTGCAATCATCATGAAGCCTCTTCCTCCAAAAGTAAGGCTCCTGCTAGACCTTCATTCCAGAAAGTCAGGCAGGACTACCCAAGGCAAAGATACAACAGGTTCAACTGTTGGTGTTGTGGCAAAATTGGTCATTTTGCCAGTGATTGTTGGTTCAATCCTAATAATGCTGCTACCCCTAAAGTTAGCAACGTGAGAATGACCACTCATGAGGCTAATACTCGTAGGGGGAGCATTCTAACTCGAGACCAAGGACCCAAACTCGTTTGGGTTCCTAAGGCTAAATGATTGTAATTGCAGGTATGTCCAAAGGCCACCAAAATGCCAATCTAGTACTTGGACAGTGGATGTTCTCGGCATATGACCGGGACAAGAAGCCTACTTCAGAACTTCATCCCAGTCTGCAACGGACCAAAGGTCATCTTTGGAGGTTCAGATCGAGGAATCACTAAAGGCTATGGTATGATTTCTAACGGTAGCGTATCCTTCTCGAATGTAGCCTATGTTGAAGGATTGGAGCACAATCTCATCAGCATAAGCCAACTATGCGACAAAGGATACGTAGTTGAATTTCATGCTGACAAGTGTTTGATAAAATCGGTCAACAATATGGAAACTATTTTATCAGGCACTCGAAGCAGAAATATTTTCTGTTTGAATTTTATTTGTATAGACTCTTCGACACCAGTGTGTCTTTTGGCAAAAAGTAGTGCATCTCTTGCTGACCAATGGCACAAGAGACTAGCACATATTAATTTCAAAACTATTAATAAATTATTCTCTCAAAACTTAGTGCGTGATGCACCCAAGGTCAAGTGCGTTACGGACAGTCCTTGTCACGCTTGTATCAAAGGCAAGCAAACAAGAAGTTCGTTTAAAAGCATATTAGGCAAGGATTCCAATAGAAGTTTACAGCTTCTTCATATGGACTTGTTTGGTCCACTGCAGGTTAGAAGTTTGGGAGGTAAGGAATATACGTTGGTTATTGTGGATGATTACTCGCGCTTTGCGTGGGTGTTCTTTCTGAAACACAAGTCAGATACCTTCGGTATTTTCACTAATTTTGTGAGGCAGATCCAGAATGAATACAACTGTTCCGTAGTCAAAATCAGAAGTGACAATGGAACGGAATTCAAGTCTGGAGCCATGACAGAATTTTGTGAAAGTCAAGGTATCTTTCATGAGTTTTCCTCTCCCCGCACACCACAGCAAAATGGAGTGGCTGAGAGAAGGAACAGAACACTCATAGAGGCTTGTCGGACCATGTTGAGTGATGCCTTACTTCCGGAGTATTTCTGGGCTGAAGCCGTCAACACCGCTTGTCACGTGCAAAATCGAGCACTCATCAACAAAGACCATGATAAGACTCCTTACGAACTTCTAAAAGGCAGGCAACCAACCATTTCATACTTTAGAATCTTTGGTTGTAAGTGCTTCGTACTTAACAATGGCAAGTATCACACTACAAAGTTTAGCGAGAAAAGCTTTGAAGGTATTTTTGTAGGTTATAGTAGCCATAGTAAGGCCTATAGAGTTTTCAATAGAAAAACTCTGGTTGTGGAAGAGTCGATACATCTTGTATTTGATGAGACGAGTCTGTTGCAAAGCAACTCGTCTAGTGTGCCTATTGTAGATGCAGGTACAAAGTTGAAAGAACTCAGCTTGGATGAACCTATTAAAGATAAAGATGAGACGTTCATCAAGATCCCCTCTACAACCACCTTTGGAGAGGGAGATGATCAAGATGAAGAAGACATCCCAGCTGAAGATATAACTCCAGTGGCTGAATGTAACACCCCTATCCGTCACATGGCATATAGCAGTAGGTCCGGCCGGGGCCCGACGCCATATACCGCAGACAGACCGTGGAGTTACGCATCGCATTATCATACTCACAATTTGAAAGACAACGTCCTACGCAACACCTAGCGGAAGCATTTTAGGTTATTAAAAAGAACCCAACAATAAGCATGAATGTCCACTAATAACAAAACCCATAGGAATGAAACGACTAAAAATACACAAAACAGTCCTCGGCCTTAAGGCCTTACAAACATTGTTCTCTTAACCAAAAAGTGTCTTTCATACATCGGCGCGCAGGCCGGCCATACATGAATATGAAAAACAAAACTAACTCTTCAGCCTTCATGGGCTAGCGCTGCAACTTGGGCTTTAGCCCGCTATTTACCTCTCGGCTCCGCAGCACCTGCAAGCAACAATCCACCGCACGGTGGTAAACAAAGGCAACGGTCAGCTATGCTGACCAAATTATAACGATTCCGCCCCCACACCGGGGCGGCAAAGCTTCTCCCCTGCACTTGTTAGCAAAACAAGCAACACAACAACAAAAGCATCTCATCATGGGTGTACGCTCTCACGGCCGTACACCCCGTGCTCTCAGGGCACTTATTCGGCAAAGCCAGTCCGAACCCTGTCCGGTCCTCGACTCCACCACCACCCCCAGGATGGCAATCTTTGTGAGCATTTAGTCTTTTCAGCCGCAGCCTAGACTCGATCTCCAAACCCCGGTAAGTCCCACGTACAACTTTAGGTCGCTTTAACCGAGCAGATGGAGCGGGTAGAGGGCTACTAGTCCGTTGCTCACTCCGCCACTGCCATTTGGCCCTTTGGCGCGGACTAAGCTTTCCCCAGTCCCAAATAACGATCAAACACGGTACTTAGCCCCGCTAAGTACCCGGTTGGCTCCCAGGCCACCGATATGACAGAACTACATTTCCGTCCAAAATTTCCGGGTGCACCTCGGGTTTCATCCCCAAGGATCCCTGCTGCAATCAAACATGATACATAGCCCCGCTATGTTCCCGACTGGCACCCAGGCCACCGAGATGGCGGAACTTCGTTTCCGCCCAGATTTCCGGGTGCACCTCGGGGTTAATCCCCAAGATTCCCTGATGCATTCTACCGCATAGTAACCCGAAAGCAATCAAAACGCTCGGAGTCTTCTCCGGCTAAAATATGCACATCATAACATCACCGATCCGGAAAACACATCCGGATAGGCTTCACACAGCATGCCTATGTCCGTACTACGATTCCGGACTCTAACAAGGGGGACTACACATATCTACCCCAAGGAATACCACGATCTCGCCGCACACTCGCGGGAGAGGGGTTTTCCCATGCGAAGGAAGAAGAGCTTCACATGCTCAAGAAGAGAATCGTTACCCTCGTAGATTTTCGCGCGCCCGCCATGAAGAAGTAGACGGTTGAAAAGCTTCGCCTCGCTCTTGCCGTCGAGGATCCGGTCTCGGATCGTGATTCGGTGCTCCGGTGCTCCGCCGGCGGCCGGATCTCCTCTTCTCCTTCCTTGCTCTCCCTTCTCTCTAAACTTTTAGAAAGAGAGTCTAGGGTTTGAAATGAGGGTTTAGAACCCTTCAACCCTAAATTAAAGGTTTGGGCGGACCATCCTAGGCCGTTAGATGAGATTTGATGGAAAATCGGACGGCCACGGAGTCATTTTACGGATTCAGCACCCGTCCGCACGACCAGTGGCGCACGGTCAGTGGTCGTGCGCCCTATGTCAGTGATCGTGCGTTTTCGTTAAACAGGGATTTGACATTATAATTTCTTTATGCACGACCAGTGGCGCACGGTCAGTGGTCGTGCGCCCTGTGGTCAGTGATCGTGCGCTAAGGGAAAAACTGCACAGTTCAACGCCCTTCCGCCGACGGTTACTCTACCGCGAGGCGTTAACTCCCACCGACTCCAGGACTGAACATGGGGTGTTACAACTCTCCCCCCCTTAAAAGAATTTCGTCCCGAAATTACGAATAGCAAGTAAACAACTTAAACTTAAACGGTACCTGAGTTGAAGAGTTCGGGGTACTCCTCGAGCATGGTTTGCTCTCGTTCCCACGATAGCTCCTCACGACCGCAACTGTCCCAACGGACTTTCACCATCCTGATTTCTTTGTTCCGAAGCCGCTTGACCTCGAAATCTTTGATAGAAATGGGCTTGACTTTGGTCGTCAACCCTTCCTCAACCAGTACTTGATCAACCGCTAACACTTGCGACGGCTCTTGCACCGCCTTCCGCAATACTGAGATGTGGAATACGCCATGCAAACAACTCAGTTCCACAGATAATCTCAACCGGTAGGCCGCTTCTCCGATCCGTTCTAGAATCTCGAATGGCCCAAGGTATCTCGGACTCAACTTTTTCAAGCGTCGAACCCGTGACACCGCCTTGAACGGTTTGGTCTTCAGGTATACCCATTCGCCAACATTGAACTCCACGTTCCTATGTTTGGCATTAAAATACTTAGCCTGCCTGTCCTGAGCTACGAGCAAGCGCTCTCGTATCGTTTGCACCAAAGAAGTCGCATCTTCGATCTCCTGACGATTGCAAAGTTTCGACTCACCCGTCTCCAACCATGACAACGGCGTGCGACACTTTCTCCCATAAAGAGCTTCGAACGGTGCCATCTGGATACTTGCTTGGTAACTGTTATTGTACGCAAACTCGACCGAGTATATGCGATCCTCCCACCGTTTTCCGAAGTCCAACGCACACATGCGAAGCATGTCTTCCAATGTCCTGTTGACTCGCTCGGTCTGGCCATCCGTCTGCGGATGAAACGCCGTACTAAACTTCAGTTTCGAGCCCAACATCTGATGTACTAGCCTCCAGTCATTGGACGTGAAGCGTCCACCGCGATCACTCACAATGCTGCGGGGCACTCCGCCTTCACCAAGGCGCACGCTTGACATTTGGCCACATACAACGCCACATCTTTCTTAAGCCCCGGCCACCAAAACAACTTTTTAAGATCACGATACATCTTCGTGCTCCCTGGGTGGATTGAGTACTTGGTATGATGCGCCTCGTACATCAACTCCGCCCGGAGGTTGCCCCCACTTGGGACGCACAAACGATGATCCTTCCTTAATAACCCATCTTCTACCGAGAACTGGGAATTTGACCCATCCAGAGTGGCCTCCAAAAGCTCCTTCATGGAGTCATCCAACTCCAACGCCTGCCGAACCCGGTCAGCCAGGTCGTACTGCACCTCTGTCCAATTTAACATTGCCTTGGCGCTCGTCTGCCTGTCAACGCAACCGATCTCAAGCTCCTCCAACTCCCGTACTAGCCGCGCATCATGCACCGACAACCAGCTAGCACGCGCGGGAGTTCTGCGACTCAACGCATCTGCCACCGCATTGCCCTTCCCCGGCACATAATGAATTTTGAAGGTGTAGTCCCCCAGGAACTCCATCCACCTCCTTTGCCGCATAATCAAGTCCTTCTGATCCAGCAAGTACTTCAAGCTCTTGTGGTCGGTGTAGATATCAACTTTCACACCGTAAAGGTAGTGTCTCCACAGCTTCAGTGCATGTATCACGGCCGCTAACTCCAAGTCATGGACCGGATAATTCCTCTCGCGTACCTTCAGCTGCCGCGAGCCGTAGGCAATCACACTCCCATGCTGTAGTAGTACACATCCCAAGCCACTCCCCGAAGCATCACTGTAGATTTCGAATCCCTCGGTCCCACTTGGCGAACATAAGATTGGCGCCGTGGTCAACCGACCCTTTAACTCCTCAAAAGCTTGTGCGCACTCCGGCGACCACACAAACCTTTGATCCTTTCTTGTCAACGATGTGAGAGGTAACGCTATCCGCGAGAAGTTCTCTACGAAGCGCCTGTAGTAGCCGGCAAGTCCTAGGAAACTTCGGACTTCCGCTACAGAGGAAAGAACAGGCCACTCCCGTATCGCCACTATCTTCGCCGGATCTACCGCAATCCCTGCTCCACTAATGATGTGGCCAAGGAAAGCCACCGAGGATAACCAGAACTCGCATTTGGAGAACTTAGCATAGAGCTGGTTCCTCCTCAGTGTTTCCAATACCATGTGCAGATGTTTGTAGTGATCATCTTCGCACTGAGAGTATACCAGGATGTCGTCGATAAACACGATCACAAACTGATCCAAGTACTCTCTGAATGTTCTGTTCATCAGATCCATAAATACGGACGGCGCATTCGTCAGTCCAAACGGCATAACCGTGGACTCGTAATGCCCATAACGCGTGCAGAACGCCGTTTTAGGGATATCACTCTCCCTGATCTTCAACTGGTAGTACCCAGACTTCAGATCCAACTTCGAATAAACTGTAGACCCCACTAGCTGGTCAAACAGATCGTCGATCCTCGGAATCGGGTATTTGATCTCTTTTAACGACTTGCTCAGTTCTTCATAAACGATTTAGAGCCGCAAACTCCCGTCCTTCTTCTACACGAAGAGGGCCGGTGTGCTCCAAGACGACAAACCTGGACGCACAAAACCTTGATTCGTACGCTCTTCAAATAGAACTTTCAGTTCTGCCAACTCATTTGGCGTTAGCCTATGAGGAGAGCATGACCCAGATTTGGCACCTGGCGCCAGCTCGCTCACGACAACGATTGCTCGCTACGGAGGGACTCCAGGGAAACACATCAGGAATATACCCGTGATACTACCCAATGTAGGCTCAGGCTTCAAAGCCTCCCATGATGGCAGTAACGACGTTTGCACGTCGAATCCCTGACCCATAAACCGTAACTTTGCAACACAGAATCTCTTTTCGCGCGCATTGAACATCCGTAACGCCACTACGCATCCAATTTGTCCTTTGCCATCGAAGAAGGTACTTCAATACATGATATAAATCCCTTGGACAAAAGGTGCGCGAATCTCCCGTATCGAACAATGCTCTCGCCGGATTGCCAATAATCCAAACAAAGCCTAGAACCTCCAGTCCTAAGCTAACACGCAAAAGGCAACAGGTATAAAAAGCTAACCTGCTATCAATAAAACCATACCTGCCTTCCCGATGATCGGCCACATGGCCTCCTGCTGGCCAAGGCCGCCCATTCTCAGCTGGGCCAGAGTAAACAGCGGTGCGGCGGACGCCACCGCCTTTCCCTTCTCCTCAGATAATACCCCAGACTTCTTTTTGGACATTGGGCGTCCACTCCAACAATCGCGGGCATAGTGCCCCGGCTTTCCACAAACAAAGCATACATCCGGGGTTGGAATTGTAGTCGCTCCGGATGTGCTAGAGGAAGGGACTAGACCCGACCTCCTAGCCTTCTTGTACCACCTACGGTACCCAGATTTTGAGGTTGTCAACTTCAACACCGAATCTTTTGCCACAGGATCTCCGACTGTTCCTGCCAAAACTTTCCTTGCCTTCTGAGCACTCTCCCAACACTCTCTGGCGAGGTGCCCTTTCTTGCCACAAGAATAACATTTGACGGTAGTTTGGGTAGTAGATGGCCCAGCCTCTTCTCTCGTCATCTTTCGATACGCAGTCCTTATAGGATCTGTAAGGTTTGGTACCCTATCCACCGGTACTCGGTGGGTTTCCCCCAACTCCACTTCCAAAGCTCTGGCCGATTCCACCAAAGCTCGGAATCCCAATAGCTTTGGTCCTAGCAGTAGGATACGCAACTCGCTGCGCAGACCGTTATAAAATCTATCCACTATAGATTGCTCGCTTTCCCATTCAAAGCCTGGATAGCGCCTTACCATAAGGAACGTCTGCAAATATGCGTCCACCGAATGCGCTCCCTGCGCCACAGTTAGGCTCCTCTGCTGCTCTACATGACCCCCAAATGCCCTTTGCTCCAACATACCACCCGATGTTGGGGCCACCTCAGGGACAAATGGTTGCACATTACTCCTATGATGTGCGTTGGTCACAGCGAACACCGCTTCAACCACCCTTCTTATGGTTTCCAAAGACGTAGGGGTCTCCGGCACGTCGCTGGGTGCAGTACTTTTCCCAGAAAGTGTGCATTCAGACTGCCACGCGCCACACTCGTACACCTACAATCGTACAGAACACCAATAAGGGACCGAACAAAATTGCAAAAAGCAATTATAGGAACACGCAGGTTCCCCAAACATGTGTATTTTCATTCCTAAGTGGACATTCATGGGTTCTTTTCATGTTATAACGATGACGCACATACATGTGCTCACCACCCCTTAAAGTGAATTCGTCCACGAATTCATTTAAGCTTGACCGAAACCGTTAGTCTGATACCAATTTGTAACACCCCTATCCGTCACATGGCATATAGCAGTAGGTCCGGCCGGGGCCCGACGCCATATACCGCAGACAGACCGTGGAGTTACGCATCGCATTATCATACTCACAATTTGAAAGACAACGTCCTACGCAACACCTAGCGGAAGCATTTTAGGTTATTAAAAAGAACCCAACAATAAGCATGAATGTCCACTAATAACAAAACCCATAGGAATGAAACGACTAAAAATACACAAAACAGTCCTCGGCCTTAAGGCCTTACAAACATTGTTCTCTTAACCAAAAAGTGTCTTTCATACATCGGCGCGCAGGCCGGCCATACATGAATATGAAAAACAAAACTAACTCTTCAGCCTTCATGGGCTAGCGCTGCAACTTGGGCTTTAGCCCGCTATTTACCTCTCGGCTCCGCAGCACCTGCAAGCAACAATCCACCGCACGGTGGTAAACAAAGGCAACGGTCAGCTATGCTGACCAAATTATAACGATTCCGCCCCCACACCGGGGCGGCAAAGCTTCTCCCCTGCACTTGTTAGCAAAACAAGCAACACAACAACAAAAGCATCTCATCATGGGTGTACGCTCTCACGGCCGTACACCCCGTGCTCTCAGGGCACTTATTCGGCGAAGCCAGTCCGAACCCTGTCCGGTCCTCGACTCCACCACCACCCCCAGGATGGCAATCTTTGTGAGCATTTAGTCTTTTCAGCCGCAGCCTAGACTCGATCTCCAAACCCCGGTAAGTCCCACGTACAACTTTAGGTCGCTTTAACCGAGCAGATGGAGCGGGTAGAGGGCTACTAGTCCGTTGCTCACTCCGCCACTGCCATTTGGCCCTTTGGCGCGGACTAAGCTTTCCCCAGTCCCAAATAACGATCAAACACGGTACTTAGCCCCGCTAAGTACCCGGTTGGCTCCCAGGCCACCGATATGACAGAACTACATTTCCGTCCAAAATTTCCGGGTGCACCTCGGGTTTCATCCCCAAGGATCCCTGCTGCAATCAAACATGATACATAGCCCCGCTATGTTCCCGACTGGCACCCAGGCCACCGAGATGGCGGAACTTCGTTTCCGCCCAGATTTCCGGGTGCACCTCGGGGTTAATCCCCAAGATTCCCTGATGCATTCTACCGCATAGTAACCCGAAAGCAATCAAAACGCTCGGAGTCTTCTCCGGCTAAAATATGCACATCATAACATCACCGATCCGGAAAACACATCCGGATAGGCTTCACACAGCATGCCTATGTCCGTACTACGATTCCGGACTCTAACAAGGGGGACTACACATATCTACCCCAAGGAATACCACGATCTCGCCGCACACTCGCGGGAGAGGGGTTTTCCCATGCGAAGGAAGAAGAGCTTCACATGCTCAAGAAGAGAATCGTTACCCTCGTAGATTTTCGCGCGCCCGCCATGAAGAAGTAGACGGTTGAAAAGCTTCGCCTCGCTCTTGCCGTCGAGGATCCGGTCTCGGATCGTGATTCGGTGCTCCGGTGCTCCGCCGGCGGCCGGATCTCCTCTTCTCCTTCCTTGCTCTCCCTTCTCTCTAAACTTTTAGAAAGAGAGTCTAGGGTTTGAAATGAGGGTTTAGAACCCTTCAACCCTAAATTAAAGGTTTGGGCGGACCATCCTAGGCCGTTAGATGAGATTTGATGGAAAATCGGACGGCCACGGAGTCATTTTACGGATTCAGCACCCGTCCGCACGACCAGTGGCGCACGGTCAGTGGTCGTGCGCCCTATGTCAGTGATCGTGCGTTTTCGTTAAACAGGGATTTGACATTATAATTTCTTTATGCACGACCAGTGGCGCACGGTCAGTGGTCGTGCGCCCTGTGGTCAGTGATCGTGCGCTAAGGGAAAAACTGCACAGTTCAACGCCCTTCCGCCGACGGTTACTCTACCGCGAGGCGTTAACTCCCACCGACTCCAGGACTGAACATGGGGTGTTACACTGAAGAGATCCCAGATGCAAGGACTTTAGAGTTCAGACACTTGAAGGATCATCCTGCTGACCAAATCATAGGAGATCCTCGGGATGGTGTCAGAACTCGTCGAGGTACAACTAACGAGAATTTACACTTAAGCTTTCTCTCACAGGTTGAACCAAAGAAATTTGAGGAAGCCAACTCCGACGCATCCTGGATTCTAGCCATGGAAGAAGAATTAAATCAGTTCAAAAGATGCAAAGTCTGGACACTTGTTCCTAGACCCAAGCATAAGAACGTCATCGGGACAAAGTGGGTCTACCGGAACAAGATGGATGAAGACGGAACAATTATAAAGAATAAAGCCAGACTTGTCGCCAAGGGATATCGTCAAGAGGAAGGGATCGACTTCGACCAAACTTATGCTCCAGTAGCAAGACTGGAGGCAATCAGGTTATTTCTTGCCTACGCTGCACTTAAGGGCTTTACCGTCTATCAAATGGACGTGAAGTCCGCCTTCCTAAATGGTAACATTAAGGAAGAAGTGTACGTAGAGCAACCCCCAGGTTTTGTTGATCCAACCCTTCCTAACTATGTGTATTTATTACAAAAAGCACTATATGGTCTCAAGCAAGCCCCTCGGGCTTGGTATGAGACGCTGTCTACCTTTCTTCTTGAGAACAAGTTCACAAGAGGAAAGATAGACAAGACATTATTTCTTAGGGAAATAAAAGGCAAGATTTTGCTAGTGCAAATCTATGTCGACGACATCATTTTTGGCTCTACAGATAATAACCTCTGCAAGAAGTTTTCTAAACTTATGCAAGGGAAGTTTGAAATGAGCAGTATGGGAGAGCTGAAGTATTTCTTAGGGCTACAAGTGAAACAATCTGAGGATGGAATTTTCATCTCTCAGACCAAGTTCACCAAAGAGCTGCTTAAGAAATTCGGAATGGAGAATGCAACCTCTATGAGGACTCCAATGGCCTCAGCTATGTCTCTGGACAAGGACGAGAAAGGGAAACCTTTTGATGAAACCAAGTACAGAAGCATAATTGGGTCCTTGCTCTACCTTACTGCAAGTAGGCCAGATATAATGTTCTCGACATGTGTATGTGCTAGATTTCAGGTGAACTCTAAGGAATCTCACTACATCGCTGCAAAGCGAATCTTGAGATACCTCAAAGGAACACCAAATCTTGGCTTATGGTACCCAAGAAGTAATGATAGTGAACTAATTGGATTTTCAGATGCAGATTTTGCAGGAAGCAAAGACGACAGGAAAAGCACCTCCGGGACTTGCCAATTCCTCGGAAGGAGACTCATTTCCTGGAGCAGTAAGAAGCAAAACTGTGTAGCCATCTCAACGGCTGAATCAGAGTACATCTCTGCAGGGAGCTGTTGTGCACAGCTTTTGTGGATCAAGAATCAGTTTGAAGATTATAACATGAAGTTCCAGAACATTCCACTATTCTGTGATTCTTCCAGCGCAATTGCAATAGCCAACAACCCAGTCTCCCACAGCAGGACCAAGCACATAGAGCTTCGCTACCATTTCATCCGGGAGCATGTGGAAAATGGAGATATAGATCTACAGTATGTCTCCACAGACAGGCAAGTTGCAGATATCTTCACCAAGCCGCTGGATGAGTCCAAGTTTTCATTCTTCAAAACTGAGCTTGGACTGCTTAACAAAGAAGACCAATGATGGACTCAGAAATTTAGAAGAGGTCAGAAATGTTGGATACTCTAAGGTACATTTTTTTAGTGGAAATTCCTTCAAGAAATTTGAGACTCGAGAATAGTTACATTTACACGAGTGAAATAGTGAATACTCGAGTAACAAGTCAAATATACTCGAGTAATCAAATCAATACTCGTGTATGCACTCCTTATACTCGAGTATGAAAAGTCTTCAAAATTTAATACTCGTGTATTGAACTTCATATACTCGAGTAATCAGATTGATACTCGAGTATGAATTTCCTATACTCGAGTATGGAAAATTCCGTGAAGGCTTAATACTCGTGTATACTCAGTACATACTCGAGTATATGTTAAGGATTACTCGTGTATAGAATGACCTAATCGAGTATACTAAATCCAATACTCGTGTATGCCGTACACTCCTCTCGTGTAATCGGATTTCTCTGGAATTTTTCAAACTCTCTATTCGCACAACTAATTTGCCGCCTCTTCAAGTATGTCTCTATACTTAATTCGTTTTTAAACCTAATTAGAATTATTTATATATATATATATTCAAAACGACAAAGTCCTTTCCACTTCTCATTCACTCGAGTAGCCGCCGGCTGTTCGTATTCCCGAAACCCTGTTCTTCGTCTTCCGTCGCCGCAGATTTCCGTCTTCCTCATTGCAGAATCGCTGATGGCTCCTCCCTCCTCCAAGTTTGGAATCGGCTCGGAATTAGTGACTGATGGCATTGAAGATATCTCCGATGATTTCAAGAACCTTCTAATTCTCCTGGACACGGCCGGATTGACCTTCGTTCTTCAAGAACCTTGCCGCCTTTTGCTTCCTGATGTTGAAGAGTTCTACAAAAACTTGAAGATTAGGCACAATGGTACAGTTCTGAAATCAAAGGTAAGGGGAGTTGATGTTCAGTTAGATAAAACCTCTGTCGCCACTCTGCTTCGGATGCCCGTGGTCGACGAGGAAGATGATCTAGACAAGGCAGATGCCGACCGCACCTCCTTATTCTGTGGTCGAGATCCAGAAGGTGGAGGTGAAACCCTGAACCGCTCTCTGTTCAATCCAGAAGGGAAGTTTCTAGTTGACATCATTGCCAAAATCCTCTGGTGCAAGACTTACTCCATTCGAGATGTATCACAAAATCTTTTTGATGTTATGCAATCTATTGTCTGCAGGAAGAAGTTTCAGTTTGGAATGATGATACTAGATAAGATCAAAGAAAGCGTCAAACATCCCAGCTTTGCCAGGATTATCTCCCTCCTCCTCCATGAGATTAATCCAACAGTGTTTGACTTCTCTAAAGGGACTCCTCTTCACCACATGAAGAAAATCTCAATATCATCCATTCAGAGGTATGACCTCAAGATCATGAACCCTGCCCAAGTCTCCAAGGCTGATGCCACCTCAGAGCAACACCAAGACAACAGTATCCCTGAAGACAGGATTCCATCTCCTTCTCTACATCAAACTGCTGCTACCACTAGTGCAATAGTTGAGGGGGAGCCTGCTTCTTCACAATCAGTAATACCAGAACAAGAAGAAGTAAGAATTACCACTCCTCAAATCTCTCCTCCTCCAGCAGATATTCAATCAGCAAATCCAGACTCAGAGATTCCAGACTCAGCAGCCCTTCTGTCTACAGCTGAGGATATCAACAAATTCATTGATGAGCTCAGCTCAGATGCCCCTCTCTTCCAGAATGACTCAGCTACTAAGTCTCCAGTTCAGCCTGAGGTCCATACTCCAGTTCAGTCTCCTGCTAGAACCCCAGCTCCTTCTCCTGCTAAATCTCCAGTCCAATCTCCTGAGAGTGAGCCTAGTAAATCAGCTCATATTCTCCTGTCTGATGATGAGATGTCTCCAGATCCTGTGGAGGCACCTCTGAGGACTTTGGATTTCTCCATGCCCTCTCTCCTACCCTCAGAAGAAGATGTTGACACAGTTCCATTCAAGAGAGCAGTCAGCTCAGTGGTGATCTCAGAAATCCCTCCTTGGACTGCTTCTGCTTCTGCTTCTGCTCTTGCCCCTGCTGCTTCAGCTCCTGAACCAACCTCAGCTCCCTCCTCTTCAGATATAATAAGCAAGATTGAGCTTATGCTCAAAGAACAGAGAGAATACTTTGATGCCTCTCTGCAATCAGTAACATCCAAGGTCTCTGCTCTTGAAACAGAGATGAGCAGAGGCTTTGCTGAGATTCAAGCAAATACTGATGAGTTAAAAAGGCTGTTCCAAATTGGAGGCAAGGCCATAGACCACACCATTACAAGCATTGGTGAGCTAAGAAATCAGGCTGAGACAGTAGCTCACAACCAGCTCAAGCTAGATGAGAGAGCTGAAATGAATGTTGTGAAAGTGTGTAATGAAGTGGGCACCTTCAAGGATGAAGCCATTGCAAAGCTAAACATAGATATCAGCAAGGGGGAGAAAGTTGTAAAAGAACAAGTGGACAAACTACATGAGCAAGCTCAAATAGCTGTAAAGGAACAAGTTGAAACTCTCTCTAAACAGGCTCAAACAACAGTGGATGGAATTGTAAAGGAAATGAAAGCAGACATTCTCTCTCAACTTCAATCTGTAAAGTTTTATACCTATGATACTGCTGTGTGGCTGCATAACATGAACTTCCCCAATGCTCAGCTCAACCCAGCCATCATTCCTCAGCACCTAAATCCTCTTGAAGAGCAACCCTCTGCAGATGCCCCTGTCCAAGCTACCATTCCAGAAAGTGGTGTGCCAGTCTTCTCTCCTAGACCTGAGGGTGATCTGACTGAGCCTCCTCTTAACTACTCTGACATGTGGCAAGATGATTTTGTTTCCAGTTCTCAAGGTCCATCTAAAAGGAAAAGAAAGTATGGTGAAGGTGCTTCTGCAAGTCGTTCTGAACCCAGAAGAGATCCAGCAATTGTTCACTCAGAGGTTTGGAGTCCAACCTCCAAATCCCTTATTCTTGATACCCTGAAATTAGTGACAGATCTTGGTGAAAACAGAGACAATCATTACAGCTACTCAGAGTGGAAAGCATATGAAGCTTCTCAGATTAAAATCAGACTCCATGACAGAAACTGGGGACACAACAACCCTGCTGCTCCTCCCAGGCCCAGGACCTATTTCCCAAAGCCTTACAGCTACCTGGAGAGGCAACAGCTCAAAAGGGAAAGAATGCACAAGGATGCTTCATCATGAGTGGATCTGAGAAAGTGGAATTGGACTATCTTGTTTATGTGCTTTAAAAACATTTCCTCATATATATATATATTTAATTCTGATTATGGCCATATTTTTGTTTACTCTGCTTTAGTTAAGCTTATTCTCCTGTTATATGCTTGCTGTTCTTTTACTCTTAAGTAATTCACCTTAGTATAGAGAGTGCTGACATCTACAAATAGGGGGAGATTGTTGGGATTTGTCTCCACAATACCTCAGATTTGTAGGAGGTCAGACCTTGAACTAAGATGAATTAAGGTGTATTTGATGCTGTGTTTAAGTTGTATGTGTGCAGGTTCTAATTGCCAAGTGTAGACCAATGTCAGTCTATAATGGGTCACCAAACACAGGACCATACAATGTAATCCCTCATTGTGTGATCCAAAGTGTTGGCCCATGTATAGCCTCTCTATTGGGATACACTTCCTTCATGCACTTGGATTGATGGACAGAAGCATTGGAGCAAATTTCCTCTTAGAATTTTTCTAAGTCCTTTATACTCGAGTATTTCCTTGTAATACACGAGTAAGTGCTTTCTGATACTCGAGTATATATTCTGATACTCGAGTATATATCCTGATACTCGAGTATATATTCTGATACTCGAGTATATATTCTGATACTCGAGTATATATCCTGATACTCGAGTATATATTCTGATACTCGAGTATATATTCTGATACTCGAGTATATATTCTGATACTCGAGTATATATTCTGATACTCGAGTATATATTCTGATACTCGAGTATATATTCTGATACTCGAGTATATATTCTGATACTCGAGTATATATTCTGATACTCGAGTATATATTCTGATACTCGAGTAAGTATGTTTATACTCGAGTAAGTGTTTTCTGATACTCGAGTATATATTCTGATACTCGAGTATATCTTCTGATACTCGAGTAAGTATGTTCATACTCGAGTAATTGATTTTTGATACTCGAGTAAATTCTTCCATACTCGAGTAATTGACTCTGATATAAACGTTTCTCAGGTATATTTTCTGATACTCGAGTATATCGTCTTGATACTCGAGTATATCGTCTTGATACTCGAGTATACCCTTCTATTACTCGAGTATACACTTCTGATACTCGAGTATACCATTTTTGATACTCGAGTAATTCTTTCTTCTCTCCTGTAATTCTCTCTTTCTATACTCGAGTATACTGCCTCTTGCTACTCGGGTAATCCATCTCTCCATACTCGTGTATATCCTCCATTACTCGAGTATCGCAGTCAACTTCTCCAGAATTATTCTAAGTCCATTTTCATCATAAGTACTTTGAATCTGTCAATTCTGATTGGTCCACGTGTCATCATTAATCAATGTTATGACCGTTGGAACCCACCTATAAATAGGTCTTTTCAGAAATGACTTTTCAAGCGTTATTACAGAAATATTCTTTTTAAGAAAGAGGAATTCCGTGAACCCTAATTTCACGCCGCCGCCATTGCCGTTCACGGAAGAAGAAGAAAAGTTTGGATCGCGACCTTCGTTTTCATCGATCTTTTCTCCAGCGATCCAGAAGAAAGAGAATCACTCGATCTTGCCAAACCTTGAAGATTCCAGATCTACTTTCTCGATCGAGGTGGTTCTAGATCTCAGATTCGTGGATATTTCTCTAGTCGTCTTCTACATTTTCTGATCAAGCCGAAGTTCCTAAAGAAGAAGACAGATCCAGATCTGAGATTGTTGTTTTGATTTTTATTTTCAAACCAAATTTCATTGTAGGAGATTCTTCTCCGAGACTTGTAGGAAGTTTTGTCTTCCGAGTTTTTGTAGATCCGTTTTGGGATCGAGATTTGTAGGAACGTAGTTCCGAGGTGTAGGATTGTTTTCAATCCGAGATAGTGGAGTAGCCGAGTCTAGTAATTTGCTAGATCGGTGAGGAAAGTGGACGTACCCAAGATTGGGGAACCACTATAAATCTCTTGTCTTCTGTGATTGCTTGATATTTGCTGTGTTAGTTTTTAATTCCGCATTTGACACGCATTTCACCTATTCACCCCCCTCTAGGTGATTTAGGCTAACAACTTAGACCTCTCAATTGGTATCAGAGGGAGGTTGATCGTTAAAAGGTTAACACCTTGATCTTATCCTTCTAAGTTGTTTCTTGAAAAGTATCAAGCATGAGTAAGACCAAGGATTTTGCTAAACTCCCTATCTGCACCAAGAACAACTTTCCTATGTGGAAGGAAAGAGTAAAGTTCTTCATGGAAGCAGTAGATCCCCGGATCTTCATGATTGTTGAAGAAGGTCCCCACATTCCTATGACTGCATCCACCATAGATCCCACCAAGCAAGTTCCCAAGAAGCTGATGGATCTAGACAAGGATGAGATTGCACTTGTCTCTCTGGACAAGAAGGCTAAAAATATTATAGCAAGTGCAGTCGACGACTCAATGCTGCAGAATCTAATTCATTGCCAGTCTGCCAAGGAGATGTGGCAATCCCTTGTGACTCTAATGGAAGGTACAGAAGAAGTAAGGGATGATCGTAGATCCCTACTGAACCAAAAATATGAAGCCTTCAGGCAGGGTCATAAGGAAGCCATAGCTGACACTTTTGAGAACTTCTTCAAGATAGTAAATGGCCTAAGAGTGTATGGCCGTGTCTTCACCAACGGGGAACTCAATGACAAATTCTTAAGATCCCTAACCAAGGAATGGGATAATAAGGTATGTGCCATTCGGGAGTTTGGAAGGTTAGCTGAGACAGACCCGCAGAATCTGTTCGGAAAGCTTATGTCTTACGAGCTGCAAATCAACTCAAGAAAAGCTGAAGAAGAGACGAGCAGGTCTGCATCCAAGGAGAAATCTGTCGCTCTAAAGGCAGATAGCTCAAGGAAGATAAAGGCTAGCTCTCCTGCCCCAGTTCCTGAAGCTGATGAAGAAGAATCATCTGAGCCTAGCTCATCTGGCTCAGAACTATCTGATGGAGAGTTCTCCCTACTCTCAAGGCAGTTCAAGAAATTCTTGAACAAGAAGAAGCAATGGAGAGGCAAGGATGCCTCATATAGAAAATCACGACATGACAGTGATCATCGGAAGAAAGGCTCAAGTAGCCATGACAGGTATAATCCTAAACCGAACAAACAGATTTCTACTGACATCATTTGTTACTGTTGCAATAAGCCAGGTCACGTCATCGCCGATTGTCCTCACAAAAAAGAAAGAGGGTGGAAGAAGAGAGGAAAAGAAATCCTCACACCCCAAGAAGAGGACAGAGAGAAGCCTAGTAGCCAAGAAGAGCAAAACTCTCAGCGACTCTGACTCATCTGAGTCGAGTGAAGAAGAGGAAGCTTACTTTGGGCTCATGGCTCATTCGGATGATGAACAAGTCCCCCAGTTTACTGGGGAGGTAAAATCTCACACTCCTCTCTCTGATTCTGAAAATGACAATGAGCAAGAGGGATATTCCTCTGAAGATGAATCTGAACTCATGGGACAGTATAAGGAATTACTCACCGCTTACGAGAAATGTCGTAGAATGGTGAAAAGTCAAGCCAAAGAGATCAATTCTCTACAGGCTAGTGAGAGCAACTTGAGAGAAGAAGTCAGTAGGACTAACTCTCTTCAAGAGAACCTAAATGAAGCTATGGAGGAATACAATAAAGCTCTCAAGCACCTCGACCTTAAAGAGGAAATCATCAAAGAACTGGAAAAACAGCTCGAGGCTGAAAAGAAGCTTGTTGAGAGCTTCTCTAAGCCTAAGACAGTTCTTCCAATCGTTGCTGAATTCTCTGCTAAGGCCAAGGGTGCTGGTTTAGGCCACATTGGGTCTTCTAGTAAATCCTCTAGAAGAAACAAGGCCAGGAGAAAGAATAAGGCTGCCCGAAAGACTCTAGCTGAAGAAAAAGGGAAAGCTCCCTTGGAACCTGTTGTGTTCAAGAAAGTTATCTTTTCCACGAACGAACTCGATTATGAGTCCACCTACGGACACTTTTCTAGGCCAATCCCTGAGAAGCCTAAGTCAAGATACCAAGGTTGGACTCATCCTCGTAACTTTGGCGAGAGTGTCTTCAAGGCACCTTATGAGGAGATTCAGCTTCAAAGCTATGGACCTTATGTTCATGGTCATAACTTTAAGAAGACACCAAAAGTAAAACCCGTTGTAGAAAAGCCTATGAAAGAGAAGACTTCATGCAACTGCAATCATCATGAAGCCTCTTCCTCCAAAAGTAAGGCTCCTGCTAGACCTTCATTCCAGAAAGTCAGGCAGGACTACCCAAGGCAAAGATACAACAGGTTCAACTGTTGGTGTTGTGGCAAAATTGGTCATTTTGCCAGTGATTGTTGGTTCAATCCTAATAATGCTGCTACCCCTAAAGTTAGCAACGTGAGAATGACCACTCATGAGGCTAATACTCGTAGGGGGAGCATTCTAACTCGAGACCAAGGACCCAAACTCGTTTGGGTTCCTAAGGCTAAATGATTGTAATTGCAGGTATGTCCAAAGGCCACCAAAATGCCAATCTAGTACTTGGACAGTGGATGTTCTCGGCATATGACCGGGACAAGAAGCCTACTTCAGAACTTCATCCCAGTCTGCAACGGACCAAAGGTCATCTTTGGAGGTTCAGATCGAGGAATCACTAAAGGCTATGGTATGATTTCTAACGGTAGCGTATCCTTCTCGAATGTAGCCTATGTTGAAGGATTGGAGCACAATCTCATCAGCATAAGCCAACTATGCGACAAAGGATACGTAGTTGAATTTCATGCTGACAAGTGTTTGATAAAATCGGTCAACAATATGGAAACTATTTTATCAGGCACTCGAAGCAGAAATATTTTCTGTTTGAATTTTATTTGTATAGACTCTTCGACACCAGTGTGTCTTTTGGCAAAAAGTAGTGCATCTCTTGCTGACCAATGGCACAAGAGACTAGCACATATTAATTTCAAAACTATTAATAAATTATTCTCTCAAAACTTAGTGCGTGATGCACCCAAGGTCAAGTGCGTTACGGACAGTCCTTGTCACGCTTGTATCAAAGGCAAGCAAACAAGAAGTTCGTTTAAAAGCATATTAGGCAAGGATTCCAATAGAAGTTTACAGCTTCTTCATATGGACTTGTTTGGTCCACTGCAGGTTAGAAGTTTGGGAGGTAAGGAATATACGTTGGTTATTGTGGATGATTACTCGCGCTTTGCGTGGGTGTTCTTTCTGAAACACAAGTCAGATACCTTCGGTATTTTCACTAATTTTGTGAGGCAGATCCAGAATGAATACAACTGTTCCGTAGTCAAAATCAGAAGTGACAATGGAACGGAATTCAAGTCTGGAGCCATGACAGAATTTTGTGAAAGTCAAGGTATCTTTCATGAGTTTTCCTCTCCCCGCACACCACAGCAAAATGGAGTGGCTGAGAGAAGGAACAGAACACTCATAGAGGCTTGTCGGACCATGTTGAGTGATGCCTCACTTCCGGAGTATTTCTGGGCTGAAGCCGTCAACACCGCTTGTCACGTGCAAAATCGAGCACTCATCAACAAAGACCATGATAAGACTCCTTACGAACTTCTAAAAGGCAGGCAACCAACCATTTCATACTTTAGAATCTTTGGTTGTAAGTGCTTCGTACTTAACAATGGCAAGTATCACACTACAAAGTTTAGCGAGAAAAGCTTTGAAGGTATTTTTGTAGGTTATAGTAGCCATAGTAAGGCCTATAGAGTTTTCAATAGAAAAACTCTGGTTGTGGAAGAGTCGATACATCTTGTATTTGATGAGACGAGTCTGTTGCAAAGCAACTCGTCTAGTGTGCCTATTGTAGATGCAGGTACAAAGTTGAAAGAACTCAGCTTGGATGAACCTATTAAAGATAAAGATGAGACGTTCATCAAGATCCCCTCTACAACCACCTTTGGAGAGGGAGATGATCAAGATGAAGAAGACATCCCAGCTGAAGATATAACTCCAGTGGCTGAAGAGATCCCAGATGCAAGGACTTTAGAGTTCAGACACTTGAAGGATCATCCTGCTGACCAAATCATAGGAGATCCTCGGGATGGTGTCAGAACTCGTCGAGGTACAACTAACGAGAATTTACACTTAAGCTTTCTCTCACAGGTTGAACCAAAGAAATTTGAGGAAGCCAACTCCGACGCATCCTGGATTCTAGCCATGGAAGAAGAATTAAATCAGTTCAAAAGATGCAAAGTCTGGACACTTGTTCCTAGACCCAAGCATAAGAACGTCATCGGGACAAAGTGGGTCTACCGGAACAAGATGGATGAAGACGGAACAATTATAAAGAATAAAGCCAGACTTGTCGCCAAGGGATATCGTCAAGAGGAAGGGATCGACTTCGACCAAACTTATGCTCCAGTAGCAAGACTGGAGGCAATCAGGTTATTTCTTGCCTACGCTGCACTTAAGGGCTTTACCGTCTATCAAATGGACGTGAAGTCCGCCTTCCTAAATGGTAACATTAAGGAAGAAGTGTACGTAGAGCAACCCCCAGGTTTTGTTGATCCAACCCTTCCTAACTATGTGTATTTATTACAAAAAGCACTATATGGTCTCAAGCAAGCCCCTCGGGCTTGGTATGAGACGCTGTCTACCTTTCTTCTTGAGAACAAGTTCACAAGAGGAAAGATAGACAAGACATTATTTCTTAGGGAAATAAAAGGCAAGATTTTGCTAGTGCAAATCTATGTCGACGACATCATTTTTGGCTCTACAGATAATAACCTCTACAAGAAGTTTTCTAAACTTATGCAAGGGAAGTTTGAAATGAGCAGTATGGGAGAGCTGAAGTATTTCTTAGGGCTACAAGTGAAACAATCTGAGGATGGAATTTTCATCTCTCAGACCAAGTTCACCAAAGAGCTGCTTAAGAAATTCGGAATGGAGAATGCAACCTCTATGAGGACTCCAATGGCCTCAGCTATGTCTCTAGACAAGGACGAGAAAGGGAAACCTTTTGATGAAACCAAGTACAGAAGCATAATTGGGTCCTTGCTCTACCTTACTGCAAGTAGGCCAGATATAATGTTCTCGACATGTGTATGTGCTAGATTTCAGGTGAACTCTAAGGAATCTCACTACATCGCTGCAAAGCGAATCTTGAGATACCTCAAAGGAACACCAAATCTTGGCTTATGGTACCCAAGAAGTAATGATAGTGAACTAATTGGATTTTCAGATGCAGATTTTGCAGGAAGCAAAGACGACAGGAAAAGCACCTCCGGGACTTGCCAATTCCTCGGAAGGAGACTCATTTCCTGGAGCAGTAAGAAGCAAAACTGTGTAGCCATCTCAACGGCTGAATCAGAGTACATCTCTGCAGGGAGCTGTTGTGCACAGCTTTTGTGGATCAAGAATCAGTTTGAAGATTATAACATGAAGTTCCAGAACATTCCACTATTCTGTGATTCTTCCAGCGCAATTGCAATAGCCAACAACCCAGTCTCCCACAGCAGGACCAAGCACATAGAGCTTCGCTACCATTTCATCCGGGAGCATGTGGAAAATGGAGATATAGATCTACAGTATGTCTCCACAGACAGGCAAGTTGCAGATATCTTCACCAAGCCGCTGGATGAGTCCAAGTTTTCATTCTTCAAAACTGAGCTTGGACTGCTTAACAAAGAAGACCAATGATGGACTCAGAAATTTAGAAGAGGTCAGAAATGTTGGATACTCTAAGGTACATTTTTTTAGTGGAAATTCCTTCAAGAAATTTGAGACTCGAGAATAGTTACATTTACACGAGTGAAATAGTGAATACTCGAGTAACAAGTCAAATATACTCGAGTAATCAAATCAATACTCGTGTATGCACTCCTTATACTCGAGTATGAAAAGTCTTCAAAATTTAATACTCGTGTATTGAACTTCATATACTCGAGTAATCAGATTGATACTCGAGTATGAATTTCCTATACTCGAGTATGGAAAATTCCGTGAAGGCTTAATACTCGTGTATACTCAGTACATACTCGAGTATATGTTAAGGATTACTCGTGTATAGAATGACCTAATCGAGTATACTAAATCCAATACTCGTGTATGCCGTACACTCCTCTCGTGTAATCGGATTTCTCTGGAATTTTTCAAACTCTCTATTCGCACAACTAATTTGCCGCCTCTTCAAGTATGTCTCTATACTTAATTCGTTTTTAAACCTAATTAGAATTATTTATATATATATATTCAAAACGACAAAGTCCTTTCCACTTCTCATTCACTCGAGTAGCCGCCGGCTGTTCGTATTCCCGAAACCCTGTTCTTCGTCTTCCGTCGCCGCAGATTTCCGTCTTCCTCATTGCAGAATCGATGATGGCTCCTCCCTCCTCCAAGTTTGGAATCGGCTCGGAATTAGTGACTGATGGCATTGAAGATATCTCCGATGATTTCAAGAACCTTCTAATTCTCCTGGACACGGCCGGATTGACCTTCGTTCTTCAAGAACCTTGCCGCCTTTTGCTTCCTGATGTTGAAGAGTTCTACAAAAACTTGAAGATTAGGCACAATGGTACAGTTCTGAAATCAAAGGTAAGGGGAGTTGATGTTCAGTTAGATAAAACCTCTGTCGCCACTCTGCTTCGGATGCCCGTGGTCGACGAGGAAGATGATCTAGACAAGGCAGATGCCGACCGCACCTCCTTATTCTGTGGTCGAGATCCAGAAGGTGGAGGTGAAACCCTGAACCGCTCTCTGTTCAATCCAGAAGGGAAGTTTCTAGTTGACATCATTGCCAAAATCCTCTGGTGCAAGACTTACTCCATTCGAGATGTATCACAAAATCTTTTTGATGTTATGCAAGCTATTGTCTGCAGGAAGAAGTTTCAGTTTGGAATGATGATACTAGATAAGATCAAAGAAAGCGTCAAACATCCCAGCTTTGCCAGGATTATCTCCCTCCTCCTCCATGAGATTAATCCAACAGTGTTTGACTTCTCTAAAGGGACTCCTCTTCACCACATGAAGAAAATCTCAATATCATCCATTCAGAGGTATGACCTCAAGATCATGAACCCTGCCCAAGTCTCCAAGGCTGATGCCACCTCAGAGCAACACCAAGACAACAGTATCCCTGAAGACAGGATTCCATCTCCTTCTCTACATCAAACTGCTGCTACCACTAGTGCAATAGTTGAGGGGGAGCCTGCTTCTTCACAATCAGTAATACCAGAACAAGAAGAAGTAAGAATTACCACTCCTCAAATCTCTCCTCCTCCAGCAGATATTCAATCAGCAAATCCAGACTCAGAGATTCCAGACTCAGCAGCCCTTCTGTCTACAGCTGAGGATATCAACAAATTCATTGATGAGCTCAGCTCAGATGCCCCTCTCTTCCAGAATGACTCAGCTACTAAGTCTCCAGTTCAGCCTGAGGTCCATACTCCAGTTCAGTCTCCTGCTAGAACCCCAGCTCCTTCTCCTGCTAAATCTCCAGTCCAATCTCCTGAGAGTGAGCCTAGTAAATCAGCTCATATTCTCCTGTCTGATGATGAGATGTCTCCAGATCCTGTGGAGGCACCTCTGAGGACTTTGGATTTCTCCATGCCCTCTCTCCTACCCTCAGAAGAAGATGTTGACACAGTTCCATTCAAGAGAGCAGTCAGCTCAGTGGTGATCTCAGAAATCCCTCCTTGGACTGCTTCTGCTTCTGCTTCTGCTCTTGCCCCTGCTGCTTCAGCTCCTGAACCAACCTCAGCTCCCTCCTCTTCAGATATAATAAGCAAGATTGAGCTTATGCTCAAAGAACAGAGAGAATACTTTGATGCCTCTCTGCAATCAGTAACATCCAAGGTCTCTGCTCTTGAAACAGAGATGAGCAGAGGCTTTGCTGAGATTCAAGCAAATACTGATGAGTTAAAAAGGCTGTTCCAAATTGGAGGCAAGGCCATAGACCACACCATTACAAGCATTGGTGAGCTAAGAAATCAGGCTGAGACAGTAGCTCACAACCAGCTCAAGCTAGATGAGAGAGCTGAAATGAATGTTGTGAAAGTGTGTAATGAAG
Source organism: Platanthera zijinensis (assembly GCA_039513925.1). Classification (NCBI taxonomy): domain Eukaryota; kingdom Viridiplantae; phylum Streptophyta; class Magnoliopsida; order Asparagales; family Orchidaceae; genus Platanthera; species Platanthera zijinensis. The sequence continues at coordinate 86,367,550 of CM077091.1, forward strand.
TGGGCACCTTCAAGGATGAAGCCATTGCAAAGCTAAACATAGATATCAGCAAGGGGGAGAAAGTTGTAAAAGAACAAGTGGACAAACTACATGAGCAAGCTCAAATAGCTGTAAAGGAACAAGTTGAAACTCTCTCTAAACAGGCTCAAACAACAGTGGATGGAATTGTAAAGGAAATGAAAGCAGACATTCTCTCTCAACTTCAATCTGTAAAGTTTTATACCTATGATACTGCTGTGTGGCTGCATAACATGAACTTCCCCAATGCTCAGCTCAACCCAGCCATCATTCCTCAGCACCTAAATCCTCTTGAAGAGCAACCCTCTGCAGATGCCCCTGTCCAAGCTACCATTCCAGAAAGTGGTGTGCCAGTCTTCTCTCCTAGACCTGAGGGTGATCTGACTGAGCCTCCTCTTAACTACTCTGACATGTGGCAAGATGATTTTGTTTCCAGTTCTCAAGGTCCATCTAAAAGGAAAAGAAAGTATGGTGAAGGTGCTTCTGCAAGTCGTTCTGAACCCAGAAGAGATCCAGCAATTGTTCACTCAGAGGTTTGGAGTCCAACCTCCAAATCCCTTATTCTTGATACCCTGAAATTAGTGACAGATCTTGGTGAAAACAGAGACAATCATTACAGCTACTCAGAGTGGAAAGCATATGAAGCTTCTCAGATTAAAATCAGACTCCATGACAGAAACTGGGGACACAACAACCCTGCTGCTCCTCCCAGGCCCAGGACCTATTTCCCAAAGCCTTACAGCTACCTGGAGAGGCAACAGCTCAAAAGGGAAAGAATGCACAAGGATGCTTCATCATGAGTGGATCTGAGAAAGTGGAATTGGACTATCTTGTTTATGTGCTTTAAAAACATTTCCTCATATATATATATATTTAATTCTGATTATGGCCATATTTTTGTTTACTCTGCTTTAGTTAAGCTTATTCTCCTGTTATATGCTTGCTGTTCTTTTACTCTTAAGTAATTCACCTTAGTATAGAGAGTGCTGACATCTACAAATAGGGGGAGATTGTTGGGATTTGTCTCCACAATACCTCAGATTTGTAGGAGGTCAGACCTTGAACTAAGATGAATTAAGGTGTATTTGATGCTGTGTTTAAGTTGTATGTGTGCAGGTTCTAATTGCCAAGTGTAGACCAATGTCAGTCTATAATGGGTCACCAAACACAGGACCATACAATGTAATCCCTCATTGTGTGATCCAAAGTGTTGGCCCATGTATAGCCTCTCTATTGGGATACACTTCCTTCATGCACTTGGATTGATGGACAGAAGCATTGGAGCAAATTTCCTCTTAGAATTTTCCTAAGTCCTTTATACTCGAGTATTTCCTTGTAATACACGAGTAAGTGCTTTCTGATACTCGAGTATATATTCTGATACTCGAGTATATATCCTGATACTCGAGTATATATTCTGATACTCGAGTATATATTCTGATACTCGAGTATATATCCTGATACTCGAGTATATATTCTGATACTCGAGTATATATTCTGATACTCGAGTATATATTCTGATACTCGAGTATATATTCTGATACTCGAGTATATATTCTGATACTCGAGTATATATTCTGATACTCGAGTATATATTCTGATACTCGAGTATATATTCTGATACTCGAGTATATATTCTGATACTCGAGTAAGTATGTTTATACTCGAGTAAGTGTTTTCTGATACTCGAGTATATATTCTGATACTCGAGTATATCTTCTGATACTCGAGTAAGTATGTTCATACTCGAGTAATTGATTTTTGATACTCGAGTAAATTCTTCCATACTCGAGTAATTGACTCTGATATAAACATTTCTCAGGTATATTTTCTGATACTCGAGTATATCGTCTTGATACTCGAGTATATCGTCTTGATACTCGAGTATACCCTTCTATTACTCGAGTATACACTTCTGATACTCGAGTATACCATTTTTGATACTCGAGTAATTCTTTCTTCTCTCCTGTAATTCTCTCTTTCTATACTCGAGTATACTGCCTCTTGCTACTCGGGTAATCCATCTCTCCATACTCGTGTATATCCTCCATTACTCGAGTATCGCAGTCAACTTCTCCAGAATTATTCTAAGTCCATTTTCATCATAAGTACTTTGAATCTGTCAATTCTGATTGGTCCACGTGTCATCATTAATCAATGTTATGACCGTTGGAACCCACCTATAAATAGGTCTTTTCAGAAATGACTTTTCAAGCGTTATTACAGAAATATTCTTTTTAAGAAAGAGGAATTCCGTGAACCCTAATTTCACGCCGCCGCCATTGCCGTTCACGGAAGAAGAAGAAAAGTTTGGATCGCGACCTTCGTTTTCATCGATCTTTTCTCCAGCGATCCAGAAGAAAGAGAATCACTCGATCTTGCCAAGCCTTGAAGATTCTAGATCTACTTTCTCGATCGAGGTGGTTCTAGATCTCAGATTCGTGGATATTTCTCTAGTCGTCTTCTACATTTTCTGATCAAGCCGAAGTTCCTAAAGAAGAAGACAGATCCAGATCTGAGATTGTTGTTTTGATTTTTATTTTCAAACCAAATTTCATTGTAGGAGATTCTTCTCCGAGACTTGTAGGAAGTTTTGTCTTCCGAGTTTTTGTAGATCCGTTTTGGGATCGAGATTTGTAGGAACGTGGTTCCGAGGTGTAGGATTGTTTTCAATCCGAGATAGTGGAGTAGCCGAGTCTAGTAATTTGCTAGATCGGTGAGGAAAGTGGACGTACCCAAGATTGGGGAACCACTATAAATCTCTTGTCTTCTGTGATTGCTTGATATTTGCTGTGTTAGTTTTTAATTCCGCATTTGACACGCATTTCACCTATTCACCCCCCTCTAGGTGATTTAGGCTAACAACTTAGACCTCTCACTTCCCCTCTGCTTGATACTGCGGCTTGGTCGTGGTCTTTCTGGCCGCTGGTGTTTGACATCCTGACCGCTGCAGTTCCTCTTCTGCCTATCCGCACGGCTTGTTTTCTAATCGCGCGGCTTCCTGTTGTTTGCTCTTATGGCTCTTTCTGATGCTTCCACTGCCACCACTCCTGCCGCCACCCCTATAGCCAATCCGGCTCCGCCTTTACCTCCTACTCCTTCCCAGAACCTTGGCACCGTTTCCAAGCTTGTCGGCTCCAACTACCCGGATTGGAGCGTCTCTTTCACCTTTCTCCTTCGCTCACAACACAAACGCCACCATCTCGTTGATGACCCTCCTCCTACAACTTCACCTCTCTTTGATGACTGGGATGCGAGTGACGCTCTTGTGCGTACTTGGCTCGCTAACAGTCTATCCGATGAGTGTCTTCCCGTCATCCGTCATGATGAGACGGTGAAGGCCGCTTGGCTTCATCTTGCTACTTTGTATTCCAAAGGGGCTCAGACGTCCCGCATCTATACGTTGTATGCGGACTTCTTTGCCCGGCCTACCTTGTCTCCTCCTGCTGCCTACCAACAAGTTCAAGCTCTTGGGGCTGAGATTCTTTAGAATCGCCCCTTTTCTGCGGATCTGGCTCAACAACACAAGCACTTCCAGGAGCTTCTGGTTGTGTGTTATCTGCTCCGTCTTCCTGACACTTATGACATGATCCGCCAACAAATTCTGGGTGAGGCGGAATCTCCTACTTTAGATGCCACCGCTGCTCACATCGCCGCTGTCACCTCTCTCCTTCAGCGCCCGCTTATGCCCGCTCCTTCTCCTCCGGATAACTATGCTCATCAAACTCAGCGGAGTGGCTCTGGTAGCCGCAGTCATCAGTCTGGCGGACGTCCTTCTTCCCGCTATCCCTGCTCTCACTACGGCCGCACCGGACACACTCTTGACCGTTGCTGGACAAAGCATCCCCATCTTCGCCCCTCGGGTGACTCTTCCGCCTCTTCTTCCAAGCCGTCTGCTTCCTTGGTTACATCATCAGGTAGTGCCCATGTGGTCACTCAAGGTAAATGGCTTATCGACTCCGGTGCAACTAATCATATGACGGGCAATCCTTAGTGCTTCTCTCTCCTCGAACAGCATGATCGGTTGCCCCTGGTCCTCATTGCAGACGGTTCTCCCTCCCCGGTTCATGGGTCGGGAGTGGTTCATGTTACTCCGTCCATTCGGCTAGAGGACACTCTCTATGTGCCCAAGTTTTCATGCAATCTGTTGTCGGTTACTTCTTTGTGCAAGCAGCTTCAATGTTCTGTAACGTTTACTCCATCTTCTTGTTCTTTTCAGGATTCGAGCTCCCAGCGGACGATTGCTACTGGGACTGAGAGCGGCGGCCTCTACTTCCTCGACAACGTTTCCGCTTTGTCCTCCTTCTCTTCTTCTTGTACAGATCTTCTCCAGTGGCATCTCCGTCTCGGTCATCCTCCACAACGGCTTCTACATCAGCTTCTGCCCCACCTCCCTCCCTCCAATACTCCTCTCCACTGCGAAGCATGTCAACTTGGCAAGCATCATCGTTCCTCCTTCCCGCCGAAGCAAGGTCGGGGCTCTACCCATCCATTTGATCTAGTCCACTCCGATATCTGGGGACCTGCTCCTACCCTTACTATTGGTCGGGGTAGTTCTTATTTTGTAACCTTTATTGATGATTTTTCTAGATGTACTTGGGTGTATCTCTTACGAGATCGCTCTGAACTTTTTAATGTATGGACCTCCTTTTATCATTTAATCAAAATTCAGTTTTGTGTTGGTGTTAAAACTTTTCGCTCTGATAATGCAAAAGAGTACTTAAGTCATGCTTTTACCTCTTTCTGTGTGCAACATGGCGTTATTCATCAGACAAGTTGTGTCTATACATCCCAACAAAATGGGGTGACAGAACGCAAAAACCGTCACCTCCTCGATGTTGCTCGCACATTGATGACTCAAATGCATGTCCCTCGCTCATATTGGGGCTATGCTATTCTTCTTGCCTGCTATCTCATCAATCGCATTCCCTCCTCCATTCTCAAGGGAAAAACCCCTTTTTCCATCCTTTATCCAGGCAAGGAGCCTTTTCCTCTCCCTCTCCGAATCTTTGGGTGCACTGCTTTTGTGCATGCCTCATCTGCCACCCGTGATAAGCTCTCCCCTCGCTCCACCAAATGTGTCTTTCTGGGGTACTCGGCCACTCAGAAAGGCTACTGCTGCTTTGATCCTATTCTTCGTAAGCAGTTCGTCTCCGCTGACGTTACCTTCTTCGAGAATGCCTCCTACTTCTCGGATGACTCCTCTTCTCTTCCCCCCACCTCTGATTCTCCTGTTATTCCGTTCGTTCCCTCGTCTCCTACTGTGATATCCGCTCCTCCTCCGTCTCCACCCACTCCTCTCCCTCCGCCTCTCTCTCCGCCTCCATCTCCCTCATCTCCGCTTCCGTCGCTCTCTCCTCCCGGGCCAGCTCTCTCTGCCATGGATGCTCTGGATGCCGAGGAGCCCGCCGACCTGGATCTTCCTGTAGCTCTTCGCAAAGGGGTGCGGACGTGTACCCTACACCCCCTTGCTGCTGTTGTTTCATATGATCGTCTTACCCCTTCTCGCAGGGCCTTTGCACTGGCTATCTCTGCTACTACCACACCTCGTTCCTACCAGGAGGCCCTTGCCATTCCTCACTGGAAGCTGGCCATGGATGAGGAAATAGCGACCCTCACAGAGCGGGGTACCTGGACTCTTGTCCCTCCTCCCTTTGATATAGATATTGTTGGCTGTCGCTGGGTCTTTGTAGTCAAATTTGGCCCAGATGGCACTGTGTACCATTACAAAGCTCGCCTGGTGGCTAAGGGCTTTACTCAAACCTATGGGGTTGATTACTTTGACACCTTCTCTCCCGTGGCTCGTCTCAGCACTATACGGGTCCTCTCTGTGGCGGTCAACAAAGACTGGCCACTTTCCCAGCTGGATATCAAGAATTCCTTCCTTTATGGTGATCTTCAGGAGGCCGTCTACATGGAGCAACCTCCAGGGTATGTTGCTCAGGGGGAGACACGAGTATGCCGGCTATAGAAGGCAATCTATGGCCTCAAGCAGAGCCCTCGAGCTTGGTTTGACAAGTTCAGCGGCATCGTGGCGGCCATTGGTTTTGCTCGCAGCGCTGCTGATCACTCTCTATTTATTCGCAAAACCTCTTCGGGATTGGTGGTTCTTGCAGTATATGTTGATGATATTCTTCTCACTGGTGATGACCAGGAAGGGGTAGCCTTGATAAAGCGGCATCTTCGCCAACATCTAGTCACGAAAGATATGGGTTCTCCGAAGTACTTTTTGGGGATCGAAATCTCTCAGAAGCCCAACTCCTTAGTCCTCTCTCAGCGTAAGTATGCTCTTGATATTTTAAAAGAAGCAGGATTGACTGGGGCCAAACCTGCCCGATGTCCCATGGCTGTTGGAGAAGACAAAACCTGGACAGATGGTTCGCCTCTTCTTTCAGATGCTTCGCGGTACAGGCGTCTAGTTGGTAAGCTCATATACCTCACCGTGACTAGTCCCGACATTTCCTATGCTGTGGGCAAGGTGAGTCAATTCATGCAAGCTCCCAGGGAGTGCCATCTACAGTCCGCCTTGCGGATCTTGGAGTATGTCAAAGCAGCCCCTGGGAAAGGATTGCTCTTTCAGAAGAATGATCATCTGAGGGTTGAAGCTTACTCAGATGCGAGTTACGCTGATGACAAAGGGGACCGCAAGTCTACCTCCGGTTTTTGTACCTTTGTTGGGGGCAATCTGGTAAGCTGGAAGAGCAAGAAGCAATCTGTTGTCTCCAGGTCCCGTGCTGAAGCAGAGTATCGGAGTATGGCATCGACCACTTGCGAGCTAAAATGGCTACGGGCTCTCATGTTGGATTTAGGAGAGGTCTACAACCATCCTCTACCTATGTTCTGTGATAACAAGGCTGCTATATACATCTCCAAAAATCCAGTCTTCCATGAGAGAACCAAGCACATTGAGGTCGACTGTCATTTCATTCGTGAAGAGATTCTGAAGGAACAAATTTGCACTCCCTTCGTCACGTCTGAAAAAGAGCTGGCTGACATCTTCACCAAGCCAGTATCCACCTCGTTTCTTCATATATGTGACAAGCTGGGCATGATCGACATATATGCTCCAGCTTGAGGGGGAGTGTTGAAGTTAGAGACCGGGCGGTCTGTCGGTCTGGCTTGGCGGGTTATTGACCGGGCGGTCTGGCGGTTTGCCTTCAGCGGTTTGGTTGTTGTGTTGAGGTCTGAGGTCCAAGCGGTCTAGCGGTCTATTACTGGCGACTAGGAGACCGGGCGGTCTAACAGTCTCACATGGCGGCTTGTCTCTCTCTCTGGCAGTGGCCGAGCGGTTAGCCCTTCTGTCTAACCGCGCGGCTTGTTTCGGTCTGTTGTTCTAGCCGCCCAGATTTTTTGTATAGTTTTAGTCCCACATCTCTTATTTGTATTCTCTCTTCTCTCCTCCATTCTATATAAGGGAGGCCATACCTTTGTAATAGATACCTTTTTCTGATAATAAAATTTCAGTTATACCATTTCCGGCTTGTTTTAGTTCGCTTCTCACAAACCTCACTCCACGCCATTGCTGTTTTTGCGTTGAGTGAGGTGGACTCACTCAACGCCACTTTCTCTGTTTGCGTTTAAGTTCCAGGGCGTTGAGTGAGTGTACCTCACTCAACGCCATAGCTATTTTGGCGTTGAGTGAGGTTAGTTCACTCAACGCCCGAGTATTCTTGCGGGAGGCGTTGAGTGAGTGAACCTTACTCAATGCCATGCCTATTTTGGCGTTGAGTGAGGCTAGCTCACTCAACGCCAGGGCTGTTCTTGCCGTGGGCATTGAGTGAGTAAATATCACTCAACGCCATGGTTGTTATGGCGCTGAGTGAGGCTATCTCACTCAACGCCAAGGTCTGGTTAGGCGTTGATTGAGTGGGTCCCACTCAACGCCAAGCCGTGTTGAGTCATTTCAACACTTTTTCACCTACCGTGATTTTTACTCCTGAGTGAATTCCTTGGCTTTCTTTGAGGTTCCTTGTCGGCTATGTTTTTATTTCCTAAAGGCCGAATCATGGGTCGTGGTTAGTAGTGGTGGTTTGAAGCTCTTCATGGGGGTGGTGTTATGTAATTTAGCCGTAGCCACCCTGTTCTTCTATCTTGCTCTAGGTACGGGCTAGGCAAGGGGGTGTAAGATCCCTAGTGCTATCACATGTAGACCCTTGAGCTTTGTTGACTTGGAAATGGTGGTTGGGGGACTAAGTTTGCCTCCAACCCAGATCCACGTTGTTTGTTTTTCTACTACCATCTCCCACAGCTTAGGGTGTTAGACGTTTCTTCCTTGGTAGATTGTAGCATTTTGGGCTCTTGGCAGCTTAGTAGACTCTACAGGAAGTAGTTTTTGGGCAGGGTTGATGATGTTTCCTCGTACCTAGTGCATTTCTTTTTGTCTTGCCTTGAGAAGTTGTGACGTTTACTTCTTTGTTTTTCCTCTTTCATTTATCATCTGATTGACACTTTCATGCAGTTTTCCTTGTTTTGCTTACTGAGGTATTCTTTCATCTTTTGAATGCCTCAGGTTTTAGACAGTAGCTAGTTTGGTGGCTAAGTTGCTGTGGTGTTGCTGGTGGTCTCTTAGACTTTAGAGATCCTGTTGCTTTGTTAGTGAGGTAGTTTTTCAGCACTTTCTTACATACATACATATTTTCCAGTGGGTTCATGTCAGGTTGTTGGCGCCCACTGGTAGTTATTACCTTTGTACTAGATATGTTACCTTTCTACTGCTACCGTTTTCTGGAGATAGTCTTCTTGCTCTGGGGATGATTTATGCTAGGTTGTTAGTTACCTTTTAAAATAAAAATTACTATTATAAGTATTGCACATGATCAGCATGTTTTATAAAACTCAATCACTATTTTCCAAACAACGTAAAAAGATCGTTTTCTTATTTATAATATAAATTAAATGTAGAGTCTTGCATAGCATAAGATGTCCTCTTGGGGCATTTATGCACTCTTTAGGATGTCAAACCTGAATAAAGTATTTTCCGCATCATATAAGTATAGTTTTTAAACTGTGGACTAGGTTATCCACCGAGCCGAGGGATATGGCCTCTAAAAATATAACTGATTTTCTAATCATTAAACTCATGAATTTTTTTCATAAAGTAAAGTAGATGGTTTTGCCTGAGCGTCAGCAGTTATCCCCTACTCGACGTGGCATCATGACACGTGTTTTTCTCATACTCTGATAATCCTTAAATTTGGAGAAAAATGCGGGTTGTGACAGTTGGTATTAGAGGGAGGTTGGTTGATAAGTTAGTCGGGCAACCTTCCTTTGATTGCATTAGTAGTTCGGCATCATGTCATTCACACACCGATATGTCATCAACACGTCTTGGCAAAAGCATGAACACTACACTCATAGCATAACATGAAGTATATGAGGCATATTATGTAGTATGGGATGCATAATATGTGATCGTATATGGATCCACCATAGGGGCAACATGTGAGGGTTATGTAGTATGGGATGCATAACCTCACCACATGGCTACGACTAGCTCATTTTCTTTTTCGTTGCATGAGAATGTTATATAGTATGGGATGCATAACATTTTCATGTGTAAGCCGCTCATAACATGCATTAGGGCCTTTTTAGGATGCATAGCACAAACATGCATAACATAACATTGCATAAGCACAACGTGCCAAGCTAAAGACTGGCAGGATGACATATGTACACGCATAAGCTTTCAAGTCAAAAGTAATATAAAGTCACGCATTCCCGATCTAGGCACAAGAGTTAGTATGGTGGTGGTTAACCATCCTAGGTTAGGGCATAACATATTTTTGTAAAAAGATAAACTCCAAGAGCAAGTTTATCAGCTTTAAGTTCATATCTATATATGTATTGTCTGTACTTGTAGTTGGTTCTAGCCGTTGTACTAGGATCTGACTAGTGTTGTTATGATTTTTAGGATGGCGAGACGTCCTGCGACTAGATTGACTCCCCTATCTAAGGGTGAGTCATCTGGAGTGTAGAATGACGCGATGATCGAGAGCCTGCGGCAGAGTAGCGATGGCTTGAGCAGGCAGATGGTGGAGATGCAGACCCAGATTCAGTCCCTGGTAGCGGTTGTGGCAGGTAAGACTCAGGGTGTGCAAGGCCCTGTAGGGGGGGTTAGCTATTCCTCCTCCTCCTGCACCCCTAAGACCTCCAGTGGTGGTGCCAGCAGAGATGGCCTTCATCTCGCAGTTTGAAAGGCTGAGCCCTCCCACTTATGATTGGAAGGCAGATTTCATGGTCATAGATGATTGGCTGATCTCCATGGAGGAGATGTTCTCATACTCCGGTATTGCAGATGACCAGAGGGTGATGATAGCCGCCTATCAGCTTAAAGGTTTGGCTAAGAGTTGGTGGCTGAGAGAAAAGGAGAGCTTGGTAGCTGGATGCTCTTGGGAAGTATTCAAGGAGATGCTGTTGAGTAAGTTCTTACCCTCGGTCGAGCGTGAACGCCTTATGAACGACTTCCTCCACTTGAAGCAAAGGCAACTCACGGTTGGTGAGTATGAGATAGAATTCAGCAAGTTGAGCCGGTTTGCTCCTGGATTAGTGAGTGTTGAGGATGATCGAGTCAAGCGATTTCTCGGTGGCTTGAAGAGCGAGGTGCAGCAGTTGACCAATGCTTATGGGTCAGAGACTTATGTAGGTGTAGTGGAAGCTGCTCTGAAAGTGGAGGCTATTGAGACCGCAAAGAGCAGAGGCCAGCAAATGAGGAAGGACAAGAGGAAGTCTGTGGAGGAGAAGAAACCCCAGGTACCCGGTGCTTCTTCGGGAAAGAAGAGCAGGGTGGTGTGTAGCTTCTGTGGCCGGTCAGGCCACCCTGTTGAGAGATGTTTAAGAAGGCAGCAGCTCAAAAGAAGGAGCAGGTTCATGCGATTCAGGGTGCTCCTAGGAGGGATGTCTCAAGTTCTGTTTGCAAGCGACCCGGGCATGATGCTGCCTAGTGCTAGTCCAAGGATAAAGTCTGCTATCAGTGTGGGCAGAAGGGTCAAATCAAGACTAGGTATCCTCAGGTCCAACCTGCTCTTCATACAATTCCACTTCAGGCACTACCTCTACCTCAGCGGGTGGACAAGGGTAAGGGAAAGCTGAACGTGATCTCTTCCGAGGAGGCTCAAGCTTCGACTCAGGTAATCTCAGGTGAGTTGATTTTTTCAGCCTGAAGGTTTTACTTTTGTTTCACTAGAATGATTGCAGCATTGTTGTGGTTGTTCCTTAGTTATATACTCCTATAGGGAAATTTAAGGTGAAGAACCGCTGGGCGCATGTTCTGTTTGACTCTGGCGCTACCCACTCATTCATGGCTAGAGCCTTTGTGGAGCGACATCGGTTGACTCTAGATCAAGTTCGGGATACCTTCCGTGTCAAGTTCCCCTCTGGTGAATCTGTGTTATCAGATTTGGGCATGCTAGATTGCCCTGTTTTGTTGGGAGACTTTCTTGCGAAGGCAGACCTGAAGATGATTTATCTGGAGGACTTCGAAGTTATTCTGGGCATGGACTGGCTGTCTAGGTATGATGCGGTTATTCAGTGCAAATGGAAGCTCTTGGACTTCATCAAGGACGATGGTCTGCCTGGAAGCGTGTATGCTGATCTGTACAAGGATTCTCCTGTCATCTCTGCGGTATGTGCTCAGAAACTGTTTCTTTCGGATTTTTTTGCTTGTTTGGTCTCGGTGGTTGGGACCGCTGTTAATGTACCGCGCTTGGAGGAGATTCCAGTTATTCATGATTTCGCCGATGTTTTTCGTGATGATCTTCCTAGTCTTCCTCCCGAGCGGGATGTTGAGTTTGTGATTGATTTGGAACCGGGTACGCGTCTTATTGCTAAGGAGCCGTACCGGATGGCCCCTCGTGAGTTAGAGGAGTTGCGAGTCCAGTTGGATGAGCTGTTGGCAAAAGGATTTATCAGGCAGAGTTCGTCGCCTTTGGGTGCTCCTGTGATATTTGTGAAGAAGAAAGAAGGGTCGATGCGGCTTTGCATCGACTACAGGGAGTTTAACAAAGTCACTATTAAGAACAGGTACCCTCTGCCAAGGATCGATGACTTATTTGACCAGTTGCGCGGTAGCACGGTGTTATCCAAGATCGATCTTCATTCTGGCAATCATCAGCTCAGGATCCGTGAGGCAGATATTCCATGGACTGCGTTTAGATCGAGGCATGGACACTTTGAGTTCTTGGTGATGTCGTTTTTTTGACCAACGCACCATCAGCTTTCATGGATATGATGAACTGGGTGTCAAGGATTTCCTAGACAAGTTCGTTGTTGTCTTCATCGATGACGTGTTGGTTTATTCACGCAGCACTGAGGAGCATGAGCAACATCTGTGCTTGGTTCTAACGGAGTTGAGGAATCACAAGTTATTCGCCAAGCTGAGCAAGTGCGAATTTTGGTTGCCTCAGGTCTCATTTCTAGGCCACGTGGTGAACAAGGATGGGATCTCGGTCGACCCAGAAAAGATTGATGTAGTGATGGATTGGAGTAGGCCGAGCACGCCCAAGGAGATCAGGAGCTTCCTAGGGTAGGCCGACTACTTCAGGAGGTTCGTGGAGGGTTTCTCTTCCCTAGCTGCACCTTTGACCAAGTTGACTTAGAAGAACGTGGCCTTTGTTTGGAGCGAGAAGTGCGAAGAAGCCTTCTTAGAGCTAAAGATTAGATTGTGCACTGCTCCCATTCTGACCTTGCCTATTGAGGGTGTGGATTTTGATGTATACGTGGATGCTTCGCATGTTGGACTGGGTTGCGTGTTAATGCAGGTTGGAAAAGTGATTGCCTATGGGTCAAGGCAATTGAAGACTCATGAGAAGAATTATCCTACGCATGACCTTTAGTTTGCAGCGGTTATTTATGCGTTGAAGCTGTGGAGGCATCAACTTTATGGGGCTTAGTGCAAGATCTTCACTGATCATAAGAGCCTGAAGTACGTGTTCACGTAGAAGGAGTTGAAGCTATGCCAGCGGCGGGGGCTAGAGTATGTGGCCGATTATGATGTAGAGATCCAGTATCATCCAGGCAAGGCCAATACTGTGGCCGACGCCCTGAGCCAGAAGACGGGAAAAATCTTTAATCTCTCCGCCGATCGTTTAGTGGAGGAGTTCCTCCTTATGGATATATCAGTGGGATGCTGTGGCTTGCAGAGTAGTTTGGCAGTGGCAGAGCCGTCTTGGATTTCTTTGACCAAATTGCACCAGAAGGACGATCCGGATCTTCTGCACTTATTCACCAGGACTGAGAAGGGGGAGTTGCCAGATTTTTCTATTGATGGTGCAGTTACTTTGAAGTACCACGGTAGATTTTTGCATCCCCGCCGTAGGAGACATCAGGGGTATGATTTGTAGAGAGGCTCATGGATCCAGTGTTGACTACCATCCAGGATCTATAAAGATGTATCGTTATTTGAAGTAAATTTCCTGGTGGTATGGCATGAAAAGTGATATAGCCCGATTCGTTGCTGAATGCCACACTTGCAAGCATGTGAAGGCCGATCACGGAAGGTCTTGTGGCAAGTTGACTTCGTTAGAGATCCCGACTTGGAAGTGGGAAAGTATTTCTATGGACTTCATCACTGGCTTACCGAAATACCCGAGGGGATTTGATTCTGTTTGGGTCATAGTGGATAGACTGACAAAGTGTGCTCACTTCGTGCCGTATAAGATTGATTACCCGATGAAGAAGATAGCGGAGTTGTATATGAATGAAGTCATCAGACTGCATGGTGTGCCTGTTAGCATCATTTCTGATCGAGACTCCCGGTTTACTTCTCATTTTTGGCAGAGTCTGTAGGAGGGTTTGGGTACGTATCTGAGGTATTCTACTGCTTACCACCCACAGACCAATGGGCAGACAGAGCGGGTGAACCATATAGTTGAGGATATGATCCGATGCTACATTATATACCACGGTGGAGCGTGGGATGAGCGGTTGCGACTTATGGAATTTTCATACAACAACAGTTATCAAGAAAATTTGCAAATGGCTCCGTTTGAAGCCTTGTATGGGAGGCGCTGCAAAACTCCCCTGTTTTGGGCTGAGGCGGGTGAGAGACCTTATGTAACACCCCAAAAAGGCCCAAAAGACTCAACTTGAAATTTGAGTAGCAGGTCAGGTTACACGGCCTGGGACACGGGCGTGTCCCAGGGCGTGTCGGGTGACACGGCCTGGGACACGGGCGTGTCCCAGGGCGTGTTCTATTTATTTTGCAAAATTGGCCTATTCCGGGCAGAGCCGGACACGGCCTTGAACACGGCCGGGAACACGGGCGTGTCAGGCTGGACACGGGCGTGTCAGCTGCCGTGTTCCGACCCGTGTTCTGGTTGCAGCTCGATGGAGCAGGAGACACGGGCGTGTCTCAGGTTTGACACGGGCGTGTCAGGTCCGACACGGGCGTGTCGATGACCCGTGTGGTTCAGTCGGTTCAAGCTGTGTGCACCGCTAAAGGGGTACACGGCCTGTGACACGGGCGTGTCACAGGCCGTGTCGGCCAAAAAGTGAAATTCTGGGGAAATCTTGGCCGTTCAGTTTCCTCTCTTTTGATCCAAAGGCTCAGGTGGTTTCTTGGGCTGGATAAGTCGTGAAAGCAGGAGGAAGAGCCATTCTTCTTTTATCCTTAAGGAAGAGGGAAAGAGAGAAAGAGAGAGGAAGAAGGAGGAGGAGACCAAGCCACCGGCGGAGCTCCCGTGGTTCGATTCGCGATCCGAAGCCGGCGTTGTGACGGCAAGGCTGCTGCGGTTCTTTCTCACCGGCTAGTTTGCGATGGCACCGAAGAGATCGACAAGGGTAACGATCTCCCTCCTTGGACATGTGAAGTCCTTCTTTTCTGCATTGCATAGGGAAAGCCCTTCCCCGCGAGTGTGCGGTGGGTTGTGGTGTCCCTTGGGGTAGATATGTGAAGTCCCCCTTGTTAGAGGCCGGAATTGGAGTACGGCTCTAGGCATGCTGTGTGAAGCCCATCTGGATGGAATCTGGATTGGTGATGCTTGTTTGCATATCGGAGAAGGCTCCGTGATAATGGCTTGTGATGCCTATGGCTTGTGATGCCTTGTTCCTACCTGTTGCTTGGTGCGGCAGGAAGTACTGGACGATGTCCAGGAAATGAAGAGGGTTGGCGGCAACTCTTGTGGCCGTGCGTTGCCACTTTGTGAGTAGTTGAGCCGTTGGGCTGCAACTCGTTGAAAAGGCTGAGTGCCGAACAGGAAAGGTGAAACCGACCCGCGCCTATAAAATGTCATGGATACTTCCGTATTCGAGGTGGCTAGGCGACTTGAGCAACGGGGGGTGGCTGATCCGTACCTGCGTTAGGTCCGTCCGACTTGGAAGCCTGGTATAGGTTTTGTTGGAGCGCCTAATGAGAGTCTTAGGCCCGCGCGCCGGAAAGACTAGAAATGCTCAAATACCGTGTAGACGGTGGTGTTGACCCTGGTATTCCGGTACACCGAAAATGTGCCCTGAGTGCACGGACTGTCGGGCCGGGCGGCCGATGGTTGTGATGGCTTGAATGTGCCTGCGCGCACATAGTTGCTATTGTTGATGCCATGCTTGCAGGGAAAGAATGCTCATGCCCCAAGAAAGGGGTAGGATTGTTATAATTGGGTCAGCTGAATGCTGACCGTTGCATTGTTTGCCACCGGTTGGGTGGAATTGTTCCCGTGCAGGTGCTGGAGAGCCAAGTGGTAAGTGATGGGCGGGAGAGCCCTACTGCTGTTGCTGCTGCTGCTGCGGCTAGCCTGGAAGGCTAAGCCATTGTTTTGTTTTCTCTTTTACTCATGTATGGCCGGCCTGCGCGCCGAGGTTTGTAAATCATGATGTATGTTCAGAGGAACTGTAAGGCCTTAAGGCCAAACTCTTGTGGTGTGTACATTCCATGGTATATATATAAATGTGGTTTTATATATTGGACATTCCGGTTAAGAGTTCAAAGTTGTAACCTAAAGCTTCCGCTAGAATGCTCTGAGTTAGGATTCGTATTTGGTTTGGTAATATCCTGTGACCTCACCGTCTGTTTGTGGCATATAGTGTGGGGCCCCGGCCGGACCTTCTACTATACGTCATTTAACGGATGGGGTCGTTACATTTTGGTATCAGAGGGAGGTTTCGATCCTCCGACCTGTGGGTTATGGGCCCACCACGCTTCCGCTGCGCGTGTGGTAAGCGGAGAGGGTATCGCGGTGGATCCGTTGAAGATAAGTGCCATCCGAGATTGGCCAGTGATGTCTTCAGTGGCCGAGGTCAGGAGCTTCCTTGGACTTGCGGGCTACTATAGACGGTTTGTGGAAAACTTCTCACGGATTGCTTTACCTCTCACCACGCTGACGAGGAAAGATCAAAAGTTCATATGGACGCCGGAGTGCGCTCGAGCTTTTGAAGACTTGAAGAGTCGTTTGACCACGGCGCCTGTGTTGACATCGCCATGTGGTACCGATGGGTATGAGATCTATAGTGATGCATCTGGGAGCGGCTTAGGCTGCGTTCTTCTGCAGTTTGGGAAAGTGATTGCTTATGGCTCGCGTCAGTTGAAAGTGCATGAGCGGAATTATCCCGTCCATGATTTGGAGTTGGCGGCGGTAATCTTTGCGCTCAAGTTATGGCGGCACTATCTATATGGCGTCAAGGTGGATATCTATGCGGATCACAAGAGCCTAAAGTATTTGTTGGATCAGAAGGATTTGAATATGCGACAACGAAGATGGATGGAGTTCCTCGGGGACTACACCTTCGAGATTCACTATACTCCCGGGAAGGGAAATGTGGTCGCTGATGCTTTGAGTCGGAAGACTCCGGTACGGGCAAGCTGGTTGCAGAGGCATGATCAGCGTTTGATCCAAGAATTGGAGGCAATGGAGATATCGTGTGTTGACAAGGGTGCGTCAACCGATGCGTGCTTGAACTGGACGGAGGTACAGTATGACCTTACGGACAGAGTGCGGCGAGCAACGGAGCTTGATGAAAGTCTCCAGCGCTATGCTAAAGATGGGCCGGATGATCAATTCTCTTGGGATAACGGGTTGTTACGGAGAAATGGTCGAGTATGCGTCCCAAGTGTGGGTAAACTGAGGGAAGAGTTGATGTACGAAGCTCACTTTGCAAAGTACTCAGTTCACCCAGGGAGCACAAAGATGTACAGGGACATGAAAAAGCTGTTCTGGTGGCCCGGATTAAAGAGAGATGTGGCTCGTTATGTGGCTAAATGCAACACCTGTGCGTTGGTGAAAGCAGAATGCCAGAAGCCTGGCGGGTTTCTGAAGTCGTTACCTATTCCGGAGTGGAAGTTCGATGATATTTCGATGGATTTCGTGCACGGGTTGCCGAGATCTCAACGCGGTCATGATTCCATCTGGGTTATTGTGGACCGGTTGACGAAAGTGGCGCACTTCCTTCCAAACAGAAGAGACGATTCAGTGGAAACCTTGGCCAAGCTGTATGTGGAGCAGGTTGTTCGACTGCACGGTGTTCCCCGGAGCATCGTTAGTGACCGTGATGGGCGGTTCACATCGAATGATTGGCGGCTCGTTCATCAAATGTTGGGTACCAAATTAGCGTTTAGTACGGCCTTTCATCCCCAAACGGATGGCCAGACTGAACGAACCAACAGGACGATGGAGGATATGCTCCGCATGTGCGCCCTAGACTTTGGTAAGAAATGGGAAGATTACATATTTCTCGTTGAATTTGCCTATAATAATAGCTACCAAGCGAGTATTGGTATGGCACCATTCGAGGCGTTGTATGGTCGGAAATGCCGTACACCGTTAGCTTGGGCAGAAGCAGGCGACTCGAAGCTGAATGGGAAAAAGGAAGTCGAAGAAGCTACTTCGCTCATCCGCTCTATTCGGGAGAGGCTATTGATAGCCCAAGATCGTCAAGCCAAGTACTACAATGCCAAGCACCGGAACGTGGAGTTCGCGGTGGGTGATTGGGTATATTTGAAGATCAAACCCTTCAAAGGTGTGTCCAGGATTCGGCGTTTGAAAAAGCTAAGTCCGAGGTATCTTGGTCCGTTTGAGGTGGTGGAGCGTGTTGGGGAGGCTGCTTATCGACTAGCACTTTCAGCGGACTTGGGTGGATTACATGATGTGTTTCACATCTCAGTCCTTCGTAAGGCGGTAAAGGATCCAGCTCAAGTCGTGGAGGCTGATCGGGTACCGGTCGAGTATGGGCTAACGACGAGGGTTAGACCCATTCGGATCGAGGATCGAGCCGAGAAACAGTTGCGGAATAAAGTGATCGGGATGGTCAAGGTCCGATGGGACAATTGTGGCCGTGAAGAGCTAACATGGGAGCGAGAGCAGACCATGAGAGCTGAGTTTCCCGAGTTATTTGTATAACTGTAGACCGTGTACTTTTTGTTATAACATGCTTATAGCATTGCTGGTTTTCTTTCCTTACCGTGCAAATTTCGGGACGAAATTTTGATAAGGGGGAGAGGGTTGTAACACCCCAAAAAGGCCCAAAAGACTCAACTTGAAATTTGAGTAGCAGGTCAGGTTACACGGCCTGGGACACGGGCGTGTCCCAGGGCGTGTCGGGTGACACGGCCTGGGACACGGGCGTGTCCCAGGGCGTGTTCTATTTATTTTGCAAAATTGTCCTATTCCGGGCAGAGCCGGACACGGCCTTGAACACGGCCGGGAACACGGGCGTGTCAGGCTGGACACGGGCGTGTCAGCTGCCGTGTTCCGACCCGTGTTCTGGTTGCAGCTCGATGGAGCAGGAGACACGGGCGTGTCTCAGGTTTGACACGGGCGTGTCAGGTCCGACACGGGCGTGTCGATGACCCGTGTGGTTCAGTCGGTTCAAGCTGTGTGCACCGCTGAAGGGGTACACGGCCTGTGACACGGGCGTGTCACAGGCCGTGTCGGCCAAAAAGTGAAATTCTGGGGAAATCTTGGCCGTTCAGTTTCCTCTCTTTTGATCCAAAGGCTCAGGTGGTTTCTTGGGCTGGATAAGTCGTGAAAGCAGGAGGAAGAGCCATTCTTCTTTTATCCTTAAGGAAGAGGGAAAGAGAGAAAGAGAGAGGAAGAAGGAGGAGGAGACCAAGCCACCGGCGGAGCTCCCGTGGTTCGATTCGCGATCCGAAGCCGGCGTTGTGACGGCAAGGCTGCTGCGGTTCTTTCTCACCGGCTAGTTTGCGATGGCACCGAAGAGATCGACAAGGGTAACGATCTCCCTCCTTGGACATGTGAAGTCCTTCTTTTCTGCATTGCATAGGGAAAGCCCTTCCCCGCGAGTGTGCGGTGGGTTGTGGTGTCCCTTGGGGTAGATATGTGAAGTCCCCCTTGTTAGAGGCCGGAATTGGAGTACGGCTCTAGGCATGCTGTGTGAAGCCCATCTGGATGGAATCTGGATTGGTGATGCTTGTTTGCATATCGGAGAAGGCTCCGTGATAATGGCTTGTGATGCCTATGGCTTGTGATGCCTTGTTCCTACCTGTTGCTTGGTGCGGCAGGAAGTACTGGACGATGTCCAGGAAATGAAGAGGGTTGGCGGCAACTCTTGTGGCCGTGCGTTGCCACTTTGTGAGTAGTTGAGCCGTTGGGCTGCAACTCGTTGAAAAGGCTGAGTGCCGAACAGGAAAGGTGAAACCGACCCGCGCCTATAAAATGCCATGGATACTTCCGTATTCGAGGTGGCTAGGCGACTTGAGCAACGGGGGGTGGCTGATCCGTACCTGCGTTAGGTCCGTCCGACTTGGAAGCCTGGTATAGGTTTTGTTGGAGCGCCTAATGAGAGTCTTAGGCCCGCGCGCCGGAAAGACTAGAAATGCTCAAATACCGTGTAGACGGTGGTGTTGACCCTGGTATTCCGGTACACCGAAAATGTGCCCTGAGTGCACGGACTGTCGGGCCGGGCGGCCGATGGTTGTGATGGCTTGAATGTGCCTGCGCGCACATAGTTGCTATTGTTGATGCCATGCTTGCAGGGAAAGAATGCTCATGCCCCAAGAAAGGGGTAGGATTGTTATAATTGGGTCAGCTGAATGCTGACCGTTGCATTGTTTGCCACCGGTTGGGTGGAATTGTTCCCGTGCAGGTGCTGGAGAGCCAAGTGGTAAGTGATGGGCGGGAGAGCCCTACTGCTGTTGCTGCTGCTGCTGCGGCTAGCCTGGAAGGCTAAGCCATTGTTTTGTTTTCTCTTTTACTCATGTATGGCCGGCCTGCGCGCCGAGGTTTGTAAATCATGATGTATGTTCAGAGGAACTGTAAGGCCTTAAGGCCAAACTCTTGTGGTGTGTACATTCCATGGTATATATATAAATGTGGTTTTATATATTGGACATTCCGGTTAAGAGTTCAAAGTTGTAACCTAAAGCTTCCGCTAGAATGCTCTGAGTTAGGATTCGTATTTGGTTTGGTAATATCCTGTGACCTCACCGTCTGTTTGTGGCATATAGTGTGGGGCCCCGGCCGGACCTTCTACTATACGTCATTTAACGGATGGGGTCGTTACACCTTATTGGGTCCGGATGCACTTGATGAGATGGAAGTCGCAGTGAAGCTTATCCGAGAAAAGCTTCATATGGCGCGGGAGAGATACGAGAAGAACGCCAATCGGCGTAGGTCTGCCTTAGAGTTTTCTATAGGGGACCTTGTGTTTCTTAAGGTTTCCCCGATGGTGGGTGTAAAGAGGTTTGGTAAGAATCAGAAATTGGACCCGAGGTATGTGGGCCCGTTTAAGATTATGGAGCGGATTGGCATGTCAGCTTACAGGTTGGATTTGCCAGCAAACTTCCCAGGTGTTCATAATGTTTTCCATGTAAGCCAGTTGCGGAAGGGTGTGCGCAGCAGTGGGCAAGTCTTGGACATTGTTCCCCAGTTGGAGCCCAATCTCTCTTTTGTTGAAGTGCCGGTCCGTATTTTGGATACTCAGGAATGGGTGCTGCGAAAGAAGTCCATTCCGACGGTGAAAGTTCTATGGAAGAATCAGGATTTGGAGAGCGCGACTTGGGAGCTAGAGTCGGCCATGAGGAAGGCTTACCCTCACCTGTTTCCCTGATTTGATCGGTATGTTTCCCTTCTTGTAACTCCTATTTGTTACTTTTCCTTCTATAGTAGAAGTGCTGTGCGTAAAGTTTCGTGACGAAACTTTCTTTTAGGGGGAGTGACTGTAATGCCCCCGATTTTTTTTGTGATTATTTTATTCTCGTTTGATGTTACGGTGACGCGTTTTCGTGGCTTGTGTCATTTGTGTAGTATGGTTTAACTCCTTAGAACTGAGTGACCTATTTT
Organism: Platanthera zijinensis; assembly: GCA_039513925.1. Lineage (NCBI taxonomy): Eukaryota > Viridiplantae > Streptophyta > Magnoliopsida > Asparagales > Orchidaceae > Platanthera > Platanthera zijinensis. The sequence continues at coordinate 86,388,789 of CM077091.1, forward strand.
GTAGCCCTTGGGCAAGACCTCCCTAGCAAGCCGAGTCGTTTGGGTGACCTGATGTGGCCTCTTGGGGGATGCTTATGTTTTGGCTTTAGGTGGGTATAACTCGAGTTCTGTTCATCGAAAGTTAATTTCGACTTTGCTGTTATGTTCGTAGCATGGGTATTTAGCTACGGTGCGAATTTCGTCGAATTCCGAGGTAGTTCGGTTTTCGCGTCGTTTTGGGTGTGCCATTAGTAAAATCTAATTAGAAACCCTCTTAATTTAAGTGAACTGGTGGCTTGGGAGACAGTCCGGATGAATTGGCGTGTTAAGGCTTATTTAAAAAGCTTTGATTAGAAGTTGGCGGGACCACTCTCCTCCTTCTTCCCAAGACCGAAACCGCCTGCTCCTGTTCGCGGAAAAGCAGCGGAGAAAAACCGGCGGACTGCCCTAGCCTTTGGACGCCGAATTTGGGAGTGTTTGTGGATAGAATTCGATTCCGAAAGCGGCTTTGGCTTGTTCTCGCTCAGATCTACATTTCTACGGGAAGAGATTTGATTTTCGTGGAGTTTTAGGAGACTTGGATTTTCGGTTCTTGCGGATTCCGCCATTAAAGTGCGGGATTTTGCATTTAGGTGCTGCTACTGCTAGTGCCGTGTGAAGAGAAGGGAAAGCCGACAGAGCTTCGCCGAAAAATCGAGGCAAGTGGTATTCTTGCCCTTGCCATTTTGTTTCTCTTGGTAATTTGAAATTCTCAGTTAGCCCTAGGTTAGAAGCCAAGCTTGTTCTTTTACCTTGCTGAAATTAGGGCTTTAGTTTCTCCTTATGAGCCCCCCTCTTTGTGTTGTTGGTGCTTAACCCACCAGCGCAGTTTCCGCCATTTAGACCCCAAATTTCAGTCTGGTTTGTGCCTTGCGGGTGAAGCCGTGAGAGAGAGAGTGAGGGAGGGAGGGTACCTTTTGTGTGTCTTGGCAAGAGCCAAATCTGGGCTCTCTGGTATGGTGCACACACTCAAAGCCATTGCGGGTTTGGCGTTGAGTGTAGTGCACACACTCAACGCCACAGCTGTATTCAGTTTGAGTTTTTGGCTAAGTACTAGGGCGTTGAGTGAGGTTGACTCACTCAACGCCGCATCCCCTGCTAGCGGCTAAGTACTTTGGCGTTGAGTGAGTCGACCTCACTCAATGCCATTTCTATTTTGGCGTTGAGTGAGGTGAACTCACTCAACGCCGCGGTTTTCTTAGAAGATAAGTACTTTGGTGTTGAGTGAGGTGTGCTAACTCAACACCACAGCCTTTTCTTAGGCTAAGTACTTTGGCGTTAAGTGGGTCGACCTCACTCAACGCCATTTCTATTTTGGCGTTGAGTGAGGTGTTCTTACTCAACGTCGTAGCTTTCTGTGCGGCCAAGTACTTTGGCGTTGAGTGAGGTGTGCTCACTCAATGTCGCGGCCTTTTCAGAGGCTAAGTACTTTGGCGTTGAGTGAGTCGACCTCACTAAACGCCATTTCGGTTTTGGCGTTGAGTGAGGTGACCTCACTCAATGCCATAGGCAAGTTTGCGGCCAAGTCCAGTAGCGTTGAGTGAGTGAACCTCACTCAATGCCATTTTTGCTTTGGCATTGAGTGAGGTAGATTCACTCAACGACACAGCCCTTCCTTGCGGCCAGGACTTCTGGCATTGAGTGAGACGACCTCACTCAACGTCATTGCTGTTTTGGCATTTAGTGAGGTCAGCTCACTCAACACTACAGACTGCTTTGTTTGTGGCTGAGTGCCAGGGCGTTGAGTGAGTGAACCTCACTCAACGCCATTGCTGTTTTGATGTTGAGTTAGGTGGACTCACTCAACGCCGCATTCTTCTTTTGCGGCTAAGTGTCAGGGCGTTGAGTGAGTGAGTTTCACTCAATGCCATTGCTATTTTGGTGTTGAGTGAGGCCAGCTCACTCAACGCAACTTTCTCTGTTTGAGGTTAAGTGCCAGGGCATTGAGTGAGTGTACCTCACTCAACACCATAGCTGTTTCGGCATTGAGTGAGGTTAGCTAACTCAACACCAGAGTATTCTTGCGGGAGGCATTGAGTGAGTGAACCTCACTCAACGCCATGCCTGTTTTGGCGTTGAGTGAGGATAGCTCACTCAATGCCAGAGCTTTTCTTGCAGTGGGCGTTGAGTGAGTAAACCTCACTCAACGCCATGGTTGTTCTGGCGCTGAGTGAGGCTATCTCACTCAATGCCAAGGTCTGGTTAGGCGTTGAGTGAGTGGGTACCACTCAACGCCAAGCCGTGTTGAGTCATTTTAACACTTTTTCCCCTACCGTGATTTTTACTCCCGAGTGAATTCCTTGATTTTCTTTGAGGTTCCTTGTCGGCTATGTTTTTATTTCCTAAAGGCCGAATCGTGGGTCGTGGTTAGTAGTGGTGGTTTGAAGCTCTTAATGGGGGTGGTGTTATGTTATTTAGCCGTTGCCACCCTGTTCTTCTATCTTGCTCCAGGTACGGGCTGGGCAAGGGGGTGGAAGATCCCTAATGCTATCACATGTAGACCCTTGAGCTTTGTTGGCTTGGAAATGGTGGTTGGGGGACTTATTTTGCCTCCAACCCAGATCCACGTTGTTTGTTTTGCTACTACCATCTCCCACAACTTAGGGTGTTAGACATTTCTTCCTTGGTAGATTGCAGCATTTTGGGCTCTTGGCAGCTTAGTATACTCTGCAAGAAGTAGTTTCTGGGCAGGGTTGATGCTGTTTCCTTGCACCTAGTGCATTTCTTTTTGTGTTGCCTTGGGCAGTTGTGACTTTTACTGCTTTTTTTTCCTCTTTTATTTATCATCTGATTGACACTTTCGTGCAGTTTTCCTTGTTTTTCTTGCTGAGGTATTCTTTCTTCTTTTGAATTCCTCAGGTTCTGGACAGTAGCCAGTTTGGTGGTTAAGTTTCTGTGGTGTTGCTGGTAGTCTCTTAGACTTTAGAGATCCTGTTGCTTTGTTAGTGAAGTAGTTTTTTTCTGCACTTTCTTACAGACATACATATTTTCTAGTGGGTTCGTGTCAGGTTGTTGGCGCCCACTAGTAGTTTTTACCTTTGTACTAGATATGTTACCTTTCTGCTGCTACCATTTTCTGGAGATAGTCTTCTTGCTCTGGGTACAATTTATGCTAGGTTGTTAGTTACTTTTAAAATCTAAAATTACTATTATAAGTATAGCACATGATCATCATGTTTTATAAAAATCAATCACTATTTTCGCTACAACGTAAAAATATCGTTTTCTTATTTATAATATAAATTAAATGTAGAGTCTTGCATAGCATAAGATGTCCTCTTGGGGCACTTATGCACTCTTTAGGATGTCAAACCTGAATAAAGTATTTTCCGCAGCGTATAAGTATAGTTTTTAAACTATGGACTAGGTGATCAACCGAGCTGAGGGATACAACCTCTAAAAATATAACTGATTTTCTAATCATTAAACTCATGAATTTTTTTCATAAAGTAAAGTAGATGGTTTTGCCTGAGCGTCAACAGTTATCCCCTGCTCGACGTGGCATCATGACGCGTGTTTTTCTAATACTCTGATAATCCTTAAATTTGGAGAAAATACGGGTTGTGACAATGGTGGAGCCTGAGATGAGTGTCTTAGACTCATGGAGTTCGCCTACAATAACATTTATCAAGAGAGTTTGCAGATGGTGCCCTTTTAAGCTCTGTATGGGAGGCTTTGCCAAACTCCCCACTTTTGAGATGAGGTTGGTGAGAAACCATTATTAGGTCTAGAGGTCTTAGAAGAGATGAGTATTTCTGTGTCACATATCTGTGAGAAACTTCGGTTGGCTCAGGAGCATTATGAGAAGTATGCAAATCAACGAAGGGTTGATCTGGATTTCACAGTTAGGGACATGGTTTTCTTGAAGGTATCTCTGATGCAAGCTGTCAAAATATTTGGGAAGAACCATAAATTGGATCCTAGGTATGTTGGACCTTTCAAGATTATTGAGCGCATTGAAGTGTTTTCTTATAGTTGGAGTTGCCTAATACTTTCCCTAGTGTTCATATTGTGTTTCATGTGAGCTAGTTGTGAAATTGTGAACTTAGTCATCATCATGTCCTTGACTCTGTGCCCCAGTGCAGTCCAATCTTTCTTATGTCAAAGGGCATGTCTGTATTCTATCGACACGAGATCAAGTTTTGTGGAAGAAGACGATTCATATGGTTAAGGTTGTTTGGCAAAATCAGAGTGTCAAGAGCGCTACTTGGGAATTAAAATCTGATATGAAAGAATCTCATCCTTATTTTTTTCTCTTATTTTGATTCGGTGAGTATTTCTAGCCAATAAATTTTTATTTGTCCCTTTATACCTCTTAGGTTCTGATGAGTAAAAAATATACATTTTTGTATAGTATTAATTTTGAATATTTATAAGTAAAACCTTTGTTTTTATATATAAAACTAATTATTATTTTTTATATTTTATTTTTTTATGTTTTATATTTATTTTCTAAGTTTTTCTGAATTTTTGTATTTTTTACTTAGGTCACGCCGCTAGGTCACGCCCGTGACCTAGGGCATGACAGCCCTGTTTAATTCCTTTTTATTTTCTATTTTTGTTATTTAGGAAAATCGGAAAAGCTCATGGACACGTCCACGCCACGCCCGTGACCCAATCAGACACGCCCGTGCCTGCACCGGTGTTAGCCCGTTTCCAGCAAGATGTCGCGTTGTCGCCACGCCTTGTGCCTCCTGATGAACCGACTGCCAAACACGCCCGTGACCCAATTCTACATTCCCATGACCTGATGAAGTTCTATCCAAAGTTCAGCCCAGCTCGACATGTATCCTGACACGCCATCCGACACGCCCGTGACCTTGTCATGCCCACCCGACACGCCCGTGTCCAGGGGCGTGTTGTTTCAATTTTTTTTCTATAAATAGAGGGGCAGAGCTTTGTAAAATTATTCGAACATCAGTAGCTTCCTTATGAACTGTTAGGACTCCCCAGCTCTCTGACAAAGAACTGGTAGTAGCTTTCAAGTATTCCAAGTTCTGTAAGTTGTAATTTTTCAGCTTTCTTTTCAGCTTTATAGGAAGTTATAATAACTTTTTTAATTTATAAAATAGAATGTTTCAATTTAAATTTTGAGTACTTTACAGTTTTATTTTCTCTTTTACTTTACTTTATTTTCTCAGACTATCCCGAATGAAAGGCGAAGCTTTGCTTATGTCCTGGATTAAGATAGCGTGAAACTTCTTTCCAAACTATTTTTCAAAACCTTATTATTTCATACTATCCCGATTGAAAGGCGAGGCGAAAGCCTATGACCTGGATTAAGATAGTGTGAAAACTTTTCAATAGTTTAGATTTTACTACCCTATCCCGAATGAAAGGCGAAGCAAAAGCTTAAGTCCTGAATTAAGATAGATAGGTAGATATTATTTTCTGCACTTTATACCGCCCCCATCCTGATAAGAGGCTAAGAACCCTAGCACTTTGTCAAGATGAGCTCTGGGCTAGATATTTTTTTCAACTATTTCAAATCTATGTCTAGTTATTCTAACTAGGGTTTACTATTAATTGATCATATACCAGGTGAAGAGACACTACGTTTTACATTAACCCGTTTTAAACGCAAGCCTCCCCGGTCGTACTTTCGAGTCAGTGATACTACCAAAGGGACCCTCTCGTTAAGTTAGGTAATCAAGAAATAAAGTTGTTCTTTAATAGGTGAATTAATATTCTGTCATAGTAATTCTGAAATCAAGGACTACCTCTTTAGTCCTTATCTTAATAAAACCATGTATTTATATTTTTCTGTATTTTATTTTTAATATAAACTCCACTCCGTTCTTTCGATAAAATAACAGTCAGTTCTAAAAAGTAGAATAATTAACACCGATCCTAGGGAAAATACGACCTTGATATTTTCTCCAAAATACTATACTTCTATGTGATAGGTACTCTTGCCTTAATCCACAGGATATAAGTAAGTAAAAAAGAGATAGAGTTATATACGTAAAAGATTATATAACACCAAATCTATCCTCTTTAAATCAAAATTTACTTATCAAGCTTTTTGGCGTCGTTGCCGGGGATTCGTTTATATGTGTTAATATTTGAAAATAAAAGAACGCTATTAATTATAATTTTTTTTCTTGTTATTTAAAAACCTTTGTTTTTATAAAAATAAAACAAATATAAAATTCAATGAATTTAAAACTTTGTTTTTATAAAACCTAACTTTTTATTAACAATTTTATTAACCACTAACAAATTCTAACAAAACCTAACATACTATTTTAACATGTTTTATATAAAACTTTTCTTATTATTAAACTAGTTTATAATAAAACTCCTTTTTACTATAAAACCTGTTTTATATAAAACCTTATTTTTAGTTATTTTCCTGTTTTAAGTCTTTTCGTGTGTTTGTATTTGTGTGTTTATATATATTTGTTTTTAACTTAGTTTTTTTTAATTGTAACTTATTTTTGTTTTACTTAGTTTTTAAATATTGTTTTGTTTTTTTTATCAAAAGTCTTTTTTAGTGTATGACCCGCAGAACTCCATCTGATTTAAATCTTGAATTTGATCCTGAAATCGATCGCACCTTTTGCAGGCGCCTCCGATCTCTGAATCAAGAGCTAGTTTTAAATCTAGAAGAGTCCGTAGGCACCGCACACGTACAAGAAATGGCAGTAGAGCCACAACAAACGCTAGAGGTGGTCCCCCAAAGGACAATGTCTTATTATGCACGACCCAATTTAGATGACACCGGGTCTAGTATCGTTCGTCCAACAATTGCTAATAATAACTTTGAGAATAAATCGAGTATAATCCAAATGATCCAAAATTCCGTTCATTCGATGGATTGCCCGACGAAGATCCAAACACACACTTGTCTAACTTTTTAGAAATCTGCGACACATTTAATATAAATGGCGTCACTGATGATGCCATCCCTCTTCACTTATTTCCTTTTTCGCTTTGAACGAAAGCCAAACTGTGGCTAGATTCTCTCCCTAGAGGATCTATCACTACTTGGGCTGACATGACCGAGAAATTCCTCACAAAGTACTTTCCACCTACAAAAACCGCACGTCTACGTGCGGATATTTCTTCCTTTGTGCAAGGCGAGTCCGAGTATCTCTATGAGACTTGGGAACGTTTTAAGGAATACCTACGTCGGTGTACACATCATGCGCTTCCATCTTGGCTCTAGGTACAGACATTCTATAACGGTCTGTACACTCTGACCCGACAAGCTATTGATATTGCCGCTGGGGGCATGCTCAATAAAAAAACCCCCGAGGCCGCTCAAACCCTGTTTGAGGAGATGGCCATGAATGCATACCAGTGGAACGTGCCGAGGTCACGCCCTAAACAAGGTGGGATCTATGAGCTCGACTCCTCTTCAAATTTAGCTCTCCAAGTAGAGTATTTGACTAGGTAAGTGGCGGGGATGAGTGCTTCCTCCGTCCCTACATCTTGGAATCCGCCTAATTTAACTAATAATAATGAAGAAGTCGACTATATGGGGAACTCATATAGACCCTCATATAATCCGAATAATAATAATAATAATAATTCTTACAATCCAGGATATAGGAATCATCCTAATTTTTCATGGAACGACCCCAATAATGCTCAACGCCCTCCGATTGCAAATCCAATTGGATTTGCACCACAACCCCCACAACCACAAACACCACCACCACAACCACACCAATTTAGGCCAACCCTGATAGAAGACATATTCACGAAATATGTCAGTATCAATGAGTCAAATATCAAGAACCTGACCGGATCAATTAAAAACTTAGAAACACAAATTGGACAACTATCAAAAATGCTATTGGAACGCCAACCTTGTAATTTGCTAGGAAATACGGAACCAAATCCGCAGGAAACTGACCATTCCAGTAACCCACCAAGTTGACAAGCCGTCAAACTACGAAGTGGCAGGGAGCTACCACCACCCGTTAGGGTAGAAAAAGAAACTTCGGTTAGCCCTCCTACACCACCTCCTGTTACGTCTCTGCCTCCTAAACCCCCGCAAATTATTCTTCCTCTTGTTGTTGTACCTTATCCTTCAAAATTAAAAGATGAGCGAGAAGATGAACAGTATAAAATTTTTCTAAAAATGCTAAAATAAATTCAAATAAATATACCTTTCTGCGAGGCAATTGCACAGATGCCTAAATACACAAAATATTTAAAAGCGTTACTTTCAAATAAAAAAGAAACTCGAAGATATTTTGAGAGTTTTCCTTAACGCCGAATGTTCAGCCATTTTATTACATAAATTACCCCCAAAATTAAACGATCCGGGACGATTTTCCATCCCGTGTCTCTTCGGTAATCTATTAATAAAAGATGCGTTAACAGACTTAGGTGCTAGCATAAATTTAATTCCCTACTCGCTCTTTCAGAAACTAGGATTAGGTAACCCTAGCCCAACTAAAATGAGCATCAAGTTAGCAGATCATTCTATTAAATATCAAATAGGGATAGTAGAGGATGTTCTGGTTAAAATAGACATGTTTATCTTCCCGGTAGACTTTGTTATACTTGACATAAAGGAAGATGCCAATGTTACCATAATTATCGGTCGTCCTTTTCTTGCAACCTATCACACAATAATAGACGTAAGTAACGATAGACTTCTCTTATGAGTAGGAGATGACGAGGTTACTATCGATATAAATCCCTATATGAAAAATTCTTTAATAAACAACGATTTCTACTATCTTGCGGAAGCCTCTTTTGAGGAAAATGGTTTTCCCTATTCTGATTTACTTTCAATAACTGTAGAAGAATCGGACTTGACAAGCTTACCCCTTTCACAAGAAATGCCTACCGATGACCCTTTAGAACCTTTTATATCCTTAACTTCTACAACTCTAAAACCCCCAACTTCGTATGAAAAACCACCAACCCTCGAGCTGAAAACACTTCTCGCACATTTAAAATACGTTTTCCTTGAAGCCGAATCTAAACTCCCTATTATCATTTCGGTCGAATTAAATTATAAGAAAATGTCTGAATTAATAGAAGTGTAAAAACAACATCGCCATGCATTAGCATGGTAAATTTCTGATATACAAGGACTCAACCCATCTTTTTGTATGCATAAAATATTTCTTGAAGATAACCCTCATAGATCTATCCAGCCCCAACAAAGATTAAATCCTAATATGAAGGATGTAGTAAAAGTTGAAGTAATGAAATTATTGGATGCAGGAATTATCTATCCAATCTCAGATAGCACATGGGTTAGTCCCGTACAAGTCGTCTCTAATAAGGGCGGTATAACGGTAGTGCCAAATGCTAATAATAAACTAATTCCAACACGTACTGTTACGGGTTGGAGGATGTGCATCGACTATCGAAAATTAAATGATGCCACCCGTAAAGATCACTTTTCACTACAGTTTATAGATCAAATATTAGAGCGACTCTCGGGTCACTCATATTATTGTTTTCTCGATGGTTATTCAGGGTATTTAAAAATCCTTATAGCCCCTGAAGACCAAGAAAAAACTACGTTCACTTGCCCCTTTGGTACTTTTTCCTATAGGCGAATGCCGTTTGGACTTTGTAATGCGCAAGCTACATTTCAAAGATGTATGCAAGCTATTTTCAGCAAGTTAGTAGAGGATGTTATGGAAGTATTTATGGATGATTTCTCCATATTTGGAGACTCATTCGATATGTGTATAGATAACCTCACTCGTGTTCTTCAACGCTATGAAGACATGAATTTAGTGTTGAACTGGGAGAAATGCCACTTTATGGTCCGCGAAGGTTTAGTTCTCGGTCATAAAATTTCTTCCCAAGGAATCGAGATCGATAAGGCCAAAATAGAAATAATTGAAAAACTTCCTCCTCCAACAAATGTAAAATCTATTCGAAGTTTCTTAGGCCATGCAGGTTTCTATAGACGGTTCATTCAAAATTTCTCTAAAATAACAAAACCGTTAACTCATTTATTAGAAAAAGAAGCCCCATTTATATTCAATAACGAATGATTAGTAGCATTCAACATTATTAAGGACAAACTTATCAACTCTCCTATTTTAGTATCCCCAGACTGGTCCTTTCCTTTTGAGATCATGTGTGACGCGAGTGATTATGTGGTAGCAGCGGTCTTAGGACAGCGAGTAGACAAATATTTTCATCCTATCTATTATGCAAGTAAAACTCTCACATCCACACAAACTAATTACATGACCACGGAAAAGGAACTACTGGCGATTGTATTCGTATTTGATAAGTTTAGATCTTATATAACGCTATCGAAAGTTATAGTTTTTACGGATATTTCTGCTTTAAAATAATTACTGTCTAAGGCAGATGCAAAACCCCATTTATTATGTTGGATTCTCTTATTACAAGAATTTGATTTAGAGATCCGAGATAAGAAAGGCGCAGAGAATTTAGCAGCCGATCATCTTTCTCGACTAGAGAATGCTGCAATAGATACACTCGTGGAAGCCGACATCGAAGATAAATTCCCTGAAGAAAGACTCCTCACCCACGAAAAGGTAACAAACTCTTCTACTCCTTTGTTCGCAGACTTGGCTAACTATTTAGTAGCCCGAGTCCTTCCAAAAGCTTTTACAATTCAAGAAAGGAGGAAATTCTTTTCTGACTTGAAAAAATACTTTTGGGAAGACCCGTATTTATTCCGAGTCTGTGCCGACCAAGTAATTAAGAGTTGTATTTCGAACGAGGAAGGACTAAAAGTACTACGACACTTCCACGAAGGACCAACCGATGGACATTATCAAGCAAACCAGACTGCACGTAAAACCCTTGAAGCAGGCTTCTTTTGGCCTACTTTATTCAAGGACCCTCAACAATTGGTAAACGTTTGCAACCGCTGCCAACGTTCAGGTAACATTTCCCGTCGGGACGAAATGCCCCAACATTTTTACTAGAATGTGAAATTTTTGATCTATGGGGCATAAATTTTGTAGGCCCTTTACCTCCTTCATTTTAAAAATTGTTATATCTTAGTAGCGGTCGATTACGTTTAACGATGGGCTGAAGCACTAGATTTTCCCACCGCTGACACGAGATTCGTCGTTAAATTTATGAAATCCTTATTTTCACGTTTTCGCATGTCTAGGGCTCTAGTTAGCGATCGAGGTACTCTTTTTTGTAACACCTAGATGGCTAAAGTGTTAGCCAAATATGGAGTTACTCATAAACTCGCTACCGCTTATCACCCCCAAACAAGCGGCCAAGTGGAGGAGTCAATAGAGAACTAAAGCGCATATTAGAAAAGACTGTAGATACCAATCGAAAAGATTGGTCCCTCAAATTAGATGATGCACTTTGGGCTTATCGTACAACATTCAAAACTGCGATCGATTGTACACCTTATCGTTTAGTATATGGAAAGGCCTGCCACCTACCTGTAGAATTAGAACATCGCGCATACTGGGCGCTAAAATTTCTTAACTTAGATACAAACTTAGCCTCCAAACAATGTAAATTTAAACTCAATGAACTTGAGGAATGGCGTGCAAACGCCTATGAAAATAATAAATTTTATAAAGAGCGATTTAAGTTTTATCATGATAGGAAAATTAAATTTCCATAATCTTTTTCACCAGGTGATCTTGTCCTACAATATAACTCATGCCTTAAATTATTTCTAGGAAAATAAAAATCCCGATGGACCGGAGCCTTTACTGTTAAACAAATCTGGCCATATGGGACCATTCTTATTTCTAACCCTGAACTAGGAACTTTCAAAGTAAACAGGCACCATTTAAAACTATATTTTACTGGGGACCCTTTTCAAAAAGAACCGGAAACCCTAGTACTACTCCATAACCACGAAATATAAATTCACTTGTATATTTTCATCTTTTATGCTTTTGTATATTCTGTACATATGTTTTTATTTGTCACTTTATACCTATGCCTAACATAAGTATGGGGGTTCTTTTAGCTTCAATTTTTATCACTTTTATGTTATATTTTTCCTTTTAAATAAAAACATTGTTTATTTTATTACTCATCCAAAACAAGTCAGAACTTTCAAAACCATACTATTTATATATATTCCAAAAATCTGCATTGATAAAAATACAAATTATTCAATTTTCAAATTTACTACTCCTCATAACTAGATAAATATAAATATCCGGAATAAACTTGTAAACCCTACCTTACAAATTTCATTACAATCGGAGTTATTATTTTAGCAAGTCTGCTTTAATATATCAAAAATACATATATATATATATATATAATAGAAGCAAAACATATTATGTTCACCAAACAATTTTAGACTGTAATTATCCTTACTCCATTCTGAACAAACTTAGGAAATACAAACTATTATAGTTGCTCTAAAAAATTTTTATCCAACTCTTGAATATTTATTTATTTCTACTTGGCATGTTTTCTTATGAAAGCAAGTATCTAGGAGTATGTGCTCCTAGTAAAAGAAAAGATCTTATGTCAATGGGAATAAAATTTCATTCCGTACACATAGGCATCTAATAAATATGAAAAGATTATATGGAAAGGAGTATGTGCTCCTCTAAATATACAATGGATTCAAATAAAAACTAAAGTATGCAATGTATTTTTTTTTCCACTTTGAAATTACATTTCTTAGTAGTTATAACAACGCATAACTTAGATAAAAAGATGATAGAATATAAAAATCTATCACTTCTACAAAAGCCTATTGTATAGGTAAATTCCACCCTTCCAAAGTTGATATTCTATTTTTGTTTAACATTTTGAGTGAGCATAAATAATTGGATGTATATTTTCTAATATATCTCGTATAAGATATAGTAATCATAAATACAATCTATCCTTGTTATATCTGATTTTAATATGTGCTTACTATTTATTTTCCAAAACTTCTTATGGCTATAAATTCTTACTCTGGTATCAATGATATATATATACGATAACATTCAACACTCTATTCACTGGATTTTTATACCTATTTTATCTTGAAGAATTAAATTGATAGTAAATAGAAAATTTCATAACTTGTAAATATACTCAACTCTATATTTGCTTTGGAATAGCAAAATCTAAGTATGGGGGTATTTGATGAGCATAAAAATATACAATTTTGTATAGTATTAATTTTGAATATTTATAAATAAAACCTTAGGTTTTATATATAAAACTAATTATTTTTGTTATATTTTATTTTTTTATGTTTTATATTTATTTTCTATGTTTTTCTGAATTTTTTATTTTGTACTTAGGTCACGCCCCTAGGTCACGCCCGTGACCTAGGGCGTGACAGCCCTGTTTAATTTCTTTTTATTTTCTATTTTTATTATTTAGGAAAATCGGAAAAGCTGATGGACACGTCCACGCCACGCTTATGACCCAATCAGACACGCCCGTGCCCGTACTAGTGTTAGCCCGTTTCCAGTAAGATGCCTTGCTGTCGCCATGCCCCATGCCGCCTGATGAACCGGCTGCCAGACACGCCCGTGACCCAATTCTATATTCCCGTGACTTGATAAAGTTTTATCCAAACTTCATCCAAGCTCGACACGTATCCCGACACACCGCCCGACACGCCTGTGACCTTATCATGCCCACCCGACACGCCCGTATCAAGGGGCATGTCGTTTCAAATTTTTTTATATAAATAGAGGGGCAGAGCTTTGTAAAATTATTCGAACACTAGTTGCTTTCTTAAGACTGTTAGGACTCCCCAACTCTCTAACAAAGAACTGTTAGTAGCTTTCAAGTATTCCAAGTTCTGTAAGTTGTAATTTTTTCAGCTTTCTTTTCAGCTTTGTAGGAAGTTGTAATAGCTTTTTGAATTTAAAAAATAGAATGTTTCAATTTCAATTCTGACTACTTTAGATTTTTATTTTCTATTTACATTACTTTATTTTCTCATACTATCCCGAATGAAAGGCGAAGATCTGCTTATGTCCTAGATTAAGATAGCGTGAAACTGCTTTCAAAACTATTTTTATAAACCTTATTATTTCATACTATCCCGAATGAAAGGCAAGGCGAAAGCCTATGACCTGGATTAAGATAGTGTGAAAACTTTTTAATAGTTTAGATTTTACTACCCTATCCCGAATGAAAGGCGAAGCGAAAGCTTAAGTCCTTAATTAAGATAGATAGGTAGATATTATTTTCTGCTCTTTATACCGCCCCCATCTTGATAAGAGGCTAAGAACCCTTAGCACTTGGTCAAGATGAGCTCTAGGCTGGATATTATTTTCAACTATTTCAACTCTACGTTCTAATTATTCTAAGTAGGGTTTACTGTTAATTGATCATATACCAGGTGAAGAGACACTACGTTTTACGTTAACCCATTTTAAACGCAAGTCTCCCCGGTTGTACTTTCGAGTCAGTGATGCTACTATAAGGACCCTATCGTTAAGTTAGGTAATCAAGAAATAAAGTTGTTCTTTAATAAGTGAATTAATATTCTCTTATAGTAATTCTGAAATCAAGGACTACCTTCTAAGTCCTTATCTTAATTAAACCATGTATTTATATTTTTCTATCTTTTATTTTTAATATAAACTCCACTCCATTCTTTCGAAAAGATAATAGTCCGTTCTAAAAAGTAGAATAATTAACACCGATCCTAAGAAAAATATGACCTTGATATTTTCTACAAAATACTATACTCCTATGCGATAGGTACTCTTGCCTTAATCTATAGGATATAAGTAAAAAAGAGAAAGACTTATATACGTAAAAGATTATATAACACCAAATCTATCCTCTTTAAATCAAAATTTACTTATCATGTTCGAATTGCATTTCAAGTTTCGGGATAAAACTTCCTTTTAGGGGGGGTGGGGGTGGGGGGGGGGGGGGGGCTGTAACGCCCTTGAATTTTTGATTATTAATTTTGATCTTCTTTTGCCATAATAATGAAATAATGGCATTGCGTTAACGCGCAGTTAATTGTGCATCATTATTAGTGTTTTTTTGTGTTCTTTTAGTCAAGTCGGCTAAATTTCGAACTTGTCGGAGTGTAGATTATCATCATGATTGTCAAGTTTCATTGCAACCCGAGCTATATTGGAAGCCCGGAGAATTTTCAAGGATTGAAGGGATTTATCGTTGCCATAAACTATGGAAATAAATAGTAACTCGATGTCGGCTCATTGAACTCTTATTTCGACTTCGTCGTTGGATTCGTAAGATTGATATTTACCTTTGGTGCAAATTTCATCAAAAATCGAGTTGTTCTTAGTCCAAATTATCAAATGAAATATTAAGTAATATATATATATATATATTATATTATACATATATCATGTAATTTCTATTTAAAAGTAAAACCGACCCAGCCTAGGAAAGAAGTCCCTGTTTTATTTTTCTTGTTTTGCCGAACCAGAGCATGCGAGGAATAGGGAGAAACGTCATTTTGGGAGCTTTTTGATGGCCAGCGCAGGAGCTCTAGTGTGTGGAATCTTTGTCGGAGTATAGATTTGGAAAGCCCTTGCTGAGATCTACGCGTGTGCGGTGTATATTTTGGGTTCGTGCATTTTGGTGCTAGGGGAGTAGCCCTAACTTTAATTTTCGTCCAAATCCTTCCAAATTTTTTTGGTTGTGGTTTTTTTTCAGTCGATCCTAGACGTGGAGTGCATAGGAGGCTAGAAATCAGAAGATTTGAGCCAAGTGGTGGACCATCCCTCTTGCTTTGTCTTCTTTTAGTTCCTCCTCCTTTTAAATTCCTAGATTTGTAAATATTTCGCTTTTTCCCTGGTGTTGGTCTTACTGAGTTCTTGCTATATCGAGTGTTTTAAGTTAAATTTGTCGAGTGTTCTTAGTTAAATTCGTCGATTGTTTATGTTATTCGTCGAGTGTTTACGTAATTCATCGAGTGTTCAAGTAATTCATCGAGTGTTCACGTTAAATTCGTCAAGTGTTCACGTTAAATTTGTTGAGTGTCACGTCAAATTCGACGTGTGGTCACGACGAACTCATCGAGAAGGCCTGTTTATGCTTGAAATTTTTGGATTTTCCTTGTATCATCGGGATAACCTGATGTCGAGTCTTGTATAGTGGAAGTAGACTTTATATGCCATTCATTTATAAGATTAATGTTATTTTCAGCTAATTTATAAGGTACTTATACTTTTCATTTAAGAACTATGGTTTTTTGTTCCTCTTTTTCTAAATTCTTGGAATTTGGTGGTTAGTTGGTGAGAATGGGAAAGATGTCACCACCATAGTACCAGTTTTTGTTATGATATTATGTGAACTGTGGGTGTTAATGGATTGGACTGTAACACCCTCATCTGTCATGTAGTATATAACAGAAGGTTCGGTCGAGGCCCCACACCATATTCCATGGATAGTTAGTGAAGTTACGTATTGAAACCAAAACATTCACGTATCCTAACTCAGAGTTGCATTCTAACCGAAGTTTTTAGAGTAATAAGAACCCAAACACAAAAATGCTTACTAACTAATAAGTAGGAATGATAATCAAAATACACAAAGAGTTTTGTCCTTAAGGTCTTACAATATTTCCTTCACAAAAGTGTTTTACATATATCGGAACACAGACCGACTACACATGATAAAAAGTAAACACTTCACCTAGCCTTTAAGGGACGGCATAGCGCAAGGGGCATCAACTCTCTACTTCTTGTTTGGCTCTCCAACACCTACATAGGGATAGTCCACCAAGATGTGGTAAATAAGGCAATGGTCAGGTTTTGCTGACAAAATTATAACGACCCAACCACTCACTTGGGTCGGCAGTGCTCCTTCCCTGCAATATATATATGTATCTCAACCATCACAGACATTGGCATACAAAGCCACTTGTCCCGTGCACTCAGGGCACAATATCGTTGTACCGGATTCCTAGGGTCCCACCACCATCCTCATTCCTAGACCGATGGTAACTTTGAGCATTTCTAGTCTTTTCGGCCTGTAGCCTAAGACTCTCACTATGCTAATGACGAAAGTCAATTCCTTAGAAAATTTAGTACAAGAATTATATAGCGCAAGTATGGATCATCTATTTCTCATTGTTCAAATCGTCATGCCAACGTCGAAAGCCAAAGCAATCAATACAGAAGACAAGATACGGGTCAACATCCCCTTTCCCATATAAAACATACATAACCCCGGTATATTTCATGGTTGGCACTCATGGCCACCACAGTTGGGCACTCCAAGCTAAACAGCTCAACATGCTACCCACATTTTCTCATGGACACAGGCTTTGCAACAAACAAAACAACCCACTGGGCGCTACTGACAGCGGTAGCACTACCATCGGAAGGTAGTTGATAGAACTTTGATTGTCCATTTTTCAGGGTATTTCCTGGAGTTAGCATCCAAGACACACTACAACACTCTACAATACTTAGAACCAAAAAACAACATAAATCAAGGAGTATTCTCCAACATTCGAAGAGTATTAAATCCATCACCAATCTAGACCAACTTGTCTAGATGGGCTTCACATAACATGCCTATGTTCATACTTTGGTTCCAAACTCTATATGTAAGTTTCTACCGGGGATACATTATATCAACCAAATAGAAAACTCACGCTCTCCACCCGTTGGTTGAGGTTTCCATTCTAAAATGCAAAATTAAGGATTTCACTTGTCCAAGAGGAAAATCATTACCCTTTAAGTTCTCTTGGGCGCCATGAATAAAAAATCCAACCGGATAGAAAGAACAACACCGGGCTGCTCTCCATGGATCTAGACTTGGCTCGCGATTTGGAGCTCTAAAGCTCCGGAAATGGCATAATCCCTCATTCTTCATCTTCATTTACTCTCCCCTCTCTCTACCTCTTAGAAATAGAAAGGCCTCAAAGAAATGAGGTGTAAACCCCAAGTCCTTGGCCTTATAACAGCAGGAAAGCGCTCCAGTCATCAGATATCACTGAAAATTGACGAATTACCATGATTCAAGTAAATTTGTTGTACAGAGCGGTACCGTCGTGTAGTAACAAGTTATCGCCGCATAGTAACTCGATCGGCGGTTTCTCTAGTAAGTCATTCTTATGTTGTACATGCTTTATATCTTGCTCTAAGGATCGAGCAGTATTTACCAATGTCAAAAAGCCCTGCGTTATCAGACCTGAGAGAAGCAACCTCAGATCGTCATGCTGACCTTCATATAACCTGTTTGTCTTGCACTCCTCATCAACAAACTTAGAGCCCGCATACTGCCCCATTCTTGTAAACTCATGCAAGTAGTCATCAACAGACCTCTCACCCTGAGTTAACTCCAATTCATCCCACCATAGCCTCACCTCTCCATCTAATATGAAAGTAGCTACGGTGACTTTCTGCCACTGCCACATCTTTGTTGCTGTCATGGTTCTCTTAATACGAGATCTAATATTTGGTTTGTGTTGGGGTTCCAATACCCGTAAACACAGGATGGTTGAAACTCATCACATACTTAAATTTCTTTTTCGTTGCTCGTCTTGCGGGCATCGGCTCCACGACCATTGGTCTCACTACCACAGGATCAACTATACCAACCGACTCCTGGGCCACCCCAAGGGTAGGAGTTTGTACTTGACCTCATAGTTGCACAATGATTAGATCGAATACGTCTTCAATAACAAATCGTATTGTTTAAGCATAAGAGGAGGTGTAGGCACCTCAATTGGTGCACTACTATCCGCAAATGGTGGGGTTCAGACTGCCCCGCACCACTTCTAGTAATCTATTATAGTAAAACACATAATTAAGAAACTCAAAATATTGCAAAAAGAAATTATATGAACACGTAGGTTCCTCAAACATATGTATTCTCATTCCTAAGTGGACATTCAAGGGTTCTTTCATGTTATAACCGTAACACACATACACGGGCTCACCACCCCTTAAAAGAATTCGACCAGAAATTAGAATAAGAAAGATGTTGGTACCCTAGGTTTTGATTTGAGTTCAGTCCTCTCTTTCTGTCTCTTGACCCATGATTTATCTATGGTCAAAGGTTAGTTGATAGGTTAGACTCTCTAGTTGTGTAGAATTGCTTTTCCAGATGAATAATTGGTTAAGTAGTTTTTCATTCGACTATAGTCGAACGTCGCTCGACTATCGTCTATCGGCTGATCGACGATCGTCTATCAGTTGGTCGACGTTCTGTCTGCGTTGATAGCTCGATTATCTGTTGATAGATCGACTATCTGTTTGTCTTGGTAGTTCGACTATCTGTTGATAGGTAGACTATCTGTCGTCTTTGATAGTTCGACTATCTGTCCTGATAGTTCAACTATCTGATAGCTCGACTATCTGTTGATAGGTCGACTATCCGTCCGCTTTGATAGTTCGACTATCTGTTGATAGGTCGACTATCTGTGTTGCTTTGATAGTTCGACTATCTGTTGATAGGTCGACTATCTGTCTGCTTTGATAGTTCGACTATCTGTTGATAGGTCGACTATCTGTGTTGCTTTGATAGTTCGACTATCTGCTTGGATAGTTCAACTATCTGATAGTTCGACTATCTGTTGATAGATCGACTATCTGTTTTGTTTTGATAGGTCAACTATCTGTTGATAGGTCAACTATCTATTTTCTGTGATAGGTCGACTATCTGCTTGATAGGTCGACTATCCGTTTTTGTTTGGTAGTTCGACTATCTGTCCGGATAGATCGACTATTTGATAGCTCGACTATCTGTTCTGATAGGTCGACTATCTGCCGAGGTAGTTCGACTATCTTCTTTGATAGTTCGACTATCTGGATCGCTCGACTATCTGTCTGATAGGTCGACGATCTCCGTGCGCCGTTCAACGATCTCCGAAGGTCGTTCGACGTTTTGCTGTATGCTCTTATGTAGTTTGTCGTCTTCTATGATGTGACTAATTTCATATCTATTTTGGCATATTTTATAAAAGATTATCTGAATAATTTGTGACATTATTTCCATGCAATATCAGTTCTATTCTATATGTATGAGCTAATCTTTTCTGACAAAGTTGTTTGTCTTGTAGCTGAGATATGCAATTTGCTTTATCTGCCAGGCTGTCCTTTATAGCCGTTAGACTCAAAAAGTCTTCCTTGGCCGTAAAGAGTTCTTTCTGATGTGACTTTCTCTTATATTATTTCATCAGAAGTATTTGCAGCTTCTTAGAAAGCTTTATCCTTTTAGAGGATATCTGCCTGCTGTAGTTTATTTTTGCTTTATGCTTTTTGCAACCCAGCTTGCAGAGTTCAGAAAAAGACAAGATTCAAACTCAATTAGAGCCGTTGCTGCTGTTGATATATAAAGACTTCTTTGAAAAAGAAATTAACTAGTCCACATAGAAAAGAGATTAACTAGTTCTCAGATCATATTCTTTCAGCAAGCTTATAGCAAGAACAAGTCTAACTGCTCTCAGCAATCTTCACTCATCTGAGAAGTGTTAGCTCTTCTGCTCTTCTTCAACCTGAGTTCTCCTGTTCTAGGAAGTTCTGACTCAGAGATCTTTTGAAGAAGAAGAAGAAGAAGATAGCTGCTAGAAGATTTTTATTTCTTATTTTATATCTTCTTGTAGCTCTTTTTCCTTCAGTACTTACTGAAGAGTTTCTGCACTGAAGCAAGACTTCACCTGGACGTTCTTTGAGCCAGGGGGAGCCTTGATTCTTTTAGAGCTTTCTAGCTCAGTGCAAGTTATTGTGCTTCTCTAATCTATTGTAAAATAGAGAAGACACCTTAACCCCCTTTCCCCCTCCTGTACAGGGTTATTAATCCCTTCAATAGTATCCCTTAGTGGCAGGGCACCTGATCAAAAACCTGTGTTTGGTTTTTAGACACCTGATCAAAAGTCTAAAGGGTCTCTTGATCTACCTGAAGCAGATCTTGTTGGTGGCAGGGCACCTGATCAAAAACCTGAGTGGATTCCTACCTTGTTGGTAGAAGAGTGGACGTACCCAAGTTGTTTGGGGAACCACTATAAATTCCTTGTGTCGTCTGGATTGCCTTGTTTAATTACTTGCATTGTGGCTGTGATTAGATATTAACTAGGTTTGCTAGTTGCTGGATAGGATCCAAAGCTAAACTGTAATTACAGTTAGCTTTAGTTTGTGCACAACACTTGTGTTAGGCTCTAAGGTTTAATCTTAAATATTTATAACTTTCATTCCGCATTTAACTCCAAGGGAGTTGAGTAGAAAGTCAACTTTGCTAAGTGCAATTTTTGATTACTCTATTCACCCCCCCCCCCTCTTGAGTAGTATCTATCCCTTCTCTTTCAATTGGTATCAGAGGGAGGTTGACTGACTGAATAGGCTAACACCTAAGTCACAAGATCCTGATAGATACCAAAGTTTATAGATATTCACTTTCACTATCATGGCCCAGTCCAAGGATTATTCTAGCACCAGACCTCCAGCATACAACTTAGCTAAGTTTGGCATCTGGAAGGCAAGGATCAAATTATATATGAATTCTATTGATAAAAGTATTTTTGCTTCTATTTTGTCAGGACCACCAAGAGCACCTGCTGTTGCCACTGCCTCATCATCTGATATGAGTGCAGTGCCTCCTCCAGACTACAATGATGAGTACAAAAAGGCAAAGATAGCAGATGCCAAGACAATGAACATTCTGGCTCAGACAATGTCTGATGAAGTATTCCAGAAGGTTGCTGACTGCTCCTCAGCAAAAGCTATGTGGGATACACTGAACCAGATTGTAGCTGGTTCAGCTGATGAAAGGAAGGACAGGAGGTCCAACCTTATCTCACAATATGAGAATTTCAAGAAAACTAATGCTGAATCAGTTGAAGCCATGTACACAAGGCTCAGCTCAATCATCAATGAGCTGAGGACCCTTGACAAGGATATTTCATTGACAGAGGTCAATGATAAGATTCTTATGTGCTTCCCCAGCACATGGGATCTGAGGATCTGGCCTATCAAGGAGGCCAGAAGCACAAATGAAATCTCAACAGAAGCCCTTCTCGGCAAGCTCAAGTCTTTTGAGCAAGTGCTGAAGTCCAGGGAAGCAGAAGCTGAAGCAAAGACCCCAACTCATACAAGAAAAGAGCAAACTCTTGCTCTTAAAGCTGCTGACACTTCTGAAGGAAGCCAGTCAAATGAGGAACTGATGGCATTATTTGCCAAAAGGTTTCTCAAGATGGGAAGGAAGGAATTCTGAAAGAAGTCTTCAAAATATGAAGAAAAGCCAAGGTATGATCGCACCCCTTCTAAAGAAATTATCTGCTATGGTTGCAGGAAGCCTAGACATATCCTTCCAGATTGTCCAGAGGAAAAGAATAAAGAAAAGAGGAAAGATAAAGATCAGCACAGGAAGCACTCCAAGCCATCCTCCTACAAGAATAAAAAGAAGGAGAGAGGCTTTGTCGCTGAAACCTGGAGTGATTCTGATGAGGAATCCTCTTCCTCAAGCTCCAGTGAGGATGAAGAAGAAAAGAAGGCAAAGGAAGTTTGCCTAATGGCAATTGATGCCTGCAGCAATCACTCAGCTGCAGAGATTTCAGATTCAGATGAAGAAATGCCAACAGAAGATGAGGTACTATCTTCTTATGATTTTACTTCTGCAGAATTTAAATTAGAATTTAAATCCTTATGTTTAGATTTAATTAGTTCTGAAAAAGAGATTAAAGAACTTAGACATAGGCTAGCTGAATCAGAAATCACGTCTATTGAAAACATTAAGTTAAAGGAAGATCTCACTAATTCTAGTGAAGAAATTAAATTTCTTAAGAATGAGTTAGCTAAATCCAAAAGGTTAGAGAGTCTCTAAATGGTAGAAGCCTTAAGCTGCTTGAAATAACCAGCATGTCTAACACTAGGACAGGCAATAACAAATTAGGCTTAGGAGCATCTTCTAGCGAGTCCCCAATCATTCTTAAAAACCAACTCTCAACTCCAGTGAACTTTATCTCAGCTGATGGGATAAAGAACACTGAGCAAGTTAATCAAGTAAATAGAGCTTTAAATAAAGCTAAAAGAGAGAAAAGAAAACAGAAATTTAAAGAATTACAAAGAACGTCGAACGCTGCTCGACGATCTCAGGATCAGTGGTCGAACGAAGCTCGACGATCTGAGCATCTATCGTCGAACGTCGATCGACGATCGCAAGCTCAGTGGTCGAACGGAGATCGACGATCTGAGCAGCCATCGTTGAACGTTGGTCGACGTTTCCAATATGAATTTCAAAATTACACCCAGAACCTTAGAAACCCGAATATGAATAGAAACCCTAGGTTCATTGACCCATCATCTGCATGGAGAATCCCACCTAGGCGATCTTACCCATTAGGTTATCACCCTCAGCCTGCCTGCTCTTTTATTTCCAGTTTTTCTTATGTGAAAAACAAGGGACCCAAGGTTACCTGGGTCCACAATGTTTAAATTATTTTAATTGCAGGTGAAGACCTATCCTATCACTCAAAATAAGTGGTATTTGGATAGTGGTTGCTCAGAGCACATGACAGGAAACAAAGAACATCTATCAAAGTTCAAAGCAAAGCTTGGCCCAAAGGTAATCTTTGGATATTCAAGCTGTTGTCAAACTGAAGGCTATGGCAGGATGACTATTGGAGCTGTTACTTTCAAGAGAGTTGCTTATGTGACTGGACTGAAGCACAATCTAATTTCAGTAAGTCAATTATGTGATGCTGGATACCAGGTATCATTCTCTAACTCTCTATAATATTACTTTATATAATAGTGTTGTATTGGTAGGCATTAGACAAGGTAACATTTATTTAGTAGATTTTAATTCAACTGATTCTGAAATCTGCCTGTTTAATGAAGTAACTAATAATAACACCTTGTGGCATAAAAGGCTTAGCCATGTTAACCTCAAGAATATATCTAGGTTATCTAAACACAACCTTGTTAGAGGTTTACCTTCTTGCCCCTACAAGAAGGAGAGCCTATGCAAGGCTTGTCAACTAGGCAAGCAAACCAAGAATTCTTTCAACTCAGTAAATAAAAGTGATTCTCCTAGAATCCTGTATTTATTACATTTGGACCAATTTGGCCCAATAAATGTACAGAGTTTAGGAGGGAAGTATTACACCCTAGTCATTGTAGATGACTTCTCTAGATTCACTTGGGTGTTCTTTTTGAGAACTAAGGCTGATAACTTCAAAGCCCTTACAGACTTTCTATTATGTGTGCAGACTGAGTACTCTACTCATGTGGCCTTGATCAGAAGTGATCATGGTACTGAGTTTGACTCTCTTCTCATGCAAGAATTCTGTGAGAGAGAAGGTATCAAACATAGCTTCTCAGCTCCTAGAACTCCCCAACAAAATGGGGTAGTTGAAAGGAAGAACAGAACACTAATTGAAGCTGCTGGCACATTGTTGGCAGATGCTAATATGCCTCTTTCCTATTGGGCAGAAGCTATTAGTACAGCCAACTATGTCTTGAATAGAAGTCTGATACACAAGCTTAAGTGTAAAACTCCTTATGAGTTACTTAAAGGAAAGAAACCTAAAATAAACTATTTTAGAGTTTTTGGCTGTGTTGTTTATATTCATAATAATAATAAAGAATATCTTAGAAAGTTTGAAGCAAAGGCTTCAATG
Source organism: Platanthera zijinensis (assembly GCA_039513925.1). Lineage (NCBI taxonomy): Eukaryota > Viridiplantae > Streptophyta > Magnoliopsida > Asparagales > Orchidaceae > Platanthera > Platanthera zijinensis. The sequence continues at coordinate 86,413,279 of CM077091.1, forward strand.
GGAATTTTTCTAGGATATTCCCAAGTAAGCAAAGCTTATAGGGTATTTAATAAATCATCTTCTAAAATTGAAGAGTCTGTTCATGTGTCCTTTGATGAATCCCAAATGTTTTACAAGGAGAAGGAAACTTCCCCTTCCTCAAGTTCATTACAGGTACAAGATTCTTTCAAAGATGTCACTCATGATATCCTCCATCTTTCAACTCTTCATATCATTGAATCAGACAGTGATGAAGACATTGCTGAAGCTGTTGTTGTTCCACCAACAGTAGATCAAATTCCTCCTGAGGAATTAATCCCAACTGTTGCTGAAGATCACATCCCACCTGCTGATGTTGTCACACTTAGAGATCACCCTACATCTCAAGTGATAGGAGACATATCAGCTGGTGTTCAAACAAGACATCAGTTAAGACAGGATGTGATGCATGCTTGTTTCCTCTCACAGATTGAGCCCCTCACCATTAAAGATGTAGAGCTAGATCCCCACTGGATCATTGCTATGCAAGAGGAACTCAATCAGTTTGAGAGATGTAAAGTTTGGACTTTGGTTCCAAGACCTAAAGGCCAACTGATCATAGGCACCAAGTGGGTGTATAGAAACATGTTGGATGCAAATGGCATCATTGTAAGGAATAAAGCTAGGCTTGTAGCTCAGGGCTACAGACAGGAGGAAGGTATAGATTATGACCAAACCTTTGCTCCTGTTGCTAGGCTAGAAGCAATAAGGATCTTCTTGGCCTATGCAGCCTGCATGAAGTTTAAGGTTTTTCAAATGGATGTCAAAAGTGCTTTTCTTAATGGTGAGCTAAAGGAAGAGGTGTTTGTTGAACAGCCACCCGGTTTTGTTTCTTCAACTCAGCCCTCACATGTATTCAAGTTGCAGAAAGCTCTTTATGGACTAAAGCAAGCTCCCAGAGCCTGGTATGAGACTTTAGCTAGTTTCCTGTTAGAGCACAAATTTACTAGGGGAGTAGTTGATAGAACCCTCTTCGTCAAGCACCACAAGGACACAATCCTGTTAGTTCAGGTGTATGTAGATGACATTATTTTTGGTTCCACTGATCCCAAACTGTGCAAAAAGTTTTCTAACTTGATGCATTCCAAGTTTGACATGAGTAGTATGGGTGAGCTGTCTTACTTTCTTGGTCTCCAAGTAAAGCAAGATGCTGATGGCATCTTCATATCCCAATCCAAATATGCCAAGGAATTGGTAAAGAAGTTTTGGATGGCAGATGCATCAGCAATGCATACACCTATGGCTACTAATGTAGTTATTGATTCTGATGATCAGGGAAAGCATGTAGATTAAAAGAATTATAGGGCCATTGTTGGTTCCCTATTGTATTTAACTGTAAGTAGGCCAGACATAATGTTTGCTACATGCTTTTGTGCTAGATTCCAGGTCAACCCCAAGGAATCTCATCAGATTCTTCTCAAGAGAATTTTGAGATACCTGAAGGGATGTCCAAATCTAGGACTTTGGTACCTAGCTGAGTCAGAATTTGAATTAATTGGATATTCTGATTCTGATTATGCTGGTTGTCGAGTTGACAAGAAAAGTACCTCAGGAACTTGTCAGTTCCTGGGAGAGAGATTGGTCTCTTGGTTCTATAAGAAGCAGGCCTCTGTATCAACTTCAACTGCAGAAGCTGAATATATAGCAGCTGCCAGTTATTGTTCACAGATCTTGTGGATACAAAATCAGCTTTTGGATTAAGGGTACTCACTCAAGAACACTAAAATCATGTGTGACAGTACAAGTGCTATCTCCATTGCACAAAATCCAGTGCACCACTCTAGAACGAAGCACATTGAGATTAGACACCATTTCCTGAGAGATTGTGTGGAAAAGAACAAGATTAGCCTTGAGTTCATATCCATAGACCTTCAGAGAGGTGATATATTCACCAAGCCCTTAGATGAACAGAAGCATCTGTTCTTTTTAGTTCAACTAGGCATGATTAATGGACGAGACTAAGTGTGACTATCTGCCGTGTTGAAACCTGCTTGAAGATCGTCGAATGATGCTCGAATATCGTCGAACGGATCAAGCCTATCGTCGACCTATGGTTGATGATAGCTTATCTGTTTGAAGATCATCGACCGGCGTTCGAAGATCGTCGAACAGGTTGAGCTCATCGTCGATCCATGGTTGACAACAGCTTGGTGTTTGTGAAGACAGAAATAGTCGAACGATTGATCGACTACTCTGCTTCAGGACCGATCGTCGAACGACCGTTCGACTATCGTCTCCAGTATCTTTTAAATAGATCGACGATCGCTGTTTTAATATAAAGCCGATAGTCGACCTAGGTTAAAAGATAGTTGCTTTTATCGTCGACGGAGAGCGTCTTTTCGCATTCCGTCTTCCCGCTTGCTCTTTGTCTTGCTCTCTGTCTTGCGCTCCGTCCTCGCCGTCTCTCTCTCTCGACTTCTACAGCATTTTCAATGGCGATTGCTCCAGCGCTGCTTGCAGTGGTAAAGTTTGATGCCGGATTCAGCGTTGATTTCGACGCCTTCAGCAGTTGCGAACCAGGGATAGTAGAAATCCTAAATCTGTGTAGAGAACAAGGACTAGAGAGGCTCATGTCCTACAAAGTAAAGATAAACATTCAGGAAATTAAGGAATGGGCTTTCACTTCATCGTCGACTGACGAATCGATGTCTGGAACAATCAGTGGAGAAGAGGTAATTTTGACTCCCGCTGTTCTAACTGAAGTTTTTGGTTTAATTAATGGTGAAGAAGAGTATGAGCAAGATGCTCCTGAATTCGGAAGAATGTTAATAGAGCTGGGACATGCCGAAGGCATTCCCTCCAAGCTGCTCAAGGTAAATTTCCCGTTCAAGATCAAGTTCCTTGCAGAAATAGTTGGAAAAGAGCTTCTAGGAAAGCACTCAGCCCATGATAATATCACCAGACAACAATTTGCACTAATGTGTGCAATTGTTAATAAGAAGCAGATAAACTGGGCTGGCGTTATGTTTGATTTAATAAGAAAGAAGAATGGAAAGAAAGAGGTTACCCTAGAAAGGGTTGTTGGTATTTTTTTGAAGGAAATACCCCCATTTGCTTGTGTCTGCCGCCACCTCAATCAACGCGAGTAAGAAGATGGATCCCTCGCTGTTCTCAAAGTGGAAAAGGACATTCCTGAAGCCCGCTCCCGCAGGGGTTGCTCTAGTTATATCTGAGAGCACCAGGACTGTTGCAGTCACTCCCCCCCTTTTAGCAGCTGGCTCAGCTGATATCTCTCTTCCATCTTCTTCCTCAGCTTTGCCGTCTACTGCAGTTGAAGTTCCTTCAACTTCAACTGAAGTACGACATTCTGCCTCTCCTCCTACATCTTCTCTCCCGACTGATCTTGCTGGGATTTCTCAACCCAGCTTTGATTTGTTGGCGTCTGATATTTCTTCTCCAGTTCATTCTCCAATTCCAACTCCTCCTCACTCTCCAATTCTATCTTCAGAACATGTTGATCACCCTGCATCCACCCATGCATCTCCACATCATTCTCCAGCTCCATCTCCAGCACATTCTCCAGCTCATATTGCACATACCACCCCTGCTGTTCTTCCACCCTCAGAAATTCCATCATCATCATCATCTTCTTTTGTTATATCTCCAGAATTTATTGCTAGCATTGTGGAGTTAATTACCCCCTCAATCAAAACTATGATTGATGAGGCAATTGCTCCCCTTGTTTCTTCCATATCTGCTTTGACTGCTGCTATTCAGGCACTCTCAAAGTCTGCTGAGCCCTCTTCTTCTAGGGGCCTGGTTTCAGTTTCTACTGAAATCAGGCAGGGGGAGATGCTTGATGAAGATATCGCAGAGCAGCCTTTGGCCTCCCCTCCAGCATCTCATCTTGTAGTAACAGAGATAGTAGCAGAAGATTCAGCTCCTCCTCCTCCTCCATCTGAAAAGGAAATATCTGATGCAATCATGTTGACAGAGTTTGTAGTAAAAGTTTTCTTAGAAGAATCCTCAACTCCCTTGGTTGCCCAGTACCTAGACGGAATAATCACCTCCTTTCTAGATGATTTATGGGAGTTAGGTCACCCTGAAGAAAATCCTGAAGGTATGTCTCTTTCCTAATTTGTAGATTACTTAATTGATATGTTAGTATGGGAATATCTGGAAGGGATGACTAGATGTCATTTAGCAAGATTTTATTCCTAATCCTACAGATATAATGGAAGAAGTAGTTGTTGTCCAAGAGCCAGAACCAGAACCTAAACCTGCTCTAGAGACTTTAGATGCTAAAGAGCCTGAACCTGTAACTGCTCCTGATGTCCAAGTGGTTGTAGAGCCAGTAAGTGAACCTGCTTCTGAAGTTCAACCTGAACCAGAAGCAGCTGTTCAAGTTCCTGAAGTTGCTGAACCTGCTCAGCAAGCAGTGCAAATTGAACTGGTCCCCATGACAGTTCCTGAGCTTCAAGAAATGGATCCTGAAAGTCAAATTGAAAAATCTACCGTATGGGATGATTCCCTAGGATTGGACTTAGATACTCTCCTGGCACAGGATGCCATGGAAGAAGAAATGGAAAAAGCTGCTTTAAAAGAAAAAGAAAGAGCTTTAAAAGAGGCTATTGATCCCTATGATATGCCTATCTCTTCAAATTCTGAAGAAGAAATTGATTCTGATGAATCTGCTGATTCTAAGAGAAAAAGGATTGCTAAAAAGAAAAGAAAGGCTGTTGCTCCTCCTCCTGCAAATCCAGACAATGATACACCATATTATATACTGAAAGGGATTGATCCCAAGTCTAAAGAATTCCAGCATTGGATGTGGTTTTCTAAAAATCAATAAAAGCAAAGGAAAAAGGCTAAGAGGTATGACCCTCCTGCTCCTAGATGGAATCCCAGAGGTCCTCCTCCTCCACCTCCCGGTGCAGGAGCCTCAGGAAATCTATCTTCTAAATCTGCCTCTCAATCTGAAAGATCAAATCCATCCCAGCCTGCTCAAAAGAAAAGTTCTCAAAGTTTCCAAGGTAAAAGCCAATCTGGCTATCAAAGAACTGATACAGTTAAGGAACAAGTTAAGGAGGTAGTTTATCAAAGACCAACTTTTTCCCCTCCTCCTTCTCCAAAGAAAAAGGTTCCATCTCCAAAGCCAGTGCATTCTGAGAAATTTGTTCCAAAAGGTAAGTAATTTATTTTGTTTGAAAATTCTAGCAAGAACTTTGCTAAGTCTGCTCCCCTGTCTTTTCTAGTTAATCAAGATAAAGAACCAGATGATACTCCTTCTAAGATTGTTTATGAAAGCCCTGAGCTTGATCCTAACTTTAAGATGGCTCGTTTTCTCGAACTGGTTGGAGCAGTGCAGATAAGGAAAGCTAAAGAAGAAGGAAAGGACACTGCCGGATTGACTACTATGTCTAAATTCAGAAAGAAGGAGCTCGAAAAGTTCCAGGTTAGACCTGAGATGTTTGATCCTTCAAAATATATGGAAAAGCATCCAGAGGCAGTGGTCCCAAGAACAACTGAATTGAAAATTATTGGAGAACAAGATTTGAAGCTATCAAAGAAAGAAGCTCTAGATCCTACAAGGAAAATTACTTTTGTTTCTAGTTCTTCTAATCCTGAATCTAACTCTAAAGCACCTTAAATTAGTCATTGATTGACAGTTAATTTTTATCTGATTGATTGATGATATCTGCTTAGTTATTTCCCTTTATGCATTTTATTTACTTTCTGTAATTAGTGTTGTTTGTTTTATTTGTTGAGAGACTTAACTCAAATAAGGGGAGATTGTTGGTACCCTAGGTTTTGATTTGAGTTCAGTCCTCTCTTTCTGTCTCTTGACCCATGATTTATCTATGGTCAAAGGTTAGTTGATAGGTTAGACTCTCTAGTTGTGTAGAATTGCTTTTCCAGATGAATATTTGGTTAAGTAGTTTTTCGTTCGACTATAGTCGAATGTCGCTCGACTATCGTCTATCGGCTGATCGACGATCGTCTATCAGTTGGTTGACATTCTGTCTGCGTTGATAGCTCGACTATCTGTTGATAGATCGACTATCTGTTTGTCTTGGTAGTTCGACTATCTGTTGATAGGTCGACTATCTGTCGTCTTTGATAGTTCGACTATCTGTCCTGATAGTTCAACTATCTGATAGCTTGACTATCTGTTGATAGGTCGACTATCTGTCTGCTTTGATAGTTCGACTATCTGTTGATAGGTCGACTATCTGTGTCGCTTTGATAGTTCGACTATCTGTTGATAGGTCGACTATCTGTCCGCTTTGATAGTTCGACTATCTGTTGATAGGTCGACTATCTGTGTTGCTTTGATAGTTCGACTATCTGCTTGGATAGTTCAACTATCTGATAGTTCGACTATCTGTTGATAGATCGACTATCTGTTTTGTTTTGATAGGTCGACTATCTGTTGATAGGTCGACTATCTGTTTTCTGTGATAGGTCGACTATCTGCTTGATAGGTCGACTATCCGTTTTTGTTTGGTAGTTTGACTATCTGTCCGGATAGATCGACTATCTGATAGCTCGACTATCTGTTCTGATAGGTCGACTATCTGCCGAGGTAGTTCGACTATCTTCTTTGATAGTTCGACTATCTGGATCACTCGACTATCTGTCTGATAGGTCGACGATATTCGTGCGCCGTTCGACGATCTCCGAAGGTCGTTCGACGTTTTGCTGTATGCTCTTATGTAGTTTGTCGTCTTCTATGATGTGACTAATTTCATATCTATTTTGGCATATTTTATAAAAGATTATCTGAGTAATTTGTGACATTATTTCCATGCAATATCAGTTCTATTCTATATGCATGAGCTAATCTTTTCTGACAAAGTTGTTTGTCTTGTAGCTGAGATATGCAATCTGCTTTATCTGCCAGGCTATCCTTTATAGCCGTTAGACTCAAAAAGTCTTCCTTGGCCGTAAAGAGTTCTTTCTGATGTGACTTTCTCTTATATTATTTCATCAGAAGTATTTGCAACTTCTTAGAAAGCTTTATCCTTTTATAGGATATCTGCCTGCTGTAGTTTGTTTTTGCTTTATGCTTTTTGCAGCCCAGCTTGCAGAGTTCAGAAAAAGACAAGATTCAAACTCAATTAGAGTCGTTGCTACTGCTGATATATAAAGACTTCTTTGAAGAAGAAATCAACTAGTCCACATAGAAAAGAGATTAACTAGTACTCAGATCATATTCTTTCAGCAAGCTTACAGCAAGAACAAGTCTAACTGCTCTCAGCAATCTTTACTCATCTGAGAAGTGTTAGCTCTTCTGCTCTTCTTCAACCTGAGTTCTCTTGTTCCAGGAAGTTCTGACTCAGAGATCTTTTGAAGAAAAAGAAGAAGATAGCTGCTAGAAGATTTTTATTTCTTATTTTATATCTTCTTGTAGCTCTTTTTCCTTCAGTACTTACTGAAGAGTTTCTACACTGAAGCAAGACTTCACCTGGACGTTCTTTGAGCCAGGGGGAGCCTTGATTCTTTTAGAGCTTTCTAGCTCAGTGCAAGTTATTGTGCTTCTCTAATCTATTGTAAAATAGAGAAGACACCTTAACCCCCTTTCCCCCTCCTGTACAGGGTTATTACTCCCTTCAAAAGTATCCCTTGGTGGCAGGGCACCTGATCAAAAACCTGTGTTTGGTTTTTAGACACCTGATCAAAAGTCTAAAGGGTCTCTTGATCTACCTGAAGCAGATCTTGTTGGTGGCAGGGCACCTGATCAAAAACCTGAGTGGATTCCTACCTTGTTGGTAGAAGAGTGGACGTACCCAAGTTGTTTGGGGAACCACTATAAATTCCTTGTGTCGTCTAAATTGCCTTGTTTAATTACTTGCATTGTGGCTGTGATTAGATATTAACTAGGTTTGCTAGTTGCTGGATAGGATCCAAAGCTAAACTGTAATTACAGTTAGCTTTAGTTTGTGCACAACACTTGTGTTAGGCTCTAAGGTTTAATCTTAAATATCTATAACTTTCATTCCGCATTTAACTCCAAGGGAGTTGAGTAGAAAGTCAACTTTGCTAAGTGCAATTTTTGATTACTCTATTCACCCCCCCTCTAGAGTAGTATCTATCCCTTCTCTTTCAAAAGACCAACACCAGAATCTAATACCAAATTGTAATACTCACATCCATCATGTAGAATATAACAAAAGGTCCGATCGGGGCCCCATACCATATTTCACGGACAATCAATTGAGTTATATTTTGAAACCAAAACATTCACACATCCTAACTCAACGTGGCATTCTAATGGATGCTTTTAGAGTAATAAGAACCCAAACACAAAAATGTCTACTAACAGACAAGTAAGAATGATAACCAAAATACACAAAGAGTTTTGTCTTTAGGACCTTACAATAATTCCTTCACAAAAGTGTTTTACATACATCGACACACAGGCCATCAACACATGACAAAAAGTAAACACATCGCTTGGCCTTCAAGGGCTGGCATAGTGTAAGGGGGCTTCAACCCGCTACTTCCTGCTTGGCTCTCTAGTACATGCATAGGGAGAGTAAATTAAGTTGTTGCAAACAAGGCAACAGTCAGCTTTAGCTGGCCAAATTATAACGACCCACCCCTCACTCAGGGTGGCGGTGCTCCTTCCATGCAAATAAAAGAATGGAAATACATATATATATATATATACCATCATAGACATTGGTACACAAGGCCACACATCCCGTGCACTCAGGGAATATTTGTAATGCCCCCGATTTTTTTGCGATTATTTAATTCTCGTTTGGCGTTACGTCGACGCGTTTTCTTGGCTTGTGTCATCTTTGGAGTGTGGTCTTAACTCCTTAGAACTGAGTGTCCTATTTTGTAGTCTATTGGAAAGATCTCCCTAGCAAGCCGAGTCATTTTTGGTAACCCGGTGTGGCCTCTCGGGGGATGCTTGTATTTTTGCTTAGGGTGGGTATAACTCGAGTTCTGTTCGTCGAAAGTTAATTCGACTTCGCCGTTGCGTTCTTAGCATGGGTATTTAGCTACGGTGCGAGTTTCGTCAAATTCCGAGGTAGTTCGGTTTTCGCGTCATTTTGGGTGTGCTAATAATAAATGTAAATAAGTAATATTTTAAGCTATTTAAATGATTCTTTTCGGTCAAAGGCTTTGAGAGTGAACCGGCGGCTTAGGAGGCTGTTAAGGCTGTATAGGCATGTTTAGATTTATTTAAAAGCCTTAAGCCAAATTAGAGGGCCCATTCTTCTTCTTCCCGAAAATCGTCGCCTGCTCCTGTTCGCGGAAAACAGAGGAAAACCGCCGGACCTGCTACCCCTTCGGACGGCGATTTCAGGAGCATTTGTGGACGGATTTCGATTTTGAAAGCGTATTTGGATTGCTCTCTCTTAGATCTTCGTTTCTACGGTAAGAGATTTGATTTTCGTGGAGTTTTTTAGGAGATTCTTATTTTCGGTTTTTGCTCTTTCTGCCATTAAAGCTCGGGATGTGCTGGCTAGGTGTTGCTGCTGCTGGTGCCAAGGGAGAGGAAGGGCTCGAGTGAAGCTTCGCTGAAAAATTGAGGCAAGTGGTTCATGCACTTGTTGTTTTGATCTTCCCCCTCTTAACTACCTGGTTAGCCCTAGGATAGAAGCCAAGTTTTATCTTTTGCTTTGCTAAAATTCTGTACAGTGATTTCCCTTTATGAGCCCCCCAGGTGTTGTTTTTGCTCAACCCACTGGTTGTTTCTGCCATTTAAACTCTAGATTGTTATGTCTGGTTTGGTGCTATTGCGGGTGAAGCCAAGGGAGAGAGAGGGAGATTTCTGTGGTAGTGCTCTGGTTAGAACCAGACTTAGTAAGCTCTCGAGTTTTGGCATTGAGTGTGGCACGCACACACTCAAAGCCAAAAGCTGCCCGGGTTTGGAGTTGAGTGTGGTGTACACACTCAAAGCCATAGTTCGGCCTGTTTCTTTTTTGGGCTAAGTACTAGGGCATTGAGTGAGGTGGACTCACTCAACGCCGCAGCCCCTGCTAGCGGCTAAGTACTTTGGCGTTGAGTGAGTCGATCTCACTCAACGCTATTTCCATTTTGGCGTTGAGTGAGGTGAACTCACTCAACGCCGCGGATTTCTGTGTGGCCATGTACTTTGGCATTCAGTGAGGTGGGCTCACTCAACGCCGCAGCCTTTTTTGAGGCTAAGTACTTTGGCGTTTAGTGAGTCGACCTCACTTAATGCCATTTCGGTTTTGGCGTTGAGTGAGGTGAACTCACTCAACGCCGTAGCTTTCTGTGCGGCCAAGTACTTTAGCGTTGAGTGCGGTGGGCTCCCTCAATGCCGCATCCTTTTCTGAGTCTAAGTACTTTGGCGTTGAGTGATTCGACCTCACACAACGCCATTTTGGTTTTGGCGTTGAGTGAGGTGAACTCACTCAATGTCGTAGACCTATTTGCGGCCAAATCCTTTGGCATTGAGTGAGTGAACCTCACCAAATGCTATTGCTGTTTTGGCATTGAGTGAGGTAGACTCACTCAACGCCAAAACAATTCTTTGCGGCTAAAGTTCCAGGGCGTTGAGTGAGTGAACCTCACTCAACGCCATTGCTGCTTTAGCGTTGAGTGAGGTGGACTCACTCAACACCGCAGTCTCTGTTTGCGGTTAAGTGCCAGGGCGTTGAGTGAGTGAACCTCACTCAACGCCATAGCTGTTTTGGCATTGAGTGAGGTTAGCTCACTCAACGCAAGAGTTTTCTTGCGGGAGGCATTGAGTAAGTGATCCTCACTCAACGCCATAGCTATTTTGGCGTTGAGTGAGGTTAGCTCACTCAACGCCAGAGCTGTTCTTGCGGAGGGCATTGAGTGAGTGAACCTCACTCAACGCCATGGTTGTTTCTGGCGCATAGTGAGGTTAACTCACTCAACGCCAAGGTCTGGTTAGGCATTGAGTGAGTGGGGATCACTCAATGCCAAGCCGTGTTGAGTCATCTCAATGTTTTTCCCTTACCTTGATTTTTCGCTCCCGAGTGAATTCCTTGATTTTGATGTTCCTTGTCGGCTATGTTTTCTTTCCCAAAGGCCGAATCGTGGATCGTGGTTTGTAGTGGTGGTTTGAAGCTCTTATGGGGGGTGGTGCTGTGTAATTTAGTCGTACCAACCCTTTTATTTTATCTTACTCCAGGTACGGGCTGGGCAAGGGGGTGGGAGGTCCCTAGTGCTTTCACATATAGAACCTTGAGCATGGTTTGCTTGGAAATGGTGGATGGGGGACTGAGTTTGCCTCCACCCCGGATCCGCATTGTTTTTTTTGCTACTACCATCTCTCACAGCTTATGGTGTTAGACGTTTCTTCCTTGGTATATTGCAGCATATGGGCTCATGGTAGCCTTGTAAACTCTGCAGCATTTGGGCAGAGTTACTGTTGTGTCCTCGCACTTAGTGCACTTCCTTTTTGCCTTGCCTTGGGCAGTTGTTACTGTTACTGCTTTGTCTTCCTCTTTTACTTATCTTCTAATTGACACTTTCTTGCAGTTTTCTTGTTTTGCTTACTGAGGTATTCTTTCTTCTTTGAATGCCTCAGGTTGTGGATAGTAGCCGCTCTGGCGGCTAGTGGTGCTGTGTAGTTGTTGTTGGTCTCTGGTGCTATAGAGATCAGTTCCTTATTTTTGCGAGGTAGTTTTGGTGTTGTTTTTCTTATAGACATACATACTTGCTAGTGGGTTCGTGTCAGTTTGTTGGCGCCCACTTGTAGTTTTACCTTGATACTAGATATGTTATCTTTTGCTGCTACCTTTTTTTGGAGATTGTCTACTTGCTCTGAGGATGATTTATGCTAGGTTGCTAGTTACTTTTAAAACCTAAAAATACTATTATAAGTATATCACATGATAAACATGTTTTATAAAACTCAAACACTATTTTCAACAACATAAAAAGAATCATTTTCTTATATATGGTATAAATTAAATGTAGGGTCTTGCATGGTATAAGTTGTCCTCTAGGGGCACTTATGCACTCTTTTAGAATGTCAAACCTGAATGAAATATTTTCCGCAGCGTATAAGTATAGTTTTTTAAACTATGGACTAGATGATCCACCGCGCCGAGGGATACGGCCTTTAAAAATATAACTGATTTTCTAATCATTTAACTCATAAATTTTCATAAAGTATAGTTGATAGTGGTTTGCTTGAGCGTCGGCAGTTATCCCCTGCTCGACGTGGCATCATGATACGTGTTTTCTCCTACTCTGATAATTCATTTTCCTCAGAGAAAATGCGGGTTGTGACAGTTGGTATCAGAGAGAGGTTGCTTGAAAAGCTAGTCGGGTAACCTTCCCTTTTGATTGCATTAGTAGATCAGCATCATGTCATTCACACACCGATATATCATCAGCACATCTTGGCAAAAGCACGAACACTACACTCATAGCATAACATGAAGTATATGGGGGCATATTATGTAGTATGGGATGCATAATATGTGTTCGTATATGGATCCACCATAGGGGCAACATGTGAGGGTTATGTAGTATGGGTTGCATAACCTCACCACATAGCTGCGACTAGCTCATTTTCTTTTTTGTTGCATGAGGATGTTATGTAGTATGGGATGCATAACATTTTCATGTGTATGCCGCTCATAACATGCATTAGGGCCTTTTAGAGTGCATAGCACAAACATGCATAACATAACATTGCATAAGCACAACGTGCCAAGCTAAAGACTGGCAGGATGACATATGTACACACATAAGTTTTCGAGTCAAAAATAATATAAAGTCATGCATTCCCGACCTAGGCACAATTGTTAGTATGGTGGTGGTTAACCATCATAGGTTATGGCATAACATCAATTTTTGTAAAAAAAATAAACTCCCAGAGCAAGTTTAGCAGCTTTAAGTTCATATTTATGTATGTATTGTCTGTACTTGTAGATAGTTGCAGCTGTTGTACTAGGATCTGACTAACGTTATTATGATTTTAGGATGGCGAGACGTCCTTCGACTAGATCGACTCGCCTGTCTAAGTGTGAGTCATCTGGAGCGCAGAATGATGCGGTGATCGAGAGCCTGCGACAGAGTAGCGATTCCTTGAGCAGGCAGATAGTGGAGGTGCGAGCCTAGATCCAGTCTTTGGTGGAAGTTGTGGCAGGACAGACTCAGGGAGTGCAAGGCCCTGCAGGGGGGATTATTATTCCTCCTCCTCCTGCACCCCTGAGACCTCTAGTTGTGGTGCCAGCGGAGATGGCATTTATCTCACAGTTTCAGAGACTTAGCCCTCCTACTTATGATGGGAAGGAAGATTTCATGGTCATAGATGATTGGCTGATCTCCATGGAGGAGATGTTCTCGTACTCTAGTATTTCAGATAATCAGAGAGTTATGATCGCGACCTATCAGCTCAACGGTTTGGCTAAGAGTTTGTGGCTTAGAGAAAAGGAGAGCTTGGTAGCTGGTTGCTCTTGGGAAGTGTTCAAGGAAATACTACCGAGGAAGTTCTTGCCTTCGGTCAAGCGTGACCGTCTTATGAACGACTTCCTCCACCTGAAGCAAAGGCAACTCACGGTCGGTGAGTATGAGATAGAGTTCAGCAAGTTGAGCCGGTTTGCTCCTGGGTTTGTGAGTGTTGTGGCTGATCGAGTCAAGCGGTTTTTTGGTGGCTTGAGGAGCGAGGTGCAGCAGTTGACCCGTTCTTATGGATCAGAGACTTATGTGGGGTAGTGGAGGCTCCTCTGAAGGTGGAGGCTATCGAGACCACAAAGAGCAGAGGCCAGCAAATGAGTAAGGACAATAGGAAGTCTGTCGAGGAGAAGAAACCCCAGGTATCCGGTGCTGCTTCGGGAAAGAAGAGCAAGGTGCTGTGTAGCTTCTGTGGTCGGTCGGGCCACCCTGTTGAGAGGTGTTTCAAGAAGGCAGCAGCTTAGAAGAAGGAGCAAGTTAATGCTATTCAGGGTGCTCCTAGGAGGGATGTTTCCTATTTTGTTTGCAAGCGACCCGAGCATGATGCTGCCCTGTGCTGGTCCCAGGATAAAGTCTTCTATAAGTGTGGGAAGAAGGGTCACATCAAGTCTAGGTGTCCTCAGGTCCAGCCTGCTCTTCATGTAGTTCCACTTAAGGCACTACCTCCACCTCAGCGTGTGGACAAGGGCAAGGGAAAGTTGAATGTGATCTCTTCCGAGGAGGCTCAAGCTTTGACTCAGGTCATCTCAGGTTAGTTGTTTAACTAGTCTGAAGGTTTTATTTTTGTTTTTACTAGAATGTTTGCAGTTTTGTTTTGGTAGTTCCTTAGTTGTATATAATCCTATAGGGAAATTTAAGGTGAAGAACCGCTGGGCGTATATTCTGTTTGACTCCGGCGCTACCCACTCATTTGTGGCTAGAGCCTTTATGGAGCGACATCGGTTGACTCTAGATCGAGTTCGGGATACCTTCCGTGTCAAGTTCCCCTCTGGTGAATCTGTGTTTTCAGATTTGGGCATTCTAGATAGCCCTATTTTGTTGGGAGACTTTCTTGCGAAGGCAGACTTGAAGATGATTGAGCTGGAGGACTTCGATGTTATACTGGGCATGGACTGGCTGTCTAAGTATGATGCGGTTATTCAGTGCAAAGGGAAGCGCTTGGATTTAATCAAGGACAATGGTCAGCCCGGAAGCGTGTATACTGATTCGTGCCAGGACTCTCCTGTCATCTCTGCGGCATGTGCTCAGAATCTATTTCATTCTGATTGTTTTGCTTGTTTAGTCTCGGTGGTTGGAACCGCTGTTAGCGTACCACGTTTGGAGGAGATTCCTGTTGTTCGTGATTTCACTGATGTTATTCCTGATGATCTTCCTGGTCTTCCTCCCAATCGGGATATTGAGTTTGTTATTGATTTGAAACCGGGTTTGCGTCCTATTACTAAGGCTCCGTACCGGATGGCCCCCCGTGAGTTAGAGGAGTTGCGAGTCCAGTTGGATGAGCTGTTGGCAAAATGGTTTATCAGGCAAAGTTTGTCGCCTTGGGGTGCTCCTGTTCTGTTTGTGAAGAAGAAAGATGGGTCGATACGGCTTTGCATCGACTGCAGGGAGTTTAACAAAGTCACTATTAAGAACAGGTACCCTCTGCCGAGGATCGATAAATTATTTGATCAGTTGCGCGATAGCACAGTGTTCTCTAAGATCGATCTTCGTTCTGGCTATCATCAGCTCAGGATCCGTGAGGCAGATAATCCGCGGACTGCATTTAGATCGAGGCATGGACATTTTGAGTTCTTGGTGATGTCGTTTGGTCTGACCAACGCACCATCAACTTTCATGGATATGATTAACCAGGTGTTCAAGGATTTCCTAGACAAGTTCGTTGTTGTTTTCATCGATGACGTGCTGGTCTATTCCCGCAGCGCTGAGGAGCATGAGCAGCATCTGCGCTTGGTTCTATCGGAGTTGAGGAATCACAAGTTATTTTCCAAGTTGAGCAAGTGCGAATTTTGGGTGCCTCAGGTCTTGTTTCTGGGCCACGTGGTGAACAAGGATGGGATCTCGGTCGACCCAGAAAAGATCGCAGCAGTGATGAATTGGAGTAGGTCGGGCATGCCCAATGAGAGCAGGAGCTTTCTAGGGTTGGTCGGCTACTACAGGAGGTTCGTTGAGGGTTTATCTACCCTAGCTGCACCTTTGACCAGGTTGACTCAGAAGAACGCGGTCTTTGTTTGGAGCGAGAAGTGCGAAGAAGCCTTCCTGGAGCTAAAGAATAGATTGTGCACTGCTCCCGTTCTAACCCTACCTACTAAGGGTGTGGAGTATGATGTGTACGTGGATGCTTCGCATGTTGGTCTGGGTTGTGTGTTGATTCAGGTTGGAAAGGTGATTGCGTATGGGTAAAGGAAATTAAAGACTCATGAGAGAAATTACCCTACGCATGACCTTGACTTTGCAGCGGTGATTTATGCGTTGAAGTTGTGGAGGCATCTACTTTATGGGGCTCAGTGTAAGATCTTCACTGATCACAGGAGCGTGAAGTATGTGTTCACGCAGAAGGAGTTGAAGCTGCGCCATCGTCGGTGGCTAGAGTATGTGGCCGATTATGATGTAGAGATCAAGTATCATCCAGGCAAGGCCAATGTGGTGGCCGACGCCCTGAGTCGGAAGACGGGGAAGATCTTTAATATCCCCGCCGACCGTTTAGTGGAAGAGTTCCTCCTTATGGATATCTCAGTGGGATGTTGCGACATGCAGAGTAGTTTGGCAGTGGCAGAGCCGTCTTGGATTACTCTTACTAGATTGCACCAGAAGGATGATCCGGACCTTCTGCACCTATACTCCAGGACTGAGAGAGGGGAGTTGCCGTATTTTTCTATCGATGATGCGGGTACTTTGAAGTACCGCGATAGATTTTGCATACCCGCTGTTGGGGACATCAGGAGTATGATATGCAGAGAGGCTCATGGATCCAGTGTTGCCTACCATCCAGGATCTACAAAGATGTATCGTGATTTGAAGCAAATTGCCTGGTGGTATGGGATGAAGAGTGATATAGCCCGATTTGTTGCTGAGTGCCACACTTTCAAGCGTGTGAAGGCCGATCATGGAAGGCCTGGTCGCAAGTTGACTTCGTTAGAGATCCCGACTTGGAAGTGGGAAAGTATTTCTATGGACTCCATCACGGGCTTACCGAAATCTCCAAGGGGATATGATTCTATTTGGGTCATAGTGGATAGACTGACGAACTGTGCTCACTTCGTGTCATATATGATTGACTATCCGATGAATAAGATATCAGAGTTGTACTTGATTGAGGTCATAAAATTGCACGGTATGCCTGTTAGCATCATTTCTTATCGAGACTCCCAGTTTACTTCTCGTTTTTTGGCAGAGTCTGCAGGAGGGTTTGGGTACAGATCTGAGGTATTCTATTGCTTACCACCCACAGACACATGGGTAGACAGAGCGGGTGAACCAAATAGTTGAGGATATGATCTGATGCTATATTCTAGACCACGGTGGAGCGTGGGATGAGCGGTTGCGACTTATGGAGTTTGCATACAACAACAGTTATCAAGAAAGTTTGCAAATGGCTCCGTTCGAAGCTTTGTATGGGAGGCGCTGCAAAACTCCCCTATTTTGGGCTGAGGCAGGTGAAAGACTCTTTTTGGGTCTGGATGCGCTTGAGGAGATGGAAGTCGCGGTGAAGCTTATTCGAGAAAAGCTTCGTATAGCTCAGGAGAGATACGAGAAGAACGCCAATCGTCGTAGGTCTTACTTGGAGTTTTCTTTAGGGTACCTTGTGTTTCTTAAGGTTTCCCCGATGGTTTGTGTTAAGAGGTTCGGTAAGAACCGGAAATTGGACTCGAGGTATGTAGGCCCGTTTAAGATTGTTGAGTGGATTGGCGTGTCACCTTATAGGTTTGATTTGCCAGAAAACTTCCCAGGTGTTCATAATGTATTTCATGTAAGCCAATTGCGGAAGTTCGTGCGCAGCAGTGGGCATGTCTTTGATGTTGTGCCCCAGTTGGAGCCTAATCTCTCTTTTGTTGAAGTGTCGGTCCGCATTTTGGATACTCAAGATCGGGTGCTGCGAAGGAAGTCCATCCCGATGGTCAAGGTTCTGTGGAAGAATCAAGATTTGGAAAGCGCGACTTGGGAGTTAGAGTCGGCTATGAGGGAGGCTCACCCTCAGCTATTTCCCTGATTGGATTGGTATGTTTCCTTCTTGTAATGTTTGGCTTGTTACTTTTCCTTCTATAGTAGAAGTGTTGTGCGTAAAATTTTTGGACGAAACTTTCTTTTAGGGGGAGTGACTGTAACGCCCCCGATTTTTCTGCGATTATTTAATTCTCATTTGGCGTTACGCCGACATGTTTTCTTGGCTTGTGTCATCTGTGGAGTGTGGTCTTAACTCCTTAGAACTGAGTGGCCTATATTGTAGCCTATTGGCAAGATCTCCCTAGCAAGCCGAGTCGTTTTGGGTGACCCGGTGTGGCCTCTCGGGGGATGCTTGTGTTTTGGCTTTGGGTGGGTATAACTCGAGTTCTGTTCGTCGAAAGTTAATTTCGACTTCGCCGTTGCATTCGTAGCACGGGTATTTAGCTAGGGTGCGAGTTTTGTGGAATTATAAGGTAGTTCGGATTTCGCGTCATTTTGGGTGTGCTAATAATAAATGTAAATAAGTAATATTTTAAGCTATTTAAATGATTCTTTTCGGTCAAAGGCTTTGAGAGTGAACCAGCGGCTTAGGAGGCGGTTAAGGCTGTATAGGCGTGTTTAGATTTATTTAAAAGCCTTAAGCCAAATTAGCGGGTCCATTCTTCTTCTTCCCGAAAACCGTCGCCTGCTCCTGTTCGTGGAAAACAGAGGAAAACCGCCGGACCTGCTACCCCTTCGGACGGCGATTCTGGGAGCGTTTGTGGATAGATTTTGATTTTGAAAGCGGATTTGGATTGCTCTCTCTTAGATCTTCGTTTCTACGGTAATAGATTTGATTTTTGTGGAGTTTTTTTAGGAGATTTGGATTTTCGGTTTTTGCTCTTTCTGCCATTAAAGCTCGGGATGTGCTGGCTAGGTGTTGCTGCTGCTGGTGCCGAGGGAGAGGAAGGGCTCGAGTGAAGCTTCGCTGAAAAACCGAGGCAAGTGGTTCTTGCACTTACTGTTTTGATCTTCCCCCTATTAACTACCCGGTTAGCCCTAGGATAGAAGCCAAGTTTTCTCTTTTACTTTTCTAAAATTCTGTACAGTGGTTTCCCTTTATGAGCCCCCCTTGTGCTGTTTTTGCTCAACCCGCTGGTTGTTTCTGCCATTTAGACTCCAAATTGTTATGTATGGTTTGGTGTTATTGCGGGTGAAGCCAAGGGAGAGAGAGGGAGATTTCTATGGTAGTGCTCTAGTTAGAACCAGACTTGGTAAGCTCTCGGGTTTTAGCATTGAGTGTGGTGCACACACTCAAAGCTAAAAGCCGCCCGGGTTTGGCATTGAGTGTTGTACACACACTCAAATCCATAGTTCGACCTGTTTCTTTTTTCGGCTAAGTACTAGGGCGTTGAGTGAGGTGGACTCACTCAACGCCGCAGCCCCTGCTAGCGGCTAAGTACTTTGGCGTTGAGTGAGTCGACCTCACTTAACACCATTTCCGTTTTGGCATTGAGTGAGGTGAACTTACTTAATGTCGCGGCTTTCTGTGTGGCCAAGTACTTTGGCGTTGAGTGAGGTGGGCTCACTCAACGCCACAGCCTTTTCTGAGGCTAAGTACTTTGGCATTGAGTGAGTCGACCTCTATCAATGCCATTTTGGTTTTGGCATTGAGTGAGGTGAACTCACTCAACGCCATATCTTTCTGTGCGGACAAGTTCTTTGGCGTTGAGTGAGGTGGGCTCACTCAACGCCGCAGCCTTTTCTGAGGCTAAGTACTTTTGCGTTGAGTGAGTCGACCTCACTCAACGCCATTTCAGTTTTGGCGTTGAGTGAGGTGAACTCACTAAATGCCATAGACCTGTTTGCGGCAAATTCCTTTGGCGTTGAGTGAGTGAACCTCACTCAAAGCCTTTGCTGTTTTGGCGTTGAGTGAGGTAGACTCACTTAACGCAACAACCATTCTTTGTGGCTAAAGTGCCAGGGCATTGAGTGAGTGAACCTCACTCACCCCCATTACTGCTTTGGCGTTGAGTGAGGTGGACTCACTCAACGCCGCAGTCTCTGTTTGCGGTTAAGTGTCAGGGCGTTGAGTGAGTGAACCTCACTCAACGCCATAGCTGTTTTGGCGTTGAGTGAGGTTAGCTCACTCAACGCCAGAGTTTTCTTGCGGGAGGCGTTGAGTGAGTGAACCTCACTCAATGCCATAGCTGTTTTGGTGTTGAGTAAGGTAAGCTCACTCAACGCCAGAGCTGTTCTTGCGGAGGGCTTTTAGTGAGTGAACCTCACTCAACGCCATAGTTGTTTCTGGCGCTGAGTGAGGCTAACTCACTTAACGCCAAGGTCTGGTTAGGCGTTGAGTGAGTGGGGCTCACTCAACGCCAAGCCGTGTTGATTCATCTCAACGTTTTTCCCTTACCTTGATTTTTCGCTCCCGAGTGAATTCCTTGATTTTGATGTTCCTTGTCGGCTATGTTTTCTTTCCCAAGGCCGAATCGTGGGTCGTGGTTAGTAGTGGTGGTTTGAAGCTCTTATGGGGGGTGGTGTTGTTTAATTGTGCTGTGGCAACCCTTTTCTTTTGTCTTGCTCCAGGTACGCGCTGGGCAAGGGGGTGGGAGGTCCCTAGTGCTTTCACATGTAGACCCTTGAGCATTGATTGCTTGGAAATGGTGGATGGGGGACTGAGTTTGCCTCCACCCCGGATCTGCGTTGTTTACTTTGCTACTACCATCTCTCACAACTTAGGGTGTTAGGCATTTCTTCCTTGGTAGATTGCAGCATTTGGGCTCATGGTAGCCTTGTAGACACTACAACATTTGGGCAGAGTTACTGTTGTGTCCTCGCACTTAGTGCACTTCCTTTTTGCCTTGCCTTGGGAAGTTGTGACTGTTACTGCTTTGTCTTCCTCTTTTACTTATCTTCTGATTGACACTTTCGTGCAGTTTTATTGTTTTGATTGCTGAGGTATTCTTTCATCTTTGAATGCCTCAGGTTCTGGATAGTAGCCGCTCTGGCGGCTAGTGGTGCTGTGCAGTTGCTGGTGGTCTCTGGTGCTATAGAGATCAGTTCCTTATTTTTGCAAGGTAGTTTTGGTGTTGTTTTTCTTACAGACATACATACTTGCCAGTGGGTTCATGTCAGTTTGTTGGCACCCACTAGTAGTTTTACCTTGATACTAGATATGTTATCTTTTGCTGCTACCTTTTTTATGGAGATTGTTTACTTGCACTGGGGATGATTTATTCTAGGTTGCTAGTTACTTTTAAAACCTAAAAATACTATTATAAGTATATCATATGATCAGCATGTTTTATAAAACTCAAACACTATTTTCAACAATGTAAAAATAATCATTTTCTTATATATGGTATAAATTAAATGTAGGGTCTTGCATGGTATAAGTTGTCCTCTAGGGGTACTTATGCACTCTTTTAGAATGTCAAACCCGAATGAAGTATTTTCCGCAGCGTATAAGTATAGTTTTTAAACTGTGGACTAGATGATCCACCGTGCCGAGGGATACGGCCTTTAAAAATATAATAGAATTTCTAATCATTTAACTCATAAATTTTCATAAAGTATAGTTGATAGTGGTTTGCCTGAGCGTCGGCAGTTATCCCCTGCTCGACGTGGCATCATGATGCGTGTTTTCTCCTACTCTGATAATTCATTTTCCTCGGAGAAAATGCGGGTTGTGACAACATTATTGGCATACAAGATTCCCAGGGTCCCACCACAATCCTCAGTCCTAGAATAATTGTAACTTTGAGCATTTCTAGTCTTTCTGTTCCGTAGCATTAGACTCTCACTATGCCAACGATGAAAGCTAAATACTTAGGCAATCTAATACAAGAATAACATAGCGCAGGTACGGAGCATCTATTTCCCATTACTCAAATAATCATGCCAATGCTGAAAGCCATTGCAATAAATGCAGAAGGCAGGATATGGGTAAGCATTCCCTTTCCCATATCAAACATACATAACCCATTATGTTTCAAGCCTGACACTCACGACCACCGCAGTTGGACACTCTAGGCCTAGTAGCTCAATATGCTACCCACCTTGTCTCATGGGCACAGGCTTGGTAACCACAAAATAGCTCACTGGGTGATACCACCAGAGTAGCACTACTATACGACAGTAGATGACATAACTTTGACTCTGTCCATTTTTCCGGGTATTTCCTGGAGTTAGCCTCCAGAACTCCATGCAGCACTCTACATCACTCGGAACCTAAAAATAACATAAATCACAGAGTCTTCTCTAGCATTCAAAGAGCATTAAATCCATCACCAATCCAGCCCAACTTGTCTGAATGGGCTTCACACAGCATGCTTATAGTCATACTTCGGTTCCGAACTCCATATGCAAGTTTTTAAAAGGGATACATTGTATCGACCAAATGAAACCTCACGCTCTCCACCCGTTGGTGAGGGTTTCCATAATAACATGAAAAAATAAGGACTTAACATATCCAAGAGGAAAATCTTTACCCTTTAAGTTCTCTTGGGTGCCATGAATAAAAAATCTAACCAGATAGAAAGAACTACACCAAGATACTCTTCGTAGATTTGGACTCGGCTCGCGATTTGGAGCTCTAAAGCTCCGATAATGGCAGAATCCATCCTTCTTCTTCCATTGCTCTCCCCTCTCTCTACCTAATAAAAAGAGAATGACCTTAAAGAAATGATGTGTAAACACTAAGTACTCAGCCTTATAACAGCAGGAAAGCCCTCCAACCGTCGGATCTCACTTAAAATTGACGAATTGCCACGACCAATCAGATTTCATATACAGAGCGCTACCGCTGTGCTTTAACTAGATCAGTGGCTTCTCCAGCAAGCTAACCGTTTAAACTCTCCACACAAACACCTATATGTGGATGCCCATACATGACATACTACTTCCCCGTAGTACCATACTACTGCCGAGTGGTAGCTAGTTCGACGTATCGTCACGTCGCTTACATAGAAAATTTCACTATCGTCGTGATAACACTACTGTCGGGCGAGATCTCACTGAGAGCTATCTAAATTAAAACTGCTACGCTGTCGCTGGTGCTAGCACTGCTGCCGAGTGGTAGCTTCTAGAGAGCTATTTCTGTGTAAAATTTCTGGGGCGTCACAACTCTCCCCTCCTTTAAGAAATTTTATCCCAAAATTTTATAACATAGAAAATAATATTGAAGCACACTATATACAATATGTACCTGAACATAATAGCTCATGGAACTCTTCAAGCATGATTTGATTGCGCTCCCATACTAGTTTTTCATGACCGCAATTATCCCAACGGACTTTTACCATCTTGATCGCCTTGTTCTGTAAATGTATGATCTCTGTGTCTTCGATACGAATGGGATTGTCCATCGTCTTCAACCTATAATCGTCCGACACTTGATCCATAACAATGACTTGCATAGGCTCTTATATAGCCTTTCGTAGCCCTGATATGTAGAACACATCATGCAAACCACTTACCACTGCTAAAAAAACAAGCCAATAGGCAGATTCACCAATCCATTCAATGATTTCAAAAGGCCCAAGGTATCTCAGACTCAGCTTCTTCAAGCGTCGAATCCTAGATACACCTTTGAACGGCTTGATCTTGAGATAAAACCAATTGCCAAACACAAACTCAACATTTCGGTGCTTGGCATTATAATACTTTGTCTGCCTATCCTCAGCAATCTTTAGTCGGTCCCGGATAGTTTGAATCATTTAAGTCACATCTTTGATGTCTTTCCGCTTAAATAACTTTGTCTCACCTATTTCCACCCAAGCTAACAGAGTACGACACTTCCTATCATACCAGACCTTGAAGGGTGCCATTTGAATGCTTGCTTGGATGTTGTTGTTGTAGGCGAACACTATCATAGAGATATGGTCTTCCAATCTTTTCCCGAAATTTAGGGCACACATGCGAAGCATATTATCCATTATCCTATTTACCACTCGGTCTGACCATACATTTGCGGATGAAAGGCAGTGCTGAACTTCAGCTTGGTTCCCAACAGTTGATGAATAAATCTCTAATCACTTAAAGCGAAAATCCTGCCTCATTCACTCACGATACTATTGGGTACACCATGCATTCATATAATATTTTCAATGTAAAGTTTTGCCAACTGTTCCACTAAATCCTCCCTCCGTTCGGAACGAAGTGTGACACCTTTGATAATCGGTCAACAATCACCCAAACAACATTTTTCCCTTTATGCGATCTCAATATATCATGCACGAAATCCATAGATATGTCGTCAAACTTCCACTCCTGGATCGGTAACGTCTTCAGGAAATCACCAGGTTTCTGATTTCATCATTCACTAGGGCATAAGTTTGACACTTCACCACATAATGAGCTGTTTCCTACTTCATTCCTGGCCACCAGAATAGCTTTCTCATATCCTTAAACACCTTTGTGCTCCCTGGGTGGGACGAGTACTTTGAAAAGTATGCATGTACATTAACTCCTGCCGTAAAGTGCCACACCTTAGGACGCACAAACGGTCATCTTTCTGTAAAAGACCATCTTGAAGGATCAAGCGCATACCCAACTGCACCAAAAGCCCGGACTATTGGAGAGGGCGCTACTTAATTTTTTATATAAGTAGCAGAGCGCCACGGGTCAAGTGAAGGAACGCCGGACCCAACAATCTCCCCCGACATCCAGCACAACCCGTCGGCTCAGAGGTGGGGTTACCACATGGCCCACACGGCACAGAGGTGGGGTTACCACATGTCCACGGTTTGCCTGACCCACCAGACCCACACAGGTAGAAGGGAAAAATAAGGATTTAATAGCGCCCCCCCGGTCCTTAACCCGTGACCTCCTCTGATACCAATTGAAGGATCAAGCGCATACCCAACTGCACCAAAAGCCCGGACTGTTGGAGAGGGCGCTACTTAATTTTTTATATAAGTAGCAAAGCGCCACGGGTCAAGTGAAGGAACGCCGAACCCAACACATCTTCATAAGAAAACTTCGCATTAACACCATCCACGGTCTCAGAAACATAGCGCGTCATGCTTTCATTAAGCTCCAACACCTGCCATATTTTGTTTGCAAGGTCACATTGCACCTCTGTCCAGTTCAAGCATGAATTCGTCGCTATTCCTCTTTGGATGCAAGAGATTCTCCAGGCTTCCAAGCCACTGATTAGACGCTCAACATGCATAAAAATCAAATTGTCCTGTGCAGAAGCCCTTCTACTCAATGCATCCATAACAACATCTCACTTACCAGGAATGCAATGAATCTTGAAGGGTGTAGTACCCAAGGAACTCCATCCACCTCCAATGTCGCATGATCAAATCTTTTTGATCTATAAGGTACTTTAGGCTCTTATGGTCCAAAAAGATATAGATATCCACGCCATATAAGTAGTGTTGCCAAAGCTTAAGAGCGAATATTACGACAGCTAACTCTAGGTCATGGACTGGATAATTCATCTCATACAATTTCAGTTAGCGAGATCCATATGCTATTACCTTTCCATACTAAAGAAGAACGCAGCCTAAGCCACTACCTAAGGCATTGCTACTTCAGGGTATACTAAACAAACCTCAAATGATTTGCATGATCCTCTTCTGATTGAGAGTATACCAATATGTCATCTATAAAGATGATCACAAATCAGTTCAAATACTCTCGAAAGGTGTTGTGCATCAGATCCATGAATACCAATGGAGCATTTGTTAACCCAAACAACATCACATTAAACTCATAGTGACCATAGCATTTACTACACGCTACCTTGGGAATATAACTTTCCCTGATCCTTAACCGATAATAGTCGGACTTGAAATCCAACTTCAAATAGACAGTTAACCCAAATAGCTGACAAAATAAATCATCAATTATCGGGATGGATACTTGTTCTTTTCTGTCAGCTTGTTCAGTTCACGATCTTCAATGCACAGACGCAAGCTTCCATCCTTCTTCTTCACAAAGAGGACCGATGCAATCCAAGATGACATACTTGGATGTATTTAGCCTTGCTCTAGCACTCCCATAACTAAACCTTTAGTTCTGCAATCTTCTTTGGCGTAACACGATACGATGAGCGTGACACGGGTTTTGCACCTGGCACTAACTCAATAGTAAAGTCAATTTCTCGCTGTGGTGGAATCCCAAAGAGATCTTTAGGAAATGCATCTACAAACTCTGGCACAATAGGAACGACACTCAAACTGTACTTCGGCTCTACAACCTCTAATAATGTGAATAATAACTCTGCGCCCTTTCGAACTGCCTTGACCACTTGGAAAGCAGACTTCAGTATCATGCTTGATCCTCGCATACCAATGAATTTAGTCTCGCGTTCGATGTTTTTCCCCAGTATGACTTCCTTTGAGTTGCAATCAATGCAGGTACGCTGCTTCAAGAGCAAGCCCATGCTAAAGGCCACATCAGACTCAGATATAGGTAGTAAAGATGCTTCCAATACAAATTCATGACTTCCTATCTGCACCTGAACACAATAAACTCTATCTACACACATCAAGCAGCCATTAGATTGCAATAAATCCAATCTGTCTATCGGTATAAAAGAAGGCACTCTGATACGCAATACGAAGTCCTTAGACAAAAATGAATGAGAAGTCTGTGTCGAACAGTGCTCTCGTCGGATAGTATATGATTAGGACAAAGCCGAATTTAAGCAATTAAGCCATGTATACAGGGTAACATGTATATAAAGCAATAAAATCTTTTTACTAAACGGTACCTGTGACCACATCACTTTGCTTTATAGACTCCTGCTGGCCATGGTTTTACACTTGTGCCTGAGCTGGAGCATAACAAGATGCAATTGATTCCTTTGCCTTCCCTTTCTCTACATAAATCATACCCGATTTTTCTCCACATATGGAGGGACACTCCAACAATCTCGATCAAAGTTTCCCAGCTTGCCATAAGTATAGCAAGTGGGCAGACCTCGACCAGTAGTAGCCCTAAAAGCATCAGAAGATATAGTCTTGAAGACCTAGACTTCTTTTTCCACCTACTACAGTACTCAGATTTTGCAGAGCGTGGTACTTTAAACTCTTGTTTTTCTACAACCAAGTCATTCTTACGTTGTACACGCTTTATATCCTGCTCTAGGGATTGAGAAGTATTAACAAATGTCATAAAGCCCTGTGCCATCAGACCTGAGAGAAGCAACTTCAAATAATCATGCAGACCTTTATTGAACCTATTTGTCGTGCGCCCCTCGTCAATAATTGTATAGCCCGTATACCGCCCTTGTAAACTCATGCAAGTAGTCATCAACGGACCTCTTACCCTGAGTTCACCTCTGGAATATATTCTCCATAACAATCCTTTATGTAGATAGGAGATACCTCGCCAGAAAAATCCTCGAGAACTCATCCATTGAAAACTCCATTAACGATCGACCAGCAAACTGGTGCAACTTTAATTCATCCCACCAAAGGCTCGCCTCTCCATCTAATAGGAAAGTATCCACTGTGACTTTCTTTCACTCCTACAACTCTGTTGCTGTCATGGTTCTCTTAATGCGAGAGAGCATGTAACATCCCTTTTTTCTTCTAGACCCCCTAACACACATCAGGGTAGGACTTGTGGTGAGTGTGGTGGGTCTGGCTAGATAGTGACCTTAGGACCCAATAAGTTAGGGTGAGCTCACATGGGCCCCACTATAGTGTTTAATTCAACTCAAGACAATTTAGCACAAATTGAAATCATAAGTACAACTTGACCTCACCACTACATTCCTAACCTTAAAGGAAACCTAGGTGACCCAAACACCCTATCATAGGGTCACCCAATTGGCTAATTTGACCAAAGTATCCTTTAGGTCAACATGGGCCAGATCAACCCTAAGTGGCTCAATTAAGCATCACATGGTCAATTTTATTCCACCACTAAACTCCAAACCCTAATTGGAGTGCATTGGACCATAAAGCCCCATCACAAGGCCACCCATTCGTCCAATTTGACCAAAGTCAACCCTAACCCTAATTTGGTCAAAATCATATCTATAGGTTCAATTAGCCCTAGTGGGACACCACCATGGCCAAACCCATATCGGGTGGTGTCATAGGGCTCATGACCATCAAGTGGGGTCAGCCCACTCCTCAAATTGACCAAGTCAAACATAAAGTCAACTTGGTCAACATTAGACCTAAATAGAGAATTTAAGAACCAAGCTCATTTCCAATGGGCTAAGGCCTTGATCCAAGGCCCATTAGCAGCCCATTAACCCAATGACCATCCATGCCCTCTGAAATTAGAGATAGATGACATGCATGGGGGTATTTTGGTCATTTCCCCCAAAATATAGAGATAGAAAAAAGGCAAATGAGGGATGGAGGCCATGTGGCCCTCCTCATCCCTTTCAAAACATATTTCTGAGCTCCAGCAGCATTTCCCAGCTATTTCCAGCAAGCTCCATGCCACATGGACCCTAGGAGGAGCATCCAATATAGAGGCCGAACTACCCATGTTGATAACTCACTATACAACCAATATCAGCTCATTTTGACCATCCCATTAGCTTCAGAAGGTGGAAGAGAGTTGAATTCAACCCCTAGATCAAGAAAAATGATGGAGAAATGGGTTCGGGAGCATGCTCGCTGGAGAGGAGAAAATCCATGGCCAACCGCCGCCATCGCCACCGTCGGGCACCAATCAAGGGCTATTTTTCATCCCCTCCCCTTGTGCTAGATTTCTAGATCAATTAGGAGAGATATCGGGCTCAATTGATCCCAATTCCATCTGAGGAAATCAAGGGTTTTCGGATTTTTGAGGGATCTCGGGTTCGCCAAAAACCGTCGCCTCCAGCGGCCAAGTCGCCGCCAAACGCTTGCCCTCACCTCAATGGAGGTGGTGGTGGTGGCCGGCCGAGGAGGTGGCTGGATAGCCGGGAAAAGCAAGATCAACTTGCTATAGGACGGGGCAATCATAACTGTTGGCTCATTGGGGAAGATAACCAGATGTCGTCCATTTAAATGTATATAAACTATAGTATTATGTTATTTCTGTCACACTTATTTCAGTAAATTGCATGCTATATTTAGGCCCCTTTAAGGGTAGATTCAGAAAAAGTCACCAATATGAAAGTTCTAGACCTTTAACTTAACTTTAATTAGGCACCTTAATCAAGCCATTTGGAGCAATGTAGCTCCTTGTAGGGTTATTCCCCTACGACTGCTCCTAGCCTAGGTCAAATTAAAATGGTTAGATATGATAGGTTACAACTCTACATGTAATGAAATTTGTAGCATGCATGTGTACATACTATATCTATAATTTGCCCAAAAATCAGAATTTTTGGAGAAAGTTTCCCTATAGTTTTAGTCCAAAATTTAATATATCAAATAAATGAAAATTAGGGAGATATACAACTCCAAATTATACCCACAAATTTGGGTTGCATGACTCTAAGGTCATTTTAGTGCCCTGGTAAAAATTTAGAGTCATTTGTACCTCTTCATGATAGAGGATCTATAATGCGCCAATAGTAGAAAGGGCAAAAATGGGGAATTATGCCCATGTGTCTCATTGCATGTCAATGAAACCTTGGCTAAGGGTTTATGGAGATGAAATACATCATCCATGGAGAATATAGAATTTTTAGAATAAAAAAATCCTATAGTTTCAATTTATTTTAAAATTTGGCACACATTTATGTCATGATAGGAAATTTGGGCATATTACCCTGGAAAATTCTAAATCATTGTCACAAGCCCCAAAATACTGTTTTGTTTCTCTGGAAATTTTATGAGGATTTTTGGAATTTAATTCATGAGCAGATAAGTGCTAATTACTTTTTTGCCCTTAA
The DNA here is from genome assembly GCA_039513925.1 of Platanthera zijinensis. NCBI lineage: Eukaryota > Viridiplantae > Streptophyta > Magnoliopsida > Asparagales > Orchidaceae > Platanthera > Platanthera zijinensis. The sequence goes on from CM077091.1 coordinate 86,442,608, forward strand.
ATGTTGTTGGTTAGAAATGTGAATTATAAGTCTTGGAAAAATATGAAATATTTACTAGAAATTTATTTCAGTACTATATGTACAACCCCGTATCCAGCGAGTGGGCTAACAGGAGCCAAACCGGCCGGCTCAGACTGCCCCAGAGCCCTAGGCGAGTTCAGCGGAGCATACCGAGACCAGCATGCCGAGTACGGGCTCGACAATCGTCGGGCCGAGCTCGGAGTTTGTGGAGCTGAGCCCGACGAAAGGAAGTCAATGGAACGGGCAAGCAGATCCAGACGAGTACGTGCACGCCCGGAGCTAAGGGGCGTGCGAGTACCAGTACGCCCGTCACCCGCGAGCAGAGGATTCAGAGCCAACTCGCCCAGGCCCAAGGTGAGGCGAGTCAGTCCTATGGCGCTGAAAGAGGTGAGCTCACTCAACGCCTTCTCCCGTGGCATTGAGTGAGGCGAACCAGGCCTGTGGCGTTGAGAAAGGCGAGCTCACTCAACGCCTTCTCCCGTGGCATTGAGTGGGACAAGAACCCTCACTGCCTTTTACCTCGGCATGGGGTGAAGCTTTCCCGCTACAGTACCTGCCGCCCTTGCCGAGCGGATGCTATCTAAAGGCCAGCTCGCCCCTCAACTGTGGTGTGTTTTTACCATGTTACCCCCGTTGGACTGCCTATAGTCCTCGAAAACAGTGAAGGTTGGATATTTGCAGACCGTCTTTTCCTATAAATAGGACCCAAGGGGTACCTCAGAAAGACACGTTTTCTTGTGCCTGGTCTTCTAGCGCTTTCTGAGGTACCTTAGCTTCAGCACTTGGCTAAGGAGGGGAAGCGCTCTAAGATCTTCCGGGTGTGTGGTGGGACCTCCGTGCTGGAGCCTTTGGTCTGTCCCTGGTCCTTTTTCTTAGTCATTTGGGCTCGTAGGGAGAGAAGAAAGTGTGCGATCACCCCTTCCCCAAGGTTCGAACTCCTCATGGACTATTTTTCGGTTTCAACATTTTGGTGCGGTGAGCGTGGAGCGTGGTTAGCACAGAAAATCTTCCGCAAGTCTGATGGCAAGAGATGAAGGGCAAGGTTCAGGCAGGGCAAACTCGCCACCCCCTCCCCATTCCGCGGCGGCAGGGATGTTTGCGGAGCTCAGAGAGGAAGTGCTCGGACTTGTCAGGGTTGAACTCGACATGCGAGCCGAGAGAACGATGCCGGTAGTTCCCGTGGTCGCTGACCCAGCACTGGGCAACGACGTGCCCATCAGGCGTGCTGGGAAGGAATTCGCGAGCGAGGGGGAGCGTGAGCCAAGGGGGTGAGTCCTTTTCCCGGGATCGGCAGGCGAGTACCACTTCGGTGAGATAGTGGGGAGGGAGTTCCTAACTCGCCCAGCTGAGGGAGGAAGCCCCTTCAGCGAGTTCGTTTCTTTTGCCCCAGTTCCAGAGGGGTTCCGAGAGCCGGAGATGTCCTACTACTCAGGGAAGGGAGATCCGGTCCAGCACGTCCAGTGGTTTGAGGACGTGGTCTCGATCCGACAGATGTCGGATGGCTTCAAGTGCAGGTTGTTCGCCATCACCCAAAGGGAGAAAGCGTAAGAGTGGTTTCATCAGCTCCTAGCAAGCTCCATCTATTGCTTCGAGGACCTGCGCCGGGGGATCATGTTGAGGTTCACCACCTACAAGAAGAGGAAGAGGGAGGCCGAGTACTTGTTCCATATCAAACAAGGAAAAGGGGAGACCCTGGGAAGTTACCTAGACAGGTTTCAGGTGGAACTGTCCCAAGTATAAGAGATGCAAGGGCACACCATGATGGTGGCTTTCACTCTGGGTCTCCAGCCCAGATTCTTCGCCAGGATGCCTCCAATATCTTTTGAGGCGCTCCTGGAAAGGGCGGCAAGGGAGGCCGATATGGAGGCAGCACACCCAGAGTTTGCCCAGAGGTTAGCCAGGTGGGCCGTAGAGGAGGAGAAGCAAAGGGGTGGCCGAGCCCAGGAGGAGAGAAGGGCCGAGCCTCGTCAGAGAGAGCAGCAACAGCAGCAGCCCATGTGGGGGTGTCAGGAACCGAACAACTTGTTGGGTTGGAGGCCGGAGTGGCAGGATCAAGGGCCACGAAGGTGTTATCAAGGAGGAGATAACCGTCAAGGTGGGCGCGTCCAGTTTTACCCCTAGGGGGGAGGCAGGGTCAGAGACCCCCCCCTTCCCGATCAGGAGGAAGCCATGGCTATAGCCCTGGGGGGGGAGAAGGAGAGGAAAACCAAGGAGGAGGAGGGAGGTCATTATAGACCTGCCCTACTGTGACTACCATCAAGAGGAGGGGCACATGACGATCACGTGCCCGGAGTTCCTCGAGATATGGGGAAACAAGGAGCAGTAGCAGTAGCAGAACCGCAAGGAAGTGCGGATTGAAGAAGTCTGGCCTCAGGCGGAGGGGGACCGTTGCGAAGACCGAGCTGATATGGGGACCCGAGGAGGGTTCAGAGTAATCCACGAGGGGTGGGGGGTGGGGGTCGAAGCTTCCCAGAAAGCAAGCCTCCACACCATGTACCGAAGGAGCATTGGCTCAACATCCCAGACCCCACCCCCAGAGGAGAGGATCACTTTCACAAGGGAGGACATGCCATGTCATGAGGACCCCTTCTGCGATGCGCTAGTCAACCAGACGGCCATCGAGAATTTCACGGTCTCCCGAATCCTCATTGACAACAGGAGCTCCGTCAACATCATCTTCAAGAAGCCCTTCGACACCATGCAGGTATAATATAAGAGGGTGCTGTCCTCCGATGGGCCTCTCTTCGATTTTTCGGGGGAGAGGAAAGAAGTAGAGGGGGGAGTGGGTCTCCATGTCAGCTTAGGGGGCCAGTCAAGGAACTTCCGATTCATAATAGTAGAGGCCCCCAGCAACTACAATGCCATTTTTGGACGGCCCCTCATCAGCGCCTTCCGCTGCGTCCCCTCCTCCTTCCATCAATGCCTTAAGTTCAACGTAGAGGGGATCCAGGTCTTAGTCCGCGGTGACCCCAAGGCGGCTCGAGAATGTTACATGACAGCGATAAACTCCATTTCTTGGCAGGAGGAAGCCGAGGAAATGGGGAGGAGGATGGAAGAGGTGGATAGGAAGGAGGTCGGATAAGAAATCAGGGAGGAAGAAGGGATCGAGGGGGAGGCCCGCGAGGAGGTACTCCATGAGGAGCCGGTCGAGGCGATGACCGTGGAAGGAGGGGAGGTCCTTGCTCCAAGAGTGGGAGATATTGCTGAATGGGAGGAGCAGTCCCGGTTGGAGGCCGCCGAGGAAGTGGTAGAGATGGAAGTTCTCACCCAGGATGGTAGGGTGAAGAAGGTCCGCATTAGCGGGTGGTTGACCTTGGAGGATAAAGGCAGGATGCTGGAGTGCATCCAGAAGAATGTGGTCGTCCTCGCCTAGAGCGCGGATGAGATGCCTGGAATCGATGCTGATGTCGTCTTCCACCGCCTAACCCTGGACCCGGAGGCTCGCCCCATCCAATAAAAGAGGAGGTTCGTCACAGACAAGCTGGCTGAACCAATCAGGGAGGAAGTCATCAAGCTCCTCAAGGCCGGCTTTATTTCTGAAATCCAATACCACGGCTGGGTCTCAAATGTTGTAATGGTAAAAAAAAGGGGACGGACGGTGGAGGATGTGTGTAGACTTTTCACTTCTTAATAAATCATGCCCGAAAGATTGTTACCCCTTCCCTAGAATCGACGCGCTGGTAGACTCAGCCGTTGGTTTTTCTGTAATGAGTTTTTTAGATGCCTTTTCAGGTTATCATCAGATCAGGATGCACCCTCCCGACATAAAGGATGTCTCATTCATCACAAGAGATGGATGCTACTGCTACAAGATAATGCCTTTTGGGTTGAAAAATACAGGGGCAACATACCAGAAGATGATGGACCATTTATTCCAGTGATAGACAGGGAGGAACCTGGAAGTATACGTGGATGACTTGATGATAAAGAGTCGGGACGTCGACTCTCACCTCCGGGATCTTGAGGAGACCTTTGGAACCCTGCGTAAATACATGATGAGGTTGAACCCCCTGAAGTGTGTATTCGGGGCCAGCAAGGGAAAATTCCTGGGACATCTGCTCACTCCCGCGGGAGTAGAAACAAATCCTGATAAAGTCAAGGCAGTAATGGAGCTAGGGGCTCCCCAGAATGCCAAGGATGTCCAACGGCTGACGGGGAGGCTGGCCGGGCTTAGCAGGTTTCTCTCCAGGGTTGGAGAAAAGTGTTCCCCTTTCTTCAGAGCATTGAGGGGGGGGGGGGGCAAGAAGTTTGAATGGTCCGAGGAGTGCGAGAAGGTATTCTAGGAACTGAAGAAACAACTCACTTAGCCCCCTCTCCTTCAACGGCTGACGGGGAGACCTTTGGCACCCTGCGTAAATACAAGATGAGGTTGAACCTCCCTCTGATACCAATTGAAAGTGAGAGAAAGATCTACCTTGACTCTAGAGGGGGGGGGGGTGAATAGAGTATTTTAAAATAATGTTTACAATTAAAAAATGTAAGGCAGTGGAAGATTTAATTTAATTATATGTGTAAGGTGCTTGTAGAAAAATAAAGTTAAAGCAAGAAACAAGAATCACACATCACACAGCAATAACTAACACACAGCAACCAGAAGACACAAGGATCTATAGTGGTTCCCCAAAAACTTGGGTACATCCACTCTTCTACCACCCTTGGTAGGAATCCACTACAGGATGAGTTGATTTGGTGTCCTGGGCACCAATGAGCTTTTGATAAGGTGCTCAAAAACCAGATCTAGATTTTTTGATAAGGTGTCTTGCCACCACTGAGTTTTGACAAGGCTCTCAGAACAAGATTCAGAACTTTTGATGGGAGTTTTGATAACCCTTTTACAGCAGGAAAAGAAAAAGAATGAGATGATAATGTCTTCTCTGTCTCAAATCACTGAGAGAAGACTAGTGGATTATTAATGTTGTCAAAGCTCCCCCTGAGATGTAGAATGGTTCAGGAGTGAGAGCTTTGCTAGGGTGATAGGCCTTCAGAAGCTTCAGATCTCCAGCAGAAGAATATTCCAGCAGATGCAGAAATATTTGGTGTCTGGAGTCCTTGATGTTGAAGCCTTTGAACACTTGAAGATTCAGTAAATTTGTAAATCATAGAAGTTGAAATCTATATCAGAGAAATTGTGTTGTTCAATCTTCTGTAAAATAATCTAATTCTTATGTATCTCTTTGTATTGTTTGTGTTGATCACTGTATCTTGTGTATTTGTGCTATCTGAAGGAAAACTAAATGAGTATATCAGATATTCTCTTAGACGGTCATTTAATCAGTCATAAATGACTTCCATAATAGACAACTGTATCTGGGGAAAGTCCTAAGAAATATTCCATTTAGTCTTTCCTTGAAACTTGCATCAGATTGATTGAAACGCCTAGAAAATCCTTTGCAATCTATGCAGGAATTAATTCTGATTATAATCCATAACTGTCCTTTAATTTGAATTCTGAAGGCGTCGATCTCTCACAGAAATCGTCGATCTGATCTTTATGATCGTTGAACTGAGCTCAGAGATTGGATTAACACAGCAGACAGAAAACGTCGAACTGAGCTCTATGATCGTCGAACTTAGCTCAGCGACTGGGAAAGTAGCTTAAAGAAGATCGTCGATCTGAGCTCGAAGATCGTCGACCGGAGTTCGATGACTCAGCAGAGTTTAGCTCAGAGAGCGTCCAACGGAGTTCGATGTTTCGTTGAACTGAGTTCGACGAAAATTATCTTTGTCTCAGCTCTAAGTCTTGATCTTTGAATGGTCCTAGGGCAGCTTCGAACCTAAGTTCTAAGCCCTAGACTCATTCTAATTTGACCTTTTCAACTATACATCTAGGTCAAACCAATTTTCCTAAAAACATAGTGATCTTTGCCCAAATTAGTAATAGGGTGTTCCAACAGAGACCTTTGGCACCCTGCATAAATACAAGATGAGATTGAACCCCCTGAAGTGTGTATTCGGGGCCAGCAAGAGAAAATTCCTGGGACATCTGCTCACTCCCGCGGGAGTAGAACCAAATCCTGATAAAGTCAAGGCAGTAATGGAGCTAGGGGCTCCTCGGAATGCCAAGGATGTCCAACGGCTGACGGGGAGGCTGGCCGGGCTTAGCAGGTTTCTCTCCAGGGTTGGAGAAAAGTGTTCCCCTTTCTTCAGAGCGTTGAGGGGGGGGGGGGGGGTGTAAGAAGTTTGAATGGTCCGAGGAGTGCGAGAAGGTATTCCAGGAATTGAAGAAACAACTCACCTAGCCCCCTCTCCTTCAAGGGCCCAAGGAAGGAGATGACTTATTCCTGTATTTAGGGGTTGGGGTTGAGGCTCTCAGTTCGGTTCTGGTCTGGCAAGAATGCAAGAAGTAGCTGTCTATCTATTACGTAAGTAGGGTTCTGAGGAAGGCGGAACTCCGTTACCCCATCTTAGAAAAATTGGCCTTTGCCCTAATCATCTCGGCCCGGAGAATCAGGACCTACTTCCAGGCACACTCCATCTATGTGGTAACTGACCACCGCCTCCGCAACATCTTCGAGGGGGTGGAGCACTCAGGGAGACTCGCCAACTGGTCAGTAGAATTGAGCGAGTTGGACATCTCCTTTGTCCCCCGACTCGCAATCAAGGCGCAAGAGATGGCTGACTTCCTGACTGACTATGTGGTCGAGGTAGCAGGGACAAACTCACTTATCCCGTCCCTATGAAAGTGATGGTTTATGTGGCATCAGGGAAGCACTCCTTTGGGGTCGTGGTCATCTTGGAAATCCCCCAAGGGACCAGGATTGAACAGATAGTGGTGATACATTTTTCCATAACCAACAATCAGGCCGAGTACGAGGCAGTGATCGCAGGGCTGCGTCTGGCCAGAGAACTGGGAGTGCATGATGTGAAGGTCCTCACTGACTCCTTGGTGGTAGCCTCCCAGGTCAACGGGGAGTTCGAAGCAAGGGAGCCTACCCTGCAATGGTATCTTGCAAAGGTCAAGGGAATCATTGGGGGGTTCAAAACCTTCTGCATTCAGCATGTGCTGCGGGAGGAAAATGAACAGGTCGACCATCTTGCCAAGCATGGCCCTCGGGTGGGAGCACCATCACAGACCTCTTCCACCCATCCTTGGAGGAGGGAGATTTGATGAAGATAGATCAACAACCCACATGGATGGACCACTTCACCACCTTTTTGTCCACTGGAGAGTCTCCATAAGGGATGGAAAGAAAGGAACTCAAGTACAAGTCAGCATACTACCTCTTGCGCGACAGACAACTTTACCGAAAGTCTCTCTCAGAGCTGCTGGATCGTTGTGTGGCTGAGGGGGAGGTCCCGAGGATTTTGGAAGAGGTCCACTCCGGGGAGTGTGGGAGTTACTCGGCGGGTCGGACCCTGGAGGGGAGAATCATCAGACAGGGCTAATTCTTGCCTACCTTGTGGCGTGATGCCTTCTAATTTGCCAGAAAATGTCATAAGTGCCAACTACTCGCCCCCTCCAACTGCAACCGGCTCAGCAACTCAGAAGTATCACAGCCCCCTGGCCCTTCGCAATTTGGGGAATGGATCTAGTAGGGCCCTTCCCCCAGGCGAGAGGGCAAAGAAGATTCTTGTTGGTGATGATTGACTATTTCTCCAAATGGATGGAGGTGAAGGCGTTGGCCAAGGTGACCTCGCAGATCATATGAAATTTTGTATGGGGGGAAATCATCTGTAGGCATGGGATGCCCCAAGCCATCGTCACCGACAACGGACCGCAGTTTGCTAGCAACGAATTCATCAAATTCTGTGGAGAGCTCGGGATTAACCTTAGGTTTGCCTCTGTCCATCACCCAAGAAGCAACGGGTAGGTGGAAGCGGCCAACAAGGTTATCGTGAACCTCTTGAAAAAGAAGGTTGAAAAATTAGAAAGGGAGTTGGGTGGAGTAGCTCCCCTCCGTTCTTTGGGCCCTTAGGACTACCCCTAATACTGCCACAGGGGAGACACCCTTCAAACTATCTCGTGGAAGCGAGGCGGTGCTCCCCATCAAACTCAAGGTCCGTACTCCCAGGGTCGCTGAGGAGGAAGCTGGAAGAGAGGAGTGGAGAGTTGAAAACAAGGGGGAACAGCGGCTCTCCTTGGACTTGATAGAAGAATTGCGTGACCTATCAGCAGTTCGGCAAGAGGAAGTCAAGCAGAGGATGGCTAAGTATTTTTACAAACATGTTCGGGTCAAGCAGTTTGTGGAAGGTTACTTGGTCCTAAAGAAGGTAGATGCGGCGGGAAGATCGGCTACTGTGGGCAAGCTCCATCCAAACTGGGAGGGTCCATACATCATAAAAGAGGCACTAAGATTAGGAGGGTACCGCCTCCAAAATGTGGAGGGAGAGACCCTGAGCCACACCTGGAGCGGCGACGACCTGAAACGCTTCTATCCCTGAATATTTGTATTTGCTTCCGTTTTTCAATACAATTTGTTTCATTCATTTGAGCCCTTTTTGCCTGATAATCGTAACGATGACATGAGATTTTGCAGAACTTTCATAGCATAATATCATAAGGCCTCAAGAAATATTCTAAGTCTTCTCGCTCTGGGGTTAGGTCTCGATTCTCCTGCTTTCAGACTCCCTCCAAGCTGGCGGGGCAGGGGTCTCGATGGACGTCGTTATGACCCTAGGGCTGAGCCCGGAGGATGTTCAACACCCTCCCTTAGGCTCCCATCTAGCTGACTGGCCTGGTGGTAGCACCCGGGAGAGGCAAATGTTCTAAGTCTTCTTGCTCTGGGGTTAGGTCTCGATTCTCCCGCTGTCAGACTCCCTCCAAGCTAGTAGGGCAGGGGTCTCGATGGACGTCATTATGACCCTAGGGCTGAGCCCGGAGGATATTCAACACCCGCCCTCAGGCTCCCATCTAGCTGACTGGCCTGGTGGTAGCACCCAGGAGAGGCAAATGATTCTAAGTCTTCTCACTCCGGGGATAGGTCCCAACTCTCCCGCTGTTAGGCTCCCTCCAAGCTGGCGGGGCAGGAGTCTCGATGGACGTCGTTATAACCCTAGGGCTGAGCCCGGAGGATGTTTAACACCCGCCCTTAGGCTCACATCTAGATGACTTGCCTGGTATTAGCACCCAGGAGAGGCAAATGATTCTAAGTCTTCTCTCTCTAAGGTTCGGTCTCGATTCTCCCGCTGTCAGGCTCCCTCCAAGCTGGCGGGGCAGGGGTCTCGATGGACGTTGTTATGACCCTGGGGCTGAGCCCGGAGGATGTTCAACACCATCCCTCAGGCTCCTATCTAGCTGACTGGCCTGGTGGTAGCACCCGGGAGAGGCAAATGATCCTAAGTCTTCTCGCTCTGGGGTTAGGTCTCGATTCTCCCGCTATCAGACTCCCACCAAGCTGGCGGGGCAGGGGTCTCAATGGACGTCGTTATGACCCTGGGGCTGAGCACGAAGGATGTTCAACACCCGCCATCAGGCTCCCATCTAGCTGACTGGCCTAGTGATAGCACCCGGGAGAGGCAAATATTCTAAGTCTTCTCGCTCTGGGGTTAGGTCTCGATTCTCCCACTGTCAGACTACCTCCAAGCTGGCGGGGTAGGGGTCTCGATGGACGTCGTTATGACCCTGGGGCTGAGCTGGAGGATGTTCAATACCCGCCCTCAGGCTCCCATAAAGCTGATTGGCTTGGTGGTAGCACCCGGGAGAGGCAAATGATTCTAAGTCTTCTCGCTCCGGGTATAGGTCCTGACTCTCCCGCTGATAGGCTCCCTCCAAGATGGTAGGGCAGGGGTCTCGATGGACGTTGTTACGACCCAGGGGCTGGGCCTGTAAGTTGACACGAGGAAAGCATGTACAAGTAAACCCACTAGTCAGAAAGGCGAGCTCAGGGGGCCCTATCCCCCTTAGGTTTCTGCTAAGGTATTTTTATCTCACCTCTGGTTGAGAGAAGAGTGCACCTCCCAGGCGAGCCCGTTCTCGCAAAGGTCTACTCAGCAAAGGGTACTTCTCGGTATTTTAGGCGGGCACCGGCGGCGGCCTGACCCCAGACGCGTTTCCTTATGAATTTTCAACAAAGGAGAGTGAGGTGCGGCTCGCATGCAAGCGGAGTGCTCGCGAGTCTTACCACGGTCGACGCTCAGGGCCCATTGGCGAGCGCGAATTCTTACTCACGTGCATTCGAGCACCGAAGGTAAAAAGAAGATAGAATTTTTTTTATCATTATAGCTTCAAAAAGGGGGGCTTGCCTCGACGAGATTACAAAAGGGGGGGGGGACGGATTACAAGAAGAATGCAGAAAGTGGGGGAGGAGATCCGGCCATCTCTCGCCCTCCTCCCCCGAAGGATGGTCCTCCTCCTCGCCTCTGAGAAGCGGCTCCTTGTCCTTCACCTCATCGAAAAGGGAGCCAAAGCATTCCACTTTCCCGCTAGGCGGAGACGGCGGAAATAGGCTTGGCAGAAGGTCTCGGATCGCCACTCCCTCGCAGCCCTCCGCCAGGATCCCCGATCCCCTCATGGCGCCCGGGAGGCATTCGGCAGACTCAATCGAGTTGACTCGCAGTCGCTCCATGACCTCCCCCTCGCCAAAATCCCGAGGCTGCTTATAGGGAAAAGGGGGCACGACACCATCCGGGGGAAAAAGGGCTTCTGTCAGCCGACGAACCTCGCTTTGGAGACCCCGGTTCTGCTCCTTAAGCGCCTCCACCTCGGCCGCCGACCGAGCAGCAAGAGCTCCTTGCTCGGTAATGTGAGTCTCCTGATCGCCCGAACTGGCCTCCTGATCAGCGAGGTGGACCCGCAACTGGGCGACCTCGCCCTCCAGGTCACTAGCGCGGGCTTGTAGCACCCTGGTGGACTCGGCATCCTGAAATAAAAAGAGGTCAAATTCTTGGTGAAATGTTTTTCTAAGTTAAAATGAGAGTTGGTCAAATCTTACCAGCCCGCCCGAGGCTTCGTTGAGTAATTGCTCGGCAATGCCGAACCGCCACTCTGCGTCGGAAGCTCTCTCCGTCGCCAGGTCGCGCTCCTGCTCGGCCTTTTGTAGGAGATGGCTGAGCTGAAAGTCGCGACGAACCATCATGTGATGGAGTTCGAAGGCCCGCATATGGGCCTGCAAACCCTCGTGGCCTATCTGTTGAGGAGTCATGTTTTTGTAGGACTTGGCGCCATCCCGGCCATACAGGCCGAAACCGAGGGCGAACGTGTGGCCCGTAGGAGGCAGGCGAGCTCCCTAGGAGGGGGCGCGAGTAGAGACAGAGACTCGCTGGGCCCCTCATACCAGCTCATCATCGGCTCGCCGGCCGCGTCCTTGCTTCTTCCCCCCATTCCGAAGTGGGGGTGGTCCTTTGGAATGCCTGGATCGCAGGGAAAAACCTCCTCCAAGGAGTGAGGGGAGGAGGACCCACGCTTCTTCCCGCGGGGGGACGGCGCCTCCTTTAGTGGGCTCGCCGGGGTTTCGTCAGAAAAAACCTCCGGCGAGCTCATAAATGTGATAGACGAGGGTTGCTGTGGCTGGCCTCGCGAGATCACCCTCACCTTTTTCTGCTTATGGGCCGAGGGATGGTGGAGCGAGCTCGGCCCCCCGAGCTCCAGCCGCCTCTTGCTGGAAGGCTTGCCTCTCTCCTTCTCATCTCGGCATGCCTCGGCCGCATCCCGAGCTCGCTCGATCGGGTCCGAGAATACTCCCGAGTCAGCGAAGGGAGGGTTCACTGGGACTAATCGCTCCCCTGTAAAAAAGACTTAGCCGAAGAAAAGGGTTTTTGACCGACCATGCTGAGCATGACGAAAAGAAAGTAGGCGAGACATACCTTCGCCAGGAAGGACAGGCAGCAGGGATCCGAGGACGCGGCGGAGGAAGGCGACTTCAAAGTCCTTGTAAAGGAAGAATTTGTGAAGCTCGGTATCGTTGCCGGACAAGGACGGTGGGCGGTACACCTCCTCGCTCTTCTGCAGGGGCGAGAAGGGAATGTTGCCGAGGTCACCCCGGATGAAGACTGTAACATCTCATTTCCAACTAGACCCTTAAGAGTAGTTTTGTCATGACAAAACCCTAGAAAATCCATAAAGGCCAAGTGAGCCTAGGAATGAGGATGAGACCACTATGGTCTGCACATAGTAGATTTCTGAACCTTGGTTTAAGGTGATCATGGGGCTTCACTAAGACTCCAAGACCCCACCCATACCTTCATAACCCTAGTAAAGGGGTCAATGGGTCACTAAGGACCCATGGAAGGCAGTCAAAGGGGCTAAGTTGACCAAAGTCAACTATAACCCTAATTGGGTCAAATTGACCTACACAAAGGCCAATTGCAGTCCCTTAGCTAAGTGGACCCCACACATACCCTCATAACCCTAGTGAGAGGCCAAAGGGTCACTAAGGACCCATTGGGACCAATCAAAAAGGCTAGGTTGACCAAAGTCAACTCTAGACCTAAAATGGTCAAAGTGCCCTAGTTAAGGGTCAAGTGACCTTCAAAGGCCAATCCAACCAGTTAAGGGTCTAGTGACCTTCAAAGGCTAATCCAACCCCCACCTTGACCCTAGGGGAGGCTAATGGGTCACCAAGGACCCATTAAGGAAACCTCAAGGACCAAATTGACCTAAGTGGGCCCTAGTCCAAGTTTGGGTCAAGCTAGCCCAAATGGGCTAACTCAAGCTCAAGCCCAATTCACTTGGGCCAACCTGGTTTTGATGGATGAGATAGACTTGTGGGCGGCCATGGGATTAAGTGGGAGCCAAATTTCAGGCTTGGTGACTAGGAGAGAGAAAGCCACCCATGGAGGAGAGAGAAAGAGAAGGAAGAAAAGGGAGGAAGACTTTGGGCTCATCCTCCTCCTTCCCCAACCTCCCCATTCAATTCAGCAAAGCAAGGGGAGTGCAGCAGCAATATTTGACTGGTTAGAGCAAGCTCCACCCCCCTACCTACCAAGCCGCCAAGCTTGACTTTGGCCAAAAATGGCCAAAGTGTTTTCAGCCACCTAACACCTCCCCTCACCCTTTTAAAAGCTCCATTGGACTCCAAGGAGTAATTCCCACCATTTTCCTGAAGGAGCCAGGCTATTTCACTGTGTTGTTGTAGAGGGCCGACCACCACCAGCCACCACCATGTCAATCCGGCGATCAGTACGGCTACAACTGCCACCACAGGTCCTCCTCCACTCCTTAACCCATGGGCAGATCTTAGAAATCATTAGGTCCAAGGTTCGGGCTCAATTGAGCCCGATACAAATCAAAAAAATCACGATTTTTACATGGTTTTGAGATTGTTGGGTTCGCCGGAATAGTGCTCTCCGGCGTCCGTGCCGCCACCTGGAGGTAGCCACGACCACCACGAAGGTGTTGGCGGCGGTGGCCGGCCGGGTAGTGGCCGGATCGCCGGCGACAGCAGCTGGAAGTCGGCCCAGGCAGGATGTATCTGGGCCGTCTGCTGGAGGTAGAAGATGACGGGATGCCGTCCAAGGCGCGCCAAGATTCGTGCAAGGGATGATTAAATACTATAGGATATAAAATTCTGATTTATTTCATTTCTGTCACAGTTTTTGTATTTAATGGTTTTAAATTTTAAAAATACCTAAAGGCATGTTCATGAAAAATGGTAAACATATAAAATGTAACCATGTGGGTCTATTTTCATACAAAATTGCTTTGAACCAATTTGGGTGCCTGGTTTGACCAGGGCACCCATTTTAGTGGGATCTATACATATGACTAGGCAGACATTAAATAGAGTGCCCACACTTCATCCTTAGCTCAAATGAGCTGAAATTTTGGCAGGAAGTCACCCTACCCAATATGTAGACTCTGCCCCAAAATGGGAATTTTTGGGAATAATTTTTCTATAGTTTTGTAAATAATTTAATTTATCTAGGGTAAATTAATTATCGGTCAAATGAAGCCCAAATTCATCCAAATTTTTGTGGGAGGTATATGAGGTCAATATAGACCTCTGGTTAAAATTTCATTAAGTTTGGTGGTTATTTGAATGGAAATCATGCAAACCCTAGCCTTGCCCTAAGAAGTGCATTTTGGTCCAAAAATGTATTGTTGGTTTAGGATGTCCAATTCACCTCAATAGAGGTTCAAATTTGGTCCACTGACTTGGTATGAACTTGTGTACCTTCCAAAGAAATATGGGGAGGTTTGGAGTTGATTTGCCCCAAGATCCTAGGTCAAACCCTAAGGAAGGGCTTTTGTACCTTGTGAAGGGCATGTGGTCCAAACACCTTTTATGACTATGAAATTTTGTAGGGAGGGTATTAGGGTAACTAAAACCCTCTAGTGAAAATCTTAGGGTATTTTGGAAGGTTTGGGACCCACAAAACCCTAACCTTAGTTTAGGGCACAAATATTGTAGGGTTGGAATGGGCTAGTTAAACTCCTCAAACTAATATGAAATTTTGGTAGAATAGTCATAAGGATATTATCAGCCTCTGGAAGTTTAATTGGGAATTTTGGAATAATATTTATAGTACTTCCTTTATAACACAAGGGGATGCCTCAATTTAATAAATTGATCGTTATGGTCCCTCGGCCCCTTGGGAAGACATCAAAGTTTGGCAGTGGAAGTCTTGAAGCATTATAGACATATATTAATTTTATGAGAATTTTTAAATACATATTGGAGGTACTTACTTCACAAGCTTGTTAAATGAGGAAATTATTCAATAATTTATTTAAGTCTATTTACTGATAAATAAATTATGAAATTTGTCTTCAGATTATTTATATGCCATTAGAATCTTACTTGAATTTTCTCTGAATTTTTGGAAGCAATGTAGTCTTTTATATCTCTTTAAATGAATTTTTAAGGATTAAAAATGAAATAAGAATTTGGGGATAAAACCTTACTAAAAAATTTAGATATTTTGGAGGATGAGTTAAATTCTTATTTTCAATATCATATAAAATTAGTGGAATGATATCTTGTCTGAAATTGGTACCTCATGTTCATTATTGGAAACTTAAGTCACTATAATAATTAAATAAATTATTAAATAAATAAGGAAAATTTTGGGTCTCTGGATTTAAGGCTTAAAGTTTATAAGGAACTTACATTAATTATTATAGGAGTATTGTATGATCATTCGATGTACTTTTCATTTTACATGAAGTTTAACCTTGGTGGTCTGAATTTAGTAATTTTGGAAAATTGTTCATGATTTTTGTTTGAGGCTTATCACTCCTTAATCACTTATGATATTTGACCCAGAGCATTTATATACCCTTGCAATCAAGTTAGAGTTTTCCTTGAATTTTTAGAAATAATATTGCCCTATTTATCTTTTTAATGAATAATTGCAAGATACCTTTAAAATAAAATCAGTGGCCTAAACCTTGCTGAAAAATTAAGAGATCTTGGATCTTAGGTTAAATGTTTATATTGAGTATAACATAAATCTGGGGGAATTTTATCTTTTCTAAATTTGGTACCTCCTGTTCAATCTCGGAGACTTTGGCCACTATGAATATTTAATAAATTTCTAGATAAATAAAAAAATTATGAAATTCTGGATTGGGGCAATAAAGGTCATAATGGACCTTTATTAATTATTATAGGAGTATTGGATGATTATTTGATGTACTTCCCATTTTACATGGCATTTAACCTTTGTGGTCTGCATATAGTAAATCTACAGAAATAATCTGGAGTACAAGTTAGGCACATAAGTCAAAGATTAGTGGTTATAGGTTTGGATAATTTAGAATGAGTTCATCACTCAGTATTGGATGAGCAAGGGTTTGGATTGGCTAGTGTTAGGTGGTGCTCGTGATCGACGAAAAATCGTCTTTCCCGTAGTAAGAAAGAGTCAAAATTACATTAGGTTGGGTGGTGCTGTTGATTGTGACGGACGGGTTAGTCCGGCGAGCTTTGGCTCAGTTGTGGATTATGATAGACGGGTTAGTTTGGAGAGCTTTGGCTCGGTTGTGGATTATGACGTACGGGTTAGTCCGGCAAGCTTTGGCTCAGTTGTGGATTATGACGGACGGGTTAGTCCGGCGAGCTTTGGCTCGGTTGTGGATTATGACGGACGGGATGGTGCGAGGAGCTTTGGCTCGGTTGTTGACGGACGAGATAGTCCGGGGAGCTTTGGCTCGGTTGTTGACGGACGAGATAGTCCGGGGAGCTTTGGCTCGGTTGTTGACGGACGGGATAGTCTGGGGAGCTTTGGCTCGGTTGTTGGTTGGACTCATAACTATTGCATGTGCATAAAAGGTATAAGGTGGTGGGTCTTCGGTACTGGAGGGTCGATGCACCGACGCCAATACGCTGACTCGGCAAGTGTGGTTAGCACTTCGCCAAAAGAAGTCCGGTGCGACAGCCGGCAAGAGTATGCAGGAGTCCGCTTTGTGCACCAAGCGTTGAGGCGTACGATGGGTCTGACCGGTAGTTCTTTACTGGTTTAGAGGTGGGCGAGGCCCAACCCACCGCTTCCTTCTGCCACTACGGAGGTATCCTGGGAGGTAACGGCTCCGAAAGGGGGAACTAAAGGTCTGTGTACACAGAGTCGAGTGGGTGAGTTGCACTTGCATGTTCACGTCATAGCATAATTGTATTTCATAGCATAACCATTGTGAAAGTGAAGGGATAGATACTACTCTAGAGGGGGGGGGGGTGAATAGAGTTATCAAATTTTGCACTAGACAAAACTTAATGGTCTACCCAACTCCCTTGGAGTGAAGTGCGAAATGAAAAGATTATAGATATTGATTTAACCTTAAAGCCTAACACAAGTGATGTGCACAAACTCAAGCTAACTGTAATTAAAGTTAAGGCTTGGAAAACCTAATCAGCAACTAGCAATCCTAGTTATATCTGTTCACAGCCACAATGCAGGAATTAAACAAGTGAATCCAGACGACACAAGGAAATTTATAGTGGTTCCCCAAACAACTTGGGTACGTCCACTCTTCTACCCACACGGTAGGAATCCACTCAGGTTTTTGATCAGGTGCCCTGCCACCAACAGGATCTGCTTCAGGTAGATCCAGAAACCCTTTAAACTTTTGATCAGGTGTCTAAAAACCAAGCACAGGTTTTTGATCAGGTGCCCTGCCACCAAGGGATACTTTTGAAGGGAGTAATAACCCTGTACAGGAGGGGGAAGAAGGTTAAGATGTCTTCTCTATTTTATAAAGATTAGAGAAGCACAAAAACTTGCACTGAGCTAGAAAGCTCTAAAGAATCAAGGCTCCCCCTGGCTCAAAGATGTCCAGGTGAAGTCTTGCTTCAGTGCAGAAAACTCTTCAGAAAGCTCTGAAGGAAAAAAACTACAAGAAGATAATAAATAATAAAATTAAAGATCTTCAAGCAGCTATCTTCTTCTTCTTCTTCTTCAAAGGAACTCTGAGTTTGAACTTCCTGAAAGCAGGAGAACTCAGGTTGAAGAAGAGTTGAAGATCTCAACACTTCT
Organism: Platanthera zijinensis; assembly: GCA_039513925.1. NCBI lineage: Eukaryota > Viridiplantae > Streptophyta > Magnoliopsida > Asparagales > Orchidaceae > Platanthera > Platanthera zijinensis. The sequence continues at coordinate 86,459,975 of CM077091.1, forward strand.
CAGTTAGATGGAAATTGCTGAGAGCAGAAAGACTTGATCTTGATGAAGGCTTGAATGCTTGAAAATATGTGGATCACTAGCTAGCTAGCTTGAATCCTTCTTCAAAGGGTCCTTTATATAACATCAGCAAGCAACGGCTCTCTTCAGTTTGAATTACTTGTCATCTTCTGAGACTTGAGACCTGAGCTATAAATATCAAGAAGACAAAACAATCTCTGCAGCAGAAACATTCTATAAAAGTAATAACCCTTTTTCTAGGAAGCTGCAGGAAGCAATTTGATAATAAAGTACTAAATAAAGTCATATCAGAAACAAACTCTTTATAGCAAAAAGAAGACTTTTCAGTCTAACAGCTATAAAGGGGTGACAGCAGATAAAGTAATTTATAATGTCAGCTAATAAGACAAACAACTTTATCTAAAAAGATTTGACTCAGGCAAACAGAATAGAGCAGATATGCCTGGAAATATTATCATAATACAGCTAAAAAGATATGCCAGATAATGTATTAATTAATTAAATATAATAAATAAATACAAAATATAAAGGCAGACAGAAAGCGTCAAACGACCTTCGGAGATCGTCGACCGACGCACGGAGATCGTCGAACTATCGGGCAGATAGTCGAACGATCCAGATAGTCGAACTATCCAAGGAGATAGTCGAACTATCACAGCAGATAGTCGAACTACCAGAAGATAGTCGAACTATCAGATAGTCGACCTATCAACAGGTAGTTGAGCTATCAGGTAGTCGACCTATCAACAGATAGTCGAACAATCAAAACCAAACAGATAGTCGACCTATCAACAGATAGTCGAACTATCAGATAGTCGACCTATCCAAGCAGATAGTCGAACTATCAAAGCACACAGATAGTCGAACTATCAACCGATAGTCGAACTATCCACGCAGACTGAAAGTCGAACAACTGATAGACGATCGTCGAATAGTTAGTCGACGATAGTCGAGCGGCGTTCGACGATAGTCGAACGAACAAACTACTTAACCAAATTCTCAATCTGGAAAAGTGAGGACTCTACAGCTAGACTACTAACCATTGACCATAGATAATTCTTGGGTCAAGGAGCAGAAAGGAGAGGACTAAACTCAAATCAAACTAGGGTACCAACAATCTCCCCCTATTTGAGTTAAGTCCTTCAAAATCTAAAACATACAGCTAGCTATAGAACACTATAAACAATACAGGAAATAGATAGAAAATAACTAGCAGATAATCAACCAGATAGATAATAAACAAATATAACACAGCAGTCAATCAAACTATTAAGAATCTACAGAGTCTGGCAAGGGGGCAGAGGAACTAGGAACAAAAGAAATTTTCCTTAGAGGATCATCAGCTTCTTTCTTTGACAGCTTCAAGTCCTGCACACCAATGATCTTCAATTCTGCAGCTCTTGGGACTACTGCTTCAGGATGCTTTTCCATATATTTTGAGGGGTCAAATACATCAGGATTGACCTGGAACATTTCAAACTCTTTCTTTCTGAAAGCAGACATGGTGGTTAAACCTGTAGTATCTTTTCCTTCTGCTTTTGCTTTTCTTATTTGAGCTGCTCCAACTAGTTCGTGAAAACGAGCCATCCTAAAGTTAGGATCAAGCTCTGGACTTTCATAAACAGGCTCAGGAGGAGCAGCATCAGATTCTTTATCTAGATAAGATATTGGAGCAGACTTAGCAAAAGGTTCTTGCTAGAATTTTAAAACAAAGTAAACTACTTACCTTTTAAAACAACTTTCTCAGACTGAACTGGTATTAGAGATGGAACTCTTTTCTTTGGAGAAGGAGGAGGGGAAAAAGTTGGTCTTTGAACCACAACCTCCTTCACTTGTCTTTGAGAGCCAGAATACGATCTGCCTTGCGAGCTTTGATAACTTTTCCTTGGCTGAGGCTGAAAAGATGCAGATTTTCCAGAAGAGGCAGAAGGGTTAGCAGATAGGTTCCCAGAGGCTCCTGCACTGGGAGGTGGAGGAGGAGGACCTCTGGGAGTCCATCTTGAAACAGGACTATCATACCTCTTAGATCTTTTCCTTTCTTTCTGCTGGTTCTTAGAGAACCACATCCAGTGCTGAAATTCCTTTGACTTAGGGTCAATGCCCTTCAGAATATAATAAGGAGTATCATTGTCTTTACTGGGAGGAGGAGGAGCAGCAACTTTCTTTTTCTTTTGAGCAGCTTTCTTTTTCCTTGATTTCTCAGATACATCAGAATCATCCTCATCATCAGAGTGAGATGATGGAAGATTATCATAAGGATCATAGGCTTCAGAAACAGCCTTTTCTTTTAACTTCAGATCTGATTTCTCTCTTTCCTCTTCAATGGCATCCAGAGCCAGAAGGGAATCTAAGTCCAACCCTGGTGAATCATCCCAGATAGTTGACTTTTCAACTTGCAGCTCTTTTTCTTTCTCTTTCAACAAAGACTGTACTCTTAGATTCCAGGCAGCTCTTGCTTGTACTTCTTCCACACTCAGAATAGGAGTGTCATCTTTGACTTCATCTTGATTCTTAGACTCATCTTCTCTATCATCTAAAAATGAATCCAATTCTGGATCTACTTGGATATCAGGAACAACTGGATCAACTTCAGAAACAACTGCTATGATCTGAGCAGCTAAATCTTCTCTAATAAAATCTGTAGAATTATGAATACAGATCTGCTAAATAAGCAATAATCATTCCTTCATGGTATTCACTAGCTAGCAAATTAATTGACTCGTCAATAAAACGAATAAGTGAATTACCTTCATTCTTGACCATCTCCCATGATTCATCTAGATATGAGGTGATAATACCTTCTAGGAATCGAGCAACCACGGGAGTGGTGAGATCTTCTAGGCAGACTTTTACTGCAATTTCAGATAGCATGATTCCATCAGCTATTTCCTTATCAGATAACACTAGAACTACTTCTTTTTCAGCTGGAGCAGACTCTTCCAGGGCTGTCATTACAGTATCTGTTATAGCTGGAAGGGAGGCAGGAGGTTCTGAGGCATCTTCACAGAACATCTCCCCCTGCCTGATTTCAGTGGAGACTGAAACCAGGCCCCTTGAGGAAGATGGCTCAGCAGATTTGGAAAGAGATTTGATGGAGGCAGTTAAGATATCAATGGAGGAGGCAAGTGGAGCGATTGCCTCTTCAATCATAATTTTGATTGAGGGGGTAATCAACTCCACAATGCGGGAGATAAGTTCAGGAGAAATCTCAAAAGATGATGGATGTGTAGTGGATGGAGCTGCAGTAGATATGGTTGTAGTGCTGGGATGAAGAATGGTGTGGACAGGGGATTGAATGGGAGATGGAGCTGGAGAGTTAATTGGAGAATTAACTGGGGAATGAATGGGAGACTGAGGAGGAGTAGGAATCCTCTCAGATCCTAACAAATCAAAGCTAGGAGCAGATATCCTAGTCTAATGAGAGGGAATTGGAGATGCTGGAGGGGAAGAAAGAACAACCGTAGTTGTTTCTCTAACAGGAGAAGGGGAAAGTCTTACTTCAACTGAAGTTGATGGTACTTCAACTGAGGCAGACAACAAAGTAGAAGAAGAGGGAAGGGAAAGAGCTAAGCCAGCTTCGACAGGGTGAGGAGCGACCGAATCGGTCCGGGTGCTCTCAGATGTTGCTGGAGCAACCTCTGTGAGAGCGGGTTTCACAAAGGTTCTCTTCCACTTAGAGAACAGGTTAGGGTCCATTTTCTTGTTTGCATTAATTGTTGTTGCGGTTGAACTCAACAGCTGGGGGTACTTTTCCTTCAGGAAGATTCCAATAACCCTTCCGAGGGTAACTTCCTTCTTACCATTCTTTTTCCTTATTAAATCAAACATCACTCCCGCCCAATCTATCCTTTTCCAATTAACAATCGCACACATCAGTGCGAATTGTTGCCTTGTGATATTATCATGAGCAGAGTGCTTCCCGAGGAGCACTTTTCCTACCAACTCAGCAAGAAACTTGATCTTGAAAGGGAAATTTACTTTGAGTAGCTTCGTGGGAATGCCCTCTGCATGTCCCAGCTCAACTAACATTCTTCCAAATTCTTGAGCATCTTGCTCATAATCCTCTTCACCATTTATTAAACCAAAAATATCAGTCAGAACGGCCGGAGTTAGGATTACCTCTTCTCCGCCGATGGTGCCAATCATCGAGTCGTCGGTGGAGGACGACGTGAAGGCCCATTCCTTGATCTCTGGGATGTTTATCTTAATCCTTGAAGACATTAACCTCTCGAGTCCTTGATCCCGACAAAGCTGAAGAACTTCTACGATCCCAGCTTCGCAGCTACTGAACGCGTCGAAATCAACGCTAAAGCCTGCATCAAACTTCACAACTGCTAGAACTGCTGGAGAGACCGCCATTGATTTGCTGGAGAAAGCTCGAGAACGACGGAGAAGACGAAGGAGACGAAATGGCAGAAAATCGCAAGCGGGAAGGCAGAATGCGAAAAGTCACGCTCCGTCGACGATAAAACAAAAGATCTTTTAACCTAGGTCGACTATCGGCTTTATATTAGACCGGAAATAGTCGATCTATTAAAAAGATACTAGACCCGATAGTCGAACGACCGTTCGACGATCGGCTCAGAAGCAGAGTAGTCGAGCCATCGTTCGACTATTTCTGGCTTCTCAAAGAACAAGCTGTCGTCGTTCAGAGATCGACGATAAGCTCGACCTGTTCGACGATCTTCGAACGCCGTTCGACGATCTTCAAACAGATAAGCTATCATTAACCAGAGGTCGACGATAGGCTTAATCCGTTCGACGATCTTCGATCATCGTTCGACGATCTTCAAGCAGGTTTCAACATAGGCAGATATAGTCACACTTAGTCTCGTCCATTGATCATGCCTAATTGAACTAAAAAGAACAGATGCTTCTGTTCATCTAAAGGCTTGGTGAATATATCACCTCTTTGAAACTCAGTGGATATGAACTCAAGACAAATCTTGTTCTTTTCCACACAATCTCTCAGGAAATGGTGTCGAATCTCAATGTGCTTCGTTCTAGAGTGGTGCACAGGATTTTGTGCAATTGAAATAACACTGGTACTATCACACATGATTTTGGTGTTCTTGTGTGAGTAACCATAATCCACAAGCTGGTTTTGAATCCACAGGATCTGTGAACAGCAACTAGCAGCTGCTATATATTCAGCCTCTGCAGTTGAAGTTGAGACAGAAGCCTGCTTCTTACAGAACCAAGAGACCAATCTCTCTCCCAGGAACTGGCAAGTTCCTGAGGTGCTCTTCCTGTCAACTCTGCAACCAGCATAATCAGAATCAGAATATCGAATTAACTCAAATTCTGACTCAGCTGGGTACCAAAGTCCTAGATCTGGACATCCCTTCAGGTATCTCAGGATTCTCTTTAGAAGAATCAGATGAGATTCCTTGGGGTTGACCTGGAATCTAGCACAAAGGCATGTAGCAAACATTATATCAGGCCTACTTGCAGTTAGATATAATAGGGAACCAACAATGGCCCTATAATTCTTTTGATCAACTGGCTTGCCGTGATCATCAGAATCAATAACTATATTAGTAGCCATAGGTGTAGGCATTGCTGAAGCATCAGCCACCCCAAATTTCTTTACCAATTCCTTGGCATATTTGGATTGGGAGATGAAGATACCATCAGCATCTTGCTTAACTTGGAGACCAAGAAAGTAAGACAGCACACCCATACTACTCATCTCAAACTTAGAGTGCATCAGGTCAGAGAACCTTTTGCAAAGTTTGGGATCAGTGGAACCAAATATAATATCATCTACATACACCTGAACTAACAGGATTGTGTCCTTGTGATGCTTGACGAAAAGGGTTCTATCAACTACTCCCCTAGTAAAGTTGTGCTCTAAAAGGAAACTAGCTAGAGTCTCATACCAGGCTCTGGGAGCTTGCTTTAGTCCATATAGAGCTTTCTGTAACTTAAATACATGTGAGGGCTGAGTTGAAGAAACAAACCCTGGTGGTTGTTCAACAAACACCTCTTCCTTAAGCTCACCATTTAGGAATGCACTTTTGACATCCATTTGGAACACCTTAAACTTCATGTAGGCTGCATAGGCCAAGAAGATCCTTATTGCTTCTAGCCTTGCAACTGGAGCAAAGGTTTGGTCATAGTCTATACCTTCCTCCTGTCTGTAGCCCTGAGCTACAAGCCTTGCTTTATTCCTTACTATAATTCCATTTGCATCCAACTTGTTTCTATACACCCACTTGGTGCCTATGATCAGTTGGCCTTTAGGTCTTGGAACCAAAGTCCAAACTTTACATCTCTCAAACTGATTGAGTTCCTCTTGCTTAGCAATGATCCAGTGGGGATCTAGCTCTGCATCTTTAAAGGAGAGGGGCTCAACCTGTGAGAGGAAACAAGCATGCATCACATCCTGTCTTAATTGATGTCTTATTTGCACACCAGCTGATATGTCTCCAATCACTTGAGATGTGGGGTGATCTCTAAGTGTGACAATATCAGCAGGTGGGATGTGATCTTCAGCAACAGTTGGGATTAATTCCTCTGGAGGAATTTGATCTACTGTTGGTGGAACAACAACTACTTCAACAATGTCTTCATCACTGTCTGATTCAGTGATCTGAAGAGTTGATAGTTGAAGAATTTCTTGAGGGGCATCAGGTACCTACAAAGAACTGGAGGAAGGAGAATTTTCTTTCTCCTTGTAAAACATCTGATGCTCATCAAATGATACATGCACAGATTCTTCAATCTTACAGGTAGATTTGTTATAAACCCTATAAGCTTTGCTTACTTGGGAATATCCAAGCATGATTCCCATTGAAGCTTTTGCTTCAAACTTTCTAATATATTCTTTATTATTATTATGAATATAAACAATACAGCCAAAAACTCTAAAATAATTAATTTTAGGTTTCTTTCCTTTAAGCAACTCATAAGGAGTTTTACACTTAAGCTTGTGTATCAAACTTCTATTCAAGATATAATTGGTTGTGCTAACAGCTTCTGCCCAATAGGAGAGAGGCATGTTAGCATCTGCCAACAATGTGCTAGCAGCTTCAATGAGTGTTCTATTCTTCCTTTCAACTACCCCATTTTGTTGAGGAGTTCTAGGAGCTGAGAAACTATGTTTTATACCTTCTCTCTCACAGAATTCTTGCATGAGAAGAGATTCAAACTCAGTACCATGATCACTTCTGATCAAGGCCACATGAGTAGAGTACTCAGTCTGCACACATAGTAGATAGTCTGTAAGGGCTTTGAAGTTATCCGACTTAGTTCTCAAAAAGAAAACCCAACTGAACCTAGAGAAGTCATCTACAATTACTAAAGTGTAATACTTCCCTCCTAAACTCTGTACATTTATTGGGCCAAAAAGGTCCAAGTGTAATAGATACAGGATTCTAGGAGAATCACTCTTATTTACAGATTTAAAAGAGTTTTTGGTTTGCTTGCCTAGCTGACAAGCCTTGCATAGGCTCTCCTTCTTGTAGGGGCAAGAAGGTAAACCTCTAACAAGGTTGTGTTTAGATAACCTAGATATATTTTTAAGGTTAACATGACTAAGCCTCTTATGCCACAAAGAATTATTATTAATTATTACTTCATTAAACAGGCAGATTTCAGAATGAGATGAATTGAAATCTACTAAATAGATATTACCTATTCTAATACCTACTAACACAACATTATTATTTAAAGTAATATTGCAAGAGGAGTTAGAAAATGAAACCTGGTAGCCAGCATCACATAGCTGGCTGACTGAAATCAAATTATGCTTCAGTCCATTGACATATGCAACTCTCTTGAAAGTAACTGCTCCAATTGTGATCTTGCCATAGCCTTCTGTCTGACCACAGCTGGAGTCTCCAAAGATAACCTTTGGGCCGAGCTTAACTTTGAACTTTGACAGAAGATCTTTATTTCCTGTCATATGCTTAGAGCATCCACTATCCAAATACCACATATTTTGAGTGATTGGATAGGCCTTCACCTGCAAGACATTTATTTAGACAGTGTGGACCCAGGTAACCTTGGGTCCCTTGTTTTTCACATAAGAAAAACTGGAAATATATGAAAATGCAGGCTGAGGGTGATAACCTAGTGGGTGAGATCTCCTAGGTGGGATTCTCCATGTAGATGATGGGTCAACAAACCTAGGGTTTCTATTTTCATTTAGGTTTCTATGATACTGATTATGATTTTGAAAATCATGTTGAAATCGTCGATCGACGTTCGACGATGGGCGCTCAGATCGTCGAGCTTCGTTCAACCATTGAGCTTCCGATCGTCGAGCGGCGTTCGACGCTCTTTGCATTTCTTTAAAGAATTTCTTTCTCTTTTCTCTCTTAGCTTTATTTAAAGTTTTATTAACTAGGTTTACTTGCTCAGTGTTCTTCATTCCACTAGCTGAAATGAAGTTTACTGGAGTTGAAAGGTTATTTTTAAGTAGAACTGGGGGTTCACTGGGAGAAGCTCCTAAACCTAGTTTGTCATTACCTGACCTAGTGTTAGTCATGCTGGTAATTTCTAACAACTTAAGGATTCTACCATTAAGAGATTCTTCTAACCTCTTAGACTTAGCTAACTCTATTTTAAGAAATTTAATTTCTTCACTACAAGTAGTGAGATCTTCCTTTAACCTAACATTTTCAGTAGCTATTGATTCTGAGTCAGCTAACCTATTTCTAAGTTCTTTTATTTCCTTTTCTGAGCTAATCAAATCTAAGCATAAAGATTTAAATTCTAATTTAAATTCAGCTGAGGTAAAATCATAAGAAGAAAGTACCTCATCTTCTGTAGGCATCTCTTCATCAGAATCTGAACTCTCTGCAGCAGAGTGGTTGCTGCAGGCATCTATTGCCATTAGGCAAACTTCTTTTGCCTTCTTCTCTTCCTCATCCTCACTGGAACTTGATGAGGAGGATTCTTCATCAGAATCACTCCAGGTTTCAGCAATGAAACCTCTCTCCTTCTTCTTGTTTTTGTAGGAGGATGGCTTTGAGTGCTTCCTGTGTTGTTCTTTTTCTTTCCTCTTGTCTTTGTTTTTCTCCTCTGGACACTCTGGCAAGATATGTCTAGGCTTCCTGCATCCATAACAAATAATTTCTTTAGCAGGAGAGCGATCATACCTTGGTTTGTCTTCATAGCGTGAAGACTTCTTTCTGAACTCCTTTCTCCCCATCTTGAGAAACCTCTTGGCAAACAATGCCATTAGTTCCTCATTTGATTGGCTTCCTTCAGAAGCATCAGCAGCCTTAAGAGCTAGAGATTGCTCTTTTCTTGTTGGAGTGGGGGTCTTTGCTTCAGCTTCTGCTTCCCTTGTCTTCAGCACTTGCTCAAAAGACTTGAGCTTGCCGAGGAGGGCTTCAGTGGAGATCTCATTTGTACTTCTGGCTTCCTTGATGGGCCAGATCCTTAGATCCCATGTGCTAGGGAAGCACATAAGAATCTTATCATTGACCTCTGTCAATGATATGTCCTTGTCCAGGGTCCTCAGCTCATTGATGATTGAGCTGAGCCTGGTGTACATGGCTTCAACTGATTCAGCATCAGTTTTCTTGAAGTTCTCATACTGTGAGATTAGGTTGGACCTTCTGTCCTTCCTTTCATCAGCTGAACCAGCTACAATCTGGTTCAGTGTATCCCACATGGCTTTTGCTGAAGAGCAGTCAGCAACCTTCTGGAATACCTCATCAGACATTGTCTGAGCCAGTATGTTCATTGCCTTGGCATCTGCTATTTTGGCCTTCTTGTATTCATCATTGTAATCTGGAGGAGGCACTACACTCATATCAGATGATGAGGCAGAAGCAGCAGCAGGTGCTCTTGGGGGACCTGACAAAATAGAAGAAAAGATGCTTTCATCAATAGAATTCATATATAATTTTATCCTTGCCTTCCAGATGCCAAACTTAGCTAAGTTGCATGCTGGAGGTCTGGTGCTGGAATAATCCTTGGACTGGGCCATGATAGTGAATATCTATAAGCTTTGGTATCTATCAGGATCTTGTGACTTAGGTGTTAGCCTATTCAGTCAGTTAACCTCCCTCTGATATCAATTGAAAGTGAAGGGATAGATACTACTCTAGAGGGGGGGTGAATAGAGTTATCAAATTTTGCACTAGACAAAACTTAATGGTCTACCCAACTCTCTTGGAGTGAAGTGCAGAATGAAAAGATTATAGATATTGATTTAACCTTAGAGCCTAACACAAGTGATGTGCACAAACTCAAGCTAACTGTAATTACAGTTAAGGCTTGGAAAACCTAATCAGCAACTAGCAATCCTAGTTATATCTGTTCACAGCCACAATGCAGGAATTAAACAAGTGAATCCAGACGACACAAGGAAATTTATAGTGGTTCCCCAAACAACTTGGGTACGTCCACTCTTCTACCCACACGGTAGGAATCCACTCAGGTTTTTGATCAGGTGCCCTGCCACCAACAGGATCTGCTTCAGGTAGATCCAGAAACCCTTTAGACTTTTGATCAGGTGTCTAAAAACCAAGCATAGGTTTTTGATCAGGTGCCCTGCCACCAAGGGATACTTTTGAAGGGAGTAATAACCCTGTACAGGAGGGGGAAGAAGGTTAAGATGTCTTCTCTATTTTATAAAGATTAGAGAAGCACAAAAACTTGCACTGAGCTAGAAAGCTCTAAAGAATCAAGGCTCCCCCTGGCTCAAAGATGTCCAGGTGAAGTCTTGCTTCAGTGCAGAAAACTCTTCAGAAAGCTCTGAAGGAAAAAAACTACAAGAAGATAATAAATAATAAAATTAAAGATCTTCAAGCAGCTATCTTCTTCTTCTTCTTCTTCAAAGGAACTCTGAGTTTGAACTTCCTGAAAGCAGGAGAACTCAGGTTGAAGAAGAGTTGAAGATCTCAACACTTCTCAGTTAGATGGAAATTGCTGAGAGCAGAAAGACTTGATCTTGATGAAGGCTTGAATGCTTGAAAATATGTGGATCACTAGCTAGCTAGCTTGAATCCTTCTTCAAAGGGTCCTTTATATAACATCAGCAAGCAACGGCTCTCTTCAGTTTGAATTACTTGTCATCTTCTGAGACTTGAGACCTGAGCTGTAAATATCAAGAAGACAAAACAATCTCTGCAGCAGAAACATTCTATAAAAGGAATAACCCTTTTTCTAGGAAGCTGCAGGAAGCAATTTGATAATAAAGTACTAAATAAAGTCATATCAGAAACAAACTCTTTATAGCAAAAAGAAGACTTTTCAGTCTAACGGCTATAAAGGGGTGACAGCAGATAAATAATTTATAATGTCAGCTAATAAGACAAACAACTTTATCTAAAAAGATTTGACTCAGGCAAACAGAATAGAGCAGATATGCCTGGAAATATTATCATAATACAGCTAAAAAGATATGCCAGATAATGTATTAATTAATTAAATATAATAAATAAATACAAAATATAAAGGCAGACAGAAAGCGTCGAACGACCTTCGGAGATCGTCGACCGACGCACGGAGATCGTCGAACTATCGGGCAGATAGTCGAACGATCCAGATAGTCGAACTATCCAAGGAGATAGTCGAACTATCACAGCAGATAGTCGAACTACCAGAAGATAGTCGAACTATCAGATAGTCGACCTATCAACAGATAGTTGAGCTATCAGATAGTCGACCTATCAACAGATAGTCGAACTATCAAAACCAAACAGATAGTCGACCTATCAACAGATAGTCGAACTATCAGATAGTCGACCTATCCAAGCAGATAGTCGAACTATCAAAGCACACAGATAGTCGAACTATCAACCGATAGTCGAACTATCCACGCAGACTGAAAGTCGAACAACTGATAGACGATCGTCGAACAGTTAGTCGACGATAGTCGAGCGGCGTTCGACGATTGTCGAACGAACAAACTACTTAACCAAATTCTCAATCTGGAAAAGTGAGGACTCTACAGCTAGACTACTAACCATTGACCATAGATAATTCTTGGGTCAAGGAGCACAAAGGAGAGGACTAAAATCAAATCAAACTATGGTACCAACACATTGCATATAACCTGACACCTAATGTATAAGCGGTATGGGACGCTCTATACAGTAGGCCCTGCAGAACGACACCTTGGCCTATAAGTTCGTGCGAGTGTGCTTATAAGTCAAGGTTCTCTTTCAGTACTATATATTTAAGCCTGCTAGTAAAACCGACACCCTATCGTATAAATCAGTATGGGACTTTTTATACGATATGAGCCCTGCAAGAGATCCCTTAGCTTATGTGTATTTCATAAGTTAAGGTTACTTTCTTATTCAATTTTATATCATTATTACCATGATTAGAACTGCTAGTTTAGTTCCGCTGCCATCTGCTAGTTGACATTCTCCACCTTCATGTCCTTTCCTTTCCTTCTCCCCGCTCGGTGCTTAGGAGCCATGGGGGAAGGGGCGGAGGACGATAGGACTTAGTCTTTTAGACTAACGGTTTTCAAACCACATCATTTTAGGGGACCACGGAGCCCAGCATGGAGGAGCAGCCCCGGAGGTCGGCACACTTGGAGATCGGACAGTCTAGTACTGGAGTCCAGACAGCAGGGACTGTGAGTCCCGACCACTAGTAGTTATATTAGTTTGCTTCCGCGATGAGCGATTTGTAGTGAGGATATGATGTACCGGGCATAAGCCCGAGATTTCTGTTATATGTACTATCTGTGGACACTCCCTTCGTGGAGCTTATTTTCTAAACATGTGATTCCTGTCGACTTGCTTTAAATTCATTGCTATAGTTGAGATCGATTTGGCCGGCAGAATCGATGTTTTGTAGTGACGACCTTCTTGGGTGCGAAGGTATCACCGCAAGATGGCGGTTCTGGGCCTAAGACCCCGGTGTCTAAAAAGAAAAAAATGGGGGTCTTACAAGTGGTATTAGAGGAAAAATATATCGATCGAAATGTAGCAGTCCACAAACCCCGGGCCACCCCCGCACGAGTTTAGTTTGGGGACAAACTAAGCAGTGGAAGCAGTGGTGGGCCCATATGTGGGATCACATAAAATTGTCCACTTTTAGTTAGATATGTGCGATTACTTAAAATTGACTTCTGTTATGCAGCCCCCAGCGCAGCCAACAACACAAGGCGGAGTCCAGCAGACTCCGAATGTTGCACCACCTCCCCCGGTCCCCACTCCATTCCTACACTCGGAGATGGGGCAAACCCTGACAGCTATTCTGGATGCTTTCAGGGCCCAACAGGTTCCGGCCCCGCAGCCAAACCCGGGGGTCAATTGGCTGAGCATCTTCCGAGGACTCTCTCCTCCATCTTACTTAGGGACAGAATCCGCAAAGCGTCAATAATACGGCACTCGGCAGCAGAATCCATCGCGAACAGAAATATTTACCGGAAATTACTACACACAAGAATAAAACAACTCGGATCTGCAATATAAAAAAAAAGAAAACAAGGAAGGGACAGGAAAAATAAAGTAAACAATTTCAAAAACTAAAATAAAGATAAAACAGGGTATGAACAAATGGACAAGGGCGACTATCTCGCATCTACCTCTTCAAAAACTCAAACGACTGTGTTCCCCGGCAACGGCGCCAAAAACTTGATGCGTGGAATTACGGCAAGCGCACCGGTCGCACAAGTAATAAAGTTTGGGAATAAATCCCCGAGTGTCGGTCTCTTGAGGAACACAGTAAGGGATGAGTTAATGTCGAGGCGGACTTGAGATTGAAGTCCTCGGGTCGGATCTAAAAGGGGGGTTTAGATGGTTGCGGAAATAGGAAGTAAAAATCTAACAACTACTCCTATGCAACACCGCTATGCGATGCTTCGCCAGGCGGGATGGAAACTACACAGGCCGCTATGCACCGAATCGCTCGGCGGATGGAAGAGTAGGCTAGCGGATGAGGTGGTGAGAATGGCGGAATGAGGGTCGTGAGCACCTCTTCGCAACGCACGCCACTAGCAATTGCTAGTGCGGCAAGGGTGGATGGATGGTGGAGTAATAAGGCGCACCTCAAGCAATAATAATGAAATCACACAAATCACATAGACATGAAAAAGTGCAAGATCATTAACTACAATAAAATGTACTTCATCAATACAAAGAGTTAAACTAAGCTATCAAATACAAGAGGAAGAGGTGTGCGAATCGACCGAATCCGAAGCCTTGTTGAGGATTCACGGTTGGAATCCCGGGTTGTCAATCCGAGTCCAAGATCGGTCCTCAACTGCGTCCGGGGTAGAGGAGGCTGTCACTCACTCCCAATGGACCCGTCTTCTTCGTTGAAATGACCCGTAGATTGCGGCTCCAGCTCCTCCTAACTTGATGGAGAAAGCTAGGTCAAAACTCCGCTTGAAGCTCTAGGATGAAGGAGGAGGCCGAGGGAATGCTCCGGCATTGATTTGGCGTTGAAAGCTTGCCCGGAGACCCTCCCTAAGGTGGAGGATGAAGGGGGACAGAGGAAACCCTCGTCCGAGACGAAGAACGGCGGAAAATCGCGGATCTGGATCTGTCTCCCAAAACTAGGGCGGAACCTGCGTATTTATAGATTGCAGAATAAACAGCGCGCACGATCACTGGCGCACGACCAGTGATCGTGCGCGATATGGTCAGTGATCGTGCGATATGGAGGCAGAAAAGTGGAAAAAGATGTCATGACTGCGCACGACCGGCAGCGCACGAGCAGTGATCGTGCGCGGTATGGCTGGTGATCGTGCGATATGCCGGGACAGAACTTTCACAGGAGAGGTCATGACTGCGCACGACCGATGATCGTGCGCCAAAGAGGTCGATGGTCGTGCGTGGGTAAAAACGCACGACCAATGACTCCTTTGCCAAAAATGGTGAAAGTCCTACCCCGGACGCCCACACAATCCCCGAACCTGCAGGAAAACTGGACAGGATGTCGACATGGCAGTCACAGACAAACAATAATAATCATAGCAAGAATGAAATACATACACACACAGAAATAGGCTAAAAATGTGCACAAGACGTGAAAAACCGTAGCGAACCAAAAAGGAGTGCAAATGACGCTAAACGGTGTGCAAAGACAAGAAAATAAGCCTAGATGAGTCCGAAAATAGGTATATAAAGAGGACTCATCACACCCCCAGACTTAACCGTTTGCGCGTCCCGAGCAAACAAAACCTAAGCAGACGGGGAAAATGAACTAGCTAACAAAGAAATTGCAAAACGGAGTACCATGCGAAGTCGCATACTCGTGTGCATAAAAATAAAGTAGAGGAAATTCTTAAGTATACAAAACATTTTATATTTTTCACAATGCGTAGCAAAAATTTATTATTACTCAAAAGTGGAATCACGGTGAATCAGCCGGTCCTACGCAGGGAGAAAGTAGGCAGGCCACTAAGGTGAGCATTGCCGAAGACCGGGGCTCAAGATTACCCCCAAAGGAATCCACCAATGTCGGAAACCATAAGCTTGCCCGTTCGCACTCTCTCCACGACACTAGTCAACTCAAGCGCAAGTCCGTAGGACTTCGGGTAATAATGGGGCTTGGGTTACGGTGAGGAAAACAAGGATAAACATGAAGGGTATGCACCTAACCCAAATGAGCTAACGTACAAAACAAGTACCCGCTGCCCACAAAATAAACACTGGTGCACCACACCCCCAGACTTAACTTTTACTAAATGGGTGTGTGCACTGCCTATTCCAAATCCAAATCATCTCAAATAAAGATTTTCAATCAAACTTTTTCTTTTCACGTTTCATATTCACTTTTTTTTTAAATCATTTTCTTTCTTTTTTTCTCTTTTTCAAATATTTTTCTTTTCACAATACACAATTTTCAGCAAATAAAACTTGGGAGCACTTCCACATTTTCACAAATAAAAATACCACATCACAACCCAACATGAAAATATAAAACACTAAGCTCGACTTGGGTGCGCGACTAGGATCAGCTATGAGGCTTTGGCGAATATAGTGGAGCTGAATCAAAAAGAAGGGTAGGCACAAAGGGGCTAGCAAGGGCGATGTTAGGAATGGGTACAAAGCTCAACCGGGGCAAAAGGTGGCCTACATCACTCTCACGCTAGATTAACCGTGTACCAATGCTTCAAGAATAGCTTGGGGCAAGTTCTTAGCAACCGAGAAAGATAATCCTTCCTCCCGACTCAAGCAATACGAGTCTAGTGGTGGCTACACACATTCCTACGCTACCATTTGATTCACACCGGATTCACCGACTTTTGAGTAGATAAGAAATATGTACGCAAATAGAAAAATATAAAACTATATGCATACAGAAAAATTAAATCTACACAAATTTCTACACAAAACGAGAGCAGTTGACTAGAAACACAGCAAGGCCAACATTTTACTCCGTCACACAATCCTAAGCCAGCACCATAATTTTACCAAAATCTGACAAAGACACGAGTTTAACTCGCAACACGCAAAAAGTTAAGCACGCGCTCATGTGGGTGCAGTGGTGTGCAAGAAATGAACTAAACAAAATAATAACTATAAAAGCTTCTAGTATGCACACGAAATGTGTGCGCGCGAAAGGTAAACTGACTCTCCCCCAGACTTAAACTAAACAACACATCAGCTGATAGAGAAATTAAAATCAGAATGAGCTAAGGGAAGAGGTTACCCAATGCTCAGCTAGTGAGCATACCAGAAGACGCGTGGAAAGTAGCAGCAGGCCCGCCAAACGAAGAATCACAACCCCGCCAATGCGTAGTTTCCATGAAAACCTGCAGGAGTGAGCTCCACAAAAACAAAAGAAAAGTATACAAAAAGAATGCTAAAACTAAAATAGACATGAAAATAAAAATGCAGAAAATATAAGATAACTACTGGGGTTACTGTCATCCCAGCACGACTTATTAAATTCTATACGGTTCTAGCTAATGGGCCTATGAAATAGAAAATGCACAGGTAACTGTTCTAATATCCGTGTCGGTAACGGGTACCGATACGGCGATAGAACAGTTACCCCTCTACCTAGATAATAATACCTGAAAAGCTCAGGTAGAGGAAGCAGGAAATAAGATGAGGAGGCGACCTGGTCCTCGCTCATCTCATCACAAAAAGAATCCTTGCCTAGCAAGGGGTCATCCCACACAGGTGCATAGGAGTCAACGGCTTGAGCACAAGGCTCATCGTCATCCCAGCACACCAGCGGAGAATCAACCCGCACAGGCTCAGATATGGAAGGGGGATCAAGGAATAAAAGAGTAGAAGGACAAAAATAATCAGAAATCGGGGGAGTGATCCCGGTATCACCCCCAGAAGGATCCAAACAATGATCATCGTCAGTGTCATATGAGTCGTATTGGGGAGAATCCGAGAACTCGAAGTCCGCGGTGGAAAGGGGGACCGCCTCGTTAGATAGGGAGGTGCTAACCTCCGCATCCAAAAGGTAATACTCCTCGTCCCACCGGGGTGCGTCATAGTGGTCCGAAGATCCACATTCTCCATTGGAGATAGCAGAATCGTCATCCCACATCGGCACAATCTCAGGCACCGAATCATCCACAATAACGGCCTCATCAGCCGACTCACAAGAAAAAGGAGTAGAAAACTCCGGCAAATACTGCGTAGGGGCAAAGCTGCTCTCAGAATCAGGCATAGAATGCGCAGGCCCCTTCGCAACATCATCTGCAGATGCCACCCCGTCGACGACCGGAACACTCTCCTCGTCCCATACAGGATCGTCCATGAGTTCCCGATCCACTCCTTGCGGGCTAACATCCGAGTGAGAGTGATCACTCAAAGGGAGCTCGTAAAAAAGGGGTTGAGGAACCCATGAAGGAACTATATGCGGCGAGAGATTCTTCCGTAATCTCAACGGGCAAAGATCGAGCAAGGTGCGCCATGTCAGTATATGGGCCAGGCAACACCCTGGTAGGCCCATCCACAGTAGTCTCCCGCGAACAGGGGACTGCTGCGGATGCGTCCACAGAGGTAGAAGGCTTGCACAAGCGAGGGCAATCCTTCAACATATGGCCCACACCCTGACATAGAATACACCGAAAACAGTGCTCTGCATTAGAAACAGCCATGGCATCGATGCATCTCCGCAAAGCGTCAATAATACGGCACTCGGCAGCAGAATCCATCGCGAACAGAAATATTTACCGGAAATTACTACACACAAGAATAAAACAACTCAGATCTGCAATATAAAAAAAAAGAAAACAAGTAAGGGACAGGAAAAATAAAGTAAACAATTTCAAAAACTAAAATAAAGATAAAACAGGGTATGAACAAATGGACAAGGGCGACTATCTCGCATCTACCTCTTCAAAAACTCAAACGACTGTGTTCCCCGGCAACGGCGCCAAAAACTTGATGCGTGGAATTACGGCAAGCGCACCGGTCGCACAAGTAATAAAGTTTGGGAATAAATCCCCGAGTGTCGGTCTCTTGAGGAACACAGTAAGGGATGAGTTAATGTCGAGGCGGACTTGAGATTGAAGTCCTCGGGTCGGATCTAAAAGGGGGGTTTAGATGGTTGCGGAAATAGGAAGTAAAATCTACAAGCTACTCCTATGCAATGCCGCTATGCAAAGCTTCGCCAGGCGGGATGGAAGACTAGTCGGGCCGCAATGCACCGAATCGCTAGGCGGATGGGCGAGTAGGCAAGCGTATGAGGTGGAGAGAACGGCGGAAATCCTACTATGCAGGCCGCTATGCACTGCTTCGCCAGGCGGGATGGAAACTACACGGGCCGCTATGCACCGAATCGCTTGGCGGATGGAAGAGTAGGCTAGCGGATGAGGTGGTGAGAATGGCAGAATGAGGGTCGTGAGCACCTCTTCGCAACGCACGCCACTAGCAATTGCTAGTGCGGCAAGGGTGGATGGATGGTGGAGTAATAAGGCGCACCTCAAGCAATAAATAACGAAAATACAAATCACATAGACATGATTTAGCACAAGCGTTAATTACAATAAGCGTACTTCATCAATACAAGGAAAATAACTAAGCTAACAACAACAAGAGGAAGAGGTGTGCGAATCGACCGAATCCGAAGCCTTGTTGAGGGTTCACGGTTGGAATCCCGGGTTGTCAATCCGAGTCCAAGATCGGTCCTCAACTGCGTCCGGGGTAGAGGAGGCTGTCACTCACTCCCAATGGACCCGTCTTCTTCGTTGAAATGACCCGTAGATTTCGGCTCCAGCTCCTCCTAACTTGATGGAGAAAGCTAGGTCAAAACTCCGCTTGAAGCTCTAGGATGAAGGAGGAGGCCGAGGGAATGCTCCGGCGTTGATTTGGCGTTGAAAGCTTGCCCGGAGACCCTCCCTAAGGTGGACGATGAAGGGGGACGGAGGAAACCCTCGTCCGAGACGAAGAACGGCGGAAAATCGCGGATCTGGATCTGTCTCCCAAAACTAGGGCGGAACCTGCGTATTTATAGATTGCAGAATAAACAGCGCGCACGATCACTGGCACACGACCAGTGGTCGTGCGCGATATGGTCAGTGATCGTGCGATATGGAGGCAGAAAAGTGGAAAAAGATGTCATGACTGCGCACGACCGGCAGCGCACGAGCAGTGATCGTGCGCGGTATGGCTGGTGATCGTGCGATATGCCGGGACAGAACTTTCACAGGAGAGGTCATGACTGCGCACAACCGATGATCGTGCGCCAAAGTGGTCGATGGTCGTGTGTGGGTAAAAACGCACGACCAATGACTCCTTTGCCAAAAATGGTGAAAGTCCTACCCCGGACGCCCACACAATCCCCGAACCTGCAGGAAAACTGGACGGGATGTCGACATGGCAGTCACAGACAAACAATAATAATCATAGCAAGAATGAAATACATACACACACAGAAATAGGCTAAAAATGTGCACAAAACGTGAAAAACCGTAGCGAACCAAAAAGGAGTGCAAATGACGCTAAACGGTGTGCAAAGACAAGAAAATAAGCCTAGATGAGTCCGAAAATAGGTATATAAAGAGGACTCATCAATAGTCGAACTACCAGAAGATAGTCGAACTATCAGATAGTCGACCTATCAACAGATAGTTGAGCTATCAGATAGTCGACCTATCAACAGATAGTCGAACTATCAAAACCAAACAGATAGTCGACCTATCAACAGATAGTCGAACTATCAGATAGTCGACCTATCCAAGCAGATAGTCGAACTATCAAAGCACACAGATAGTCGAACTATCAACCGATAGTCGAACTATCCACGCAGACTGAAAGTCGAACAACTGATAGACGATCGTCGAACAGTTAGTCGACGATAGTCGAGCGGCGTTCGACGATAGTCGAACGAACAAACTACTTAACCAAATTCTCAATCTGGAAAAGTGAGGACTCTACAGCTAGACTACTAACCATTGACCATAGATAATTCTTGGGTCAAGGAGCACAAAGGAGAGGACTAAACTCAAATCAAACTATGGTACCAACACATTGCATATAACCTGACACCTAATGTATAAGCGGTATGGGACGCTCTATACAGTAGGCCCTGCAGAACGACACCTTGGCCTATAAGTTCGTGCGAGTGTGCTTATAAGTCAAGGTTCTCTTTCAGTACTATATATTTAAGCCTGCTAGTAAAACCGACACCCTATCATATAAATCGGTATGGGACTTTTTATACGATATGAGCCCTGCAAGAGATCCCTTAGCTTATGTGTATTTCATAAGTTAAGGTTACTTTCTTATTCAATTTTATATCATTATTACCATGATTAGAACTGCTAGTTTAGTTCCGCTGCCATCTGCTAGTTGACATTCTCCACCTTCATGTCCTTTCCTTTCCTTCTCCCCGCTCGGTGCTTAGGAGCCATGGGGGAAGGGGCGGAGGACGATAGGACTTAGTCTTTTAGACTAACGGTTTTCAAACCACATCATTTTAGGGGACCACGGAGCCCAGTATGGAGGAGCAGCCCCGGAGGTCGGCACACTTGGATATCGGACAGTCTAGTACTGGAGTCCAGACAGCAGGGACTGTGAGTCCCGACCACTAGTAGTTATATTAGTTTGCTTCCGCGATGAGCGATTTGTAGTGAGGATATGATGTACCGGGCATAAGCCCGAGATTTCTGTTATATGTACTATCTGTGGACACTCCCTTCGTGGAGCTTATTTTCTATACATGTGATTTCTGTCGACTTGCTTTAAATTCATTGCTATAGTTGAGATCGATTTGGCCGGCAGAATCGACGTTTTGTAGTGACGACCTTCTCGGGTGCGAAGGTATCACCGCAAGACGGCGGTTCTGGGCCTAAGACCCCGGTGTCTAAAAAGAAAAAAATGGGGGTCTTACAAGTGGTATTAGAGGAAAATATATCGATCGAAATGTAGCAGTCCACAAACCCCGGGCCACCCCCGCACGAGTTTAGTTTGGGGACAAACTAAGCAGTGGAAGCAGTGGTGGGCCCATATGTGGGATCACATAAAATTGTCCACTTTTAGTTAGATATGTGCGATTACTTAAAATTGACTTCTGTTATGCAGCCCCCAGCGCAGCCAACAACACAAGGCGGAGTCCAGCAGACTCCGAATGTTGCACCACCTCCCCCGGTCCCCACTCCATTCCTACACTCGGAGATGGGGCAAACCCTGACAGCTATTCTGGATGCTTTCAGGGCCCAACAGGTTCCGGCCCCGCAGCCAAACCCGGGGGTCAATTGGCTGAGCATCTTCCGAGGACTCTCTCCTCCATCTTACTTAGGGACAGAATCGGCTGTTCGGACAGAGGAATGGCTAGACATTATGTATGAAATTTTGACCGGGATACGGTGCCCCTGGGAGGAGAGGGTTCCTTTGGTGGCCTCTTGTTTAGAGTCCCATGCCAAAAGGTGGTGGAAGACGCTGCTGGACACGATGTTTACTGATAGGGAGGTTGTGGAAGTTACCTGGGAAGAGTTCAGGACCGCGTTGCTGGAGCATTTTATTCCGCAGTCGGCCAGGGATGAGTTGGAGGAGCGGTTCTTACAGCTGAAGCAGGGCACCCGGACGGTGGTGGAGTACCATTGGGAGTTCGACCATTTGGCTCGATATGCAGATTCTTACCAGCTGGACGAAGTGGGGTACATCAAGAAGTTCTATAAGGGCCTGCGGGAGGACTTGAGGGAGGCCTTGTTGTTTGTATCCGACGGGCCTATCTCCCGGATTTTGGAGATGGCAAAGAGGATTGAGGCTGATTGGCACACCACTCGGGGCCAGAAGCGGCAAGCAGAGGATCAGGGCCGGAGAGCCAGAAATGATCAGCGGCAAGGTGCTATACCAGGTGGGAGAAGGACAGAGGAGCAGCCTCGTCAGGAAGTGAGGCAGGTGCCGAGGGAGCAGGTGATATTGGCCCCTCAGCCTCTTCAGATGAGGGAGGCACCATGACCCGGGGGTATGGTATTTCCCCCACCAGAGTGCTATAACTGTCACCAGATAGGACACATTCGGAGAAACTGCCCCATGATGGAAGCACCTCTACCAGCACCCCAGGCTGCCCCGCATGCCCAACAGTTTGGAGGATGAGGACGTGGTCGAGGACGTGGTTTCCAGGGTGCAGATCGCAGGCAGCAGAGGGAGCAAATTTATGCACTGGATTTGGCTCAACCCCGGAACCCGGAGCAAGTAATCACTGGTACGTCAGAAAATTGTAAACTTATTTCCTCATGACATTTAAGTTTATATAGAAGTGATAATCTAGGGAAGAAAACCATAGCTAGACTCTAAGACATTTAACTTTCCCCACCCCCAGGAATAGTTTTCATCAGCGGCAAACCCGCTTATACGCTATTTGATACGGGTGCTTCACACTCGTTTGTATCGGAAGCCTTCGTAGAAGGGTTGGAAGGAGTGGAGCGATTCACGAGTTTGATGATGAGGATACGATTACCCGACGGATCAGAGCTGTTCACCTCTGCCCACTGTAACATGGAGGCGGAGATCAGCGGAAAGATATTTGAAGCCCCAGCGACGATCATAAAGATGCCAGTCTTTGATTTGATCCTAGGAATGACATGGTTGAACTGGAATCATGCTCAGATTGACTGCATGTCCAAGAGAGTTACCGTGAGACATGGGGATTCCTATCTCATCATTGAAGGTACTAGATCTATTCCCCCTCTCATGTTGTCATCTGTACAGGCTGTCAAGGCTCACTTACAGGGGGATGAAGTATATGAGGTGATATTTGAAATGACTGAGGCCAAGGTCTCCACCTCGGATATTCCGGTGGTACGAGATTTTGCCGACGTATTCCCAGAGAAACTGCCTGGGCTACCTCCGCACCGGGAGCAGGATTTCCGGATACAGCTAGTGTCGGGGGCTAAGCCGGCAGCTAGAGCCCCTTACCAGATGGCCCCAAAAGAGCTGACAGAATTTCAAAGCCAACTCCAGGAACTGGTGGAAGCCGGATTTGTTAGACTGAGTTCCTTGCCATGGGGAGCCCCGGTCTTATTTGTGAAGAAGAAGGATGGGACACTTCGCCTGTGCATCGATTATCGAGCACTAAACAGGCTGACCGTCCGGAATACCTATCCGCTCCCACGGATAGACGAATTATTCGACCAGCTGGAGGGAGCCCATTATTTCTCGAAGCTGGACTTGAGGTCAGGATACTACCAGCTGCGGATCCAGGAGGAGGATATCCCGAAGACGGCCTTCAGTAGCAGATATGGCTTGTATGAGTTCACCGTGATTCCCTTCGGGCTCACGAACGCTCCGTCGGCATTCCTGAGCCTCATGAACCGGGTTTTTGAGGCCTACTTGGATGTGTTCGTCATTGTATTCATAGACGACATCCTGATCTACTCTAGGACGGAGGAGGAGCACACTCGGCATCTGGCACTGACTCTGGAGAGGTTGCGGGAGCATCGCCTTTATGCGAAGTTCAGCAAATGCCAGTTTTTGTTGAAGGAGGTGGCTTTCCTAGGCCATATTATCAGTGGTGCTGGGTTGGCAGTGGACCCGGCCAAGATTCAAGCAGTTCGGGATTAGCCACAGTTGAAGACGGCCACAGATGTATGGAGTTTCCTAGGACTCGCCGGTTACTACCGTAAGTTCATAGAGGGATTTTCTCGTATCGCTCTTCCACTCACATCTCTGACAAGGAAGGAGGTACCCTTTATCTGGACCCCACAATGTGAGGTGGCTTTTCAAGAGCTAAAGGGACGACTCACTTCGGCTCCTATACTTTCCCTCCCTTCAGGGAAAGAAGGATTTCAGGTCTACACCGACGCTTCCTACCAGGGCATGGGTGTAGTGCTTATGCAGAATGGCCATGTGATAGCTTACGCTTCTCGGCAGCTGAAGAAGTATGAGCAGAACTACCTTGTCCATGACTTAGAAATGGGAGCTGTTATTTTTGCACTGAAAGTCTGGCGGCACTATCTGTATGGTGTCCACTGCGACATATACTCTGACCATAAAAATTCGAGGTATGTGGACACGCAGAAAGAGCTGAACATCAGACATAGACGATGGGTGGAGTTCTTTGAAGACTACCAGTACGAGATGCACTATCACCCGAGAAAGGCGAATGTGGTAGCCGATGCACTGAGCCAAAAGACCGCAAACCCCGGAGTAGGAACACAGTTGATGGCCTTGGAGTTGGTTCAGATGTTAGATCAGATGCAAATATCCCTTGTGTCTGAGGATCACCCTGAGTTATACCCGGAGTATCTATCGTCATTAATTGCCACGGATGACATTCGAGAACGGGTCAAGGATGGACAGATGTAGGATACCCAGCTAGAGCCGATATTCCGTGCCTTAGAAGCAGGCACTGCGGGAGATTAATCGCTGAGGGATGACTTAGTGTGCTTCAGAGGACGGGTTTACATACCAGAGGGAGGCCAGGTCCGGGAGGACATCATGATGGAGGCTCATTGCAGTCGATATACGGTACACCCGGGGATTATAAAGATGACTGCAGATCTGAAGAAGACTATGTACTGGTCGGGCATGAAGAAGGATATCACCTACTTCGTGACCCATTGCGAGGCATGCCAGTTAGTGAAAGCGGAGTGCAGAAACCCAGCAGGATTATTGCAGCCACTCCCAGTACCAGAGTGGAAGTTCGATGATATCACCAT
The DNA here is from genome assembly GCA_039513925.1 of Platanthera zijinensis. Taxonomy (NCBI): domain Eukaryota; kingdom Viridiplantae; phylum Streptophyta; class Magnoliopsida; order Asparagales; family Orchidaceae; genus Platanthera; species Platanthera zijinensis. The sequence goes on from CM077091.1 coordinate 86,484,999, forward strand.
GGACTTTATACATGGACTTCCCCGATCGCGGACAGGAATGATTCGATCTGGGTGATCATCGACCGGCTGACGAAGGTAGCCAGGTTTATTTCAATCAGGAAGGATGACTCGGTGGGTGTGTTAGTCCGAAAGTTTGTGGAGCAGTTCGTCCGTTATCACGGTGTGCCCAAGTCGATTGTATCGGACCGGGATGGACGATTTATGTCCAGGGAGTGGAGGTCAGTGCAGACTTACTTGGGCACGCGATTAACATTCAGTACGGCTTTTCATCCTCAGACGGATGGACAGACGGAACGCACTAACCGGAATATGGAGGATTTGCTACGACTTTGCATATTGGATCGCGGTGAACCTTGGGAAAAGTTGTTGCCACTGATCGAGTTCTCATATAATAACAGCTACAAGTCCAGTATAAGGATGGCTCCTTATGAGGCGTTGTACGGACGGAGGTGCAGGACTCCGTTGTCATGGATACAGGACGAGGACCCTAAGGCGTTGGATTCGGAGTTTGTCGAGGACACCGAGGCTCAGGTGAGATTGATACGGGACAGGATGCTAGAAGCACAGAGCCGATAGGCTAAGTATTACGATGCTCGGCACCGTCAGGTGGAATTCCGGGTGGGAGACCAGGTGTTCTTGAAGATCTGACCAATGCATGGAGTTACTCGGGTACGCGGACAGAGGAATAAGCTCAGCCCAAGATATATGGGGCCTTATAGGATCCAGGAGCGGATCGGTCCCTTGGCATACAGGCTGGAGCTGCCACCGGAGCTGGCATGTCTACACGACGTGTTCCATATATCCTCTCTTAGGAGGGCTCTACTACGCCTGGATCAGCATATTTCGACTACGGACGGGCCGGTAGCTTCAGACCGGTCTGTTCACTTGGAGTCGGTTCAGATCGATGACAAAGGAGTACGAGTCTTGCGCCGCAAGAAGGTTCCGTTAGTCAAAGTATTGTGGAGGAACCACGGTCAGGAGGAGCAAACCTGGGAACCGCAGGACCTGATGCGACAAAAGTATCCGAAGCTATTCAGTCAGGTATACCTCACAACCTCTTAGGGTGTTCAATTTACTTTCCTATTTTAAACTAGTAGGACTTAAATTTCAAGAATAGGGGCTAAACTTTTGTTTATTGGGGTCTAGACTTTGCCAATTGGGCGAATTGGTCTTAGATTTGACTATCACCTTCAAACCTCACATAGCAAACATGGTGTCATGATGTAAATCTTTCGACTCTCATGGGATGATACAAGATTCTTTCCCCCCGATAGGAGTCCCCGTGGGCTTAACCTTGATTTCGGGGACGAAATCTTTGTTTTGTTTATTGGGATTTGTAACATCTCATTTCCAACTAGACCCCTAAGAGTAGTTTTGTCTTGACAAAACCCTAGAAAATCCATAAAGGCCAAGTGAGCCTAGGAATGAGGATGAGACCACTATGGTCTGCACATAGTAGATTTCTGAACCTTAGTTTAAGGTGATCATGGGGCTTCACCAAGACTCCAAGACCCCACCCATACCTTCATAACCCTAGTAAAGGGGTCAATGGGTCACTAAGGACCCATGGAAGGCAGTCAAAGGGGCTAAGTTGACCAAAGTCAAATATAACCCTAATTGGGTCAAATTGACCTACACAAGGGCCAATTGCAGTCCCTTAGCCAAGTGGACCCCACACATACCCTCATAATCCTAGTGAGAGGCCAAAGGGTCACCAAGGACCCATTGGGACCAATCAAAAAGTCTAGGTTGACCAAAGTCAACTCTGGACCTAAAATGGTCAAAGTGTCCTAGTTAAGGGTCAAGTGACCTTCAAAGGCCAATCCAACCAGTTAAGGGTCAAGTGACCTTCAAAGGCCAATCCAACCCCCACCTTGACCCTAGGGGAGGCTAATGGGTCACCAAGGACCCATTAAGGAAACCTCAAGGACCAAATTGACCTAAGTGGGCCCTAGTCCAAGTTTGGGTCAAGCTAGCCCAAATGGGCTAACTCAAGCTCAAGCCCAATTCACTTGGGCCAACCTGGTTTTGATGGATGAGATAGACTTGTGGGCTGCCATGGGATTAAGTGGGAGCCAAATTTCAGGCTTGGTGACTAGGAGAGAGAAAGCCACCCATGGAGGAGAGAGAAAGAGAAGGAAGAAAAGGGAGGAAGACTTTGGGCTCATCCTCCCCCTTCCCCAACCTCCCCATTCAATTCAGCAAAGCAAGGCAAGTGCAGCAGCAATTTTTGACTGGTTAGAGCAAGCTCCACCACCCTACCTACCAAGCCGCCAAGCTTGACTTTGGCCAAAAATGGCCAAAGTGTTTTCAGCCACCTAACACCTCCCCTCACCCTTTTAAAAGCTCCATTGGACTCCAAGGAGTAATTCCCACCATTTTCCTGAAGGATCCAGACTATTTCACTGTGTTGTTGTAGAGGGCCGACCACCACCAGCCACCACCATGCCAATCCGGCGATCAGTACGGCTACAGCAGCCACCACAGGTCCTCCTCCACTCCTTAACCCATGGGCAGATCTTAGAAATCATTAGGTCCAAGGTTCGGGCTCAATTGAGCCCGATACAAATCAAAAAAATCACAATTTTTACATGGTTTTGAGATTGTTGGGTTCGCCAGAATAGTGCTCTCCGGCGGCCGTGCCGCCACCTGGAGGTAGCCACGACCACCACGAAGGTGTTGGCGGCAGTGGCCGGCCGGGTAGGTGGCCGGATCGCCGGCGACAGCAGCTGGAAGTCGGCCCAGGAAGGATGTATCTGGGCCGTCTGTTGGAGGTAGAAGATGACGGGATGCCGTCCAAGGCGCGCCAAGACTCGTGCAAGGGATGATTAAATACTATAGGATATAAAATTCTGATTTATTTCATTTCTGTCACAGTTTTTGTATTTAATGGTTTTAAATTTTAAAAATACCTAAAGGCATGTTCATGAAAAATGGTAAACATATAAAATGTAGCCATGTGGGTCTATTTTCATACAAAATTGCTTTGAACCAATTTGGGTGCCTGGTTTGACCAGGGCACCCATTTAGTGGGATCTATACATATGACTAGGTAAACATTAAACAGAGTGCCCACACTTCATCCTTAGCTCAAATGAGCTGAAATTTTGGAAGGAAGTCACCCTACCCAATATGTAGACTCTGCCCAAAAATGGGAATTTTTGGGAATAATTGTTCTATAGTTTTGTAAATAATTTAATTTATCTAGGGTAAATTAATTTTTGGGTCAAATGAAGCCAAAATTCATCCAAATTTTTGTGGGAGGTATATGAGGTCAATATAGACCTCTGGTTAAAATTTCATTAAGTTTGGGGGTTATTTGAATGGAAATCATACAAACCCTAGCCTTGCCCTAAGAAGGGCATTTTGGTCCAAAAATGTATTGTTGGTTTAGGATGTCCAATTCATCTCAACAGAGGTTCAAATTTGGGCCACTGACTTGGCATGAACTTGTGTACCTTCCAAAGAAATATGGGGAGGTTTGGAGTTGATTTGCCCCAAGATCTTAGGTCAAACCCTAAGGAAGGGCTTTTGTACCTTGTGAAGGGCATGTGGCCCAAACACCTTTTATGACTATGAAATTTTGTAGGGAGGGTATTAGGGTAACTAAAACCCTCTGGTGAAAATCTTAGGGTATTTTGGAAGGTTTGGGACCCACAAAACCCTAACCTTAGTCTAGGGCACAAATATTTTAGGGTTGGAATGGGCTAGTTAAACTCCTCAAACTAATATGAAATTTTGGTAGAATAGTCATAAGGATATTATCAGCCTCTGGTAATTTAATTGGGAATTTTGGAATAATATTTATAGTACTTCCTTTATAACATAAGGGGATGCCTCAATTTAATAAATTGATCGTTATGGTCCCTCTGCCCCATGGGAAGACATCAAAGTTTGGCAGAGGAAGTCTTGAAGCATTATAGACATATATAAATTTTATGAGAATTTTTAAATACATATTGGAGGTACTTACTTCACAAGCTTGTTAAATGAGGAAATTATTCAATAATTTATTTAGGTCTATTTACTGATAAATAAATTATAAAATTTGTCTCAGATTATTTATATGCCATTAGAATCATACTTGAATTTTCTCTGAATTTTTGGAAGCAATGTAGTCTTTTATATCTCTTTAAATGAATTTTTAAGGATTAAAAATGAAATAAGAATTTGGGGATAAAACCTTACTGAAAAATTTAGATATTTTGGAGGATGAGTTAAATTCTTATTTTCAATATCATATAAAATTAGTGGAATGATATCTTGTCTGAAATTGGTACCTCATGTTCATTATTGGAAACTTAAGTCACTATAATAATTAAATAAATTATTAAATAAATAAGGAAAATTTTGGGTCTCTGGATTTAAGGCTTAAAGTTTATAAGGAACTTACATTAATTATTATAGGAGTATTGTATGATCATTCGATGTACTTTTCATTTTACATGAAGTTTAACCTTGGTGGTCTGCATTAAATAATTTTGGAAAATTATTCATGATTTTTGTTTGAGGCTTATCACTCCTTAATCACTTATGATATTTGACCCAGAGCATTTATATGCCCTTGCAATCAAGTTAGAGTTTTCCTTGAATTTTTAGAAATAATATTGCCCTATTTATCTTTTTAATGAATAATTGCAAGATACCTTTAAAATAAAATCAGTGGCCTAAACCTTGCTGAAAAATTAAGTGATCTTGGATCTTAGGTTAAATGTTTATATTGAGTATAACATAAATCTGGGGGAATTTTATCTTTTCTAAATTTGGTACCTCCTGTTCAATCTCGGAGACTTTGGCCACTATGAATATTTAATAAATTTCTAGATAAATAGGAAAATTGTGAAATTCTGGATTGGGGCAATAAATGTCATAATGGACCTTCATTAATTATTATAGGAGTATTGGATGATTATTTGATGTACTTCCCATTTTACATGACATTTAACCTTTGTGGTCTGCATATAGTAAATCTACAGAAATAATCTGGAGTACAAGTTAGGCACATAAGTCAAAGATTAGTGGTTATAGGTTTGGATAATTTATAATGAGTTCATCACTCAGGATTGGATGAGCAAGGGTTTTGATTGGCTAGTGTTAGGTGGTGCTCGTGATCGACGAAAAATCGTCTTTCCCGTAGTAAGAAAGAGTCAAAATTACATTAGGTTGGGTGGTGCTGTTGATTATGACGGATGGGTTAGTCCGACGAGCTTTGGCTCGGTTGTGGATTATGACGGATGGGTTAGTTTGGAGAGCTTTGGCTCGGTTGTGGATTATGACGGACGGGTTAGTCCGGCAAGCTTTGGCTCAGTTGTGGATTATGACGGACGGGTTAGTCCGGCGAGCTTTGGCTCGGCTGTGGATTATGACGGACGGGATGGTCTGGGGAGCTTTGGCTCGGTTATTGATGGACGAGATAGTCCGGGGAGCTTTGGCTCGGTTGTTGATGGACGAGATAGTCCGGGGTGCTTTGGCTCGGTTGTTGACAGACGGGATAGTCCGGGGAGCTTTGGCTCGGTTGTTGGTTGGACTCATAACTATTGCATGTGCATAAAAGGTATAAGGTGGTGGGTCTTCGGTACTGGAGGGTCGATGCACCGACGCCAATACGCTGATTCGGCAAGTGTGGTTAGCACTTCGCCAAAAGAAGTCCGGTGCGACAGCCGGCAAGAGTATGCAGGAGTCCGCTTTGTGTACCAAGCGTTGAGGCATACGATGGGTCTGACCGGTAGTTCTTTACTGGTTTAGAGGTGGGCGAGGCCCAACCCACCGCTTCCTTCTGCACTACGGAGGTATCCATGGAGGTAACGACTCCGAAAGGGGGAACTAAAGGTCTGTGTACACAGAGTCGAGTGGGTGAGTTGCACTTGCATGTTCACGACATAGCATAATTGTATTTCATAGCATAACCATTGCATATAACCTGACACATAATGTATAAGCTGTATGGGACGCTCTATACAGTAGGCCCTGCAGAACGACCCCTTGGCCTATAAGTTCGTGCGAGTGTGCTTATAAGTCAAGGTTCTCTTTCAGTACTATATATTTAAGCCTGCTAGTAAAACCGACACCCTATCGTATAAATCGGTATGAGACTTTTTATACGATATGAGCCCTGCAAGAGATCCCTTAGCTTATGTGTATTTCATAAGTTAAGGTTACTTTCTTATTCAATTTTATATCATTATTACCATGATTAGAACTGCTAGTTTAGTTCCGCTGCCATCTGCTAGTTGACATTCTCCACCTTCATGTCCTTTCCTTTCCTTCTCCCCGCTTGGTACTTAGGAGCCATGGGGGAAGGGGCGGAGGACGATAGGACTTAGTCTTTTAGACTAACGGTTTTCGAACCACATCATTTTAGGGGACCACGGAGCCCAGAATGGAGGAGCAGCCCCGGAGGTCGGCACGCTTGGAGATCGGACAGTCTAGTACTGGAGTCCAGACAGCAGGGACTGTGAGTCCCGACCACTAGTAGTTATATTAGTTTGCTTCCGCGATGAGCGATTTGTAGTGAGGACATGATGTACCGGGCATAAGCCCGAGATTTCTGTTATATGTACTATCTGTGGACACTCCCTTCGTGGAGCTTATTTTCTATACATGTGATTCCTGTCGACTTGCTTTAAATTCATTGCTACAGTTGAGATCGATTTGGCCGGCAGAATCGACGTTTTGTAGTGACGACCTTCCCGGGTGCGAAGGTATCACCGCAAGACGGCGGTTCTGGGCCTAAGACCCCGGTGTCTAAAAAGAAAAAAAATGGGGGTCTTACAAGTGGTATCAGAGGAAAATATATCGATCGAAATGTAGCAGTCCACAAACCCCGGGCCACCCCCACACGAGTTTAGTTTGGGGACAAACTAAGCAGTGGAAGCAGTGGTGGGCCCATATGTGAGATCACATAAAATTGTCCACTTTTAGTTAGATATGTGCAATTACTTAAAATTGACTTCTGTTATGCAGCCCCCAGCGCAGCCAACACCACAAGGCGGAGTCCAGCAGACTCCGAATGTTGCACCACCTCCCACGGTCCCCACTCCATTCCTACACTCGGAGATGGGGCAAACCCTGACAGCTATTCTGGATGCTTTCAGGGCCCAACAGGTTCCGGCCCCGTAGCCAAACCCGGGGGCCAATTGGCTGAGCATCTTCCGAGGACTCTCTCCTCCATCTTACTTAGGGACAGAATCGGATGTTCGGACAGAGGAATGGCTAGACATTATGTATGAAATTTTGACCGGGATACGGTGCCCCTGGGAGGAGAGGGTTCCTTTGGTGGTCTCTTGTTTAGAGTCCCATGCCAAAAGGTGGTGGAAGACGCTGCTGGACACGACGTTTGCTGATAGGGAGGTTGCGGAAGTTACCTGGGAAGAGTTCAGGACCGCACTGCTGGAGCATTTTATTCCGCAGTCGGCCAGGGATGAGTTGGAGGAGCGGTTCTTACAGCTGAATCAGGGCACCCGGACGGTGGTGGAGTACCATCGGGAGTTCGACCATTTGGCTCGATATGCAGATTCTTACTAGCTGGACGAAGCGGGGTACATCAAGAGGTTCTATAAGGGCCTGCGGGAGGACTTGAGGGAGGCCTTGTTGTTTGTATCCGACGGGCCTATCTCCAGGATTTTGGAGATGACAAAGAGGATTGAGGCTGATTGGCACACCACTCGGGGCCAGAAGCAGCAAGCAGAGGATCAGGGCCGGAGAGCCAGAAATGATCAGCGGCAAGGTGCTATACCAGGTGGGAGAAGGACAGAGGAGCAGCCTCGTCAGGAAGTGAGGCAGGTGCCGAGGGAGCAGGTGATATTGGCCCCTCAGCCTCTTCAGATGAGGGAGGCACCATGACCCGGGGGTATGGCATTTCCCCCACCAGAGTGCTATAACTGTCACCAGATAGGACACATTCGGAGAAACTGCCCCATGAGGGAAGCACCTCTACCAGCACCCCAGGCTGCCCCGCATGCCCAACAGTTTGGAGGATGAGGACGTGGTCGAGGACGTGGTTTCCAGGGTGTAGATCGCAGGAAGCAGAGGGAGAAAATTTATGCACTGGATTTGGCTCAACCCCGGAACCCGGAGCAAGTAATCTCTGGTACATCAGAAAATTGTAAACTTATTTCCTCATGACATTTAAGTTTATATAGAAGTGATAATCTAGGGAAGAAAACCATAGCTAGACTCTAAGATATTTAACTTTCCCCACCCCCAGGAATAGTTTTCATCAGTGGCAAACCCGCTTAAACGCTATTTGATACGGGTGCTTCACACTCGTTTGTATCGGAAGCCTTCGTAGAAGGGTTGGAAGGAGTGGAGCGATTCACGGGTTTGATGATGAGGATACGATTACCCGACGGATCAGAGCTGTTCACCTCTGCCCACTGTAACATGGAGGCGGAGATCAGCGGAAAGATATTTGAAGCCCCAGCGACGATCATAAAGATGCCAGTCTTTGATTTGATCCTAGGAATGACATGGTTGAACTGGAATCATGCTCAGATTGACTGCATGTCCAAGAGAGTTACCGTGAGACATGGGGATTCCTATCTCGTCATCGAAGGTACTAGATCTATTCCCCCTCTCATGTTATCATCTGTACAGGCTGTCAAGGCTCACTTACAGGGGGATGAAGTATATGAGGTGATATTTGAAATGACTGAGGCCAAGGTCTCCACCTCGGATATTCCGGTGGTATGAGATTTTGCCGACGTATTCCCAGAGAAACTGCCTGGGCTACCTCTGTACCGGGAGCAGGATTTCTGGACCCCTTACCAGATGGCCCCAAAAGAGCTGACAGAATTTCGAAGCCAACTCCAGGAACTGGTGGAAGCCGAATTTGTTAGACCGAGTTCCTTTCCATGGGGAGCCCCGGTCTTATTTGTGAAGAAGAAGGATGGGACACTTCGCCTGTGCATCGATTATCGAGCACTAAACAGGCTGACCGTCCGGAATACCTATCCGCTCCCACGGATAGACGAATTATTCGACCAGCTGGAGGGAGCCCATTATTTCTCGAAGCTGGACTTGAGGTCAGGATACTACCAGCTGCGGATCCAGGAGGAGGATATCCCGAAGACGGCCTTCAGTAGCAGATATGGCCTGTATGAGTTCACCGTGATGCCCTTCGGGCTCACGAACGCTCCGTCGGCATTCATGAGCCTCATGAATCGGGTTTTTGAGGCCTACTTGGATGTGTTCGTCATAGTATTCATAGACGACATCCTGATCTACTCTAGGACGGAGGAGGAGCACACTCGACATCTGGCACTGACTCTGGAGAGGTTTCGGGAGCATCGCCTTTATGCGAAGTTCAGCAAATGTCAGTTTTTGTTGAAGGAGGTGGCTTTCCTAGGCCGTATTATCAGTGGTGCTGGGTTGGCTGTGGACCCGGCCAAGATTCAAGCAGTTCGGGATTGGCCACAGTTGAAGACGGCCACAGATGTGTGGAGTTTCCTAGGACTCGCCGGTTACTACCGTAAGTTCGTAGAGGGATTTTCTCGTATCGCTCTTCCACTCACATCTCTGACAAGGAAGGAGGTACCCTTTATCTGGACCCCACAATGTGAGGTGGCTTTTCAAGAGCTAAAGGGACGACTCACTTCGGCTCCTATACTTGCCCTCCCTTCAGGGAAAGAAGGATTTCAGGTCTACACCGACGCTTCCAACCAGGGCATGGGTGTAGTGCTTATGCAGAATGGCCATGTGATAGCTTACGCTTCTCGGCAGCTGAAGAAGCATGAACAGAACTACCTTGTCCATGACTTAGAAATGGGAGCTGTCATTTTTGCACTGAAAGTCTGGCGGCACTATCTGTATGGTGTCCACTACGACATATACTCCGACCATAAAATTTCGAGGTATATGGACACGCAGAAAGAGCTGAACATCAGACAGAGACGATGGGTGGAGTTCTCTGAAGACTACCAGTACGAGATGCACTATCACCCGGGAAAGGCGAATGTGGTAGCCGATGCACTGAGCCGAAAGACCGCAAACCCCGGAGTAGGAACACAGTTGATGGCCTTGGAGTTGGTTCAGATGTTAGATCAGATGCAAATATCCCTTGTGTCTGAGTGTTGGAACACCCTATTACTAATTTGGGTAAGGATCACTATGCTTGTCTTAGGAATCCCAGTTGACCTAGTTGTAAAGTTAAGAAGGTCTACATTAGAATGAGTCTAGGGCTTAGAACTTAGGTTTGGAGCTGCCCCCAGGATCATTCCAAGATCAAGGTTGAAGAGCTATGTCTAAGGCAATTTTCGTCGAGCTCAGGTCGACGAATCGTCGAACTCCGTTCGACGCTCTCTGAGCTCAACTTCAATAAATCGTCGAGCTCCGGTCGACGATCTTCGAGCTCAGATCGACTATCTGCTTTTGGCTAGCTTCTGCTTAGTCGTCGAACTCCCCTCGACTATCTTCTAGCTCAGTTCGACGATCCCTCCCTGAAGTTATTTCTCAGGTCTCTGAGCTCGGTTCGACGATCGTAGAGCTCAGATCGACGTTTTTTTTGGAGAGATCGACGCTTCCAGGAATTCAAATGCTGCTGTTCTTTGGAATGTTTTTGAATATTATCAGCATTTATGTCAAGAGATCTTCTAGCCGTTTGTCTTTATTCTGGAGCAAGTTTCAAGGAATTATTCAGAGAATGTTTGCTGGACTTTCCTCTAGAAGACAAGACTCTTTTTGGAAGACATTTATGACTCCCAACGGCTATCTTGGAAGAAAAAACTTCAGAAAATTTTAATTCCTCTCTCCTGTGTTTTAAGATATACAAAATACACAAGAGAAAAAATATACAGAGATTGACAAGAAAGAAAGTGAATACACAGAATAGAGAATATTGATAGTAGAAGAACAACAGAAGAACTGTGACTCCAAAAATCTTCTTGCTGACTGAAAAGTGTTCACAATCTCATCTCAGAACTCCAGACACCTTATTTTCAGCCTTCTTGCTGAAACCATCCTGTGCTGGAGATCAAAGTTCTGAAGACCTATCACCCTAGAGCAAAGCTTCTTTTCCTGAACCTTTCTACATCTCAGGGGGAGCTTTGACATAATCAATCCACTTGTGCTTCTCTCATTTGATTGAGAACAGAGAAGAAACCCTTCACTCTTATTTTTCTTTTCCTGTTGTAAAAGGGTTCTTGAACTCCCTTCAAAAGTTCTGTCTAGTTCTGAGAGCCTTGTCAAAACTCAGTGGTGGCAAGACACCTTATCAAAAAATCTAGTTTTGGTTTTTGGGCACCTTATCAAAAGCTCATTGGTGTCAGGACACCTGATCAACTCATCCTGAGTGGATTCCTACCAAGGGTGGTAGAAGAGTGGATGTACCCAGGTTTTTGGGGAACCACTATAATTCCTTGTGTCTTCTGGTTTGTTTGTGTGATTTGTCTGCTGTGTGCTGTGCTCTTTACTTCTTGGTTTTTAACCTCTTACTAGCACTCTATACTATATCATAAATTGAATTTTATATGTGCTGTTTATTTCAATTGTGAAAAATTATTTTAAAATACTCTATTCACCCCCCTCTAGAGTTGAGATAGATCTTAGCCTCACTTTCAATTGGTATCAGAGCGAGGTTGGTTGCTCATACAGGCTAACACCTGAACCAAAAGATCCTTGATAAGATCAATCTCTTAAGAGGATTTTTTTTTTTTTTACATCTAGTTTTTTATTTAAAGACATGGCACAGAACAAAGATTATGCAAGCACCAGACCACCAGTGTGCAACCTTTCTAAGTTTGCACTCTGGAAGGCAAGGATTAGATTATACATGAATTCTATTGATGAAGACATTTTCAATTCTGTCTTGACAGTTTGTCCAACTCCACCAACAAGCTCAAGTACAAATGCTGTTCCACCTCCTTCTGGAACAGATGCAGATATAAAGAAGTGGAAGACTGCAGATGCTAAGGCTATGAACATCTTAGCCCAAACAATGTCTGATGAAATTTTTCAGAAGGTAGCTGAATGCCACTCAGCCAAAGAAATCTGGGACAAACTCTCTGAAATTGTCTCAGGATCTGCTGATGAAAGGAAAGATAGAAGATCTCATCTGATAAGCCAATATGAGAACTTCAAAAAGGGAGAAGCTGAATCAGTAGCTGACATGTACAATAGACTAAGTCTAATTGTCAATGAGCTAAAAACCCTAGACAAAGAAATCTCACTGACTGAGCTGAATGACAAAATCCTGATGTGCTTCCCCAGCACTTGGGATTAAAGAATCTGGCCAATCAAGGATGCCAAAAGTTTAAATGAGATTACTACTGAAGCTCTCCTGGGTAAGCTCAAATCCTAGGAGCTGCTCATTAAAAATAGAGAAGAAGAACAAAAGGCTATCTCTCCAGCTACAAGGAAAGAAAAGACCATAGCCTTCAAAGCTGCAGAAGAGGAGCCTGAAGATAAAGCTACAGGAAATGATGAGCTCATAAGTCTACTGGCCAAAAGATTCTACAAGATGGCCAGAAAAGACTTCAGAAAGAGACCATACAAGGGTCATGATAAACCAAGGTATGATAAATCAAACAACAATAAAGAAATTATATGCTTTGGTTGCAGGAAACCAGGCCACATTGTGCCTGACTGTCCAGAAAATAAGAATAAGGACAAGAAGGAAAGAAGAGAAAGAAGAAAAGAAAAGGATTACAAGAAGAATAGCTCAGACAAAGCCTCCTCCAGCAAGAACAAACATACAAGGAAGGGCTTTGTTGCTGAGACATGGAGTGAGACTGAAGAAGAATCTGAAGCATCATCCAGTTCCAGTGATGATGAGGATGATGCAGATGAAAAAGAATTTTGCATGATGGCTGTCAATGCCTCACAGCAAAACTCTGATGAAGAATCAGAATCAGACTCAGAAACTCAACCAGATGAAGATCAGGTAATCAACTCTTTTGATTTTAATTCTGAGGACTTCAAAGATGAATTTAAGACACTGTGTCTAGATCTATTAAAATCTGAGAAGGAGATAATCTCTCTCAGGAATCAATTATCTGAGCATAGTGTCCTAAACTCAAAGAACCTCAAACTCTCTGAGGAGTTAGAATGCTGTAGGGAGGAGATAGCTTCACTAAAAAGTGAACTATCAAAGGCCAAAAAGTTTGAAGAATCCCTAAATGGGAGAAGTATCAGACTGATGGACATCACAAGCACAATGAACTCTAGATTTAATAGCACACTGGGCTTGGGTGCCTCATCCAGCCAACCTATAATTTTGACAACTCCAATCAAGTTTGTCTCTGACAAAGGAAAGGGAGTAATAGAGGTACCCAGGAAGAATGCAGATCTCTCAGAGAAGAATTCAGTTCAACAGATGGCGTCGAGCAGAGCTCGACGATCGCCGAATAGAGCTCGACGATCTAACTACAGATCGTCGACCTCAGCTCGACGATATCCAAACTCTAAACTTCAGCATAATCGATCTTCGAACAGAGATCGACGATCTAACCCAAGATCGCCGACCTCAGTTCGACGATCGTCGAACAGAAATCAGAACTGTGAACAATCCTTCAATGGCACATCTAGATTCAATCCTAGAAGTCCCGCATCCCAAGGCTTTAATCCCTATACTGAATGGATAGTACCTCCTAGGAGATACCATCCTGAAGGTTATAAGGATCAACCTGGGATGTCCTTTATTTCAGAATTCAAGGGATATCAACCTAGGCCCAAGGTTAACTGGGTCAAAAACAAATAAGCTGTTTTTGTGTAGGTGAAGACCTATCCAGCATCAAACCATCAATGGTATCTGGATAGTGGGTGCTCAAAGCACATGATAGGGGACAAGGACAACTTCACTTCCTTCAAAGCCAAGCTTGGACCCAATATAATTTTTGGAGACTCAAGCTTTGGAACTACAAAAGGATATGGTGCAGTCAAAATTGGCCCAGTCATATTCAAGAAGGTGGCATATGTTGAAGGACTCAAGCACAACTTGATAAGTATCAGTCAACTGTGTGATGAAGGATATCAAGTGACATTCAACAAAGCCATATGCATGGTCAAGACAGAGGACAACACAACTGTGTTGACAGGTAACAGAAGAGGTAACATCTACTTAGTGGATTTTCATTCACCTATAGTAGATATTTGCCTGTTCAACTCCATTTCAAAATCTAATATTTTATGGCATAAGAGACTAGGGCATATTAACCTTAGAACCATTGCTAAGCTATCTAAAGACAACCTTGTTAAAGGACTACCTTCTGGTCCCTACAAGAAGGAAGGACTTTGCAAGGCTTGTCAATTAGGCAAGCAAACTAAAAGTAGTTTTAAATCAATTAATAAGAGTGATTCACCTAGGATCTTGTACCTATTGCATATGGATCTTTTTGGACCCATATCTGTACAAAGCCTAGGAGGGAAATCCTATACTCTAGTGGTTGTAGATGACTTCTCAAGATTCACTTGGGTATTCTTTCTGAGGAAGAAGTCTGATAACTTCAAATGTTTGACAGATTTTCTCAAATGCATTCAGATTGAGTTCAACACTCACATTGCCCTGATCAGAAGTGATCATGGGACAGAGTTTGATTCTCTTCTCATGCAAGAGTTCTGTCAAAGTGAAGGGATCAGGCACACTTTCTCAGGTCCTAGAACTCCTCAACAAAATGGGGTAGCTGAAAGGAAAAATAGAACACTCATTGAATCTGCAACTACATTATTGGCAGATGCTCACCTACCTCTGTCCTTTTGGGCTGAGGCAGTGAACACCTCCAACTATGTGTTGAACAGAAGCCTGATACACAAGCTGAAGGGCAAGACTCCCTATGAATTGCTCAAAGGGAAGAAACCTAAAATAGGCTATTTCAAAGTTTTTGGTTGCACTTGTTTTATTCATAATAATGACAAGAAATATCTAGCAAAATTCCAAGCTAAAGCTGATGAAGGAGTGTTTCTGGGATACTCCATGATCAGCAAGGCCTATAGGGTTTATAATAAATCTTCCTGTAAAATTGAAGAATCTGTTCATATTATTTTTGATGAAGCTAACATGTCTTTCAAGGAGAAGAATGCTTCTACCATAGAACCTTTGCAGGTACATTCTCTAGCTGAAGACTTGAACAAATTGCAAGTTGCTGAAAAGAATGAGAGCAGTGATGATGAAGAAGAAGTTCAACATCTTGAAGAAAATCATCCTGAAGAGCCAGTTGCTGCTCTACTAGGGGAGACAACAACACAGGCTGGTGAACAATCAACACTCCCTGTTGACTTAGTAACAACAAGAGATCCACACTTGCTTCCTATCTCAAATTGAGCCTCAATCCATACAAGATGCAGAGCAAGATCCACACTGGATCATTGCAATGCAAGAGGAGTTGCATCAATTTGAAAGGAACAAGGTTTGGGAACTAGTGCCTAAGCCAAAGGATCATCCTATTGTTGGAACAAAGTGGGTATTCAGGAACAAGCTGGATGATCAAGGAGTTATAGTCAGAAATAAGGCAAGGCTAGTTGCTCAAGGGTACTCTCAACAAGAAGGAATAGACTATGATCAGACATTTGCACCAGTTGCAAGGTTGGAAGCCATCAGAATATTCCTAGCCTTTGCTGCTCACAAGGGCTTCAAAGTGTATCAAATGGATGTAAAGAGTGCATTTCTCAATGGGGACATCAAAGAGGAAGTCTATGTTAGACAACCTCCAGGTTTTATCTCTCTAACTCACCCTGATTATGTTTACAAATTGCATAAAGCATTATATGGTCTCAAGCAAGCTCCTAGAGCATGGTATGAGACCCTAGCATGCTTTCTTCTGAAAAATGATTTTGTTAGGGGGAGAGTAGACCAAACTCTTTTTATTAGAACCCATAAGTCCCACACCCTACTAGTGCAAATTTATGTAGATGACATTATTTTTGGTTCTACTGATTCAAAATTGTGCAAAAAGTTTTCCAAGCTTATGCACTCTAAATTTGAAATGAGTAGCATGGGTGAACTGTCCTTCTTCTTAGGACTGCAAGTCAAGCAACATGCTGAAGGCATATTTATTTCTCAAACCAAGTATGCAAAAGAATTGGTTAAGAAATTTGGTATGTCTGATGCATCATGTATGAAAACACCCATGCCCTCAAATGCTATAGTAGATGCTGATGAACATGGGAAACCTGTTGATCAGACAACATATAGAGCAATAATTGGCTCTTTATTGTACCTTACAACTAGTAGGCCTGATATAATGTTTGCCACATGTATTTGTGCTAGATTCCAAGTTAGCCCTAGAGAGTCACATTTAATCTTAGTTAAGAGAATTCTTAGGTATGTAAAAAGTTGTCCAAATCTAGGTCTCTGGTATCCAAAAGATTCAGCATTTGATTTAACTAGATTCTCAGATGCTGATTATGCTGGATGCAGAATAGACAGGAAAAGCACCAGTAGAACATGTCAGTTCCTTGGTGACAGACTTGTCTCCTGGTTCTGTAAGAAGCAAACATCTGTGTCAACCTCAACTACTGAAGCTGAGTATATGGCTGCAGGCAGTTGCTGTTCACAAATATTGTGGATACAGAATCAACTCTTAGACTATGGCTACAACTTAGAGAAGTCTAAAATTTTCTGTGATAATACTAGTGCTATCTCTATAGCTCAAAATCCAGTCCTCCATAGTAGGACAAAACACATAGAAATTAGGCATCATTTTCTAAGAGATAATGTAGAGAAAAATAAAATTGAACTTCAATATATTCCTACTGATTTGCAAAGGGAGATATTTTCACCAAGCCTTTGGATGAAAAGAAACACAGTTTCTTCCTAAATCAGTTAGGCATGTTAGATGGAGGAAGCCTTAATTAAATTACAAGATTTTGAAAAGCTAAAACAGACCAAGACTAGGCCAAAAATCCTTCTTTTGTGTCTGTAGAATGTGTTTAGACTCTGAACTGTGCTCGACGTTTTCCCCAAAATCGTCGAACAGAGATCGACGATTTTCCAAAAATTGTCGACCAGAGATCGACGCTTTTGCAGTCGTCGATCTGAGTTCAGAGTCCTCGCTAGAACTAGGCTTTCTCTCTTTCTGATCAGAGGGCGTCGAGCTGAGCTCGACGTTTTTCAACATCGTCGAACTAAGATCGCCGATTTTGAAGACTCTTCAGATTCCCTCTGTAACCCAAATCGTCGAGCTAAGCTCGACGTTTCGTCGAGCTGAGCTCCACGATCTTCCTTTTCGCCGTCGAACCCTAATATAAAATCTTTCTTTCAGCCGTCGTTCTCCTTTTGCGCTTTCATACTCTGCAACTTTCTTTCTTTTCCCTCCAAATTCTCTACGCTTGGTCGTTTTTGGTTTTCTGTTGCAGGTGAATATGGCTGAATCAAGTGCTGCTATTGCTAAGATGAAGTTCGACACAGGCTTTGATATCGGCATAAACTCCTTCGACGGAAGCGACCAGCGCTTCAAGGACATCCTAAACTTATTCAGAGAACAACAGCTGACTCCAATAATGACTACACGGATGAAGATCGCCTCAGAAGAAATTAAAGAGTGGTGTTTTACCGCAACAGATGAGACTGAGAATTCTATTGTCGGCACCATTAAGGGGACTCAGGTATTTCTATCCCCGGCTCTTTTAAAAGAAGTCTTTCAACTCAGTACTGGAGAAGACTTCATTGAACTGTCTGGAGAGGAGTATGACTCCATGCTGGATAGGATGGGTCACAATGCAGTCAACCCTAATAAGCTACTGAAGAAAAATCTGGCTATAGACTTTCAATTCCTGGCTGATGTAGTTGGGAAGGTGCTGTTGGCCAAGCATTCAGCCCATGACACCATTTCCAGATATCAGTTCTGCCTGATGGGAGCTTTATTAGATAAGAAACGCCTGGACTGGGGCTCCATCTTCTTCACTCTGATTAAGAAGAAGATCAACAAGAATGCAGTTAGTTATGGGAGAATCTTAGGGGTCTTTCTGCACAACAGGTGCCCTGACCTTTTAACTTCCTATGGCATGTTTATCAATGCATCCAAGAGGCTTTCCTGTGCCCTCTTCAGTAAATGGGACAGGCAGATCATAAACCCCTCCAGGGCTGCTGCACCACTTCATTCAGGCACAAGGACTATCTCAGTCACTCCTCCAGCAGAAGAGATGCCTGCTTCTTCCCCTCCTCCACCCATATCTACCCAAGCCGTCACCTCCTCACCACCAGTCACCACCATAATCATCTCATCCCCAATTACCATTTCCTCACATATGTCATCCCCTCCTCTATCCACCTCAGAGGAATTCCATCCTCTCTTTTCCCATTCAACCTTCTCCCTACCATCCTTCTCACTCATTGATGATTCCTTCATGGATGATTCACCCTCTACTCCTCCTGAGCCACCCTCAACTTCCTTCTTTCAACAAATGCTCCATGACATTCTCTCTCAACCCTCCTTCACACCATCTCTTACTTCCCCTATCTCCACCTCAACCTTCTCTATCTCCATAATTCCATCTTCTGAACCAACCATTCCCTCTCCACCTTTCTCCACATTTTCAGTTTCAGCCACCATCCCTCCATCCACCTTTGCCTCTACCTCTGCTCAAGCCCCACTTGAGCATGTGGATCTTCCTAGTTTGGCAGACAGGCTGTATGAGTTGCTAGCTCCCAAGCTGACATCTCTACTGGAGTCTTCCCTGGCTCCACTCCTGAAGCAAGTACAGGAGCTGTCTACCAAGCTTGCCTCCCTTTCCTCCTCCCTGGCTATCCCATCTTCTGTGTGCCTTGATTCACCTCTCTCTGAACCAAGGCAGGGGGAGATGCCTTATGAAGAAGTGGATGTGCCAGCTGCTGATATTATGTCTGCTCCAGCTCCAGCTCTTGGATGTGCTTTTGCACTAAATCTGCAGAGGATGCTATCTATATTTGATACAGTCCATTTCAGCTGTCTGCCTGAAACTCCTGCTGAAGATTTGTCTAAGGCCATTGTGCCTGTATCTACCTGTGATCCCAGCCATATTGATTCCTACATCAAGTCCTGGAAGGCTGTGGATATCTCTGATGCTGCTACTAAGGCCACTGTGCCTCTTTCTGTTGAAATTGCTGCTGCTGCTACTACTGACATAGAAATGATTCCAGCAACTGATGCTGATGAAATTACTGCTCCTGCTCTAGTGTCTGCTCCTAATTCTATCTGCTCTGCTGCTGCTCTCTCTCCTCCTGCTCCTGCTGTTTCTGCAAAACTTAAAGCTCAAGAAGAGCTTATCAGAAGAATTGATGATTTGTATGATCAACCTCAAAGTTCTGAGAGTGACCAGTACATGACTGATTCTGATGATTCTGCTAGCACTATTGCCAAGAAGAGAAAAGCCAGAAGTAAAGCAATGATGTCAGTCCCTCCTGCCAAAGCCAAAGACTCCAATGATATTTCATACTACATCTTGCATGACTGCCCCATCTCTGAGCCATGGATACAATACTCCAAGAATCAACTGAAAGCTATGAAGAAGAAGAGGAAGCTTGACAAATATGAAAAAGGATCTTCTCAATATCAGCCTCCTCCTCCTCCTCCTCCTCCAGATTCTAGCTCAGGTTCAGCCCCTCAAGCTCCAGTCTCCAGACACAGTTCTTCCCAGTATTATCAAAGATCATATCAAAGGGGACAGCATCAAAGGGGATATCAATCCAGAAGAGATCAATTTAGAGGAAGCCAGAGAGGGCATAGACTTCATCCAAGGGAAGGGCAAGGTCACTCTGACCCTTCTTCAGGCCCTTTCCCTTACAAGCTGAAAGACACAATTGTCTCCAGGACTCCTTCTACTGATTCTGAAATCGTCAACAGATATGAACCTCCTATTCCTTTTGAAGATCCTGAGAACAACCCTGTGTCCTGGACAGCCAGAATGAAAGAATTGGCTGCCCTTGATCAAATAAAAAAGGCCAGAGAACAAGGCAAGGATACTTCAAACATAACTACCTTATCAGAGCAGAGAAAGAAAGAACTAGAGAGATATGCATCAAGGAAATTCTTCAATCCAGAAGACTATATGAAGCTGCACCCTGAGGCTGTTGTTCCAAGGCCCAAATCTCAAACTTCTCTAGGTGCAGAGGATGACAGAAGGTCAAAGAAAGAAAGTCAGAATCCTAATAGAGAAATTTTATTTAAAAAGGGAACTGAAAAGAAGTGAACTGTGTAAGCTAAACATTTCATCCATCTTTGGATATCTGCTGCTATTTATCTGTGAATCTGCTTTGCTGCTATATATCTTCTCTGTAATTTTGTATTAACTTCTGTATTGTTGTATGCCCTTTATTCCATATGATTGTCTGTAAATAGTAATCCTAACCCAAATAGGGGGAGATTGTTGGAACACCCTATTACTAATTTGGGTAAGGATCACTATGCTTGTCTTAGGAATCCCAGTTGACCTAGTTGTATAGTTAAGAAGGTCAACATTAGAATGAGTCTAGGGCTTAGAACTTAGGTTTGGAGCTGCCCCTAGGATCATTCCAAGATCAAGGTTAAAGAGCTAAGTCTAAGGCAATTTTCGTCGAGCTCAGGTCGACGAATCGTCGAACTCCGTTCGACGCTCTCTGAGCTCAACTTCAATAAATCGTCGAGCTCCGGTCGACGATCTTCGAGCTCAGATCGACTATCTGCTTTTGGCTAGCTTCTGCTTAGTCGTCGAACTCCCCTCGACTATCTTCTAGCTCAGTTCGACGATCCCTCCCTGAAGTTATTTCTCAGGTCTCTGAGCTCGGTTCGACGATTGTAGAGCTCAGATCGACGTTTTTTTTGGAGAGATCGACGCTTCCAGGAATTCAAATGCTGCTGTTCTTTGGAATGTTTTTGAATATTATCAGCATTTATGTCAAGAGATCTTCTAGCCGTTTGTCTTTATTCTGGAGCAAGTTTCAAGGAATTATTTAGAGAATGTTTGCTGGACTTTCCTTTAGAAGACAAGACTCTTTTTGGAAGACATTTATGACTCCCAACGGCTATCTTGGAAGAAAAAACTTCAGAAAATTTTAATTCCTCTCTCCTGTGTTTTAAGATATACAGAATACAGAAGAGAAAAAATATACAGAGATTGACAAGAAAGAAAGTGAACACACAGAATAGAGAATACTGATAGCAGAAGAACAACAGAAGAACTGTGACTCCAAAAATCTTCTTGCTGACTGAAAAGTGTTCACAATCTCATCTCAGAACTCCAGACACCTTATTTTCAGCCTTCTTGCTGAAACCATCCTGTGCTGGAGATCAAAGTTCTGAAGACCTATCACCCTAGAGCAAAGCTTCTTTTCCTGAACCTTTCTACATCTCAGGGGGAGCTTTGACATCATCAATCCACTTGTGCTTCTCTCATTTGATTGAGAACAGAGAAGACACCCTTCACTCTTATTTTTCTTTTCCTGCTGTAAAAGGGTTCTTGAACTCCCTTCAAAAGTTCTGTCTGCTTCTGAGAGCCTTGTCAAAACTCAGTGGTGGCAAGACACCTTATCAAAAAATCTAGTTTTGGTTTTTGGGCACCTTATCAAAAGCTCATGTGTGTCAGGACACCTGATCAACTCATCCTGAGTGGATTCCTACCAAGGGTGGTAGAAGAGTGGATGTACCCAGGTTTTTGGGGAACCACTATAATTCCTTGTGTCTTCTGGTTTGTTTGTGTGATTTGTCTGCTGTGTGCTGTGCTCTTTACTTCTTGGTTTTTAACCTCTTACTAGCACTCTACACTATATCATAAATTGAATTTTATATGTGTTGTTTATTTCAACTGTGAAAAATTATTTTAAAATACTCTATTCACCCCCCCTCTAGAGTTGAGATAGATCTTAGCCTCACTTTCACTGAGGATCACCCTGAGTTATACCCGGAGTATCCATCGTCATTAATTGCCACGGATGACATTCGAGAACGGGTCAAGGATGGACAGATGCAGGATACCCAGCTAGAGCCGATATTCCGTGCCTTAGAAGCAGGCACTGCGGGAGATTACTCGCTGAGGGATGACTTAGTGTGCTTCAGAGGACGGGTTTACATACTAGAGGGAGGCCAGGTCCGGGAGGACATCATGATGGAGGATCATTGCAGTCATATTCGGTACACCCGGGGATTACGAAGATGACTGCAGATCTGAAGAAGACTATGTACTGGTCGGGCATGAAGAAGGATATCACCTACTTCGTGACCCATTGCGAGGCATGCCAGTTAGTGAAAGCAGAGTGCAGAAACCTCGCAGGATTATTGCAGCCACTCCCAGTACCAGAGTGGAAGTTCGATGATATTGTCATGGACTTTATACATGGACTTCCCCGATCGCGGACAGGAATGATTCGATCTGGGTGATCATCGACCGGCTGACGAAGGTAGCCAGGTTTATTTCAATCAGGAAGAATGACTCGGTGGGTGTGTTTGTCCGAAAGTTTGTGGAGCAGTTCGTCCGTTATCACGGCGTGCCCAAGTCGATTATATCGGACCGGGATGGACGATTTACGTCCAGGGAGTGGAGGTCAGTGCAGACTTACTTGGGCACGCGACTAACATTCAGTACGGCTTTTCATCCTCAGACGGATGGACAGACGGAACGCACTAACCAGAATCTGGAGGATTTGCTACGACTTTGCATATTGGATCGCGGTGAACCTTGGGAAAAGTTGTTGCCACTGATCGAGTTCTCATATAATAACAGCTACAAGTCCAGTATAAGGATGGCTCCTTATGAGGCGTTTTATGGACGGAGGTGCAGGACTCCGTTGTCATGGATACAGGACGAGGACCCTAAGGCGTTGGATTCGGAGTTTGTCGAGGACACCGAGGATCAGGTGAGATTGATACGGGACAAGATGCTAGAAGCACAGAGCCGACAGGCTAAGTATTACGATGCTCGGCACCATCAGGTGGAATTTCGGGTGGGAGACCAGGTGTTCTTGATGATCTGACCAATACATGGAGTTACTCGGGTACGCGGACAGAGGAAGAAGCTCAGCCCAAGATATATGGGGCCTTATAGGATCCAGGAGCGGATCGGTCCCTTGGCATACAGGCTGGAGCTGCCACCGGAGCTGGCAAGTATGCACGAGTGTTCCATATATCCTCTCTTAGGAGGGCTCTACTACGCCTGGATCAGCAGATTTCGACTACGGACGGGCCGGTAGCTTCAGACCGGTCTGTTCACTTGGAGTCGGTTCAGATCGATGACAAAGGAGTACGAGTCTTGCGCCGCAAGAAGGTTCCATTAGTCAAAGTCTTGTGGAGGAACCACGGTCAGGAGGAGCATACCTGGGAACCGCAGGACCTGATGCGACAAAAGTATCTGAAGCTATTCAGTCAGGTATACCTCACAACCTCTTAGGGTGTTCAATTTACTTTCTTATTTTAAACTAGTAGGACTTAAATTTCAAGAATAGGGGCTAAACTTTTGTTTATTGGGGTCTAGACTTTGCCAATTGGGCGAATTGGTCTTAGATTTGACTATCACCTTCAAACCTCACATAGCAAACATGGTGTCATGATGTAAATCTTTCGACTCTCATGGGATGTTACAAGTTTCTTTCCCCCCGATAGGAGTCCCCGTGGGCTTAACCTTGATTTCGGGGACGAAATTTTTGTTTTGTTTATTGAGATTTGTAACATCTCATTTCCAACTAGACCCCTAAGAGTAGTTTTGTCATGACAAAACCCTAGAAAATCCATAAAGGCCATGTGAGCCTAGGAATGAGGATGAGACCACTATGGTCTGCACATAGTAGATTTCTGAACCTTGGTTTAAGGTGATCATGGGGCTTCATCAAGACTCCAAGACCCCACCCATACCTTCATAACCCTAGTAAAGGGGTCAATGGATCACTAAGGACCCATGGAAGGCAGTCAAAGGGGCTAAGTTGACCAAAGTCAACTATAACCCTAATTGGGTCAAATTGACCTACACAAGGGCCAATTGCGGTCCCTTAGCCAAGTGGACCCCACACATACCCTCATAACCCTAGTGAGAGGCCAAAGGGTCACCAAGGACCCATTGGGACCAATCAAAAAGGCTAGGTTGACCAAAGTCAACTCTGGACCTAAAATGGTCAAAGTGTCCTAGTTAAGGGTCAAGTGACCTTCAAAGGCCAATCCAACCAGTTAAGGGTCAAGTGACCTTCAAAGGCCAATCCAACCCCCACCTTGACCCTAGGGAAGGCTAATGGGTCACCAAGGACCCATTAAGGAAACCTCAAGGACCAAATTGACCTAAGTGGGCCCTAGTCCAAGTTTGGGTCAAGCTAGCCCAAATGGGCTAACTCAAGCTCAAGCCCAATTCACTTGGGCCAACCTGGTTTTGATGGATGAGATAGACTTGTGGGATGCCAT
Organism: Platanthera zijinensis; assembly: GCA_039513925.1. Classification (NCBI taxonomy): domain Eukaryota; kingdom Viridiplantae; phylum Streptophyta; class Magnoliopsida; order Asparagales; family Orchidaceae; genus Platanthera; species Platanthera zijinensis. The sequence continues at coordinate 86,509,262 of CM077091.1, forward strand.
GGGATTAAGTGGGAGCCAAATTTCTGGCTTGGTGACTAGGAGAGAGAAAGCCACCCATGGAGGAGAGAGAAAGAGAAGGAAGAAAAGGGAGGAAGACTTTGGGCTCATCCTCCCCCTTCACCAACCTCCCCATTCAATTCAGCAAAGCAAGGGGAGTGCAGCAGCAATATTTGACTGGTTAGAGAAAGCTCCACCCCCTCTACCTACCAAGCCGCCAAGCTTGACTTTGGCCAAAAATTGCCAAAGTGTTTTCAGCCACCTAACACCTCCCCTCACCCTTTTAAAATCTCCATTGGACTCCAAGGAGTAATTCCCACCATTTTACTGAAGGAGCCAGGCTATTTCACTGTGCTGTTGTAGAGGGCCGACCACCACCAGCCACCACCATGCCAATCCGGCGATCAGCACGGCTACAGCCGCCACCACAGGTCCTCCTCCACTCCTTAACCCATGGGCAGATCTTAGAAATCATTAGGTCCAAGGTTCGGGCTCAATTGAGCCCGATCCAAATCAAAAAAATCACGATTTTTCCATGGATTTGATATTGTCGGGTTTGCCGGAATAGTGCTCTCCGGCGGCCGTGCCGCCGCCTGGAGGTAGCCACGACCACCACGAAGGTGTTGGCGGCGGTGGCCGGTCGGGTAGGTGGCCGGATCGCCGGCGGCAGTAGTTGGAAGTCAGCACAGGCGGGATTGATCTGGGCCGTCTGCTGGAGGTAGAAGATGACGGGATGCCGTCCAAGGCGCGCCAAGATTCGTGCAAGGGATGATTAAATACTATAGGATATAAAATTCTGATTTATTTCATTTCTGTCACAGTTTTTGTATTTAATGGTTTTAAATTTTAAAAATACCTAAAGGCATATTCATGAAAAATGGTAAACCTATAAAATGTATCCCTGTGGGTCTATTTTCATACAAAATTGGTTTGAACCAATTTGGGTGCCTGGTTTGACCAGGGCACCCATTTTAGTGGGATCTATACATATGACTAGACAGACATTAAACAGAGTGCCCACACTTCATACTTAGCTCAAATGAGCTGAAATTTTGGCAGTAAGTCACCCTACCCAATATGTAGACCCTTCCCAAAAATAGGAATTTTTGGGAATAATTTTTCTATAGTTTTGTAAATAATTTAATTTATCTAGGGTAAATAAATTTATGGGTCAAATGAAGCCCAAATTCATCCAAATTTTGGTGGAAGGTATATTAGGTCAATATAGACCTCTGGGTAAAATTTCATTAAGTTTGGGGGTAATTTGAATGGAAATCATGCAAACCCTAGCCTTGCCCTAAGAAGGGCATTTTGGTCCAAAAATGTATTGTTGGTTTAGGATGTCCAATTCACCTCAACAGAGGTTCAAATTTGGGCCACTGACTTGGCATGAACTTGTGCACCTTCCAATGAAATATGGGGAGGTTTGGAATTGATTTGCCCTAAGATCCTAGGTCAAACCCTAAGGAAGGGCTTTTGTACCTTGTGAAGGGCATGTGGCCCAAACACCTTGTATGACTATGAAATTTTGTAGGGAGGGTATTAAGGTAACTAAAACCATCTGGTGAAAATCTTAGGGTATTATGGAAGGTTTGGGACCCACAAAACCCTAACCTTAGTTTAGGGCACAAATATTGTAAGGTTGGAATGGGCTAGTTAAACTCCTCAAACTAAGATGAAATTTTGGTGGAATAATCATAAGGATATTATCAGCCTCTGGTAAATTAATTGAGAATTTTGGGATAATATTTATAGTACTTCCTTTATAACACAAGGGGATGCCTCAATTTAATAAATTGATCATTATGGTCCCTCTTCCCCTTGGGAAGACATCAAAGTTTGGCAGAGAAAGTCTTGAAGCATTATAGACATATATAAATTTTATGAGAATTTTTAAATACATATTGGAGGTACTTACTTCACAAGCTTGTTAAATGAGGAAATTATTCAGTAATTTATTTAAGTCTATTTACTGATAAATAAATTATGAAATTTGTCTAAGATCATTTATATGCCATTAGAATCATACTTGTATTTTCTCTGAATTTTTGGAAGCAATATAGTCTTTCATATCTCTTTAAATGAATTTTTAAGGATTAAAAATGAAATAAGAATTTGGGGATAAAACCTTACTGAAAAATTTAGATATTTTGGAGGATGAGTTAAATTCTTATTTTCAATATCATATAAAATTAGTGGAATGATATCTTATCTGAAATTGGTACCTCATGTTCATTATTGGAAACTTAAGTCACTATAATAATTAAATAAATTATTAAATAAATAAGGAAAATTTTGGGTCTCTGGATTTAAAGCTTAAAGTTTATAAGTAACTTACATTAATTATTATAGGAGTATTGGATGATCATTCGATGTACTTTCCATTTTACTTGAAGTTTAACCTTGGTGGTCTGCATTTAGTAATTTTGGAAAATTGTTCATGATTTTTGTTTGAGGCTTATCACTCCTTAATCACTTATGATATTTGACCCAGAGAATTTATATGCCCTTGCAATCAAGTTAGAGTTTTCCTTTAATTTTTAGAAATAATATAGCCATATTTATCTTTTTAATGAATAATTGCAAGATACCTTTAAAATAAAATCAGTGGCCTAAACCTTGCTGAAAAATTAAGAGATTTTGGATCTTAGGTTAAATGTTTATATTGAGTATAACATAAATCTGGGGGAATTTTATCTTTTCTAAATTTGGTACCTCCTGTTCAATCTTGGAGACTTTGGCCACTATGAATATTTAATAAATTTCTAGATAAATAGGAAAATTGTGGAATTTTGGATTGGGGCAATAAAGGTCATAATGGACCTCCATTAATTATTATAGGAGTATTGGATGATTATTTGATGTACTTCCCATTTTACTTGACATTTAACCTTTGTGGTCTCCATATAGTAAATCTACAGAAATAATCTGGAGTACAAGTTAGGCACATAAGTCAAAGATTAGTGGTTATATGTTTGGATAATTTAGAATGAGTTCATCACTCAGGATTGGATGAGCAAGGGTTTTGATTGGCTAGTGTTAGGTGGTGCTCGTGATCGACGAAAAATCGTCTTTCCCGTAGTAAGAAAGAGTCAAAATTACATTAGGTTGGGTGGTGTTGTTGATTGTGATGGACGGGTTAGTCCGGCGAGCTTTGGCTCGGTTATGGATTATGACGGACGGGTTAGTTTGGTGAGCTTTGGCTCGGTTGTGGATTATGACGGACGGGTTAGTCCGGCAAGCTTTGGCTAAGTTGTGGATTATGACGGACGGGTTAGTCCGGCGAGCTTTGGCTTGGTTGTGGATTATGACGGATGGGATGGTCCGGGGAGCTTTGGCTCGGTTGTTGACGGACGAGATAGTTCGGGGAGCTTTTGCTCGGTTGTTGATGGACGAGATAGTCCGGGGAGCTTTGGCTCGGTTGTTGACGGACGAGATAGTCCGAGGAGCTTTGGCTCGGTTGTTGGTTGGACTCATAACTATTGCATGTGCATAAAAGGTATTAGGTGGTGGGTCTTCAGTACTGGAGGGTCGATGCACCGACGCCAATACGCTGACTCGGCAAGTGTGGTTAGCACTTCGCCAAAAGAAGTCCAGTGCGCCATCCGGTAAGAGTACGCATGAGTCCGCTTTGTGCACAAGGCGTTGAGGCGTACGATGGGTCTGACCGGTAGTGCTTTACTGGTTTAGAGGTGGGCGAGGCCCAACCCACCGCTTCCGTCTGCCACTACGGAGGTATCCTGGGAGGTAACGACTCCGAAAGGGGGAACTAAAGGTCTGTGTACACAGAGTCGAGTGGCTGAGTTACACTTGCATGTTCACGACATAGCATAATTGTATTTCATAGCATAACCATTGCATATAGCCTAACACCTAATGTATAAGCGGTATGGGACTCTCTATACAGTAGGCCCTGCAGAACGACCCCTTGGCCTATAAGTTCGTGTGAGCGTGCTTATAAGTCAAGGTTCTCTTTCAGTACTATATATTTAAGCCTGCTAGTAAAACCGACACCTTATCGTATAAATCGGTATGAGATTTTTTATACGATAGGAGCCCTGCAAGAGATCCCTTAGATTATGTGTATTTCATAAGTTAAGGTTACATTCTTATTCAATTTTATATCACTATTACCATGATTAGAACTGCTAGTTTAGTTCCGCTGCCATCTGCTAGTTGACATTCTCCACCTTCATGTCCTTTCCTTTCCTTCTCCCCGCTCGGTACTTAAGATCCATGGGGGAAGGGGCGGAGGATGATAGGACTTAGTCTTTTAGACTAACGGTTTTCGAACCACATCATTTTAGGGGACCACGGAGCCCAGCATGGAGGAGCAGCCCCGGAGGTCAGCACGCTTGGAGATCGGACAGTCTAGTACTGGAGTCCAGACAGCATGGACTGTGAGTCCCGACCACTAGTAGTTATATTAGTTTTCTTCCGCGATGAGCGATTTGTAGTGAGGACATGATGTACCGGGCATAAGCCAGAGATTTCTGTTATATGTACTATCTGTGGACACTCCCTTCGTGGAGCTTATTTTCTATACATGTGATTCCTATGGACTTGCTTTAAATTCATTGCTACAGTTGAGATCGATTTGGCCGACAGAATCGGAGTTTTGTAGTGGCGACATTCCCGGATGCGAAGGAATCACCGCAAGGCGGTGGTTCTGGGCCTAAGACCCCGGTGTCTAAAAAGGAAAAAAATGGGGGTCTTACAAAGACAATCTTCGACATCCAGTTGTGGTTCTTATTGGCGACCTCGCATATTTTTATGGAAGAGCTGCCGAAGAAGGCGACCCCGTCGGCATTGGCCTTATAAGAGAAGAGTTTGCGGAAGACGTTCAGATTAAACTCAATCCGCTCTCGGCGGAGGTAGCATGCGAATCCAACTACCATAGCAATGGCATTGGGGTTGAGCTGCGCGGGCACGACACCATAATACTTAAGGACCTGGAGGACCTCAGGCCAGAGAGGCAGGCATAACCCCACCCCGAAATGCGAGATGGGAAAGGAGAGCTCATCCTCGAAAAAGGAGTTTATGGCCTCATGCTCCGCCGGGAGGCGGGCCACGAAGCCGGCGGGAATATAGTCCGCCACGAACTCGGCGAGCTCGTCCTCCATGGTATTGCCCTCAAAGAAGCAATGATCGGCGAAGTTCTGGGCGCACTTGACGCGACCATCGGAATCAGGGTGTCCTTTTCCCATACTCGCCGAGGGAAGGAAAGCACGCGAGCAGAAGATAAGGGAGGTAAGGAGGGGAAAAGATGAGAAGGCAATAAAGGAGTAGCCAGGGGGTAGGTGGGGATCCCTATTTATAAAAGAAGGAGAGGAGAACCAGAGCCGACTGACCAGCCCAGCTCGCTTACTCTGTCTCGCCACTCTCTGCTCGCCGACCTCGGCGAGCCTAGGATGAGGAATTCAAAAAGGCACGTGCCGTTGCATATTCAAAAGAAATAAAACACGCTCGCATAACGAAAAATTATACCGTTTATTAGCTTAAAGGAAGCAAATTGTCCAGAACAAGAAAGATTAAAAGCACACGCACGGACCAGGCAACAGCAGGGGCAAGTACCGATCGGCTCGCAAGGGAGTCGTCCTTAATTGCCCCGTTCTCGCCGGCCCGATGTCGCCGCCCGCTGCGCAAAGAGTTGACGAAGCTGCCCAGGTTCCTGTTCACCACTTGCAAGTTCTCATCGATCTCATCTAAAAGTATGGAGGAAGACGTCGCCGTATATGCCGAGCTGAACCTCGCCTCGCCCGTGAGCTGCGCGCACTCCTCCTGCAGCCGGAAATTATCTCTCTTCAACTTGTGGAGCTCGCGCACTAACTTTTTGAGGACCAGTTGGTTTCACCTCGATCGTTCGGGACTATCCATCTCCGAGTCCAGGAAAAAGTCTAAGGCACGTGGTGACGGAAGAGGCGAGTAGCCAGCCCATTCGGCTGAATCATCAGCCCCAGATCAGCTAGGAAGGCCTGTGCGAGATAGTCAGGATAATAAGTATGAGGCGCGAGTGTCGTTGAAATCAGACGCAATTTGAGGGGATCAAAGACCTACCTTTAGAATCTCGGTGGGAATTAGGAGTGGATGAGTGCTCGGCGTCTTCCCCGATAGCCGCAGGAGTAGAAGAGGGTTGTCGCGAAGGGGTGCAAGTCGGCAACCCCAGCTTCCACGAGTCCAGCTCCATTGTCTCGGTGGCAGGGAGCGAGTCTTACGGACGTGGGTAAGGGGATGGCTCAGGCGCATTGACAGGAAGATTCTCGACCCTCGGCATTGAGATCTCGCCACCATGGTCATGCTCGGTGGTGAGGTCCACAAAGTCTCTACTGTCGGGGGCCAGAGTAGGACGGTCGGAGGAGCCGGAACCATTAACCAAGGTTCTCTTCAAGTCAGCAAAGATGTGCTCGGCCTCGGGAGGAAAAGGCCTCGCCCTCTTGACCGAGCCGAATTCGGTGAAGCGGCGAGCCGGGACATTCAGATTGGTCAGGGCCGCAGCACGAAGGGTGGTCTACTCGCGGGATTTCGCGAGTCGCTCCATGACCTCTTTGGGGAGCGACATCTCGATAGGGTTTAAATAAGGGGAAAGGCAGAGGCCAGCCGGGTATGCTGGGTATGTATATATAGCCCTCGGTGGGACCCACCAAGAGATTCCTTTTGGCTCATGTCGCACTCGCAGGATCCTAGGGGGTTTGATGTTTTCTTTCCGAGTTTGTGCCAACCTCGCAAAGAGCGGGGATTATGTACAACCCCGTATCCAGCGAGTGGGGTAACAGGAGCCAAACCGGCCGACTCAGACCGCCCCAGAGTCCCAGGCGAGTTCAGCAGAGCATGACGAGCCCAGCATGCCGAGTACGGGCTTGGCAATCGTCGGGCCGAGCTCAAAGTTCGTGGAGCTGAGCCCGACGAAAGGAAGTCAATGGAACGGGCGAGTAGATCCGGCCGAGTATGTGTGCGCCTGGAGCCAAGGGGCGGTCGAGTGCCAGTACGCCCGTCACCCGCGAGCAGAGGATTCAGAGCCAACTCGCCCAGGCCCAAGGTGAGGCTAGCCAGGCCTGTGGCGCTAAAAGAGGTGAGCTCACTCAACGCTTTCTCCAGTGGCATTGAGTGAGGCGAAACAGGCCTGTGGCGTTGAGAAAGACGAGCTCACTCAACGCCTTATCCCGTGGAATTGAGTGGGGCAAGAACCCTCACCACCTTTTACCTCCGCATGGGGTGAAGCTTTCCTGCTCCAGTACTCGCCGCCCTTGCCGAGCAGACGCTATCTCAAGGCCAGCTCGCCCCTCAGCTGCGGTGTGTTTTTACCATGTTACCCCCTTTAGACTGCCAATAGTCCTCAAAAACAATGAAGGTTGGATATTTGCAGACCGTCTTTTCCTATAAATAGGACCCAAGGGGTACCTCAGAAGGACACGTTTTCTTGTGCCTGGTCTTCTAGCGATTTCTTAGGTACATTAGCTTCAACACTTGGCTAAGGAGGGGAAGCGCTAATAGATCTTCTGGGTGTGTGGTGGGACCTCCGTGCTGGAGCCTTGGGTCTGTCCCTGGTCATTTTTCTTAGTTATTTGGGCTCGTAGGGAGAGAAGTAAGTGTGCGATCACCCCTTCCCCAAGGGTCGAACTCCTCAGAGGATGATTTTTTGGTTTCAACACTATAGACCTCTGTAGATTTTATTAACTTGTTTGGATGGATAGAAAGGATGTTTATATGAGTAGTTGCATTTTTGTAAATATCTTAGATTATGAAAATCATAAGTCAAACCTCCAAGGAAAATTAGGAAAATTTGTTTAGTCCACTACCATAATAATACTATCATCTAGAAATATTCTTTTAATTATTGGTATATTAGTTTTGGTACTTCTTTGGGAAATTGTAAATATGGTATTGATATTCATAAATAAAAAACATGGGTCAAATCGGTCTAGAAAATTTGGAAAATTTGTACACTGACCTTTTATATCAAGATGAACACCATATAAAATATTCAGACCTAGAGGGACTATGGTTCTAGTAGTTCATGTTCAATGTGACTTAGGTCACATAATTAAATAATTTTAACTATGGACCAAAATAATTAGAAAAATTATGAATTTCTAATTTCCCACTAATTACCATATGATGAACCCATGATAACAATTTGGAGGCCTTGGACCCAAGGAATTCGAAGTCACCTCATATGGGCTAGGGATAGACGTTAGGTTGCATTTAGCAAAACTGACACATAATGTTTAGGTCATTCAATCCAAATGAAAGTGTTACCCAGCCACCTAAGATCATGAACAAGGTTTTTGGTGCATCATTAGAGGTGTTTTAGTTCAAAAGGAATAACAAGTAGGTTGCACCACATTTAAGGGTTTACGAGTTCGCTCCGTCTGGGGAACAGATGCATAAGGGTGGGCTGAGTACAAGATTCAGGGTAGTAGAATCTAACTGATTTGAGATATGTTTGGAAGACATTGAAAGTCTGTAGGAATTCTAGGTTATGTCAACTCTTATGCTCTGTTTGGCTCCACATTTTAACTCCAGCCCGCCGCGAATTTCGCTGCCGCTCCGCCAAACAGAAATAGGACACGGATTATCCAGTCGCCACTGCCCAAAAATCGTGAAATATCAGCGTTCTGGAGTCGCGATAATTTCTCACGGCACCAGATCGCTGAAATTTCGCGATTACGCTCCCGCAACCCTAATTGCACTCCGCCGAGCCCGAATACCTCCATCGCGTGCATCTCCGGCGACGTTTTCACCTCTTCACTCCGGCGAACGTTGCACGTCTCCACCCCGGCGACCTTTCTTGCCTTCGCTTCTTCTGGAGTTGCTGCTGATTCGCTTCTTCTGGAGTTTCTTGACTTCGCTTCTTCCCTTCGCTTCTTCTGGTGTTGTTGTTGAACCGCGCTCAGGCGATCAGAGCCTTCCTCCATCTGTACCCAGGCGATCAACTTCTTCCTCCATCTGAACCTAGGCAATCATCGAGCCCAGTCCAGCTGCATCCATCCAGGCGTTCGAGCCCAGTTCAGCCCCCTTTCTCAGTCAAACCTTTCACCCGACAAGGTATAATTTTTGCCAAATTTTTTGTTCCTGCAAAGCCTGATTACACACTAGTAGATAGGATTGATTTTATGGTAGCTCTGTGAATTTATTTTTAGGTTGTTTATGAGTATGTTTGTGTGTTTGATTGGTGTAGGTGTTTGTGTTTGATTGTGTTTGTGTGTTTGATTGGTGTATTTATGTGTGTTTGATTGTATTTGTGTGTGTGTATGTCTATGTGTATGAATGGCCTTGTGTGTGTGCGTGGATTGTGTGTGTGTGTGTATATTTTTTTGAATTGTGTGTGTGTGTATTTTTTTGAATTGTGTGTGTGTGTGTATTTTTGAATTGTGTGTGTGTGTGTGTGTATTTTTGAATTGTGTGTGTGTGTGTATTTTTTTGAATTGTGTGTGTGTGTGGAATGTGTTTGTGTGTGTGTGTATTTTTTTGAATTGTGGAATGTGTTTGTATGAATGATATTGTGTGTGTGTGTGTGTTTGTGTGTGTATGAATGGGCATGTGTGTGTGTATGAATGATATTGTGTGTGTATATTTGTGTGTGTATGAATGAGCATGTGTGTGTGTGTATGAATGATATTGTGTGTGAGTGTCTTTTTTTTTGAATTGTTTGTGTGATTGTGTTTTGGGCATGTGTGTGTGTGTATGAATGATATTGTGTGTGAGTGTCTTTTTTTTTGATTTGTTTGTGTGTGTGTGTTTGGGCATGTGTGTGTGTGTATGAATGGTATTGTGTGTGTGTGTGTTTGTGTGTGTATGAAGGGGCATGTGTGTCTTTTTTTTGATTTGTTTGTGTGTGTATGTTTGTGTGTGTATGAATGAGCATGTGTGTGTGTGTGTGAATGATATTGTGTGTGAGTGTCTTTTTTTTTAATTGTTTGTGTGTGTGTTTGGGCATGTGTGTGTGTGTGTATGAATGATATTGTGTGTGTGTGTGTGTGTGTGTGTGTGTGTATGAATGATATTGTGTGTGTGTGTATGAATGATATTGTGTTTTTTTTGAATTGTGTGTATGTATATGTTCAGATTGTGTGTGTGTGTATGTTTGTGTGTGTATGAATGGGCTTTTGTGTGTGTGTGTGTTTGGGCTTGTGTGTGTATGTTTATGTTTGTGTTTTAATTTAAATTTTTCTCTTAGATGGGTAAGTCAAAGGAAGGTGGAATTTGTGCAAATTGGGAGACAACGCATGTTATGCTATTTTGTGATCTTTGTAGTCGCGAGATAGATTTAGGGAATAGACCTACAACCCACTTCAATAAAGAAGGCTGGGGCAATTTGGTGAAGAACTTCAAGGATCGCACAGGCTTGGAGTACAGTCGGGCACAAATGAAAAACAAATGGCATCAACTGAAACGTGATTGGAAATTATGGCGTGAACTCAAAAGAGGGGAGACAGGGCTTGGTTGGAATCCAACTAAACGGACAATTGACGCGTCTGATGATTGGTGGAAAGAACGTATTGAGGTTAGTTTTTTTAAATATAAATGTACTATAATATCAATGAAGAATTCATTACTATGTGCATTTATTGATCATACTTATGTTAATTTGTAGATGATTCCCAATGCGAAGAAATTTCATTTTGGTGGAATAGCGCCCGAGCTTGAGGAAAAACTAGACAAAATGTTTAGTTTGGTTGTTGCGACAGGGGAAAATGTGTGGATGCCTTCTTCTGGAGAACTTCCAGGACTATTTTCGCAGGCTGGAACGCTATCTGAAGAACCTGATGATCAAATCAATGAGAGCAATAATTCACAGACCAATGCAAATGAGGATCTGAACTCGGCTACACCTGGACAGAGTTGCCACAGTGGCGCGACTTCAAAAAGAAAACGAAAGGGGAAGCGACATGAAATGGGGACAAAACAGGTTATGCTGGCACATGTAGAGAAGTTATTTTCCTCCTCAGAAGCAATAATGCAGCGCGTTACAGCACTAGTTATTCCTCCTAGTATATATCTGCTGCGAGAAGCCATTCAGGAACTCGAGAAGTACCCAGAAATCTTTGAAGACCGGTTGCTGTATCATTTTGCGACGGTTCATTTTCAAACACCAGTGAATCGAGTGACATTCTTGAGCATTCCAGAGGAAAGGAGGGTGGAATGGCTGAAGACTCACTACATGAATTCACAAATCTGATCTTTTATGTTTTGGATTTTCTATGTGGAACTTCTTTATTGTTCCAAGCTTATTTTGTACCTTTATATATGTGACACTGATATTTTGGACTAGTATATGTTGTGTCTTATGATATCTTTCACTATTTGTTTCATTGTTATAATGACTGTTGTGTTATACTTATAGGTCACTATAATGTCAAGCGTAAATGATGCTGAAGAATTTAACATAGATGAGGATGAAGAGTTGATGTTGAATTACTGTGCAAATCGTCAACAAGTTTGCGCCGCATATGTGCAGCTCGTTACCACGAGCGTATGTTTAATAAGTGATTATGTCAGTTTGTATTGTGATAAAATGCCGTGCATGACATCAACTCAAACTGGGCAAAAATGGCTCCGGGAGTTATTTGAAGGACATCTTGGACGTTTTCACAATATGTTTCGAATGACCAAGGTCATTTTTTTTGACTTGCTATCGTTGTTGGAACAACATCACGGGTTAAGAGGAACACAGAGGACACCAGCTGGTGAGGTTTTTGCAATAACATTTTACATATTGGGCCACAATGAAACATTCTGAAAATCAGGTGAAAGATTCCAACATTCCACAGAAACTTTGAGTCAGCTATTTATGATCGGTCTGAAAGCTCTTACGAGTTTGTCCATGCATAACATTGCTCCGATTGATCCTCAATTTTGTACTATTTCATCGCACATACGGAATGATGATAGATATATGCCATTTTTTAAAGATTGTATCGGTGCAATTGACCGTACGCATGTTGATGCACGGATAGCTGTAGAAAATCAAGTTCCTTACATTGGTCGTCATGGTAGCACAACTCAAAACGTAATGGACGTTTGCGACTTCAATATGTGTTTTACATATGTTGTACCTTGATGGGAGGGGTCTGCACATGACACACACATATACCATCGTGCAGTACGGGATCCGCAAAGTAAATTTCTGTTTCCACCAGAAGGTATGTCCCATTATCTTTTACGTTATGCTGATTTATTGATCGTACTTTCAAATGTTTAAACACTTTCGTACTACTGTAGGGAAATATTATCTCGTCGATGCTAGATACCCATTGGAGAAGGGGCTCCTGAAACCATATCCGGAAACGAGATATCATTTGCCGGATTTTGCTCGGGGAAATAGGCCAATAGAAGGAAGACGTGAAATATTTAATAAAGCACACTCATCGCTGCGTAGTGTCATCGAGAGAAGCTTTGGTGTATGGAAGAAAAAGTGGCCCATACTCACCAAAATGCCTCATTTTGAATTCTCGAAGCAGTGCGTGGTTGTGGTCGTTACGATGTCGCTTCACAACTTTATTAGAAGACATTCATCGAGGGCTGACCCAGAGTTTGATGTATGTGACGAAAACGAAACCTTTATTCATCCAGAGGCATATAAGTTGCGGCCAAATAATCGCCGAAGAACTATTGATTCTAATCCGAACACATCACCAAGCTCATTTGAGGGGACGGGAGCTGCAGAAATGACAAAAATAAGGGACACCATTGCAGATCAACTCACTGAGTATCACAGGTATACACCGTAATGACGTTTTCATTTTTTAACATTTATAAATAGATCAGTAATTACATTTATTGTTGATGTGCAGTTAATGCTCGATGATCGAGGGATACGTTTCATCGGCATGACGGAGCACGTTTATGATTTTCAGAAATGAAATAATCCTTTTGAAAACATTTTGATATTTTAAAATTTAGAACTGGGCATTTTATTTTCATTACGGTAAATTGTTTTTTAATAGAATTGCTTATTGTGTGTATCTTCAAAAAAATGAACTGTCCACCGCACAGCTGTTTTGCCAAACAGATTAAACAGCTTCTCTGTTTGAAACAGCTCTTCAAAAGCTGTTCATCCAAACAGTTTCACAGATTCTGGCACCACTCTGCAAAACAGCTGATTATTCCACCACTGCTTCCCACCACTGCTTCTGCAGTCGCTGCAGCTGAGCCAAACAGAGCCTTAGTATTGAGCTCTAGTGTGCATAACCACTTAAGAAAATAACCAGAACAGAGTCAGACGAAGGATCGTCACTCTCCTATAAATATCATAAGTCGTTAGATTTACTCAAGAGCAACAATGAGAGTTGGATGTTTATAACGAGAAGACACTAATAAAAGTAAGTGTCCTAGAATGGGGGATTTGGGCTTCAACCCATCGCATTCCCTAGTACTGCTATGAATCCTTCACCGAGTAGACCTCAAGAAGTCCGGGATTAACCCCAAGTCGCTAAGTATAACTTAAAACTAGATAAGATTAGTCTGATACGTTGTAGAACAATGTTTCATTCTCACATGTGTAGGGTTTGAGGGATATAGGATGGGTTATTCCTACGAGCTGGAGGCTTGAGAGTTGTATATCAGGACGGGTTAGTCCTACGAGATGGAGGCTCGGGAGTTGTATATCAGGACGGGTAAGTCCGACGAGCTGGAGGTTCGGGTTGAAATAACTTGCATGTGCATAGAAATAAATTATTAGTGGGTCATGCGGCATTGGATAGTTGTCACACCGATGGCAGTATGATAACTCTGGCGAGGTGTGAGGGTTTGAAGGGCCAGTAGGTTGTTTAATACTGCAGTCTGGAGGACGATCCAAGAAAACACAGACTCAACCAAAAAGACTACTGGGAATTCAGGCAAATAATATGCAGAGACTCTAGAGTGCACCTAGGACGTGTATAGAGGCGTATGGGAGGTCTTGGCCTGGTAGTGTGTATACCTGCCTAGGAGTGGAGATACCCGCTCCGCTGCTTCCGTAGCCACAATGGTGGTACCAGAGAGTTTAGCTAACTCCAAAAAGTGGGAACTAAAGCTCTATGATTATAGAATTGGGTGGGTGAGTTGCACTTGTATGAATCATAGCATGCATAACACATCATAATATACATACATACTGAGGACACTCATACTGCAGATCCTATCATATAAATTAGTATGAGATTTTTTATATGATAAGTTATATTCCCTGAAACTCTAACTTATATATTTGTATGAGCATTCATATAATTTTAGGTACCTTTGTGATGGTAACTTAGTAGTAGTAGTTTACCTTACTCCACTGTTTATATTACTTACTGCTCCTTTCATTACTTTGTTCTATTATAGTTCTTCATTTGTTGTTCTCATATATAACTTCTAGTATATTGATGTAAACACTGTTAGATACTTACTCATGATAGATTAGTTCCACTGTCACCTGCTTTTTTGTTTATACCCCCTTGTTATCCTCCGCTTTCGTTCTCTCGCATGATGCCTAGGATACGCGGGGGTGAGGCGAGGATAAAATGGCTTAGTCTTTATGAATAACGGTCGGTTGTGACAGTATCATTTTAGGAGCTCAATGAGATGGAGCACAAACATGGCCAGCAGGATGGGGTGGCAGGGCTTGAGGAGCAGATACTGCACATTACTACTACTACAGCTCAACGTCAGGTGATGACAGATGTTTTTGTTTATGCTTCCGCTTAGTGTGTGTGTTTGAGAGATATTTATTCATTATGGCGTGTACCAGACCGCAAGCCCTTTACTCTCTTATTTGTACTCATTTTGGACGTTTTTTCATTATTGTTATGATATATCTGTGATTTGTGTGCTTGCTATATATTTATGGTTTTGCTTATATTCTCAATTTGGCCTATATGTTATTATGATCGTATTAGACGGCAGGATTAGCGTCGTGCGTTGGAGACTAACCCATGTGTTAGTGTCACCATAAGGTGGCGGTTCTGTATATAAGATCTGGTAACCTCCTTGGTAAGGGGGAGGGGTCTTACAAACTGGTATCACTTAACAAACTATCATATGAGAAAGAAGTCGACAACATTGGGTCACCCCACTCAAGCATTAGTTTACGGACAAACTATGCAGCAGAAGCAATGGTGTGCCCATATGTAAAAAGTCACAGAAAATAGTACATTTAAACAATGAGTTAGGCTGACTCAATTAGGACACCACTTTGGTTTGACTTACTAAGAGAATTTTATATCGTATCCTAGTCTAAAATCAACCTCGAACATAGATTAGTTAAGCTATGAGGATACCCAAATTTACTAAGGGAAGAATTAAACGCAAGAGTCACAACTTAAGACTTAAACTTCGATGTTCCTACTCCACCTATCAAGTGATATTATCACTTCTTACCCAGGCTGATAGGACCGCCTCAAGGAGAATTAGTACCTATAATCTATTAGTGGAATGTTATGGTACCCAAAACTTAACTCTCGTACCGATGACTTGATTATGTGGAGACAATCACCGTGACAATCACCAAAGGTCGAATAAGAACTCAAGTTTCAGAAGAGACCCATTTTTGGTTGGGTCACATGTAGACCTTGAGAAGATTTTCGTAAATAGCAACCCTAAGGGCCTAAAGTATGTGGCATATCAATAAGTCTCAGGATAGAGGTCCAAGTATAAGATTGCATGCCCTAAGGAATGGGTGCATATATAGTAGGAATTGTAACACCCTCATCCTTCAAATAGCATATAACATAAGGTATAGTCAGGGCCCGATGCCATATGCTAAGGACAGTCAGTGGTGTTACTTATTGAGACCATAATCTGTAAATGTTTATCCTAACTCAGAGTGCATTTTAGCAGAAGTTAATTAAATGCTTATAAGAACCCAACAATTTGAATGTCCACACAACTAGGTAGGAATGAAAATACAACACACAAATGTTGCAGCCTTAAGGTCTTGCAAGGTTTTTCTCAAATAATAATGTCTTACATACATTTGCATGTAGGCCGGGCACACATGAAAGATAAATAAAGATGGGTAATTCTCTTTGGCCTTCGAGAGCCAACTTAGCAACTATGGGCTCCATCCCGCTATTTCCCATTTGGCTCCGCTGCACCTGCATGAGACATTCCACGGTAACGGTGGCAAGTATAGCAACGGTGAGCATTAGCAGACCAAATTATAATGACCCCACCCCTCACTCGGGTTGGTGGTGCTCCTTCCTTGCAGGCATTAGTATACATATTAAATGGCAATCAGAACGTGCAATTTAAGCACCATAAGCCACATACATTGGCACAACCGTCCAACGCCCCGTGCTCTCAGGGCACATTCTTAGTGCATGGGACCTCAAGGGTCACACCTACGTTCTTTATGACGATCATCAACGTTTGAGATTTTTAGTATTTCAGGGCCAAAGCAAAAGACAATGCCCCTATGGCTACGACCAAGTCGTGGTGATCCTAGATTTACACTTTGACTTAATCCAGGTCGATCAACATAGGGTTGGGTACAGTTCAGCTATTTCCCATGCTCAAATCATCGGGCGTGATAGTTATGACGCGGGCCAACATTCCCTTCCCATCCATACGATACGTAACCTCATTATGATCCTAGGCTAGCACTCAAGGCCGTCTAAGCTAGGCCACATAGGCTATCAGATCCACACATTGGCCCCCAGGTCTTCAAGAGACAGCCTCACCAAATGATGGCCCCCAGGTCTCCACCAGACAGGCTTCACAAAACAATGGCCCTCAGGTCCCCACAAGATAGGCCTTATAAAAAATATAGTGCTTACTAGGAGCTACCCTCGGCAGTAGCGCTACCGCTGCACGGTAGGGGATATACTATCAATTTTCCCCTTAACCGGGAGTTTTCTTGGAGATTACCCCCCAATACTCTCTCTACAACCAACTGCACACCCTTTGACCAAGAAATCTACGTTATTACCATGGAATCTTCTCCGGCATACATAACATACAAACATCACCAATCTAGACCAACCTATCTGGATGGGCTTCACACAGCATGCCTATTCCATACTTTGATTCCGGATCTAAATGCAACACTAATGGGGATATATAGATCTACCCATTTGGAGAACCACTTCCAGGTGTTCATGGAGCGTCTACCCTCACATGTCAAAAAGAAGGACTACACATGTCCAAGGAAGAGGATCGTTGCCCTATAAGTCAATTTTGATGCCATGAGAGAGATTCTAGCCTTATGTAAATGAATGCTACGGCTTTGCCTCCGTAGATTTGAACTTATCTCGTGGATTGGGACTCCAAAACTCCAATGGAGGCGAGACCTCCTTCGAGCGACGCTCCTCCTCCTTTCTCCAGCCGCTCAGAATTAGGGCTCAGAAGAAAAAGTGAAGTGAAAATACCACTACCTAGGCTTTAAACCGAGCTACCGCCACGTGGTAACTAGCTAGCGCCGCGCGGTACACCAATCGATGGCTCGATTCGCGTGCCCACCGCCCAAGACCTCCAATCATAGGTCGACACATGGATACGTCGTTACATCCGACCATCGCCACACGATAGGTTACTACTACCATGCAGTATCTAACGTTAATTACGACACGACCTCTTACACTACCACCACTCGATAACTTATACCGTCATGCGGTAATAGCTCGAGAGCTTCGCCAACTAAATATACCATGCTAATGCCAGCGGTATCTCTACCACTGGGCGATAGCTTCCCGAAAGCTCTGTCACCCTTCTCACGGTGCTACTGTCGGGCGAAATCTCACAGAAACCATTTTATTGCTTTAGGAACTTGGGGCATTATAAATCTACCCCAATTAAAGAATTTCGTCCCGAAATTAAGCCATACAAGAAACTAAAGAAGTAATAACATAAAATTGTGTACCTCAAACAAATAACTTGGGGAACTTCGCCTTTATAGTTTGTTTCCACTCCCATGAGAGTTCCTCTTGGCCACAGTTGTCCCAGCAGACCTTGACTACCTAATCAACTTATTCCAAAGTTGCTTGACTTCCACATCCTCAATACGAATGGGCTTGATCTTCATTGTCAACCAAATATCAATCGGTACCTGATCCGCTACAACCACTTGCGTAGGCTCTTGTACCGCCTTCCCTAACACCAATATGTGGAACATGTCGTGCAGACCACTAAGTTCCATTAAAAGCTTCAACAGATAGGCGGCTTCACTAACACGCTCCAAAATCTCAAACGGCCCAAGGTATCTCAGACTCAGGCTTTTTAAGAATTGAATCCTTGACACGCCCTCGAACGGTTTGATCTTATATTAAACCCAATCGCCCACATTGAACTCAACTTTCTTATTCTTGGCGTTGTAGTACTTAGCCGACCTATCCTGAGCGATTAACAACCGCTCCCGGATTGTTCAAACAATCGAAGTCGAATCCTCGACTTCCTTTCGCTTAAATAGCTTTGATTCACCAGTCTCCAGCCACGACAACATTGTACAACACTTTCTACTATAAAGGGCCTTGAAGGGCGCCAATTGGATGCTTTCCTGGTAGCTATTTTTTGTAAGCAAACTCAATCATAAATAGGTGATCCTCCCACCTCTTCCCGAAATCTAGGGCGCACATGCGAAGCATGTCCTCCATTGTCCTGTTTACCCTTTCGGTCTGACCATCCATTTGCGGATGAAAGACCATACTGAACTTTAGCTTGGTACCAAATAGTTGATGTATTAGCCTCCAATTGTTAGATGTGAAGCACCCATCTCGATCACTCATTATGCTATGGGGCACACCGTGCAGTCATATAAAATTTTACACATAATTCTTTGCCAGCTTTTCCACTGAATCGTTCTTCTTGTTCGGGATGAAGTGCGACACTTTTGTCAAACGATCAATGATCACCCAGATGGCATCATTTCCCTTCAGCGATCCCGACAAACCATGCATGAAATCCATTGATATATCATCGAACTTCCATTCCAGTATAGGCAAAGACTTCAAAAATCCACCGGGCTTGTGACATTTGGCCTTCACTAAGGCACAAGTTTGACACTTTACCACATATAGCACTATGTCCTTTTAAGTCCTGGCCACCAGAAAAGCTTTTTCATATCTTTATACATTTTTGTGCTCCCCGGGTGAATCGAGTACTTGGTATAATGAGCCTCGTACATTAAATATTCTCTTTATTTACTTACCTTTGGGAAGCACAATCAACTGTTCTTCCACAACAACCCATCATCAATAGTAAATTGGGCATTTGACCCATCCAAAGACTCAGCCATGTAGCATTTCATACCATCGTCCAACTCCAAAGCCTGCCGTATCTAGTGGGAGTGATGCAGTAGCCCCGAGCCGCCCCTCTCGGTCGGCCCTACTCGGCCTAGCCAGCGGACCACGTGCTGGCGACCATTGCCGGGCTGTAGCCCAAGCACCCCACCCATGACCGCACCTATTCTCAGCGCGGCGGGATGTTGAGGCGAGGTCTCGAACCCAGCCCCCTTGATAAAGAGCTGGCTCAGTTAGTGATGGGAGCTGTTAGGAAAGCTCTTTATCAAGGGGGCTGGGTTCGAGACCTCGCCTCAACATCCCGCCGCGCTGAGAATAGGTGCGGTCATGGGTGGGGTGCTTGGGCTGCAGCCCGGCAGTGGTCGCCAGCACGTGGTCCGCTGGCTAGGCCGAGTAGGGCCGACCGAGAGGGGCGGCTCAGGGCTACTGCATCAAAAAAGTGGTTCGAGACCTCGCCTCAACATCCCACCGCGCTGAGAATAGGTGCGGTCATGGGTGGGGTGCTTGGGCTGCATCCTGGCAGTGGTCGCCAGCATGTGGTCCGTTGGCTAGGCCGAGTAGGGCCGACCGAGAGGGGCGGCTCAGGGCTACTGCATCAGGGAGAGGTCATACTATACCTTTGTTTAATTGAAACATGCTTCAGCACTAGACCTCATATCAATGCAAGAGATCTCTAAGGCCTTCAAATCTCAAATAGGATGCTCGTCATGCATTAATATCCAATTGGCTTGTGCGGGAGCCCTGTGATTTAACGCATTCCCAACCGCATTACCTTTGCCAGAGACATAATGTATCTTGAATGTGTAGTCTCAAAAGAACTCCATCCACCTCCGCTGGCGAATATTTAAGTCCTTCTTATCCAACAAATACTTCAGACTCTTATGGTCTGTATAGATATTGACCTTCATGCTATACAAGTAGTGTCTCCGCAGCTTCAGGGCGTAAAATACGGCCGTTAACTCCAAATCATGGACCAGATAGTTCCTCTTGTGTACTTTTAACTGGCGCTAGCCATATGCTATCACCTTCCCATGTTGTAGCAAAATGCAGCCTAAGTCGCTTCCTGAGGCATCGCTGTAGATCTCATAGCCCTCTGTTCCACATGGCCAGCACAAAATATGCATCGTTGTTAGACGACTCTTCAATTCTTCGAAAGCTTGCGTGCATGCTGGAGACCATACAAATTTCGGATCCTTCCTTGTCAAGGTTGTGAGGGGTAATGCTATCAGCGAGAAGTTCTCCACGAAGTTCTTATAGTATCCAGCAAGCCCCAAAAAACTCCGTACTTCCACCACGGAAGATAACACAAGCCACTTCCGTATAACAACGATCTTTGCCGGATCTACCGCGATTCCCTCTCCACTAACAATGTGACCAAGGAATGCTACTAAATATAGCCAAAACTCATACTTAGAGAACTTGGCGTAAACCTAACTACACCTTAGGGTCTCCAGAATAATATGTAAATGCCCTGCATGATCATCAATGGGCTGGGAGTATACTAGGATATCCTTAATAAAGACTATCACCAACCGATCCAAATACTCCCTGAACATCCAGTTGATTAAATTCATAAACACGGATGGTGTATTTGTTAGCCCAAAAGGCATGACAGTGAACTCGTAATGCCAATAACGTGTACTGAATGTTGTTTTGGGAATATCACTTTCCTGGATTCTCAACTGATAATATCCAGACTTCAAATCTAGCTTCGAGTATACAGTCGATCCAACTATCTGGATGAACAGATCATCAATCCTCAAAATATAGTACTTGTTCTTCTCTATCAGCTTATTCAATTCCCGATAATTGATACACAGTCGCAGACTTCCATCCTTCTTCTTTACGAAGAGGACCGGGGCGCTCCAAGGCGACGAACTTGGACACATACCACTGCTCTATTAATTCTTGAAGCTACGCCTTCAATTCTGCCATCTCTCTCGATGGTAAGCGGTAAGGAGACCGCGACATATGTCTACAAATCGTTATGAAAAGAAATCCAAACTAACAATCCAATGAAGGCAAGTATACCTATTGAATAGTAGTACGTGGACACAAGTGTCATATTTAGATCCGGGAACCGTTGAGTACTTATACTCAGACGAATTGCTATTATCTTATCGAAGGATTTAGGGTTTGATTACTAAATTGGAAAAAGGAAATTACTTGCAACTATTAAAAAAGGCTACTTCTAATGATTAAAAAGAGGGGTTGAACGATGGTTAAGGGATAGTACTCGATTATGAATTACCTCAGTATAAGTTAATCAAAGATACGATAACAAACTAAAACTTAATAAGGTAAAGGTCCTTGACCGTGGGGGTTCCTAAAGCTTGAACACGCTTCTCTCAAAGACGTGCCCAACTGAGTTTAGGAAAATCAGACTGAACTCTCGTCCGTATTTGAATACCTAAATCTCGCTTTAAGTAGTGAACCCCGCTATTGGATTTCACTCCAATCAGGGAGATTTACGTCATCCTCTCTAGAGGGGTGCATGCAACTCTCTTTACTCTTGAGTGTTCACTTCAAACTATGAGCCTCTCAGCTAGCTAAGAGTGAAAACCTATATGGAGATTATATATCGATGATATAATTCCAAACACGATATTACAAGAGTAAATCGAAGGCCTAAGCCTTAAATAGAGAAAGTAAGCTAAAACATCGCAACTTAATCAACTACACTTCGGATCATCAAGATTGAGTACTAGGAGGATTTAGTTACTCATGGTGAAGGGGAGAAAGAGAGATGGAGAGTAGAACATCATAATATCTAAGTAGAGAGAAAGAGAAAAGAACACTTTTTATTAATCTAAAAAGGGAGGTTACAGTTGGATGAAATATTACACTTACATGAAAATGAAACCCTAAGCTAGCATTATCATTACACTAGAAAAAGAAGTACAAGAACACTACAAAGACATGCATGAAAATAAGGAATCTAAGATCTTGAAATGTGAAGGAGAGAGAGAGAAGAGCTTAAGGGAAAAACATGAAACTCTAAGAAATAAAAATGGCAGCACCTCCCCTTTACACAAAATCTGGATGGGGAACACCTGGGGGACCTATGAATTTATAGAAATTTTCTGTCTCAGTCACGCCCCCCTTACACTCCCGGGTCGGGCGTGTATGTAACACCCCAAATCCCAAAATTGAGTTCAGGCTGGGCAACACAGCCTGGGACACGGGGGTGTCCCAGGACATTTCCTACTCTGTGTTGTCGAGTTGACATATAGCCTGTCGAGTGCTCGATGAAATGCACTCGACATTTGTCGAGAGGGAAACACAGCCTGGGACACGGGCGTGTCCCAAATCGTGTCTTGCTCTGTTTACTGGAGTGTGATTTGGGTCTCGAGTGAGGCACACGGCCTGGGACACAGGCGTTTCCCAACCAGTGTCCTTCTCTGTATTGTATAGAGTACTCGATGAAATGCTCTCGACGTTTGTCGAGAGGGTACACGGCCTACGATACAGGCATGTCAGAGGCCAGGTCCTCCTAGGGTTTTGGCAAGGTTTGTGAGGCCTATTGAACACGGGCTAGATACGGGCGTGTCCGAAGCCGTATCTAAGCACATGGCCTGTGACACGGGTGTGTCATAGGGCCGTGTAGCAGGGATGTGTACTATTCTTGATAAGTCAATTTGTGTGCCGCTTAAGGTATACGACCTGTGACACGGGCGTGTCACAGGCCGTGTTTGGCCTAAGAAAATTTATTTCAGGGCAATTTGTGGCCGTTCATTTCCTTCATCTGGGATCCAATGGTCCAAGCTTCTCCCTGCTAAGTTAACACCAAGGATTGAGAAGATAATTCTCATTCATCTTGGCTATTCTCATTCTAAAAGAGATAGAGAGAAGGGAGAGCAAGGAGAAGGAAGAGGAGAAGAGATCCGGCCTCCAGTGGAGCTTCAACATTCGAAATTGCGAGCCGAGTCCAGATTTGTGGAGGCAAGAACATTGCGGTGCTTTCTATCTGGCTAGATTTACATTGCTCCAAAGATGTCGTCAAGGGTAATGATCTTCCTTCTTGGACATGTGAATCCCTTATTTTGGCATGTATATGGATTTCCCCCACCAAAATGTGGCTTTTGAGGGACTTCCTTGGGTTGATTCTTGTAATCCCCAGTCTTGTATATAGATTCAGAAATGTGTAGTACGGAATAGGCATGCTGTGTGAAGCCCATCTGGACAGGTTGGTCTGGATTGGTGATGTTTCATTTTGCGCACCGGAGAGGACTTCGTCTATAAACATATATGTGTTGGAGTCGATGGGTTGTGCCTGTGAAGGACAATAGCAGGAAGTACTGAAGTGGAATTCCTTGAAAATACCCTCGTGATTCTTGTGCTGTATGCTATGTTTGGGTTGAGTTAGGGTGCAGAAAGAGAGTTCTGCTGAACCCGCCAAGCGACCGTGAGGAACGCTTGCACTAACTCTCTTTTTGGATTATGAAGCCAGTCCTTGGTGTACAGTGTGGCTATTGTGAGCTGCGAGCTCTTGAAGGCTTTGTGTTGAATGGATAAGGGGAAAGCTAACCCGCGTCATTTTGGACGATTTGAGCAACAAGATTAGCTGAACCGGATCGTGTTATGTCTGACCGACTAGTAGACCTAGTTATTGGTCTTGTTGGAGCGCATAATAAGAGTCTTAGGCATACGTTCCATTAATACTGAATGCTCAATACCGTTGGTTTTCAGACCTTGAATGGCGGTGGGACCCTGGTTCGCCGGTACACCAAGAATGTGCCCTGAGTGCATGGATCGTCGGGCCGCTTGGCCAAAGATTGTGATATGTTGATTGTGCGTGAATGCACATTGTATGATATATCTGCTTATAAAATGCTATGCCTGCAGGGAAGGAATACCACTGCCCCGGGAAAGGGGTAGGGTCATTATAAATTGTTTAGCTGAATGCTGACTGTTGCTTTGTTTGCCACCATTATGGTGGGCTGTCCCTATGCAGGTACTGGAGAGCCAAGCGGGAAATAGAGGGTTGAAGACCCTGCTGTTACAGCTGCTAGCCCTCGAAGGCTGGGCAAAGACTTTTGTTATGTTCATGTGTGGCTGTCCTGCGTGCCGATGTTTGTAATCCACACTTGTGAAGCGTAACTATAAGGCCTTAAGTCAAAACTCTTGAGTATTTATTGTACATTCCTTTGCGAGTATATATAAATTTGGTTGTTTGTATATAGTGGTCATTCATGGTTTGAGTTCAATTTAACGTTAAAATCTTACGCTAGTATGCTCTGTATTAGGATATGTACCTGTATTAGCATTAACCTGTGACCTCGTCGCCTGTTTGTGGCATATAGTGTGTGGCCCTGGCCGGACCTTCTATTCTATGTTATTTAATGGATGGGGTCATTATATTTTTGTATCATCTTGTCTCGGTCTTCCTCTTTCAAATTTGTGGTCGAATTCTTTTGTGGGGGTGGCAAGCACGTGTCAGTGCGACCCGCTTTAACATTAATAAACTCTGGAATGCCCACTAAGGAATGCAAATACACCTATTTGAGGAACCTACGCATTCCTATATTATTGTGATTGCTTGTGTAAGGTCGCTAAAGTATGTCATGTTCACCTATAGGTGACTCGTAGTTGTGCTGGGCAGTCTGAGCCCCAACATTCAAATGAGAGTGCGGCACCAGCTAAGGTGCCCACACCTCCTACTTCTGCGGAAACAGTACGCTTAGTTGCTGAGATACTTTTTTCAATGATTCATGATCAGCCTGTTGGGCAGGCGCAGCCGGCATTGGTGCCAGATCGGGTTGGTGTAAGGCAAGAAACTATTGATGATATTGATCATAGAGCAGTTGAGCGGCAGTTGAAGCATTTTATGAGCTTCAATCCTCCGACATATACGGGTGTGGGAACCCCATCGCAGGCAAAAGATTTGTTGTCACGTGTCAAGCGAGTATTGATGGCGATAAGGATGGAGGAAGATCAGAAGGTAACCTTGGCCACATTTTTGTTGGAAGGAGAGGCTCGGCTATGGTGGGACGAGATAGAGTTGCATCCCCTAGCGGGCAGGCAATTAACACAAGTCTCGATCGAGGAGTTTTCGAGACTATTTTTGGCAAAACACCTACCAGCGGCAAAACGCATCCCAATGGAAAATGAGTTCCAACGTCTAACGCAAGGAGAAAGTAGTGTTGAAACTTACTTGCATGAGTTTATAAGGTTGGGCCGTTATGCGAGGTCTATCTTCGCTGATGAGCAACGAAAAACCAATAGGTTCTAGGAAGGGTTTTGGGATGAGTTGAGATTCCTACTCTCGAGTTCGGTGAACCAAGGATTTCAAGCATTGGTTGATACTGCTTGTGTGATGGAGAATGATATGAAACCGGTGCAAGGAAAGAAGGACTTAGTTATGACGAAGTCTGAGTTCAAAGTGCCCCATCCTGGAAAATCAAACTACCAAAAGAAGCCGAGTAAGAGGTCCAAATCGTCTGGACAACCTTCTTCTTCAGTTGCGTCGGGAGCAATGGCAAGGAGAGAGTCTCGTACCTTCTTTACATGTGGCAAAGTGGGACATATAGCCCGTGACTGTCGGATTGGTTAGCCAAAGGTTGAAAAGAAGATGGGAGCGTCTTATGCTGAGAAGGGAAAAGCATTGGTGGAGTCCTCTGCATCCCAGGTGCAGCCCCGAGTATATAATCTTTGACAATAAGAGGCCATAAAGCAAAGTGACGTCGTCACAGATACGATTTAAGATATTGATTGCATTTTATATTGCATACCTTGTGTGTATCTTGTTTATGATGTGTTTGTCGTAGGCTTTATCCTGATTCGAAACAATCCGGTGAGAGCACTATTTGATATGGGTGCTTCACATTCATTCCTGTCTAAGGACTTCGTAGCTCGAATTAGAGTACCTAGTCATGTGACGATAAATAACACAAAGGTGTGGTTACCAAACGGATGTATGATGTTTGCGGATAGGGCTTGCGATGTGGAAGTTCAAATAATAAGTCGAGATTTCTGCTTGAACGCATCTGTGCTGCTGATATCAGAATTTGATGTGATCTTTGGTATGGACTGGCTCTCGGAGCAGCGTGCCGTTATTGATTGCAATTCAAAGGAGATCACACTAGGCCAGAATACCGAGCTTGAGACTAAGTTCGCTGGTATGCGATGAGTATGCGGGACCTTGATGTCTGCTCTCCAAGTCGTCAATGTTGTTCGGAAGGGTGCGGAGTTATTCTTCATGCTTATTCAGGCTGTTGAGCCAAATTCCCGTGTGAATGATGTTCCGATTGTGTCGGAGTTTGCTGATGTGTTTCCTTAAGATCTTCCTGGGTAACCACCCCAGCGGGAGATCGTCTTCTCTATTGAGTTGGTGCCAGGTGCGAAACCTGTGACCCGCTCGCCATATCGCGTAGCGCCAAAGGAAATGGCAGAGCTGAAAGTTCAATTGCAAGAGTTGCTAGAAAAGGGTTATATACGCCCAAGTATGTCACCTTAGAGCACACCTGTTCTGTTTGAGAAAAAGAAGAACGGTAGTCTACGGTTGTGTATTGATTATCGTGAATTGAATAAGCTGACAAAGAAAAACAAGTATCCAATTCCACAGATAGATGACTTGTTCGATCAGCTAGTGGGATTAACCTTCTATTCTAAATTGGATTTAAAATCTGGATATTACCAATTGAGGATTCGGGAAGGTGACATTCCCAAGACAACATTTGGAATACGCTATGGTCATTTTGAGTTCACTGTAATGTCGTTTGGGCTATGTAATGCGCCATCGGTGTTCATGGATCTACTGCACCGAATGTTCCGAGAGTACTTGGATCTGTTTGTGATCGTATTAATTGATGATATCTTTGTATACTCTCAATCTGAAGCTGATCATGCGAACCATTTACGGTAGGTATTGCATACTGATGCGTGTAAATACGGCAAGCACACCGGTCGCACAAGTAATAAAGTTTTGGGAATGAATCCCCGAGTGTCGGTCTCTTGAGGAATGCAATTAGCGTAGAACAACGAACGATCCGAAATTATCGTTATGAGAGTTAATTAAATAAAGGAAAAATAAAGAGCTTTGAAGGTGCTTTTGCAAACAAATAAACTAAAGCAAAATATGCGGGTCGCAATCACCGCTTCACAGGGTTAGATGGATATAACGGCCGCGATGCCGTACTTCGGTAAGGCGAATGGACGGTGAGCCAGTGAGTGAGGTGTTTAGTGCGGAGTGCAATCGAATGGAACGAAGGAATGGAGTGAAGTGAGATGGGGCGAGGCGCATCAAATCACAAATCTCACGAGCAAGATTAAACAACAATAATCTAATTAAAACAACTAGAAATCGAAGTTCATTACAAGCTTAAGTCATTTCGTCCAAAAAGAGAGATGGAGAAAGACTAAACTGAGAAAGTGAAGATCCACCGCGGTTGTTGGCCGGAGGTGGGGGTTGTCAATCCGCTTCCACGCGCAGTCCGAGTAGGCCTCCGGTATCGACGAGCTGTCACCTCGAGGGCCTTTAAGTCCGTTCTCTAGGTTGTCTTCATCATCTTCTTCGGTGGAAAGCTCGGAGAAGAGGTCTTTAATGGCCGGGAGGATCACCGGAGGATGCGGAACGCTTTAGAATCGCCGGAAAATGACCTCCTGATGGTAGGGATGAAGGTGGAGATGGATGGAACTCTTGGGATACGGAATGGCGAAGTGGCGGAAAAGATCAATCCAGGTTTCGTACCCTAATTC
This sequence comes from Platanthera zijinensis, assembly GCA_039513925.1. Lineage (NCBI taxonomy): Eukaryota > Viridiplantae > Streptophyta > Magnoliopsida > Asparagales > Orchidaceae > Platanthera > Platanthera zijinensis. Next base: position 86,537,152 of record CM077091.1, read on the forward strand.
GCGGAACAGGCCGATTTATTGAAGCAGAGTTAAATAGCGCGTACGACCACTAGCGCACGACCAGTGGTCATGTGCGAACAAAGTCAGTGCCCGTGCGGCAACAACCTGTAGAACCTGCACCAGGAAATCAAAGCTCGCGCACGATCAGCAGCGCACGATCAGTGATCGTGCGAAATGGCGAGACAGAACTTTTCAAAAGAGGGCATGACTGCGCACGACCGGCAACGCACGAGTAGTGATCGTACGCGGTATAGCTGGTGACCGTGCGATATGACGGGGCAGAACTTTCACAAGAGAAGCCAGACTGCGCACGACCGATGATCGTGCGCCAAAGAGGTCGATGGTCGTGCGTGGGTAAAAACGCACGACCATTGACTCCTTTGCCAAAAAATGCTGAAAGCCCTATCCCGGACGCCCACACGATCCCCGAACCTGCAGGAAAACTGGACGGGTTGTCGATCATGGCAGTCAAAGATATTAATAAAATGCATAGCAAGAGGGAAATACACACACACACAGAAATAGGCTAATAAAGTGCACAAGACGTGGAATGTCGTAGCGAACCAAAAGGAGTGCTAATGGCGCTAAATGGAAGTGCAAAGTCATGAAATGAAGCCTAGATGAGTCTAGAATTCGGTATGAAATGGGGACTCATCACACCCCCAGACTTAACCATTTGCACGTCCCGGGCAAATAATCATCTCGTGAACTCCAAAATAGCTAGTTGACGAAGTAACTTCAATTTAAAGTAGAACGGGAAATCGAAAACTCAAGTGTATAGAAAATATAATAGAAGAAATATTTAATTATACTATGAAATTTATAACTTTCAACAAACATAAATAGATATTGTCACTACTCAAAAATTGAATGCCGGAGAATCGCTCGGTCATGTGTAGGAAGAAAATAGGCAAGTCGCTTGGCTAAGCATTGCCAAAGATTGGGGCTCGTGATCACCTCCAAAGGAATCCACCAATATCGGGGACCAAATGCTTGCCCGTTCGCACTCTCTCCACGACACTAGTCTGACTCTAGCGTGAGTCCGTAGGACTTCGGGTAATAATGGGGCTTGGGTTACGGTGAGGAAAACAAGGATAAACAAGATGGGTAATTCATCAAACCCAAATGAGCTAACGTACAAAAAATAGTAACCGCTAACCACCAAATAAATGCTGGTGCACAACACCCGCAGACTTACTTTTCCAAATGGGTGTGTGCACCGCCTACTCCAAACAACAATCCCATCTCAAAAAGATTGTTCATTTAAACTTTTTCTTATTTCTTTTCTTTTCCTCTTTTTTTTCCTTTTCTTTTTATAGATTTTTCTTTTAAGCTTTCACATTTTTATTTTACCAAATCATCACATTTTTCTTTTGGGCACATCCACATATAACAAAAACGAATCACCACATCACAACCCAACGTAAAATGTAAACTACTAATGCTCGAATTGGGCGTGCGACTAGGATCGGCTATGAGGCTTTTGCAAATATAGTGGAGCTGAATCAAAAGGAAGGGTAGGCACAAATGGGCTAGCGAGGGCGACGTTAGGAAAGGGTACAAAGCTCAACCGGGCCAACATGATGGCCTACATCACTCTCACGCTAGACTAACCATGCACCACTGCTTCGAAAGTAGCTTGGGGCAAGTTCTTAGCAACCGAGAGAAATGATCCGTCATCCTGACTCGAGCAATACAAAGCTAGAGACGCCTACACACATTCCTACGCTACCGATAGATTGCTCCGGATTCACAATTTTGAGTAGGACAAACATGATTTACGAGTGCAGAAAAAATATAAATTTAGAAGCATAAAGAAAAATTAAACCTATACAATTTCTAAACCACGTGAGTACTCGATTAGGAGCACTGCACGAGTTTCGAACTACTCTAAATTAAAATCCAAAGTCAGCACCGCCATTTTAAAATTGACACAAAATGACAACATTGACTCGAGCCGCGCGCGTGGTTAAGTGCGCGCTCGTATGGGTGGCAAGGTGTGTGCAGCAGGGTTCTACAATAATGAAGCATAAAATAAAACTACTGGCATGCTATCAATGTGCTCGTGGAGTGCATAAAAGGCTCTTCCCATCAGACTTGAATGAAAACATAGGCAGAAATGAAAATAGACTTCTAAAATAAGAAAATAAAAAATAAAAAGAGGGCTGAGGAGAAAGGGTACCTATGCTCCAAAGAATGAGCATACCAGAAGGCGGAGGTTGCTGCATTGCACAAAAGTATGTTGGACCTGCGAATTAGGTTGAACAGACGAAAAGACAAATAACAGAAAATATAATAGAAGAGCAAAGTAAAAAAGCACAAAAAAGAGGGACCAAAAAGGTCCAAGCTTTGGTTGTCTCCCGAATAGCCCTTTTGTTTACCGTCCTTAAGGTGGACCAAATACCTGTATTAGCAGTTTATATATTGTTCTTGCAGGAATTAAAGAATTGCAGAAAAATAAAGCACATCAACGAAAAGTTCCCAACAAAACAAGCAAGCACAAAGCATAGGGAATTACGGAAAAGGGGAGAGCAATCAGCTAAATGCGGACTTGTGATAAGTCTCTCCGGTGGGGCGCGAGGGAACAGCAGAGTGTCGTTTTACATTGGGAGAAAGGGCTTTCCCTTTACTTCAAAAGTGCAATTCCTCACGTCGGAGGGAAGCATAACGCTCATTGCGTACACGCTTGGCCTTCCTCAGCTTCTCCACCGTGGGAGATTTCCAAAGATTGCAGTCCGTGGTGGGTCCTATTTTTGCGGTTGACGGCTTCATTTCCGGTACAAAAACGGCAACCGGATCATCCCAAGCTACTGATCGCTGGACAAATTTTGAAACAATATTACACAATTCATTGTCTATGGATTTATCCCGAATAGAACTAGTTTCGCCATGCTCAAAAATTGACGCGACGGGAAACGGGAAGGTAGCCATTGCATCAGTGCACTCGGTCTCTTCTTTGAACTCTTTCTCATTATTCTCGATCATCTCCTTAGAAAGTCCTTCCTTAATCATCTCTTCCGTATGAGCATCCCTCACCAAGGAGAGTTCTAAACCAATCTTGATATCTGCAGCACTTTGGAAATTATTGTTATGGAGAAGAGGGTCTTGTACAGAAGTGATATCCAAGGTTGAAGTAACAACCGGCCAAGTTACGCATCCTTTGGCAAAATCAAGAGATGCGTCACTAGCCGTCAGGAATGGAACCCCCAATATAGGAATAGAATTGTTTTCCTTGGGTCCCAAAACTTGGAAATCAGTGGTTAAGCACTTCCCATTAACCTCGATTTCAACTTCTCGTACACCTCCCTCAGTGTCAGCCAAAATACCATTTGCCAAAATTAGCGACTTCCGGTTTGCTGGATCAACATGCAGGTTCATCTTCACAACATCCTGCATGGTGAGGATGTTGCTAGACGCTCCAGAATCGCACAATGCAGTAGTTTCAATATTATTAATTTTACAAGCTACAACGAGCTCGTGAGTTTTTTTTTCAAATTTTCTTCCCCATGGCTTTTTCCTTGCTCATAGGGGTTTTTCTCAGTGTTGCTCGGTAAAGTGACTTGGGTCCGCTCAGAGACCATTTGGGCCAGTTGGCCCAATTGTGCCTCTAGCTCACGCATTGAGGCCACTTCGTTCGTCATGTTTGTCAGGGAGACCTCAACAAACTTTTCAAACATTTCAGCTAAAGAATTTGTTTTTATAGCAGGGGGCCCTTGGGGGTAATTTGGTTGAGGCGGACACAGTTGGCTTCCGGAGGCATACGCATCATTTTTATGCTGCCCCGGCTGCCATCGTTGGCCTGGTGCGTTTTTATTCCAAGAAAAATTTGGATGATTTCTCACCCCCGGATTGTACGTGTTCCCATAAGGTGCTCCCCTATTTTGATTTGCAATAAAATTAATTAATTCATTAAGGAACGTAGTTTCATCACGTACCTCGCCTGCTTGGCATTCGAAGTTGTGGTGGTCGGAACCTCCACAACCCTGGCATGAGATTGCCATAACTGGAGCAGCAGTGGTGGCAGGCTTGGCTGCTTCCAGAGCAAAAACTCCACTAGTACCTCGTGGAATATTCCTTCCTGCGGTCCAATATGCGCTGTGGATGGCAGTATCCTGCAAAATTCTCAATGCATCATCAGGAGTAAGATTCATTATCATTCCACCAGAGGCGGCATCAATCATAGCTCGGTGCTGTGGTTCAATAGAGAAATAGAAGCTTTTAATGAGATTCCAAGTTTGGAATCCGTGGTTTGGACACTTCCTCAACAACTCGTTGAAGCGTTCCCACACCTCAGCTAGGATTTCTTGATCATTTTGCCGAAAGTTGGCAATCGCACGCCGCATACTCACAATCCGGTCCACCGGATGGAACTTGGCTAAGAATTTCGTTGTCAATGCCTCCCATGTGGTGGCTGTTCCAGGCGGAAGAGAGTGGAGCCATGTCTTGGCTTTGTCCCTGAGGGAGAAGGGGAAAAGACGGAGCTTGACTGTATCATCGGGGATCCCAGCATAGCGAAATGTGGCGCAGATCGCGGAGAATTCAGCCAAGTGAAGATGGGCGTCTTCAGTGGCCATTCCGGAGAACTGTGCGTTGTTTCAGATTATGTTCAGAATGGCTGGTTTGATCTCAAATTGCTGGTTGGTGATTTCCGGTCCGAAGCCGGGGTAAATACTCCCAACAGTCGGTGTGGTGTAGTCCCTCATGGTGTGGACCTGGGGTGGGTTTACTTCATTCTCATCGCCATTTCGGTCACCATGAAGGATCCCTCCAACACGGTTTCCGACATTAATGTTCAGCTGGTCCCCCATTGGGACTGGATTGATGGAAGCAACACGTCTTTGTGCACCAAGAGTTCGTTCGATCTCGGGGTCGTAAGCTACAAGATCTCTTGCAGCGCATCCCTGCATTCACTGTGGCAACTAAACAAAGAAACAGCGGTCAGAAAAAAACTAACTCTTACAACAATACTTTCAAACGTCATGGTCGTTCTACAGTTGCATTCCCCGGCAACGGTGCCAAAAACTTGATGCGTGTAAATACGGCAAGCACACCGGTCGCACAAGTAATAAAGTTTTGGGAATGAATCCCCGAGTGTCGGTCTCTTAAGGAATGCAATTAGCGTAGAACAACGAACGATCCAAAATTATCGTTATGAGAGTTAATTAAATAAAGGAAAAAAAGGGCTTTGAAGGTGGTTTTGCAAACAAATTAACTAAAGTGAAATATGCGGGTCTCAATCACCGCTTCACAAGGTGAGATGGATGTAACGGCCGCGATGCCGTACTTCGGTAAGGCGAATGGACGGTGAGCCAGTTAGTGAGGTGTTTAGTGCGGAGTGCAATCGAATGGAATGAAGGAACGAAGTGAAGTGAGATGGGGCGAGGCGCATCAAATCACAAATCTCACGAGCAAGATTAAAAAATAATAATCTAATTAAAACAACTAGAAATCGAAGTTCATTACAAGCTTAAGTCATTTCATACAACAAGAGAGATGGAGAAAGACTAAACCAAGAAAGTGAAGATCCACCGCGGTTGTTGGCCGGAGGTGCGGGTTGTCAATCCGCTTCCACGTGCAGTCTGAGGAGGCTTCCGGTATCGACGAGCTGTCACCTCGAGGGCCTTTAAGTCTGTTCTCTAGGTTGTCTTTAACATCTTCTTCGGTGGAAAGCTCAGAGAAAAGGTCTTTAATGGCCGGTAGGATCACCGGAGGATGCGAAACGCTTTATAATCGCCGGAAAATGACCTCCCGATGGTAGGGATTAAGGTGGAGATGGATGGAACTCCTGGGATGCGGAACGACGAAGTTGCAACAAAGATCGATCCAGGGTCCGTACCCTAATTCGTGGAACAGGCTGATTTATAGAAGCAAAGTTAAATAGCGCGCACGACTACTGGCGCACGACCAGTGGTCGTGCGCGAACAAAGTCAGCGCCCATGCGGTAATAACCTGTAGAACCTGCACCAAGAAATCAAAGCTCGTGCACGATCAGCAGCGCACGATCAGTGATCGTGCGAAATGGCGAGACAGAACTTTTCAAAAGAGGGCATGACTGCGCACGACCGGCAATGCACGAGTAGTGATCGTGCGCAGTATAGCTGGTGACCGTGCGATATGGCAGGGCTCTTTCACAAGAGAAGCCAGACTGCGCACGACCGATAATCGTGCGACAAAGAGTTCGATGGTCGTGCATGGGTAAAAATGCACGACCATTGACTCTTTTGCCAAAAAATGGTGAAAGCCCTATCCCGGACGCCCACACGATCCCCGAACCTGCAAAAAAACTGGACGGGTTGTTGATCATGGCAGTCACAGATAATAATAAAATGCATAGCAAGAGGGAAATACACACACGCACAGAAATAGGCTAATAAAGTGCACAAGACGTGGAATGTCGTAGCGAACCAAAAGGAGTGCTAATGGCGCTAAATGACAGTTCAAAGTCATGAAATGAAGCGTAGATGAGTCAAAAATTCGGTATGAAATGGGGACTCATCGCATACCCTACGGAGAAATAAGATCTATGCCATGTTCTCAAAGTGTGAGTTTTGGCTATCGTCAGTGGCTTTTATTGGCCACATGGTAAGTGGAGAGGGCACTGCGGTGGATTTGTTAAATATAAGTGCCATAGGAGAGTGGCCAGTGTTGTCTCTGGTGGCCAAAGTCAGGAGTTTCCTTGGACTGGCAGACTACTACAGACGTTTTGTAGAAAACTTCTCACGGATCGCCTTGCCTGTTAGCACATTAACGAGGAAGGATCAGAAGTTTGTTTGGATGCCGGAGTACGCGCGAGCTTTTGAAGAGCTAAAGAGTCGTTTGACCAAGTCACCTGTTTTGACATCGCCATGTGGTACAGACGGCTATGCGATTTACAATAATGCTTCAGGGAGCGTCTTAGGCTGCGTTCTTCTGCAGTTTGGCAAGGTGATTGCTTATGGCTCATGCTAGTTGAAAGTGCATGAGCGGAATTTTCTCGTCCACGACTTGGAGTTGGCGGCGGTGATCTTTGAACTTAAATTGTGGCAACACTATTTATATGGCGTAAAAGTGGATATCTTTATAGATCATAAGAGCCTAAAATACCTATTAGATCAGAAGGATCTAAATATGCGACAACGGAGGTGGATGAAGTTTCTTGGGGACTACACCTTTGATATTCATTATACTCCCGAGAAGGGAAACATGGTCGCAGATGCCTTGAGTCGTAGGACTCTGGTAAGATCAAATTGGTTGCAGAAGCATGGTGAGCGTCTGATCCAGGAGTTGGCAGCGTTAGAGATTTCTTGTGTTGACAAGAATTCCACAGCCGATGCATGCTTAAACTGGACGGAGGTACAGTATGACCTTGCGGACAGGGTTCTGCGACCAACGAGACTGTATGAAAGTCTCCAATTCTTTGCAAATGATGATTCAAATGACCAATTCTCCTTGGATGGCGGCTTTTTGCGGAAAGAGGGTCGTTTGTGCATCCCAAGTATGGGTAAGTTGAGGGAAGAATTGATGTATGAGGCTCACTTTACAAAATAGTCAATTCACCCAGGGAGCACAAAGATGTACAAGGACATGAAAAAGCTGTTCTTGTTGCTAGGATTAAAGAAAGACATCGCACATTATATGGCTAAATGTCAAACATGTGCCTTGATGAAAGAGGAATGCAAGAAGCCCGGAGGTCTCTTGAAGTCGTTACCTATTCTGGAATGGAAGTTTGATGATATTTCGATGGATTTCGTGCACGGGTTTCCGAGATCTCAACGCAAGAACGATTCGATTTCGATGATCGTAGACCGGGTTACTAAAGTGGCTCACTTCCTATCGAACAAGAGGGATGATTCAGTGAAAATCTTGGCGAAGCTTTATGTTGAGCAAATCGTTCGATTGCACGGCGTTCCCCGTAGAAACGTAAGTGACCATGATTGGCAATTCACTTCAAATGATTGGAGGCTAATCCATCGGCTGTTGGGCACAAAGTTAAAATTCAGTACGGCCTTTCATCCCCAAACTGATGGCCAAACTGAGAGGACAAATAGAATGATGGAGGACATGCTCTGAATGCGCGTCTTGGATTTTGGTAAGAGATGGGAAGATCATCTCTATATGGCAGAGTTTGCCTATAATAATAGCTACCAAGCGAGCATAAGTATGACTCTGTTTGAAGCTTTGTATGGTCGAAAATGCTATACACCGTTAGCTTTGGCGGAAATAGGCGAATCTAAACTATATGGGCATAAAGAAGTCGAAGAAGCTAATTCAACGATACGTTATATTCAGAAGAGGCTACTGATATACCAAGATAGACAAGCCAAATACTATAACGCCAAGAACCGAAACATTGAGTTTTCGGTGGGCAATTGGGTCTATTTGAAGATCAAACCCTTCAAAGGTGTGTCCAGGATTTGGCGTCTGAAAAAGTTAAGTCCGAGATATCTTGGTCCGTTTGAAGTGGTGGAGCGAGTTGGGGAAGCTGCCTATCGACTAGCTCTTTTAGTAGAATTGAGTTGATTACATGATGTGTTCCACATATCAGTGCTCTGAAAAGCCGTGAAAGATCCAGCTCAAGTGAATGCAAACGACCGTGTACCAGTCGAATTTGGGCTAACAACGAAGGTTAGGCCCATTCGGATGTTGGATAGAGCCGATAAATAGTTGCAGAACAAGAAAATCGGGATGGTCTAGGTCCGATAGGACAACTGTTGCCGTGAGGAGCTAACATGGAAGCGAGAGAAGACCATGTAGGCTGAATTTCCCGAGCTATTTGTTTAAACTATTGTATAGTGCGTGTCAAGTTGTATCAACCTTTTATGAAGTTATAAAATCTTGATTGCTGTTTTCCTTACTGTGTGCAAATTTCGAGACGAAATTTCTTGTAAGGAGGGGAGGGTTGTAACACCCCAAATCCAAAAATTGAGTTCAGGCTGGGAAACACGGCCTGGGACACGAGCGTGTCCCAAGCCGTGTCCTGCTCTATGTTGTCGAGTTGACACATAGCCTGTCGAGTACTCGACGAAATGCACTCGACTTTTGTCGAGAGGGCACCACGGCCTAGGACATGGGCGTGTCCCAGGCCGTGTCCTACTCTGTTTAATCGAGTCTGATTTGGGTCTCGAGTGTATCTCAAGTGAGGCACACGGCCTGGGACACGGGCGTGTCCCAAGTCATGTCCTTTCTGTGTTGTCTTGAGTACTTGACTAAATGCTCTAGATGTTTGTTGAGAGGGTACACGACCTGCGATACGGGCATGCCAGAGGCCGTGTCCTCCTCGGGTTTTTGCCAAGTTTTTGAGGCCTATTGAACACGGGCTAGACACGGGCGTGCCCGAAGCCATTTTTAGGCACACGTCCTGTGACACGGGTGTGTCACAGGGCCGTGCCCTATTCTAGAGAAGTCGGTTTGTGTGCCACTTAAGGTACATGACCTATGACATGGGCATGTCACAAGCCGTGTTCGGCCCAGGAAAAGTTATTTCAGGGCAATTTATGGCCGTTCATTTCCTTCATCTGGGATCCAATGGTCCAAGCTTCTCCCTGCTGAGTTAAGACTAAGGATTGAGAAGATAATTCTCATTCATCTTAGCTATTCTCTTTCTAAAAGAGATAGAGAGAAGGGAGATCAAGGAGAAGGAAGAGGAGAAGAGATCCGGCCGCCGGTGGAGCTTTGGCGTTCAAAATTGCGAGCTGAGTCCAGATTTGTTGAGGCAAGAGCATTGCGGTGCTTTCTATCAGGCTAGATTTCCATTGCTCCAAAGAGGTCGTCAAGGGTAATGATCTTCCTTCTTGGACATGTGAAGTCCTCTTTTTGGCAAGCATATGGATTTCCCTCACCAAAAGGTTGCTTTTGAGGGACTTCCTTGTGTTGATTCTTGTAATCCCCAGTCTTGTATATAGATCCGGAAATGTGTAATACGGGATAAGCATGCTGTGTGAAGCCCATCTAGACATGTTGGTCTTGATTGGTGATGTTTCATTTTGCGCACCAGAGAAGATTCCGCGTATAAACATGTATGTTGTGGAGTCGATGGGTTGTTCCTGTGAAGGACAGTAGTAGGAAGTACTGGAGTGGAATTTCAGGAAAATAACCTTGTGATTCTTCTGCTGTATGTTATGTTTGGGTTGAGTTTGGGTGCAGAAAGAGAGTTCTGCTGAGCCCGCCAAGCATCCGCGAGGAACGCTGGCACTAACTCCCTTTTTGGATTATGAAGCCATTCCTTGGTGGACAGTGTGGCTATTGTGAGCTGTGAGCTCTTGAAGGCTTCGTACCGAACGGATAAGGGGAAAGCTAACCCGCGTTATTTTGGATGATTTGAGCAATGGGATTAGCTGAACCGGACCGCATTATGTCTAACCGACTGGTAGACCTAGTTATTGGTCTCGTTGGAGTGCATAATTAGAGTCTAAGGCTTGCACACCATTAAGACTGAATGCTCAATATTGTTGGGTTTTAGACCATGAACGGTGGTGGGACCCTGGTTTGCTGGTACACCAAGAATATGCCCTGAGTACACGGATCGTCGGGCCACATGGCCAATGATTATGATATATTGATTGTGCATTAGTCCACATTATATGATATATCTTCTTGTGAAATGCTATGCATGTAGGGAAGGAATACCACTGCCCCGGGAAACGGGTAGGGTTGTTATAAATTGGTCAGCTGAATGTTGACCGTTGCTTTGTTTGCCACCATTATGGTTGGCTGTACCTATGCAGGTGCTGGAGAGCCGAGTAGAAAATAGAGGGCTGAAGCCCCTGCTGCTGCTATGTTGGAGTTACCATGGTGATCTAGAAGTTGTCAAACATGTAATCTCACTGCCAACGCGATATGAGCCTGCAGGGTCGCACATAAGAGTTGTGGAGGAGTTGGAAGATTGACCGTATTGGTAAAGGTTACCAATCACCATTATGTATGGGGTCAGGCAATTGTTGCCAATAAAGTTCATAGGGCATGGATAGTCGAAAGGTCGTCGAGTTTGACTCGACAACCAAGGCAAATCGTCGAGAATGTCTCGATGACCAAGGCAAATCGTCGAGAATGTCTCGACGACCAAGGCAATATCGTCGAGAATGTCTCGACGACCATGGGGTTTTAGTTGAGAATCAATCTGATAGATTCGTCGAGAATCAAAGCCTTAGTCGTCGGGACTATCCATCGATTCTCGCCAAATCTGCCTGATGATTCTCGCCGATCGACGAGTATCGTCGAGAGTCGTCGAGTATGACTCAACGACTAAAGGCCATTCGTCGAGAATCGTCCCTGATTCTCGACGACTTGGCGCTTGATTCTCGCCGAACGCCTTTGCCGATTCTCGCCGAATTCTTCCAGGGACCCTATGCTGTGTGGTCTGCGGATAGCCATTCCTTTAGGTCTATTTATACCAAAGGTATAAATAGACACTTAGGGTTTTGAAAAAAAATATAGTGACTTGTGCTTTTCTTGCGGCCGATTAGAACCCGACGGAAAGAGTTCCGCCGATCGCTCGTTCCGCCGCATCCCGCACATCGCTGGACGGAAGTGTTCCGCCGCCGCCGTGTCTGCTCCGCTGACCCTCCCATTTCCGGCGATAGTCGTTGTTCTTGCCTCTCCTGGCGCGGACCTAGCAGTCCGTGGAGTTGCAAAGGTGCGGCTGTCTTCCTCCCGATTGTTCGTGCGACGAGCAGTCCGGGTTTCTCCTGCTCGTGTGGATTTCTGCAGAGACGTGGATATTATTCCACGTACAACTCGCCACCGACAGCACTCAATACTTGGAGCATCTTCGTTGAGTTGTGACTCAACGCCACTAAGGTATTTTGCCCTAGTTATTTTGTTTACTTCTTGATACAACGATCATGGCCAGATCCAGTTCTCTTGGGCTGTTCTCGTACTTTTCCTTTCCACTGCGTGCATAAAGTGTTGTGCCCACCCTCACGAGATAACCCAACATGCTGGCCCTCGAAGGCTGAGCAAATACTTTTGTTATGTTCTTGTGTGGCCGGCCTGCGCGCCGATGCTTGTAATCAACACTTGTAAAGCATAATTGTAAGGCCTTAAGGAAAAAATTTTGAGTATTTGTTGTACATTCCTTCGTAAGTATATATGAATATGGTTGTTTATATATAGTGGACATTCATGGTTTGAGTTCAGTTTAATGTTAAAATCTTCCGCTAGTATGCTCTGTGTTGGGATGCATACCAGTATTGGTATTAACCTCTGACCTCGCCGCCTATTTGTGGCATAGAGTATGGGGCCCCGACCGACCTTCTATTATATATTATTTAATGAATGGGGTCATTACAGTGTACTTAGGGCGTGTCAGGAATATCATTTACCTCAGGTAACCGTATCTGGCAGGAATGATGATTGCCTCAATCACGCCCCCCCTTATATGCCCCGGTCAGGCGTATACCTGGGGCGTGTCAGGAATGTCATTGACCTCGGGTAACGGTGTCTGGCGGGAATGATGATTGCCTCATATAAATGCGGACACGCCCTGGTACACGCCTGTGTAGTGGGGTCGTGTACAGTATGGGATAACGTATGGCAATGAACATTCTTCAATGGAGGCTTGTCCTCTAAAACAGGTGGAACACGCCCCTAGTACATGCCCGTGTAAGGGGTTACATAGACATGTAACTAGGGCGTGCAGGAGAAATCTTTGGGAACTAGTCTCTGGCAAAAATCTTCCTTGGGATCGGGTTACACGCCCAGGGTACACGCCCAGCGAAGGCGTCACCTAGGGGCGTGTAACAGGAAATTTTTCGGAAATTCTGTGAAAATCAGAGAAATAGAGAAAAAAGGATTAGTTGGTACAAAATATACTAAAAAAAGTTAAAACAAAAGCTTATAATATACAAATTACATACTAAAAACCTAAAAATACCCTAATAATTTAAACTACAAAACGTATTATCAAATTCCCTCAAGCTTAAGGTTTGCTTGTCCTCAAGCAAAAATATATAAACTAGCAAACATAAAGGTGACTAATCAAAAAGTTCTGATATATGCTAAACAAAAGTACCATGCAAAATTCTAAGTAGGGATAAAATGAAAGGTAAACCTAAAACAAGTACTTAAACATGGTTTACAATTTATAAACTTTAATAACAAAAAATACTCATTCAAAATTTTAACAAAATTCTTTAAATGGATTTAAGCAAGACAACAAATGAAATAGAGCATTGAGTTATTACTAGATCCTCAGAGACATTTTATACTCATATCAATCAAAGAACAAAAATCAAAATTCAAAGCCAAAACTTAACTAATCTACTTTTCTTCTTCACCTAGCTAATAAACAAACCTAGGAGCATGAATAAAGAGAATTTATTAGGACTGAAATGTTTGGCTTAGGTATATGATTAGAAGTGGAATTCAAAGATAAACATGGAGACTAATATCACACTAAACCAAAACATATGTCTCATTTAAAATTTTACCATAAAAGGGTGAAACCATGCATTTAATAACACCATAACAATTTTTTTTTCAAAACAAGGGCCATATATATATATATATATATATATATATATATATATATATATATATATATATATATATATATATATATATTTCATTTTGAAATTGGTCAAACAAAACTTTTCTTTTGAGCATACATTTTTTCATGAAATTCTCCAAATATCACACATCAAAACAATCGCAATATAAAATTTTAAACGAAACTTAAAAGATTAGTGTGATAGGTTAGTGTTGGGTATTGTATCCACAATTACCTGGATTTGAAGAAGACTCAAGTCAAGCTAAGGTAAATTGAAAATGTATTTGACAATTCTATCAAGTTGTGCTTGCAGCTATTCCATGCTAAGTACACACCAATGTCAGGGTGCAATGGGTCAATATACACGGGTCTGCGCAACGTAATCCCACGTTGCGTTGATCAGTGTGTTGATTCACGTGTGCTCTCTCTATTGGAGTTTACTTATTTTCAAGTACTGGGTCAAGGTAGATCAAGAGCAGAAAAAGGAGCAAAAATGGGTCAAAGACCAAGTCATCAAAAGAAGGAAGAGAGAAACTCTTCTAATTCAAAATCGACGGGAATCGCTAAGTGATTCCCGCCGACTTCGATGGGAATCGCTAGTGATTCCTGCCGACTTCGACAGGAATCGTTAGTGATTCCCGCCAATTCGTCGAGAATTAGCTAGCCTCTCCCGTCGACTTCTTCTGGATGACAGTTTTCAAACAGAGATTCTGCCAAGGCAGAATTGACGGGAATCGTGAGTGATTCCCGCCGACATCGACGGGAATCACCAACGATTCCCCCGATTTTGCCTTAGGCAAATTTCCTCCATTCGCTGGACCGAACTAACTTGTCGTGCGCTAATTCGGACATAGCTTGGGCTTCTCCTTGTGGAACCCACAACGGTCATTAGGGTTGGCCCCTAGTATAAATATACGCATATTTTGAACCTCCATAGACAGTCATTCACACGAAATCAAAAGTCGCCGACGCCGTGCCCTAGCCGATCGCGGAAACCACCGATCCCTTGTCGCTTCTCGCAGTTCGTTGTCGCCGCTAATCTACGATCTTTTTTTATCTTCCAACGACAGTACTGAGGCAAGACGAGCGTCTCACACATCTCTCTTGAGATCTTTTGTCTCTCGATTCGTTGAACGAGACAAGTTCTCCATTCTGAATCGGTGGAGACGATTGATTCAACAGAGATCGTTGGTAGACCTTGCTTGCTTTGTCAAGAAGTTTGGATCTACAAAGTATCGCCGTTGCAATCACTTGCCGCCGCCGATCTTGAGAAGACCCATTCCAAGAGAGAAATCCGGTTGTGGATTCTTCGTTGTTTTCAAGCAAGCTTAAATGAATGAAGAAGGACATCGGAATCTCCAATAGATTTGTTTGTATTTTCTTTTACATTAAATTTTAGTTTGTTGTAAAGGAATTTTTCATTCCTAGTTGTAAGGGTTGGGTGCAACCCGTGGTGGTGGAGTTGTGACTCATTTGTTGGAAGGGTTCCTTCCGTAGTGTGAGGATTGGATTTCAATCCGTTTGGAGAAGTGACCGAGCCGTCCCTTGGTGGGAGATATGTCGAAGGGGGAAAGTGGACGTACCTAAATCGGGGAACCACTATAATTCTTTGTGTGTTTTTTGTGTTGTGTTTGTTAATTTGTGCAGGTAAATTTAATTCCACAAAAGAATGCACGAAACCTATTCCCCCCCATAGGTGGATTTAGTCGACACTAGAGACTTTCATGTCGTATCAGAGGGAGGTTACTCATCAATAAGGTTAACACCTTGAGTAAGATCCTGTATCTAGTGTCAAGAAGAAAACAAGACTCAAGCATGGATCTATACAAAGATGTGTCTCCCCTGAGACTGCCTGCCTGCACCAAAGAATATTATCCCATCTGGAAAATGAGAGTTTAGTTTCATCTAGAAGCCATTGAACCTCGTGCTTTATTCATTGTGGAAGAGGGTCCTTTCATTCCCATGAAGGCTTCTGGTTCTGGAAGAGATCTCCAAATCCCCAAGAGTCCCATAGAGATGTCTGAAACAGAGCTCTCACTATTCAACTTGGACAAGCTGGTTCGACAGATCTTTTCTGATATTTGGTCTGGATCATCTCTTACGAGATTGGATAAGTGTAAGACTACAAAGTTCATGCGGCAAACTATCTCTGACCTCATGGAGGGAACGAAGACTGTCGGGACTGAATGCCAGCAAGATGATAAAGCATATATGGGGGTCCTCGTCTCTGAAGATGAAAGTCAAGAACAACCTCTCAATACCAGGGCTCCTGTTTCTCTATCATAGACTGAAGAAGAGATTGAGGAATGTAGGTGTGATGAAGCTGAAACATCAGCTTCTGCATACCATAACTCTAACCCTAATCATCCAAATCAGGATCATGTATCTTCCTCCTCTTGCTATTTCCCCCATGTATCTCCTGAAGACAGGAGAAGTTCGGAGGATTGTCCATCAGTTGATGCAAGGGATATTGACAGCTTCAATCAACAGATTGAAACTCTTAATTCCCTTCGTAGAGCCCTTCATGAGAGCAACTTGCTTGTTGAAGTACAAGCTAAGTAAATTGCTAAGTTGATGACCATGATGGACCTCCAATTGGAATCCATTAGGTGAAGGACTCAAAGATCTCGGATCTAGAGTTTCATCTAGAGACCGAGAAGAGGATAGTATCTAATTTTTCCAAGGTAGAGGCTATTAAGAGAAAGGGAGAAAATGGGTGGATCTCGTGAATTATAAAATCGCGGAGAAATGAGGAAACTGTTTACAGACCCCCCCCACACACACAGAGTAGGAAGGGCACACATCATTCCTTCAGGTATGACCATAAGAACAACTATGGTCACTATAAGAATGATCGGCCCTCATGTGGAAACACCCATAGTGCAAGTGTTGTTATGGCTACCCATGAGAAAATAAACACGGCTCATCATGAACCATTTGTATTTATGGCCTCAGCTCCCATACCTCATGACATTGCAGGAACCAGCTCTCACAGAACATCTTCCCACCCTAAGACAAAGGAAAAGGGAGTTGGCAAATATGTGGCAAGCATCACTGGGGCCCCCGGATGGGTGCTAGCTGAAAAGAAAGCACCACCCCTTAGGCCTCATGACACTCACCCCATGTTCACCATAAGACCCCCCTTATGTCTCGGTGGAAAGGGTAAATTTGAGAACAGATCCAGCGTTGCCTCCTTCAGACCTAGGGTCATGACCAACTCCGTTAATAGATCTGGTCAGAAAAGGAGGTACAATATTCATGAATGTTGGTGCTGTGGTAGAGTGGGTCACTTTGCCATAGATTGTTGGCATAATCCTTCTGTGCTAAGGGCAAGGGTAAGTCCACATCCTTTGGCAAGAGACAGCCTTCCTGACAGAAATCCTGTAGGAAGGAATGCTGTATTTTATGCTGATAAGAACCTAGGACCCAATACCTATTGGGTTACTAAGGTAAGGTAATTCTTTTTTGCAGGATAGTCTAGGTACCCATGAACATGATGGGACCTAGACAAGAGATGTTTCAGGCTTGCTATGGATAAAGATTATGGGAAACGAGATAATGCTAACTACAGTGTCCTACTTGCACATGATACCCGTCGTACTTCAAATAGTGGATCCGAATAATCAATCTAGTAATCCCAGGAAGCAGGGATGATAGGAAAAGCACTTTCGGGCCGTGCCAATTCCTTGGAAGAAGGCATATTTTGTGGAATAGTAAAAGGCAGAACTGTGTCGCAACCTCTACGGCTGAATCTGAGTACATCTCAGCAGGCAGCTATTGCGCACAACTTCTACGGATCAAAAATCAACTCGAATATTATGACTTGCAGTTCAGAGAAGTTCCTATGTATTGCAACTCCTCGAGCACAATAGCAATTGCGAACAATCCAGTTTCGCACAGCAGAACAAAGAATATTGAAGTGCGCTACCACTTCATACGGGAGTATGTGGAAAACAAAGATATCTCTCTCTGCTATCTCCCCACGGATAAGAAGATTGCAGATATCTTCACAAAGCCAAGTTCAGTCTTTTCAAAACTGAACTCGGCATGCTGAACTATGAAGATTTAAGACTGAAGGGCTCAAGGCTCGTGGATCAAGGGGAAGCATCAGCGAGGAACTCAAGATCGGGCACAGATGCAAGAACTGAGGGGGAGCATTTTGCTCCAAGTAAAATCCCAGATTTGCAGAAGCCGGAAAGGGGGAGATTACCCTCTCGGCTAAGGCTAAAGTGGCTGCCAATGTTAAGTATGTTCTCAGGAAAATGGTAATGAATTTCACTCTCAACTGAATTTTCTGTTTCTGTTTTTCCTTCCCATCTGTTCTATTCACCTTAGCTTGTAGGGTTTAGGCTTATTCAAATAGGGGGAGATTGTTGGGTATTGTATCCACAATTACCTGGATTTGAAGAAGACTCTAGTCAAGCTAAGGTAAATTGAAAATGTATTTGACAATTCTATCAAGTTGTGCTTGCAGCTATTCCATGCTAAGTACACACCAATGTCAAGGTGCAGTGGGTCAATATACACGAGTCTGCGCAACGTAATCCCTCGTTGAGTAGATTAGTGTGTTGATTCACGTGTGCTCTCTCTATTGGAGTGTATTTATTTTCAAGTACAGGGTCAAGGTAGATCAAGAGCAGAAGAAGGAGCAAAGATGGGTCAAAGACCAAGTCATCAAAAGAAGGAAGAGAGAAAATTCTTCTAAGTCAAAATCGACAGGAATCACTAAGTGATTCCCGCCAACTTTGACGGGAATCGCTAGTGATTCCCGCCGACTTCGACGAAAATTGTTAGTGATTCCAGCCGACTTGTCGAGAATCAGTTAGCCTCTCTCGCCGACTTCTTCTGGCTGAGAGTTTTCAAACAGGGATTCTGCCAAGGTAGAATCGACAGGAATCATGAGTGATTCCCACCAACATCAACGGGAATCACCAACGATTCCCGATTTTGCCTTAGGCAAATTTCCTCCGTTCGCTGGACCAAACTAACTTATCGTGTGCTGTTTCTTCTGGAGCTAGGGTTTTCCTTGTGGACCCCGCAATGGTCATTAGGGTTGGCTCCTATTATAAATATACGCATATTTTGAACCTCCATAGACAGTCATTCACGCGAAATCAAAAGTAGCCGATATCGTGCCCTAGCCGATCGCAGAAACTGCTGATTGCTTGTCACCGCTCGCAGTTCGTCATCGCCGCTAATCTCCGATCTTCTTTGATCTTCCGACGACAGCACCGAGGCAAGACGAGCGTCTCACGCATCTCTCTTGAGATCTTTTGTCTCTCGATTCATTGAATGAGACAAGTTCTCCATTCCGAATCTGTGGAGACAATTGATCTGACTGAGATCGTTGGTAGACCTTGCTTTCTTCGTCAAGAAGTTTGGATCTACAAAGTATCTCCGATGCAATCACTTGCCGCCGCCGATCTTGAGAAGTCCCATTCCAAGAGAGAAATCTGGTTGTGTATTCTTCGTTATTTTTAAGCAAGCTTCAACAAACGAAGAAGGACATCGAAATCTCCAAAAGATTTGTTTGTATTTTCTTTTACATTCAATTTTGGTTTGTTGTAAAGGAATTTTTCATTCCTAGTTGTAAGGGTTGGGTGCAACCCGTGGTGGTGGAGTTGTGACTCCTTTGTTGGAAGGGTTCCTTCCGTAGTGTGAGGATTGGATTTCAATCCATTTGGAGAAGTGACCGAGTCGTCCCTTGGTGGGAGATAGGTCGAAGGGGGAAAGTGGACGTACCCAAATCGGGGAACCACTATAATTCTTTGTGTGTTTTCTGTGCTGTGTTTGTTAATTTGTGCAGGTAAATTTAATTCCGCAAAAGACTGCACGACACATATTCCCCCCCCCCCCCCATAGGTTGATTTTGTCGACATTAGAGACTTTCAGTTGGGTTGGAAAATTTAGTTTTGGTGAAAGAATATTGATAAGTGGAGTTAGCAAATGAGATAGGAAAAAGGCTCAAAAGCGGCTAACTAGGGATATAATTTTAAGGTTGGCGTGAATGCTCAAACGAAATCAAAACTGACCTACATCATTTTCATGCTCCTAACATTTATCTAAAGCATAAGTTTTGAAAAAGTTCAAAAAATAAGTCCTAGATATTAAATAGAGATTAATGAACTTATCTTGAAAATAAGAATAATAAGAGTCTAGAATCATTCACATCTACTACACTAGTCAAACTTAACAATACAAGTATTATCTAAAAATAAGAAGGAAAATAGTGGATGAATGATTTTTTTTAAGGAAGTAAAGAAAATAAAGAACGAAAACATAAGAAAATCGCGAGTTTTAGAAAAACATTTCACATTAACTTGCTACCATGAATTAGAAACACATCATGACCAATATTTTACTTGTGAAACAAAATTAAAAAGAACGATTAGAAAAAAATTAAAATTAGCTAAGCTAATATAGAGAATTTTGAGAAAAACAAAACAAAAAACAAGGGTACTTTTGATTTTACCAAAATTTGTTTAAACTACTAAAGTAAAAACATATAGTATATTTTATATATATATTTTTTATTTTTGAAAATATTCTCTCTTTTTGGAATTTTAGATATTCTTTTTTTTTTGAATTTTTCTTTAAGAAGAAAACACAAATTTTTTTTTTATTTTGATTTTTTGATGCAAAGAGAAAAATAAAGAAAAGAAAAGAGGGAGGAAACCCTCTCCCAAGCTTAAAATGAACATTGTCCTCAATGAAGAAAGGAGGGGAAGGAGGGAGAGAAACTAATAAAGAAAATTAAAAGGACATAATTGAAAACAGGTACTTCCCTAGATTTGCAAGTCGCGATAGGATGTGTGATGCCGCTCCCTCATGCTTGCGCTTTGGAAATTCATGAAATATCATCTTTGAACTTGTGGCGGATTCAGCAACGTTTGAGCAGGCGATCGCAGAACCTCAGTTTGGCAGAGCCGCCCAGGGCAAAAAGTGAAAATAGAGAAAATAGAAAAAAGCTTGGGTTGCCTCCCAAGAGCGCCCTTTGTTTAAACGTTGTTTGAGCTTGACCCAAAAAATATTGTCCAAAAATAGTAATAGTTCACAAAAAAAATAGTCTTAAGCTATTACAGTTCATGTAAAAGAAAATTAATATTTTCCAGACTGACATCATTACCAGATAAATAAAGTTTTAAACGATGCCCATTTACTTTGAATTCACCCTTGTCCGGTGAGAGATTAAAACAGTGTAATAAGGAAAAAATTCTTTTACTATAAAAGGAACCGACCATCGAGATTTGAGTTTGCCCTGAAATAAACGCAGACACGAATTATAAAGCAAAACTTGGTCGCCCAACTTGAATGTTTTTGCGTGACTTAAATTTTATCATGAAAATGCTTCGTTCGCTCCTTATATAATTTGTTATTTTTGTACGTATAGGAGCGCCACTCGTCGAGTTCATTAAGTTGGAATTTTTGAAGATCGGCGACGGAGTGAGGATCGAAATTTAAATATTTTAAGGCCCAAAATGCACGATGTTCAAGTTCGACGGGTAAATTGCATGACTTTCCATAAACCAACCGATACGACATACAACCGATGGCTATTTTGTACGCAATTCGGTAAGCTCATAGAGCATAGTGTAATTTAACTGAACAATCTTTACGTGAAGTTTAAACTGTCTTTTCTAAAATGTGTTTAATTTCCTTATTTACTACTTCGACTTGGTCGTTAGTTTGGGGGTGGTAAGCGGTTGAAAGCTTATGTGTAACACCATATTTTAAAAGAGTTTTAGCAAGCTGAGCGTTACAAAAATGCGAACCCCTATCGCTAATGATTGACCTAGGAGTATCAAATCGAGAAAATAATTTTTTTAAGAAAGTGATAACAACTCGGGAGTCGTTGGTAGGAAGAGTTTAGGCCTCTGCCCAATGAGAAATGTAATCTACTACAACTAAAATGTATTTGTTCCCAAAAATAGAAGGAAGAGGGCCTACAAAATAAATTTACCAAAGGTCGAAGACTTTGCACTCGAGGAAGTAATTTTGTGGCATTTCATTTTTATTAGATATATTGCCCGACCGTTGGCAACTATCGCACAGGCTCACAAAGGATTGCACGTATTTAAAAAGGTTAGGCCAATAAAAGCCCACACTAAAAACTTTGTGAGCGGTCTGATTGGATTGATAATGCCTGCCGGTCGGTCCTTCGTGTAAGTGTTTCAAAATACTTTGTCCCTCTTTGAAAGAGACACATCTCCATACTACTTGGTATGCACATACTCGAAAGTGATGCGGGTCCTCCCAAAAATAGTTCTTCAAATCAGAAAAGAATTTCTTTATTTGTTGAGAAGAGAACTCTTTCGGGAGGACGCAAGCCACTAAATAGTTAGCGAAGTTTGCCAACTAAGGAGAAGGGGATGTGTTAATTAAAAAAAGCTTCTCATCGGGAAAATAATCATTAAAAGTTTTTTCGTCTAAATTTTCAATATACGGGCTATCTAAACGCGAGAGATGGTCTGCAGCCAAATTCTCGGCCCCCCTCTTATCTCAGATTTCCAAGTCGAACTCCTAGAGGAGTAAGATCCAGCGAATTAACCGTGGCTTGGCATCCGGTTTAAAAAGCAAATACTTGAGGGCCGAGTGGTTTGTGAAACTATAATTTTCGAAAGAGAAATATACTGGAAGAATTTATCGAAGGCAAAAATAACAGCTAAAAGCTCATTTTCCGTCGTAGTGTAATTTTCTTGTGCAGATGTGAGCGTTTTAATCGCATAGTAAATGGGGTGGAAGTTCTTTGATATGCGTTATCCTAAAACGTCTCCCACCACAAAGCTACTCGCATCGCACATGATCTCGAAGGGAAGGTGTTGGGTATTGTATCAACAATTACCTGGATTTGAAGAAGCCTCCTGTTATGCTAAGATGAATTCACAATGTATTTGATGATATGTCTTCAAGTTGTGCTTGCAGTTATTCCACGCTAAGTATACACCAATATCAGGGTGCAGTAGGTTAATATACACGGGTTTGCGCAACGTAATCCCTCGTTGAGCAGATCAGTGTGTTGGCTTACGTGTACTCTCTCTATTGGAGTGTACTTATTTTCAAGTACTGGGCTGAGATAGATCAAGAGCAAAAGAGGAGCAAGGATGGGTCAAAGACTAACTCATGGGAAGAAAGACGAAGAATCGTCTAAGTTAAATTCGACGGGAATCACTAAGTTATTCTCGTCTATTCGACGGGAATCACTTCTAAGACCCCCCTTTTTTTTCTTTTTAAACCCGGGGTCTTAGGCCCAGAATCGCCGCTTTGCGGTGACACCTTCACGTCCTGAAGGGTCATCACCACAAGACGCCGATTCTGCCGGCCAATACGATCACAGAAAGGTATCAAAAAATGAAGTAAGTAAAGCAAGTCCACTAGATAAATCACATATATAGAAATAAAACTCCACGAAGGGAGTGTCCACGGAATAGTATATCAGAGTACTAAAAATACGGGCTTAAGCCCGGTACAATCATGTCCTCACTACAAATCACTCATGCGGAAGCAAAAACAGAAACTACTCAAGGTCGAGACTCACGGTCCCGGCTGTATGAACTCCAGAGCTAGACTGCCCCATCTCCAAGCGCACCGGTCTCTTGGGCTGCTCCTCCATGCTGGGCTCCACGATCCCCTAAATGATGTGGTTCGAAAACCGTTAGTCATAAAGACTAAGCCCTATCATCCCCTACCCCTTCCCCCATGTCTCCTAGGTACCGAGCGGAGAGGAAGAAAGGTAAGGATATGAAGGTGGAGAATGAATCAAAAGAAAATAGGTGGCAGCGGAACTAATCGAGCAATTCTATAATAAATATGATAGAAACAGAAAGTAGGAAAAGTAACTTTAACTTTTGTGCGGAAGCGCATAAGCCAAGTGATCTTCTACAAGGCTCCCATCGTATAACGTGTCCCATACCACTTATACGTTGGGGTGTCGGTTATCAAACAGCAGCATGTATTTATTGAATTTAACCTTAATTTATAAACTTGCCCACACAAGCTTATAGACCAAGGGGTCATTTTGCAGGTCCTAATGTATAAGCGTCCAACTCCACTTATACTTTAGGTGTCAGGGGTTTAATGAAATGATTATGCCATGACATGCAAGTGGGTATGATGGAACATGCAAGTGCAGCTCACACACCCGACTCTGTGCACACAGACCTTTAGTTCCCCCTTTCGGAGCCATTACCTCCCAGGATACCTCCGTAGTGGCAGACAGAAGCGGTGGGTTGGGCCTCGCCCACCTCTAAACCAGTAAAGCACTACCGGTCAGACCTATCGTACGCCTCAACGCTTGGTGCACTAAGAGGATGCCTGCGTACTCTTGCCGGCTGGTGCACTGGACTTCTGTTGGCAAAATGCTAACCATACTTGCCGAGTCAGCGTATTGGCGTCGGTGCATCGACCCTCCAATACCAAAGACCCACCACCTTAATTTTCTTTACTTTTATGCACATGCATGTTTAATCGTAATCATAAAAAAACCGAGCCGAAGCTCCCCAGACCAAAACGTCCGTCTCTTAACCAATCGAGCCGAAGCTCCCCGGACCATCCCGTCCGTCTCTTAACCAACCGAGCCGAAGCTCCCAACCATCTTCTGCTGATAACGGTGTCTGTGAAACGTGCAACCCTAATTACATAGTTACTCTTATCAGTTTGTTATTACCGTTTACGTTAACCCAGGACTGCCCCCGGTATTCCCTGTGAAGGGCTCTCAAAGGGCACTAGGAACTATGATGGTAGCTGAAGCCCATCGTTCCCTTTCGTAAGGCACTTATTGTTATTTGTAGAATTCCCTTGCCCATTCCCTTCTAATGTTACGATGGACTAACCTAGGGTGATTTTTAACCTTCCTCTCTTCGGGAAAGACGATCTTTCGTCGGACCCGAGCACCTCTTAACTCTAGCTAACTCCACTTCCCACTACTCTTCATATCATTCTATTGCGATGTCATCCACATCTATTCACCCAGACAAAATGACTAACTCCAACCACTATCCCAGATCATGTCCTATTGCAATTTAACCATATGCTATATGTAGACCAACCTAGACTATATGTCGAACCGATTAGGCAGTGATCCAATACTCATCCAAATGCCCTAAATTATTTACTGGAGACTTATCATGATATAATTAGCCTAAATCCAGAAAATGGTAATTTTCCTAATTTATCCGACATTTAATTAATTTCCTCAACAATTCCGAGGGCTGCTGGTTTGAACATGAAATACCCTAATTTCTCATGCAAGATGTCCAATAAAATTATACTAAATATTATGTAATCTTAAAATAGTAAATCCAAAGTATCACAATTTTTCTATCATCAAAAGGGCACTAAAACTATTTTAGCAATATCTTCTATATTTCGTTATTCTTGAATCAAGTACAGAGAATATTCATCCAAAAATTATAAATTAATTATACTATGTAGGTAAAGCCTTAAAAAATAGCATTGGCCCAATTTCATAATTTGTCAGCAAGTATTAATCTCTGAATAAATTATTTATCAAATATCTCCTTAAGGTGGACTTGTAAAGAAAGTACCGTAACTATAATTCTAAAAATCATGAATAAATGTCTACAAGTATATGTTGACCTGAAAGTCTCACTTCCCAAGCCTCATATTTTTTTAACAGAAATATAATCCATAATTACTTTTTAAATCGAAAAAGCCCTTTTTAACATTTGTGAAAGAAGTACTAGATTTACTCAACTAAAAATTGTACAAAAATTCAGGAGCAATCATTCTGACCTAAAACATTTAATTCCAAGATTTCATGGGGTTTTAATGAACAAAAAAATCAAAATAAATAAAATATCAATTAGGGCTATAATTTACTTTACAAATGAAGTGCTGGAAATAAATATTATAAAATTCCAGTAAAATTGCTATCGATTCTACCCACTCCAAAACTTACTCTACCCGAGTTTCACAGAACTTAGATAATGTTTAGTAATGCATTGTGCTTAATTTGTATTTTACCCTAAAGATAAGATTAGGGTTTTGAGGTATCTACCTATCTCCAAATTCTCTAAGATTCCATCCAAATGATTTATATTATGTTAACATCGACTCTACTGAATCTTAAGGCAATATGCGGGCATTTGAACCTATGCCCTTCACAACCCTCGAAACCCTCCATTTAGGGTTTGAGTTTGGATCCTAGGGTAAACCAACCCTAAATCACACCATTTTCTCCAAGTGGGTTATAATAACCCCTCCAAGTAAGTGGTCAAGATATCAGTCTCTGTTGAGGTGATATGACCGTTCTAACCTCTAGTGCACTTTTTACTCAAAAATGACTCACTATTGCTTAGTTAAGAATAGGTGACTCCCTATCCAAAACTCATCCAAGTGAGTTGAAAATTTTTAAAGAGCCAAGTTTTATAGCCAGGGACCACTCACCAAAATTTGGGAGGGTTTGAATGTCATTTGACCACTTAAATAAATTCCTCTAAGTTTATTAAATTAAAACAAAAACTTTAGGCAAAGTGTCTCCAAAAATTCCCATTTTTGGAATGCCTCTAGGTATGGCTAAGGGTAACCCCCTGCCATAATTTCTAGTCATTTGGACAAGGGACGAAGCGTGGGAATTCATTTTAGTTCCTGCCCAACTCTAGGTACAACACCACTAAAACAAGTGATGCGGTCAAACCGCTTACCCAAACGAGTTGAAATCAATTTTAAATTAATCTAAACTCAAAGGGTTAGAACTTCCTTGACTGGCTATTTTTCCTAAAACGGCCTCTAAATGCCTCATTTTGCAGCATCAAAATAAGCCTATTTTATGTATATTTACCTTATATATTATGTACTTAATTTTTATATTATAATAATGTTTTACTGTTCATCTCCCCTACCAAACAGAACCCGAAATAGAAACTCAGAAAACCATATTTCCTGTAACCTTTCCGTGATCCGTCGCCGGCTGTCCGATCACTTCCCTTGCCAGCCACCACCACCACCACCTCCGTCGAGGCGATGGCTATCGGTTGGCGGTGGTTTGACCGCCGGAGGTGGCAGTTTCCGGCGTACCCGAAAAATATATTTTTCATGGTTTTCCATGAAAACGTGAGATAGGTCCGGCTCCTTTGAGCACGAACTTCATTTCTAAGATCCTAAGATCTACTCATAAGAGAAGAAGTAGAGGAGGACCTTGTTCGCGGTTTGGAGACGAGATGAACGTCGGATTGTCATGGTGCGGTGGTGGCGTTCCCGAACTTCTCGTAC
Source organism: Platanthera zijinensis (assembly GCA_039513925.1). Classification (NCBI taxonomy): domain Eukaryota; kingdom Viridiplantae; phylum Streptophyta; class Magnoliopsida; order Asparagales; family Orchidaceae; genus Platanthera; species Platanthera zijinensis. The sequence continues at coordinate 86,563,847 of CM077091.1, forward strand.
CACAAGATAAGAAATCTGAATTCGTTTGGTCTAGAGTGTAACCTTATCCTCTTGCTCTAAGGGGGCTTTTATAGATCTCCAAATGGGGAGGGGAAAGGATGAAACATTCATGGCCATGAATGCCATCTCTCTCTCTCTTAATATTATTTCGGTTATAGTGCAGGGAAGGAAACAGTGGAAGATGAGAAGACTGATCCAGGTTGTGATTTCCTATTGGGTCAACTCCTCCCCATTTTATTAAGTATTTAGAGAAAGAAATGGCTCATAAATAATCCTGCTGTAAATTCCCATAATAATAATTGATTATGACTTCAGTTACATAAATTTCCAGCCTGGCTGACGTTTCGGCCTTGGTCACGGGCGTGACACATAGGTCACGGGCGTGACAGGTGTGTTGTAATTTCAGAGTTCGGTGATCGTCTTCCTGAGATCGACGATCGTCGAAGGGGTCACGCCCAAGGTCACGGGCGTGACCTGTCGGTCACTGGCGTGACAGCCCGTGATGCAAACTCTGCGCTCGCCGATCATCTTCCTGAGATCGACGATCATCGAAGGTGGGTCACGCCCTAGGTCACAGGCGTGACACGTGGGTCATGGGCATGACGGGGCCATGATACAAATTTTGCGTGCGACGTCGTCTTACTAAGATCGACGATCGTCGAAAGGGGGGGGGGGTCACACCCTAGGTCACGGGCGTGACACGTGGGTCACGGGCGTGACAGGCCCGGGTTTCAATAATCTGTGCTCGACGATCGTCTTCCTGAGATCGTCGATCGTCGAAGGGGTCACGCCCTAGTCACGGGCGTGACGGGTCGGTCACGGGCGTGACCAGCCCATGACTCCAATTCCAGGTCGATGGACCTCAATTTTTGGGCTCCCTAGGGTTCTGTAACTACAGACCGACTCCTAGGGGTCTAGCCGGAAATGGGATGTTACAAATCCCAATAAACAAAACAAAAATTTCGTCCCCGAAATTGAGGTTAAGCCTACAGGGATTTCTACCGGAATAAAATAAGCTTGTAACATCCCATATGGTTCTTCCTATTGGGTCGAAGCGACTACTTGTTTGATAAACAAAGGGTAATCCCCCAATAAACAAAAGATTAGCCCCTACTTTCCTGCGCATGCCTAGGTTCTAAATTTTCCTTACCTTGTCCTACCGGTTCATTACAAAAAGGTAACTTATACTATACTGAGAGGTGGTGATGTATACCTGACTGAACAACTCCGGGTATTTTTGCCTCATCAGGTCCTACGGTTCGCAGGTGTGCTCCTCCTGACCATGATTCCTCCATAGAACCTTGACTAAGGGGATCTTCTTGCGGCGCAAGATCCGTACTCCATTGTCATCGATTCGAACCGGCTCCAAGTGAATAGATCGGTCTGAGGCTACCGGCCATTCGGTGGTCAAAATCCACTGCTCCGGGCGTAGTAGAGCCCTTCTCAGCGAAGAAATGTGGAAGACGCCGTGTAGAGCTGCCAGCTCTGGTGGCAATTCCAGCCTGTAAGCTAGGGCCCCGATCCTCTCCAGGATCCTGTAAGGGCCCATATACCTATGGCTGAGCTTCTTTCTCCGACCGCGCACCCGTGAAACTCCATGCATGGGCCGGATCTTCAAAAACACTCGGTCCCCCACCTGAAATTCCACCCGATGATGTCGGGGGTCATAATACTTAGCTTGTCTGCTCTGCTCCTCTAACATCCTGTCTTTGATCAGTCTCACCTGAGCCTCGATGTCTTCAACAAAGTCCGATCCCAACGCCTTAGGATCCTCGTCCTGAACCCAAGAAAGTGGGGTCCTGCATTTTCGTCCATACAAGGCTTCATAAGGCGCCATCCTGATGCTGGACTGGTAGCTGTTATTATAGGAGAACTCGACCAGGGGTAAGAGCTTCTCCCATGGTTCCCCGCGGTACAAAATGCATAGCCTCAAAAGATCTTCCAGCATCCGATTGGTGCGTTTCGTCTGCCCATCCGTCTAGGGATGGAAGGTTGTGCTAAAAGTTAATTGGGTGCCCAGATATGCATGCACTGACCGCCACTCCCTGAATGTAAACCGTCTATTGCGGTCCGACACTATCGTCCTGGGCACGCCATGATATCGGATATACTGCTCCACGAACTTCCGTACCAGCACTCCCACCGAGTCATCCTTCCTGATTGGTATAAAGCGGGCCACCTTCGTCAACCGATCAACAATCACCCAGATCAAGTCATTCCCTGTCCGAGACCGGGGAAGCCTATGTATAAAATCCATAGCTATATCATCAAACTTCCACTCCGGCACCGGGAGTGGCTGTAACATTCCTGCGGGGTTCCTGCACTCCGTCTTCACCAGCTGATATGCCTCGCAATGGGTCACGAAGTACGTAATGTCCTTCTTCATCCCTGGCCAAAACATCATCTTCTTCAGATTTGCCGTCATCTTGGTGATCCCCGGGTGTATAGAATATCTGCAACAATGCGCCTCCGCCATGATGTCCTCCCGAATCCGGCCTCCTGTGGGTATATATACTCTGCCTCTGAAATGTAGCAATCCATCTCTCAGGGAATAATCTCCTGTCGAACCCTCCTCTAAGGCTCGGAATATCGGCTCTGCCCATGCATCTGTCCTCTGTCCGTCCCGGATGCAGTCCCGAATATCATCTATGGCCACCATCGATGCCAGATACTCCCTATATAGCTATGGATCATCCTCGAACACTAGGGATATCTGCATATCTCTGAAGGACCGGAATAGCTCTATGGACATAACCTGGGCCCCAGCTTTGGAAGTGGCAGCTCTCCGACTCAACGCGTCGGCCACCACGTTTGCCTTCCCTGGATGGTAGTGCATCTCATACTGTTGGTACCCTAGTTTGATTTGAGTTTAGTCTTCTCCTTTTGTCCCTTGACCCAAGAAATATCTATGGTCAATGGTTAGTGGTCTAGCTATTGAGTCCCCGCTTTTCCAGATGAAGAATTTGGTTAAGTAGTTTTTCGTTCGACTATAGTCGAATGCCGCTCGATTATCGTCGACTAACTGTTCGACGATCGTCTATCAGTTGCTCGACGTTCTGTCTGCGAGGATAGTTCGACTATCTGTTGATAGTTCGACTTTCTGTGTGCTGAGATAGTTCGACTATCTGTTGATAGTTCGACTATCTGTTTGTTTGATAGTTTGACTATCTGCTTGGATAGTTCAACTATCTGATAGCTCGACTATCGGTTTGATAGGTCGACTATCTGCGTTGTTTGATAGCTCGACTATCTGTTGATAGGTCGACTATCTGCTTTCTTCTGATAGTTCGACTATCTGCCGATAGGTCGACTATTTGTTTTCCCTTGGTAGTTCGACTATCTGCTTTGATAGTTCAACTATCTGATAGCTCGACTATCTGTTGATAGTTCGACTATCTGTCGTTCTTTGATAGTTCGACTATCTGTTGATAGGTCGACTATCTGTTCTGCGTTGATAGTTCGACTATCTGTTGATAGGTCGACTATCGGTTTTGCTTTGATAGTTCGACTATCTGTTGATAGGTCGACTATCTGATAGCTCGACTATCTTCTGATAGTTCGACTATCTGTTGTGATAGTTCGACTATCTCATTTGATAGTTCGACTATCTGGATCGTTCGACTATCGGTCCGATAGTTCGACGATCTCCGGTCTTCGGTCGACGATCTCCGAGGGTCGTTCGACGTTTTCTGTTTGCCTTTTTATTTTGTATTTATTTATTCTATTTAATAAATTAATATATTATCTGGCATTTTATTTCAGTTGTTTTATGATAATATTTCCAGGCAATATCTGCTCCATCTCTTTTGCCTGAGTCAAATCTTTTCAGATAAAGTTGTTTGTCTTATTAGTTGACAGTGTATTTTACTTTATCTGCTGTCAGTCCTTTATAGCCGTTAGACTGAAAAGTCTTCCTTCTGCTATAAAGAGTTTGTCTCTGATGTGATTTTATTTAGTACCTGTATTATCAGATTGCTTCCTGCAGCTTCCTTGAAAAAGGTTTATCCCTTTTATAGAATATTTTTGCTGCAGAGTTTGTTTGTCTTTGTGATATTTGCAGCCCAGGTTTCAAGTTTCAGAAGAAGACAAACAGTTCAAATTGAAAAGAGCCATTGCTTGTTGCTGCTATAAAAGGAATCCTTTGGAGAAGGATTTCAGCTAGCTAACTAGTTATTCAATTAGCATTCAAACTTTCATCAAGACCAAGTTTAACTGCTCTCAGCAATATTCAATTCAACTGAGAAGTGTTAATCTCTTCTGCTCTTCTTCAACCTGAGTTTTCCTGCTTCCAGGAAGTTCAGACTCAGAGTTATTTTGAAGAAGAAGAAGAAGAAGATAGCTGCTAGAAGATTTCTATTTTTATATTGTATATCTTCTTGTAGTTTTTCCTTCAGAACTTTCTGAAGAGTTTCTGCACTGAAGCAAGACTTCACCTGGACGTTCTTTGAGCCAGGGGGAGCCTTGATTCTTTTAGAGCTTTCTAGCTCAGTGCAAGTCTGTGTGCTTCTCTAATCTATTGTAAAATAGAGAAGAATTTTTAACCTTCTTTCCCCCTCCTGTACAGGGTTATTACTCCCTTCAAAAGTATCCCTTGGTGGCAGGGCACCTGATCAAAAACCTGTGTTGGTTTTTAGACACCTGATCAAAAGTCTAAAGGGTTTCTAGATCTACCTGAAGCAGATCTTGTGGTGGCAGGGCACCTGATCAAAAACCTGTAGTGGATTCCTACCTTGTTGGTAGAAGAGTGGACGTACCCAAGTTGTTTGGGGAACCACTATAAATTCCTTGTGTCGTCTGGCTTGCTTAATTTAATTCCTGCATTGTGGCTGTGAATAGATATAACTAGGTTTGCTAGTTGCTGATTAGGATTTCCAAGTCTTAACTGTAATTACAGTTAGCTTGAGTTTGTGCACAACACTTGTGTTAGGCTTTAGGGTTATTTCTATATCTATAATCTTTTCATTCCGCATTTCACTCCAAGGGAGTTGGGTAGACTATTAAGTTGTCTAGTGCAAAATTTGATAACTCTATTCACCCCCCCTCTAGAGTAGTATCTATCCCTTCACTTTTAATTGGTATCAGAGGGAGGTTGACTGACTGTATAGGCTTACACCTATGTCACAAGATCCTGATAGATACCAAAGTTTATAGATATTCACTATCACTATCATGGCCCAGTCCAAGGATTATTCTAGCACCAGACCTCCAGCATACAACTTAGCTAAGTTTGGCATCTGGAAGGCAAGGATAAAATTATATATGAATTCTATTGATGAAAGTATCTTTGCTTCTATTTTGTCAGGACCCCCAAGAGCACCTGCTGCTGCTACTGCCTCATCATCTAACATGAGTGCAGTGCCTCCTCCAGATTACAATGATGAGTACAAGAAGGCAAAGATAGCAGATGCCAAGGCGATGAACATTCTGGCTCAGACAATATCTGATGAGGTATTCCAGAAGGTTGCTGACTGCTCTTCAGCAAAAGCTATGTGGGATACACTGAACCATATTGTAGCTGGTTCAGCTGATGAAAGGAAGGACAGAAGGTCCAACCTTATCTCACAATATGAGAACTTCAAGAAAACGGATGCTGAATCAGTTGAAGCCATGTATACAAGGCTCAGCTCAATCATCAATGAGCTGAGGACCCTTGACAAGGACATTTCATTGACAGAGGTCAATGATAAGATTCTTATGTGCTTCCCTAGCACATGGGATCTAAGGATCTGGCCCATCAAGGAAGCCAGAAGTACAAATGAGATTTCAACTGAAGCTCTTCTCGGCAAGCTCAAATCCTTTGAGCAAGTGCTGAAGACAAGGGAAGCAGAAGCTGAAGCAAAGACCCCTACTCCAACAAGAAAAGAGCAATCTCTAGCTCTTAAGGCTGCTGATGCTTCTGAAGGCAGCCAATCCAATGAGGAGCTAATGACATTATTTGCCAAGAGGTTTCTCAAGATGGGGAGAAAGAAATTCAGAAAGAAGTCTTCACGCTATGAAGACAAACCAAGGTATGACCGTTCACCTGCTAAAGAAATTATCTGTTATGGTTGCAGGAAACCTGGACATATCTTACCAGATTGTCCAGAGGAGAAGAACAAAGATAAGAGGAAAGAAAAGGAACAGCACAGGAAGCACTCCAAGCCATCCTCCTACAAGAACAAGAAGAAGGAGAGAGGTTTCATTGCTGAAACCTAGAGTGACTCAGATGAGGAATCTTCCTCCTCTAGCTCCAGTGAGGATGAGGAAGAGAAGAAGGCAAAGGAAGTTTGCCTGATGGCAATAGATGCCTGCAGCAATCATTCAGCTGCAGAGAGTTCTGATTCAGAGGAAGAAATGCCAACAGAAGATGAGGTACTATCGTCTTATGATTTTACTTCAGCAGAATTCAAATTAGATTTTAAGTCTTTATGCTTAGATTTAATTAGTTCTGAAAAATTGATTAAAGAACTTAGACATAGGCTAGCTGAATCAGAAATCATATCTACTGAAAATATTAGGTTAAAGGAAGATCTCACTAATTATAGTGAAGAAATTAAGTTTCTTAAAATTGAGTTAGCTAAATCTAAGAGGTTAGAAGAATCTCTAAATGGTAGAAGCCTTAAGTTGTTAGAAATAACCAGCATGACTAACACTAGGTCAGGCAATAACAAACTAGGCTTAGGAGCTTCTCCCAGTGAACCCCCAATTATTCTTAAAAATAATCTTTCAACTCCAGTGAACTTCATTTCAGCTAGTGGAATGAAGAACACTGAGCAAGTAAACCAAGTTAATAAAACTTTAAATAAAGCTAAGAGAGAAAAGAGGAAGAAATTTTTTAAAGAAATACAAAGAGCGTCGAACGCTGCTCGACGATCGGAAGCTCAATGGTCGAACGAAGCTCGTCGATCTGAGCGCCCTTCGTCGAACGTCGATCAACGTTTTCAATATGATTTTCAAAATCATCATCAAACCCGTAGAAACCTAAATGAAAATAGAAACCCTAGGTTTGTTGACCCATCATCTGCATGGAGAATCCCACCTAGGAGATCTCACCCATTAGGTTATCACCCTCAGCCTGCATTTTCTTTTATTTCTAGCTTTTCTTATGTGAAAAACAAGGGACCCAAGGTTACCTGGGTCCACAATGTCTAAATAAATGTCTTGCAGGTGAAGGCCTATCCTATCACTCAAAATAAGTGGTATTTGGATAGTGGATGTTCCAAGCATATGATAGGAAATAAAAATCATCTGTCAAAGTTCAAAGCTAAGCTCGGCCCAAAGGTTATCTTTGGAGATTCAAGCTGTGGTCAGACAGAAGGCTATGGCAGGATCACAATTGGAGATGTTACTTTCAAGAGAGTTGCATATGTGACTGGACTGAAGCACAATTTGATCTCAGTCAGCCAGCTATGTGATGCTGGCTACCATGTTTCATTTTCTAACTCTTCTTGTAATATTACTTTAAATAATAATGTTGTTTTAGTAGGCATTAGATTAGGTAATTTTATTTAGTAGATTTCAATTCAACTCATTCTGAAATCTGTTTATTTAATGAAGTAACAATTAATAATAATTCTTTGTGGCATAAGAGGCTTAGTCATGTTAACCTTAAAAATATATCTAGGTTATCTAAACACAACCTTGTTAGAGGTTTACCTTCTTGACCCTACAAGAAGGAGAGCCTATGCAAGGCTTGTCAGCTAGGCAAGCAAACCAAGAATTCTTTTAAATCAGTAAATAAAAGTGATTCTCCTAGAATCTTGTACTTATTACATTTGGACCTTTTTGGCCCAATAAATATACAGAGTTTAGGAGGGAAGTATTACACCTTAGTAATTGTAGATGACTTCTCTAGGTTTAGTTGGGTTTTCTTTTTGAGAACTAAGGCTGATAACTTCAAAGCCCTTACAGACTTTCTATTATGTGTGCAGACTGAGTACTCTACTCATGTGGCCTTGATCAGAAGTGATCATGGTACTGAGTTTGACTCTCTTCTCATGCAAGAATTCTGTGAGAGAGAAGGTATCAAACATAGCTTCTCAGCTCCTAGAACTCCCCAACAAAATGGGGTAGTTGAAAGGAAAAATCGAACACTCATTGAAGCTGCTAGTACATTGTTGGCAGATGCTAATATGCCTCTCTCCTATTGGGCAGAAGCTGTTAGTACAGCCAATTATGTCTTGAATAGAAGTCTGATACAGAAGCTTAAGTGTAAAACTCCTTATGAGTTGCTTAAAGGAAAGAAACCTAAAATTAATTATTTTAGAGTATTTGGTTGTGTAGTGTATATTCATAATAACAATAAAGAATACCTTAGAAAGTTTAAAGCGAAAGCTTCAATGGGAATCATGCTTGGATATTCCCAAGTGAGCAAAGCTTATAGGGTCTATAACAAATCAACCTGTAAAATTGAAGAATCTGTGCATGTATCTTTTGATGAGTCTCAGATGTTTTACAAGGAGAAGGAAAATTCTCCTTCCTCCAGTTCATTGCAGGTACCTGATGCTTCTCAAGAAATTCTTCAACTATCAACTCTTCAGATCACTGAATCAGACAGTGATGAAGACATTGCAGAAGCTGTTGTTATTCCACTAACAGTAGATCAAATTCCTCCTGAGGAATTAATCCCAACTATTACTGAAGATCACATCCCACCTGCTGACATTGTAACACTAAGAGATCACCCCACATCTCAAGTGATTGGAGACATATCAGCTGGTGTTCAAACAAGACACCAATTAAGACAGGATGTGATGCACGCTTGTTTCCTCTCACAGGTTGAGCCCCTCACCTTTAAAGATGCTGAGCTAGATCCCCACTGGATCATTGCTATGCAAGAGGAACTCAATCAGTTTGAGAGATGTAAAGTTTGGACTTTGGTTCCAAGACATAAAGGCCAACTGATCATCGGCACCAAGTGGGTGTATAGAAACAAGTTGGATGCAAATGGAATTATTGTAAGGAATAAAGCTAGGCTTGTAGCTCAGGGCTACAGACAGGAGGAAGGTATAGATTATGAACAAACCTTTGCTCCTGTTGCAAGGCTAGAAGCTATAAGGATCTTCTTGGCCTATGCATCCTACATGAAGTTTAAGGTCTTTCAGATGGATGTTAAAAGTGCATTCCTAAATGGTGTGCTTAAGGAAGAGGTTTTTGATGAACAACCACCAGGGTTTGTTTCTTCAACTCAGCCCTCACATGTGTTTAAGTTGCAGAAAGCTCTTTATGGACTAAAGCAAGCACCCAGAGCCTGGTATGAGACTCTAGCTAGTTTCCTTTTAGAGCACAACTTTACTAGGGGAGTAGTTGATAGAACCCTTTTCGTCAAGCACCACAAGGACACAATCCTGTTAGTTCAAGTGTATGTGGATGATATTATATTTGATTCCACTGATCCCAAACTTTGCAAAAGGTTCTCTGACCTGATGCACTCTAAGTTTGAGATGAGTAGTATGGGTGTGCTGTCTTACTTTCTTGGTCTCCAAGTTAAGCAAGATGTTGATGGTATCTTCATCTCCCAATCCAAATATGCCAAGGAATTGGTAAAGAAATTTGGGATGACTGATGCTTCAGCAATGCCTACACCTATGGCTACTAGTGTAGTTATTGATTCTGATGATCACGGCAAGCCAGTTGATCAAAAGAATTATAGGGCCATTGTTGGTTCCCTATTATATTTAACTGCAAGTAGGCCTGATATAATGTTTGCTACATGCCTTTGTGCTAGATTCCAGGTCAACCCCAAGGAATCTCATCTGATTCTTCTCAAGAGAATCCTGAGATACCTGAAGGGATGCCCAAATCTAGGACTTTGGTACCCAGCTGAGTCAGAATTAGAATTAATTGGATATTCTGATTCTGATTATGCTGGTTGCAGAGTTGACAGGAAGAGCACCTCAGGAACTTGTCAGTTCCTGGGAGAGAGATTGGTCTCTTGGTTCTGTAAGAAGCAGGCTTCTGTCTCAACTTCAACTGTAGAGGCTGAATATATAGCAGCTGCCAGTTGTTGTTCACAGATCCTGTGGATTCAAAACCAGCTTGTGGATTATGGTTACTCACACAAGAACACCAAAATCATGTGTGATAGTACCAGTGCTATCTCAATTGCACAAAATCCAGTGCACCACACTAGAACGAAGCACATTGAGATTCGACACCATTTCCTGAGAGATTGTGTGGAAAAGAACAAGATTTGTCTTGAGTTCATATCCACTGAGTTTCAGAGAGGTGATATATTCACCAAGCCCTTGGATGAACAGAAGCATCTGTTCTTTTTGGTTCAACTAGGCATGATCAATGGAAGAGACTAAGTGTGACTATATCTGCCAATGTTGAAACCTGCTTGAAGATCGTCGAACGACCCTCGAAGATCGTCGAATGGATCAAGCCTATCGTCGACCTCTGGTTGATGATAGCTTATCTGTTTGAAGATCGTCGACCGGCGTTCGAAGATTGTCGAATAGGTCGAGCTCATCGTCGATCTCTGGATGACAACAACTTGTTGTTTGAGAAGCCAGAAATAGTCGAACGATTTCTCGACTACTCTGCTTCTGGACCGATCGTCGAACGACCGTTCGACCATCGTCTCCAGTATCTTTTAAATAGATCGACTATCTCCAGTCTAATATAAAGCCGATAGTCAACCTAGGTTAAAAGATCTTCGCTTTTATCATCGACGGAGAGCATCCTTTCGCATTCCATCTTCCCGCTTGCTCCTCCTCTTGCGATTTTCTGCCGATTCGTCTTCTCCGTCTTTCTCGCGCATTCTCCAGCACTTCAATGGCGATTTCTCCAGCATTGCTCGCAGTTGTGAAGTTTGATGCAGGTTTCAGTGTCGACTTCGATGCCTTCAGCTGTTGTGAATCAGGGATTGTGGAAATCCTCCAGTTATGCAGAGATCAAGGGTTAGAAAGACTAATGTCTACAAGGATTAAGTTAAACATCCTAGAGATAAAGGAATGGACATTCACTTCATCTTCTACTGAAGATTCTATGACAGGAACAATTGGCGGAGAAGAGGTAATCTTGACTCCCGCCATTCTGACTGATTTATTTGGATTGATAAATGGTGAAGAAGAATTTGAGCAAGATGCTCCAGAGTTCGGAAGAATGTTGTTAGAGCTGGGACATGCCGAAGGCATTCCCTCCAAGCTCCACAAGGTGAATTTTCCCTTCAAGATCAAGTTCCTTGCAGAAATAGTTGGAAAAGTGCTTCTAGGAAAGCACTCCGCCCATGACAACATTACTAGACAACAATTTGCACTGATGTGTGCAATTGTAAATCAGAAAAGGATTAATTGGGCAGGGGTTTTGTTCGATTTGATAAGGAAGAAGAACAGTAAGAAAGAGGTTACCCTAGGTAGGGTTATTGGGATTTTTCTGAAAGAGAAGTATTCCCATCTGCTAGTTTTAGTTGCTACAACCATTAATGCCAGCAAGAAGATGGATCCGAACTTGTTCTCCAAGTGGAAGAGGACCTTCTTGAAGCCCGCTCCCGCAGGGGTTGCTCCAGCGGCATCCGAGAGCACAAAGACTGATTCAGTCACTCCTCACCCTCTAGAAGCTGGCTCAGCTCATCCTTCTCTTCCATCATCTTCTTCTGCTCTGCAGTCTACTTCAGTTGAAGTTCCATCAACTTCAGCTGAAGTACGACTTTATGCTTCTCCTGTTCGAGATACAACCACGGTTGTCATTCCTTCTCCTCCTACATCTCCTATTCCTTCTCATCTGGCTAGGATATCTGATCCTAGTTTTGATTTGTTAGGATCTGAGAGGACTCCAACACCTCGTCAGTCTACTGTTCGTTCTCCAGTTCAACAGGAATACATTCCTCCTGCTGATCTTCTATCATCTACAGTTCCCCCACATTCTTTTGAAATCACCCCAGCATTCATATCCAGCATCTTGGAGTTGATTACCCCTTCAATCAAAATCATGATTGAAGAGGCAATTGCTCCACTTGCTTCCTCCATTGCTACTTTGACTGCTACCATCCAATCCCTCTCTAATTCTACTGAGCCCTCTTCTTCCAGGGGCCTGGTTTCAGTTCCCACTGAAATCAGGCAGGGGGAGATGTTCTATGAAGATGTCTCAGAGCGTCCAGCCTCCCCTCCAGCAGATCCTCCAGCGGTAACAGATATAGTGATGACAGTTCAAGAAGAGACTGCTCCAGCTCAAGAAGAATCAGTTTTAGTGTTATCTGAAAAAGAGATTGCTGATGCTCTATTGGAAACAGAATTTATTGTCAAAGTTTGTTTAGAAGATCTCACCACTCCTTTGGTTGCCCGTTTCCTAGAATGCATTATTACATCCTATCTAGATGAATCCTAGGAGTTGGTAAAGTATGAAGGTAATTCACTCATCCGTTTTATTGACGAGTCAACTGATTTGCTAGTTTGTGAATACCTAGAAGGAATGCTTTTAGCTTATATAGCAGATTTGTGTTCATGAATCTACAGATTATATTAAAGAAGATATAGCCGCTCAAGTAGAAGTAGTTGTTCGAGAATCTGTTTCAGATGTTTTAGTTGTTCCAGATGTCATAATGACAGTATCAGAACCCTCTCCAGAAGTTCCAGCTGATCTTTTGCCTGCTGCTCAAGATACTGAGTCTGCTCAGTCAGATGTGCAAATAGATCCAGAATAGGATCTTTTCTTAGCTGATATAGAAGATGTTGAATCTAAAAGTCAAGATGAAAAGACCCCAGTACTGAGTTTAGAAGAAGAGAAAGTAAGAGCTGCCTGGCAGTAAAGAGTACAAGATATTTTGGAAGAGAAAGAAAAAGTTTTGCAAGATGAAAAATCTACTGTATGGGATGACTCTCCAGGACCTGATCTGGATTCTCTTCTAGCTCAGGATGCCATGGAAGAAGAGAAAGAGAAAGCTGCTCTGAAAGCAAAGGAAAAGGCTGTATCAGAAGCCTATGACCCTTATGATCATCCTCCCTCGTCTCATTCTGAAGATGAAGATGATTCAGATATGTCTGAGGACTCTAAGAAAAAGAAAGCTGCAAAGAGAAAAAGGAAAGCTGTTGCTCCTCCTCCTCCTAATCGAGACAATGATACTCCCTACTACATATTGAAAGGGATTGACCCTAAGTCGAAAGACTTCCAGCAGTGGATGTGGTTTTCCAAGAACCAGCAAAAGGAGAGAAAGAAATCTAAGAGATATGATAGTCCTGCTCCCAGATGGACACCCAGAGGTCCTCCTCCTCCACCTCCCAATGCAGGAGCCTCTGGCAATTTATTTGCTAATCCATCTGCTCCATCTGCTCCATCTGCTCCTTCTCAGCCTCATTCAAGGAAAAGTTCTCAAAGCCACCAAGGCAAATCATATACTGGTACTCAAAGGCATAATATTGAGGTTAAAGAGCAAGTAAAGGAGGTTGTATATCAAAAGCCAACTTTTTCACCTCCTCCATCTCCCAAGAGAAAGGTTTCTCCTGATATACCAGTTCATGTTGCTAAGGATGTTGCAAAAGGTAAAAGAACCATTTTCTCTGAAAAATCTAGTAAAAAGTTTGCTGAGTTTGCTCCTCCACCATCTTTAGTTATTCAAGAAGTTAAATATACAGCTGAAAGTTTATTAGATTTATCTGTTAAATTTAAAACTGTGAAGCCAATAGATACATCATCTGAAAATCTGTATGAAAGCCAAGAGTTAGATCCTGATTTCAGGATGGCTCGATTTCTAGAACTTGTTGGATTAGCCCAGATAAAGAAAGCTAAAGCTGAAGGAAAGGACTCTACAGGATTTACTACAATGTCAAAGTTCAGAATGAAGGAACTCAATAAATTATAGGTTAGCCCTGAGGTATTTGATCCTTCTATATATATGGAAAAGCACCCAGAAGCAGTTGTTCCAAAGGCTGCAGAACTGAAGATTATTGGCGTGCAAGATTTGAAGATGTCTAAGAAAGAAGCCATTGATCCCTTGCGGAAAGTTTCTTTTGTTCCTAGCTCTTCTGATCCCAAGCCAGATTCTGTAGATCCTTAATTTTGATTGACTGCTGTTATATATATCTGACTGAACGTTAATTGCTAGTTAGTTGCTTAACTATTTCCTGTATTGATTTTATTGTTCTATAGCTAGTTCTGTGTTTTAGTTTTTGAGAGACTTAACTCAAATAGGGGGAGATTGTTGGTACCCTAGTTTGATTTGAGTTTAGTCTTCTCCTTTTGTCCCTTGACCCAAGAAATATCTATGGTCAATGGTTAGTGGTCTAGCTATTGAGTCCCCGCTTTTCCAGATGAAGAATTTGGTTAAGTAGTTTTTCGTTCGACTATAGTCGAACGCCGCTCGACTATCGTCGACTAACAGTTCGACGATCGTCTATCAGTTGCTCGACATTCTGTCTGCAAGGATAGTTCGACTATCTGTGTGCTGAGATAGTTCGACTATCTGTTGATAGTTCGACTATCTGTTTGTTTGATAGTTCGACTATCTGCTTGGATAGTTCAACTATCTGATAGCTCGACTATCGGTTTGATAGGTCGACTATCTGCGTTGTTTGATAGCTCGACTATCTGTTGATAGGTCGACTATCTGCTTTCTTCTGATAGTTCGACTATCTGCCGATAGGTCGACTATTTGTTTTCCCTTGGTAGTTCGACTATCTGCTTTGATAGTTCAACTATCTGATAGCTCGACTATCTGTTGATAGTTCGACTATCTGTCGTTCTTTGATAGTTCGACTATCTGTTGATAGGTCGACCATCTGTTCTGCGTTGATAGTTCGACTATCTGTTGATAGGTCGACTATCGGTTTTGCTTTGATAGTTCGACTATCTGTTGATAGGTCGACTATCTGATAGCTCGACTATCTTCTGATAGTTCGACTATCTGCTGTGATAGTTCGACTATCTCCTTTGATAGTTCGACTATCTGGATCGTTCGACTATCTGTCCGATAGTTCGACAATCTCCGGTCTTCGGTCGACGATCTCCGAGGGTCGTTCGACGTTTTTTGTTTGCCTTTTTATTTTGTATTTATTTATTCTATTTAATAAATTAATATATTATCTGGCATTTTATTTCAGTTGTTTTATGATAATATTTCCAGGCAATATCTGCTCCATCTCTTTTGCCTGAGTCAAATCGTTTCAGATAAAGTTGTTTGTCTTATTAGTTGACAGTGTATTTTACTTTATCTGCTGTCAGTCCTTTATAGCCGTTAGACTGAAAAGTCTTCCTTCTGCTATAAAGAGTTTGTCTCTGATGTGATTTTATTTAGTACCTGTATTATCAGATTGCTTCCTGCAGCTTCCTTGAAAAAGGTTTATCCCTTTTATAGAATATTTTTGCTGCAGAGTTTGTTTGTCTTTGTGATATTTGCAGCCCAAGTTTCAAGTTTCAGAAGAAGACAAACAGTTCAAATTGAAAAGAGCCGTTGCTTGTTGCTGCTATAAAAGGAATCCTTTGGAGAAGGATTTCAGCTAGCTAACCAGTTATTCAATTAGCATTCAAACATTCATCAAGACCATGTTTAACTGCTCTCATCAATATTCAATTCAACTGAGAAGTGTAAAGCTCTTCTGCTCTTCTTCAACCTGAGTTCTCCTGCTTCCAGGAAGTTCAGACTCAGAGTTATTTTGAAGAAGAAGAAGAAGAAGATAGCTGCTAGAAGATTTCTATTTTTATATTTTATATCTTCTTGTAGTTTTTCCTTCAGAACTTTCTGAAGAGTTTCTGCACTGAAGCAAGACTTCACCTGGACGTTCTTTGAGCCAGGGGGAGCCTTGATTCTTTTAGAGCTTTCTAGCTCAGTGCAAGTCTGTGTGCTTCTCTAATCTATTGTAAAATAGAGAAGACTTTTTAACCTTCTTTCCCCCTCCTGTACAGGGTTATTACTCCCTTCAAAAGTATCCCTTGGTGGCAGGGCACCTGATCAAAAACCTGTGTTGGTTTTTAGACACCTAATCAAAAGTCTAAAGGGTTTCTAGATCTACCTGAAGCAGATCTTGTGGTGGCAGGGCACCTGATCAAAAACCTGTAGTGGATTCCTACCTTGTTGGTAGAAGAGTGGACGTACCCAAGTTGTTTGGGGAACCACTATAAATTCCTTGTGTCGTCTGGCTTGCTTAATTTAATTCCTGCATTGTGGCTGTGAATAGATATAACTAGGTTTGCTAGTTGCTGATTAGGATTTCCAAGTCTTAACTGTAATTACAGTTAGCTTGAGTTTGTGCACAACACTTGTGTTAGGCTTTAGGGTTATTTCTATATCTATAATCTTTTCATTCCGCATTTCACTCCAAGGGAGTTGGGTAGACTTTTAAGTTTTGTCTAGTGCAAAATTTGATAACTCTATTCACCCCCCCTCTAGAGTAGTATATATCCCTTCACTTTTACATACTGATAGTCTGCTAAGAACTCCACCCAGCGCCTCTGCCTAATATTCAGCTCCTTCTGTGTGTCCACGTATTTCAGGTTCTTGTGGTCGGAGTAGATGTCGCAGTGGACTCCATAAAGATAATGGCGCAAGACCTTCAGAGCAAAAACGACCGCTCCCATCTCAAGGTCATGCACCGGGTAGTTCTGCTCGTGCTTCTTCAACTGGCGAGACGCATATGCAATCACATGGCCCTTCTGCATCAGTACAGCTCCCATACCCTAGAAGGAAGCTTCGGTGTGGACCTGAAAACCTTCTCTCCCCGAGGGGAGAGTAAGTATGGGGGCCGAGGTGAGTCGATCCTTCAGCTCCCTGAAATCCGCCTGGCACTGGGGGGTTAAAAAGAAAGGTGCCTCCTTCTTCGTCAAAGATGTGAGTGGGAGGGCAATTTGGGAGAACACCTCCAAGAACTTCCGGTAATAATCGGCAAGTCCTAGAAAGCTTCATACATCGGTGGCTGACTTCAACTGCGGCCAATCTCGAACTGCCTGAATCTTTGCCAGATCCACTGCCAACCCGTCTCCCCTTATAATATGGCCTAGAAAGCCCACCTCCTTCAACAAGAACTGACATTTGCTGAACTTTACATATAAGTGATTCTCACGCAGTCTCTGTAGGGTCAGTGCTAGATGGCGAGTGTGCTCCTCCTCCGTTTTCGAGTAGATGAGGATTTCATCGATAAACACAATGACAAACACATCCAGGTACTCCTTGAAAACCTGGTTCATGAGGGTCATGAATGCCAAAGGTGCATTCGTGAGCCCGAAGGGCATCACTGTAAACTCAAACAATCCATATCTGCTACTAAAAATAGTCTTTTGAATATCCTCCTCTCGAATCCGAAGCTGGTAGTAGCCCGACCTCAAATCCAATTTTGAAAAGAAGTGCGCCCCTTCCAGCTGGTCGAACAGCTCTTCTATCCGTGGGAGCGGATAGGTATTCCGGACGGTCAGCCTATTTAGTTCTCGATAATCGATGCACAGGCGAAGTGTCCCATCCTTCTTCTTTACGAATAGGACCGGGGCTCCCCATGGCGAGGAACTCAGTCTAACAAATCTCGCCTCCACCAACTCCTGCAACTGAGTCTGAAACTCTGCCAACTCCTTCGGGGCCATCCGATAAGGGGCCCTAGATGCCGGCTTGGCCCTCGACACAAGCTGTATCTGAAAGTCCTGCTCTCGGTGCGGAGGTAGTCTTGGTAGTTTCTCTGGAAAGATGTTAGCGAAATCTCGTACCACCAGGATGTCTGTCACAGACTCCTTGACTTCTACCATCTCAAATAAGATCTGATAGACCTCCTCTCCCTACAGATGGGCTTTAATGGCTTGTACCGAAGATAAGAATATTCGAGAGACAGGTCTTAACCTTCGATGACAATGGAAGAGTCCCCATGTCTCATAATGATCCTCTTTGCTTGGCAATCCATCTGGGCATGGTTCCAGTGTAGCCATACCATGCCCAGGATCATGTCGTAGTCTGTCAGCTTCAAAATCGTCGCTGGAGCCTCGAACGCCTTTCCACCAATTTCCGCCTCTATATTGCAGTGGTCCGTAGTAAGGAGCTCAGATCCATCCGGTAGTCGCACCCTCATCTTCGAGCCCGTGAATCACTCCACGCCTTCAAGTCCTTCTACGAACGTCTCTGACACAAAGGATTGGGTAGCTCAAGTATCGAACAGCATGCGGGAAGGCTTGCTACTGATGAAGACTATACCTGGGGTGATTAGATGTCTTAGGGTTCTATAATGAGTTTTCTTTCCTTGCTAATCTATCTAGTGCGGTTCTAAGTTTTAACAACTGAAAGGGAAATTCTATGAAAATAAAGAAGCATTGCAGTGTACCTGTTATGACCTACTCTGGATTCCGAGGCCGCGCAAGGTCCAAAAAATACACCTGCTCTCTTTCCTGTCTACGATCTCCCCCTGGTATCCATGACCTCGGCCGCATCCTCGGCCTCTGAAATGCTGAGCAGGTGGGCCACCCTGTGGTGCTGGAGGTGGTGCCCCCCTCATGGGGCAGTTCCTCCAGATGTGCCCAATCTGATGACAATGGAAGCACTCTGGTGGGGGATACGCCATTCCCCCGGGTCTTTGCATCTCCTGCATCCGAAGAGGTTGAGGGGCCAATATCACCTGCTCCCTCGGCTCTTGCCTCACCTCCTGACGAGGCTGGTCCTCTGTCCTTCTCCCCTCTGGTATAGCACCTCGCCGCTGGTCATTTCTAACTCTCCGTCCCTGATCCTCTGCTGGCCGCTTCCGGCCCCGAGTGGTGTGCCAATCAGCCTCAATCCTCATTGCCATCTCCAAAATCCGGGAGATAGGCCCGTCGGATACAAACAACAAAGCCTCCCTCAAGTCCTCCTGCAGGCCCTTATAGAACCTCTTGATGTACCCTGCTTCGTCCAGCTGGTAAGAATCTGCATATCGAGCCAGATGGTCGAACTCCCGATGGTACACCACCGTCCGAGTGCCCTGCTTCAGCTGTAAGAACCGCTCCTCCAACTCATCCCTGGCCGACTGCGAAACGAAATTCTCCAGCAGCGCGGCCCTGAAATCTTCCCAGGTAACTTCTACCACCTCCCTATCGGCAAACGTTGTGTCCAGCAGCGTCTTCCACCACCTCTTGGCATGGGACTCCAGACAAGAGACAGCCAGAGCCACCCTCTCCTCCCAGGGACATCGTATCCTGGTCAGCATCTCATACATAATATCCAGCCACTCTTTCGCTCGAACCGCCGACTCTGTCCCCAAGTAGGACGGGGGAGAAAGTCCTCGGAAGATGCTCAACCAGTTGGCCCCCGGATTTGGCTGCGGGATCGGAACCTGCTGGGCCCTGAAAGCCTCCAGAATGGCAGTCAGAGTCTGTCCCATGTCTGACTTAAGGAAAGGAGTGGGGACCGGTGGATGTGGTGTAACATCCTGAGCCTGTTAGACTCTACCTTGTGGCGTAGGCTGTGCTGGAGGCTGCATAACAAAAACCCATACTTGAGAAAACGTTCAATTTTTTACTAAAAGTGGACAATTTATATGTGATCCCCATATGGGCACACCACTGCTTCCACTGCTTAGTTTGTCCCCAAACTAAACTCGAGCGGGGGTGACCTAGGGTTAGTGGACTGCTACCTTTTTCAGATCGATGTTGTCCTCTGATACCAGTTGTAAGACCCCCCCCCCCCTTTTTTTCTTTTTAAACCCGGGGTCTTAGGCCCAGAATCGCCGCTTTGCGGTGACACCTTCACGTCCTGAAGGGTCATCACCACAAGGCGCCGATTCTGCCGGCCAATACGATCACAGAAAGGTAGCACAAAATGAAGTAAGTAAAAGCAAGTCCACTAGATAAATCACATATATAGAAATAAAACTCCACGAAGGGAGTGTCCACAGAATAGTATATCAGAGTACTAAAAATATGGGCTTAAGCCCGGTACAATCATGTCCTCACTACAAATCACTCATGCGGAAGCAAAAATAGAAACTACTCAAGGTCGATACTCACGGTCCCGGCTGTATGAACTCCGGAGCTAGACTGCCCCATCTCCAAGCGCACCGGTCTCTGGGGCTGCTCCTCCATGCTGGGCTCCACGATCCCCTAAATGATGCAGTTCGAAAAGTGTTAGTCATAAAGACTAAGCCCTATCATCCCCTACCCCTTCCCCCATGGCTCCAAGGTACCGAGCGGAGAGGAAGAAAGGGAAGGACATGAAGGTGGAGAATGAATCAAAAGAAAACAGGTGGCAGCGAAACTAATCTAGCAATTCTATAATAAATATGACAGAAACAGAAAGTAGGAAAAGTAACCATAACTTATGTGCGGAAGCGCAAAAGCCAAGGGATCTTCTGCAAGGCTCCCATCGTATAACGTGTCCCATACCACTTATACGTTGGGGTGTCGGTTATCAAACAGCAGCATGTATTTATTGAATTTAACCTTAATTTATAAACTTGCCCACACAAGCTTATAGACCAAGGGGTCGTTTTGCAGGTCCTAATGTATAAGCGTCCAACTCCACTTATACTTTAGGTGTCAGGGGTTTAATGAATAGATTATGCCATGACATGCAAGTGGGTATGATGGAACATGCAAGTGCAACTCACACACCCGACTCTGTGCACACAGACCTTTAGTTCCACCTTTCGGAGCCGTTACCTCCCAGGATACCTCCGTAGTGGCAGACGGAAGCGGTGGGTTGGGCCTCGCCCACCTCTAAACCAGTAAAGCACTACCGGTCAGACTTATCGTACGCCTCAACGCTTGGTGCACTAAGCAGACGCCTGCGTACTCTTGCCGGCTGGCGCACCGGACTTCTATTTGCGAAATGCTAACCACACTTGCCGAGTCAGCGTATTGGCGCTGGTGCATCGACCCTCCAATTCTGAAGACCTACCACCTTAATTTTCTTTACTTTTATGCACATGCAGTTTAATCGTAATCACACAAAAACCGATCTGAAGCTCCCCAGACCAAAACGTCCGTCTCTTAACCAATCGAGCCGAAGCTCCCCGGACCATCCCGTCCGTCTCTTAACCAACCGAGCCAAAGCTCCCAACCATCTTCTGGTGCTAGCGGTGTCTGTGAAACGTGCAACCCTAATTACTAAGTTACTCTTATCAGTTTGTTATTACAGTTTACATTAACCCAGGACTGCCCCCGGTATTCCCTGTGAAGGGCTCTCAAAGGGCACAAGGAACTATGATGGTAGCTGAAGCCCATCATTCCCTTTCGCAAGCCACTTACTATTATTGGTAGAATTCCCTTGCCCATTCCCTTCTCATGTTACGATGGACTAACCTAGGGTGATTTTTAACCTTCCTCTCTTCTGGAAAGACGATCTTTCGTCGGACCCGAGCACCTCTTAACTCTAGCTAACACCACTTCCCACTACTCTTCATATCATTCTATTGCGATATCATCCACATCTATTCACCCAGAAAAAATGACTAACTCCAACCACTATCCCAGATCATGTCCTATTGCAATTTAACCATATGCTATATGCAGACCAACCTAGACTATATGTCGAACCGGTTAGACAGTGATCCAATACTCATCCAAATGCCCTAAATTATTTACTGGAGACTTATCATGATATAATTAGCCTAACTCATGAAAATGGTAATTTTCCTAATTTATCTGGCATTTAATTAATTTCCTCAAAAATTCCGAGGGCTGCCGGTTTGAACATGAAATACCCTAAGTTATCATGCAAGATGTCCAACAAAATTATAATAAATATTATGAAATCTTAAAATAGTAAATCCAAAGTATCATAATTTTTCTATCATCAAAAAGGCACTAAAACTATTTTAGCAATATGTTCTATATTTTGTTATTTGTGAATCAAGTACAGAGAATATTCATCCAAAAATTATAAATTAATTATACTATGCAGGTAAAGCCTTAAAAAATAGCATTGGCCCAATTTCATAATTGTTCAGCAACTATTAATATTTGAATAAATTATTTATTGAATATCTCTTTAAGGTAAACTTGTAAAGAAAGTACCATAACTACAATTCTAAAAATCATGAATAAATGTCTACAAGTATATTTTGGCCTGAAAGACTCAATTCCTAAGCCTCATATTTTTTTAACAGAAATATCATCCATAATTAATTTTTAAATCATAAAAGCCCTTTTTAACATTTGTGAAGGAAGTACTAGATTTACTCAACTAAAATTGTACAAAAATTCAGGAGCAATCATTCTTACCTAAAACATTTAATTCCAAGATTTCATGGGGTTTTAATGAACAAAAAGATCCAAATAATTAAAACATCAATTAGAGCTATAATCAACTTTACAAATGAAGTGCTAGAAATTAACATCATGAAATTCCAGTAAAATTGCTATAGATTCTACCCACTCCAAAACTTACTCTACCCGAGTTTCACAACCTTTAGATAATGTTTAGTAATGAATTGTGCATAATTAGTATTTTACCCTAAAGCTAAGATTAGGGATTTAAGGTATCTACCTATCTCCAAATCCTCCAAGATTCTATCCAGATGATTTATATTATGTTACCGTAAACTCTACTTAATATCAAGGTAATATGAGGCCATTTGCCCCCATGCCCTTCACAACCCTCAAAACCCTCCATTTAGGGTTTGAGTTTGGATCCTAGGGTAAACCAACCCTAAATCACACCATTTTCTCCAAGTGGGTTATAATAACCCCTCCAAGTCAGTGGTAAAGATATCAGTCTCTGTTGAGGTGATATGACCGTTCTAACCTTTAGTGCACTTGTTACTCAAAAATGCCTTACTATTGCCTAGTTAAGAATAGGTGAATCTCTATACAAAACTCATCCAAGTGAGTTGAAAATTTGTACAGAGCTACTTTTTATAGCCAGGGACCACTCACCAAAATTTGGGAGGGTTTGGAGGTTATTTGACCACTTAAATAAATTCCTCTAAGTTTATTAAATTAAAACAAAAACTTTAGGCAAAGTGTCTCCAAAAATTCCAATTTTTGGACATCCTCTAGGTATGGCTATGGGTAACCCCTGCCCAAATTTCAGGTCATTTGGACGAGGGACGAAGCGTGGGCATTCATTTTAGTTCCTGCCCAACTCTAGGTACAGCCCCACTAAAATAGGTGCTGCGGTCAAACCACTTACCCAAACGAGTTGAAATAAATTTTAAATTAATCTAGACTCAAAGGGATACAACTTTCGTGACTGGCCATTTTTCCTAAAACGGCCTCTAAGTGCCTCGTTTTGTAGAATAAAAATAAGCCTATTTTATGTATATTTACCTTATGTATTATGTACTTAATTTTTATATTATAATAATGTTTTACTGTTCATCTCCCCTACCAAACAGAACCCGAAATAGAAACTCGGAAAACAATATTTCCTGTAAACTTTCCGTGTTCCGTCGCCGGCTGTCCGATCACTTCCCTGGCCAGCCACCACCATCACCACCTCCGTCGAGGCGATGGCTATCGATTGGCGGTGGTTTGACCGCCGGAGATGGCGGTTTCTGGCGTACCCGAAAAAATATATTTTTCATGGTTTTCCATGAAAACGTGAGATAGGTCCGGCTCCTTTGAGCACGAACTTCATTTCTAAGATCCTAAGATCTACCCATAAGAGACGAGATGAATGTCGGATTGTCATGACGCGGTTGTGGCATTCCCGAACTTCTCGTACAGTAAGAGAAGAAATCTGAATTCGTTTGGTCTAGAGTGTAACCATCTCCTCTTGCTCTAAGGGGGCTTTTATAGATCTCCAAGTAGGGAGGGGAAAGGATGAAACATTCATGGCCATGAATGCCCTCTCTCTCTCTTAATATTATTTCGGTTATGGTGCAGGGAAGGAAACGGTGGAAGATGAGAAGACTGATCCAGGTGGCAATTTCCTATTGGGTCAACTCTTCCCCATTTTATTAAGTATTTAGAGAAAGAAACGGCTCATAAATACTCCTGCTGTAAATTCCCATAATCATAATTGATTATGACTTCGGTTACAGAAATTTCCAGCCTGGTTGACGTTTCGGCCTTGGTCACGGGCACGACACATAGGTCACGGGCGTGACATGTGTGTTGCAAATTAAGAGTTCGGCGATTGTCTTCCTGAGATCGACGATCGTCGAAGGGGTCACGCCCTAGGTCACGGGCGTGACCTGTCGGTCACGGGCATGACAGCCCGTGATGCAAACTCTGCGCTCGCCGATTATCTTCCTGAGATCGACGATCATCGAAGGTGGGTTACGACCTAGGTCACGGGAGTGACACGTGGGTCACAGGCGTCACGGGGCCATGATACAAATTTTGCGTGCGACGTCGTTTTACTAAGATCGACAATCGTCGAAGGGGGGGGGGTCACGCCCTAGGTCACGGGCGTGACACGTGGGTCACGGGCGTGACAGGCCCGGGTTGCAACAATCTGTGCTCGACGATCGTCTTCCTGAGATCAACGATCATCGAAGGGGTCACGCCCTAGTCACGGGCGTGACGTGTCGGTCAAGGGCGTGACCAACCCGTGACTCCAAGTCTAGGTCGATGGACCTCAATTTTTGGGCTCCCTAGGGTTCTGCCACGACAGACCGACTCCTAGGGGTCTAGACGAAAATGGGATGTTACATCACTAGTGATTCTCGTCGAATCGTCGAGAATCACTCGCTGATTCCCGCCGACTGCATCCGGCTGACTCAACGCCTTCAAGAATTTTGCTAAGTCAGAATCGTCGAGAATCAATAAGTGATTCTCGCCGAATCGTCGAGAATGACTCTGCATTCTCGCCGATTCAGCGAGAATGGTTTTGATTCTCGCCGATTCACTCCGGATGGCAAGCTTTTCAGCTGAACTTCTATAAAAGATAATTCGACGGGAATCATGAGTGATTCTCGCCGATTTGTTGAGAATCACCAATGATTCCCGCCGAATTTGCCTTAGGCGAATTTTTTCTACTCGCTGGACTGAACCATGATGCTGGGCGCTGATTAGACCGGGCTTGAGGTTTCTCCTTGTAGGGCCCACAACGGTCTTTTAGGGTTGATTTACAGTATAAATACCCACGAATTTTAACTAACAAGGTAGAGAAAAAAACGAGAAAGGAACACGACCGCCGAGCGTGACCTAGCCGATCGAGGACTTCCTCCCGTCACTGTCGCCGCTCGCAAGCCGTCGCCGCTCGCAAGATAGTCGCCGCCGCTGATCTTAGAGTTCATCTTTGATCGTCCGACGACTGGACCTAGGCTAAGCTTAGCGTCTCACGTTTCTATCTTGAGATCCTTTGTCTCTTTATTTGTTGAGCGGGAATATTTCTCCCTTCCGAATCGATTGAGACGATCGATCCAAGTAAGATCATTGGTAGACCTTGCTAGGTTCGTCAAGAAGTTTGGATCTACAAAGCATCGCCGCCGCAATCCTTTGCGGCCGCCGATGTCGGGAAGATCCTCTCCAAGAGAGTGCTCCGATCGTGGACTCTTCGTCTTCATCAAGAAAGCTTCATTGAACGAAGAGGGACATCGGGTTCTCCAAACGTAGTTTGTATTTCTTGTACATTCTATTTTAACTTTGTTGTAAAGGAACTTTGATTCCTTGTTATAGGGTTGGGTGCAACCCGTGGTGGAGGAGTAGTGACTCCTTCGGGTGGAAGGGTTTCTTCCATAGTGTGAGGATTGGATTAAATTCCGGTTGGTGAAGTGACCGAGTCATCCCTTGTTGGGAGATAGGTCGAAGGGGGAGAGTGGACGTACCCAAATCGGGGAACCACTATAACTGCTTGTGTGTTTCGGTGTTGTGGTTTTTTTGTTTTCTTGTGCAGGTTAATTTTTAATTCCGCAAAAGACTGCAAATCACTTATTCTCCCCCATAGGTTAAGATAGTTGACACTAGATAACTATCAAGTGGTATCAGAGGGAGGTTCCTCGTCAACTAGGTTAACACCTTGAGTAAGATCCTGCCTCTAGTGTCAAGAAGAAAACAAGACTCAAGCATGGAGCTATATTCTGATGTCTCTCCTCTGAGACTCCTTGCCTGCACAATAGAGTATTACCCCATCTGGAAGATGAGAGTTATGTTTCATCTAAAGTCCATTGACCCTCGCGCATCATTCATTGTGGAGGAGGGTCCCTTTATTCCCATGAAGGCTTCCGTATCTGGAAAAGATCTCCAAATCCCCAAGAGTCACGAAGAGATGTCTGAGACTGAGCTCTCACTTTTCAACCTAGACATGCTTATTCGTCAGATCATCACTGACGTTTGGTCTGGATCATCTCGTTCAAGATTGGACAAGTGTAAGACTGCAAAGTTTATGTGGCAAACTATCTCTGACCTCATGGGGGGAACGGAGACAGCTGGTACTGGATGCTAGCAAGAGGATGAAGCCTATGTGTGGGTCCTCATCTCTGAAGATGAAAGTTAAGACAAATCTCTCAATATCAGGGCTCCCGTGTCTCTATCTGAGACTGAAGAAGAGATTGAGGAATGCAGTTCTGATGAAGATGACACATCAGTCTTTGCAGAGCTTATCGCTAACCCTGATCATCATAATCAGGATCAGGTATCTTCCTCATCTTGCTCCTTGCCTCTTGAACCTCCTGAAGACAGGAGAAGTTTAGAGGGTTGTCCATCAAGTGATGCAAGGTAGATTTACAGCTTCAATCAAAAGATTGAAACTCTTGATTCCCTTCGTAGTGCCCTTCAGAGGAGCAACTTGCTTTTTGAGGAACAAGCTAAGGAGATTGCTCAGTTGAGGACCATGATGGACCTCCAATTGGAATCCATCAAGGTGAAGGACTCAAAAATCTCGGATCTAGAGTTTTCACTAGAGAAAAAGAAGAGAATAGTATCTAACTTTTCCAAGGTAGATGCTATTAAGAGAAAGGGAGAAAACGGGTGGATCTCACAAATTATAAAATCGTGGAGAAATGGGGAAACTATTTTCAGACACCCCACACCGAGTAGGAAGGGAACACATCATGCCTTCAGGTATGACCATAAGAACAACCATGGTCACTACAAGAATGATCAACCCTCATGTGGAAGTACCCACAGTGCAAGTGTTGTTATGGCTACCCATGAAAAAATACATCTGGCTCATCATGAACCTTTTGTATTCTCTGCCTCCGCCTCAACACTTCATGAGATTGCAGGAACCAGCTCTCACAATAACTCTCACCACCCTAGGACACAGTGAAAGGTGGTTGGGAAACATGTGGCTAGTACTCATGGGGCCCCCTGATGTGTGCTAACTTAAAAGAAGGCACCACCTCCCAGGCCTCATGACACTCACCACATGTTCTCCTTCCACCCTCCCTCGTGTCTCGGTGGAAAGGGCAAATCTGTGAGCAGAACTTGCTCTACCCCTGTCAGACCTAAGATCATGACTAACTCAGTCAGTAGATCTGGTCAGAAAAGGAGATACAACATTCATGAGTGTTGGTGCTATGGCAAAGTGGGTCACTTTGCCATAGATTGTTGGCACAATCCCTCTGTACCAAGGGCAAGGGTATGTCCACTTCCTTTGGGCAGAGTTAGCCTTCTTGACTGGAATCCTGTAGGAAGGCATTCGACATTTTATGCTGACAAGAACCTAGGACCCAATACATATTGGGTTCCTAAGGTAAGGTAATCAATTTTGCAGGATAGTCTAGGTTCCCATGAAATGATGGGATCTAGACATGAGATGTTCCAAGAATGATATAGAACAAGTATATTGGATAAGAGATAGTTGATGTAGGGATGTCTCTTCGAGACACGTCACGTGGTCGTGACGACGTTTAAGACTACGCTCAACGCTCTCTATTCCGCACGCCAACGCAAACGCAGCAAATTCAATAATTAAATATACCGTTCGTGCTAACATACGGATCGCCGTTCCGCAAATAGATCGAGTGTTGGCTATAGGCCAAACTCTTTCCGGCTAAATGGGATAATATTGATCCCGAGCGAGCTTTAGGTGTTGTACCAAAATAGATCCACCAAGAACTAAACGATCCGAAAAATGGTGGTATCTATCCCAACAAAAAGAAAACGAGGAGTGCCAAATCCTTTTTCGAATCCTTCGGAAAACCAAACGAGAATTGCTAATCGGTTATTTGTTAACCTCGAAGAATAATAATTCGGAAAAATAATGCAAAATACGTCCACCACAAGAATTATCTAGGAAAAGAAATCTCTTGCGTAGTAATATCGTTACCCTCTCTCGGATTCGTAGATCCGTGATGCGCGGATCCACCAAGTGTGATCGCTTTCCCTTTGAAGACCACGGAAGAGCGCTATGGATGAAGATCTTGTCGTTCCGTTCACGTCTCGCCGTTAGAGATTCCCTAGACTTCCTCCTTCCTTGCAAGACCTTTGAGGAGAAGTTGGCCGTCGATTTTGGGAGAAGGAGGGATGATGGTGGTGGTGGCTAAGAGGAGGAGAGGCAAGGGGAGATGGTGGCCGAACCCTTGAGGGAATACCTTGGAGGCAATCGGGTTGGGTAGAGAATGAGGGGGGAAGAGTGGTGGCCGATCCTAGCCTTGGTATGGCCGCCGGTTTTGGAAAGGAAAGGGTGAAGGGGGGGCGGCGACTAAGGAGAGAGCAAGAGGGGGAATTAGGGTTAAGCAAAAGTGATTTTTTCAATTCAATAATATTCTACTCCAAATGAAAAGTCTTGGCCTTTATATAGGCGTACATCTTAAATAATAAAACAAGTGGCTAAAGACACACCACATAAAGGAAATGCAGGAAATAAAATAATGTTTTAAATAGCCTCTCATGAATTGGCTATTAGCACACAAACATATAAATAATCAAATACGAGTCTTGTTGCGAGGGAGAAGCTTGTAGCCATGTCCGCTACGGCGTCGCACGTCCTTGGCCGGTACATCTTCAACATCCTCAATCCCAAGTGCTCCATCCGGATGGCGAAGCGGTACATCTTCAACATCCTCCATCCCAAGTGCTCCATCCTGATGGCCTTCACCATCAATCCTCCTCCGCTCAAAAGGACTCATCACCGATGAGTGGGCTGAGAGATAACGGTGGAGGAGGCCCGCGTCAAGAAGATCCAACTGTGCAGCAGATAGCCAAGAGTCGTCCGAAGACGGACGACCATGCCAACGAACCAAGAACCTGTGAATGTCGCCGTCTGTAGTGGATAATACATCATCCAGCAAAATCTTGTCAGGCAAGAAATCTGTCCGGGGAAACCTCGGAAAAGCGTTAGGTGAAGTAGAAAAACAATTTTCAGCATCAATAGACTGCATACCTCCCATAGACTTCGCAGGAGAAAGCGATCCAGAATTTAGCTCACCCCCACCCCATTAGATTGTATAGTGGAAGCAGTAAACGGAGAGATAGACAATTCAGGTGGTGGAGCAATAAAAAGCGTTAAATCGGAAATATTAAACACAGGGGAGATTCCCCAATCAGAAGGTAACTCTAACAAATAAGCATTTTTGCCTAATTTCTTCAAAATTCTAAATGGACCGGCTTTCTTGTTCGCTAACTTCTTTATGGTGCCCGACGGCATCCGTTCATGGATTAGACGAACCATAACCAAATCGCCTATGTTCAAAGAGACTACTCGCCGATGTACGTTAGCGTTCGATTGATATATAGAATATTGCTTAGCTAATGTTTTGCCAATGTGCTCGTGGAGAGTGTGAACGTGTGACGCGAAATCTAGTGCAAATTGACTTGACTTAAAAGAAGGTGGTAACGGAATCAAGTCAAGTGGCACTGGCGCTTTATAACCGTGCACTATCTCATTCGGGGACAACTGAGTGGACCGGTTCCTCGAATTATTGTACGCAAGCTGGGCATGCGGGAGGATAAGATCCCATGTACCTTTATGTTCGCCCACTAAACAACGAAGTAACCCTCCCAAGCTACGGTTGACGACTTCCGTTTGCCCATCCGTTTGGTGATGATAGGCCGATGAAAACAACAGTTTAGTGCCCATTAGTTTCCAGAGGGTCTTCCAAAAATAACTTGTAAATTTTACATCGCGATCACTCACTATCGTCTTCGGTACATCTCGATGTGCTACAACCTCTTTGAAAAATAATTTTGCTACATTGGAAGCATCGTAGGTGTTGTTGCTTGCGATAAAATATGCCATTTTTGAAAATCGGTCTACCACCACTAGTATGGAATCGTGTCGCCTAAAAGTCATAGGTAAACCCAATATAAAATCCATACTAACATCTTGCCATGGCACCGACGGAATCGGAAGGGGTGTGTAAAGGCCCGCATTGTTCTTGTTTCCCTTAGCTAGTTGACAAATACGACAACTTCCTACAACTTTGTTGACCATGGGTTTGAGGCCCGGCCAAAAGAATTTATCTTCCACAAGTGCTATCGTTTTGTCTCGCCCGAAGTGTCCGCCTAGTCCCCCGCTATGTAACTCCCATATAATAAAATGTCGTAAAGACGACCGGGGAATGCATAATTGCACATGTTTAAATAGATATCCATCACGAATATAGAATGCCGAGATAGTGGTAGGGGAGTTGTCCTTCGCGGCGAAATAAATGTCCTTAAAGTCTGGGCAATGGATATATTCGTCCTTTATCCTATCGAATCCTATGACTGACACTTCCATGGTATTTAATAACAGAGTGACTCTACTTAGCGCGTCCGCTACACGATTTAGCGTACCCTTCAGATGCTTGATTATGAAGGTGTACTCTTGTAGATAAGATATCCATTTTGCGTGTCGTGGACTAATCTTATTTTGAGAATTCACAAATTTGAGGGCCTCGTGATCCGATAATATTACAAATTCTTTTGATATAAGGTAATGTCGCCAATGTTGGAGACATCGGATTACCGCATAGAATTCGCGATCATAATTTGAATAATTTAATTTCGGCCCGGCTAGTTTCTCACTAAAGTATCCTAGCGGGTGTCCCTCTTGGCTTAATACTCCTCCAATCCCTATCCCTGACGCGTCGCATGATAATTCAAAAACTTTACTAAAATCCGGTAATTGGAGTAAAGGAGCTTCAGACATTCGTTCCTTAATCGTTTGGAAGGCACTAGTGGCCGATTTCGTCCATGTAAATTCTCCTTTTTTTCATACATTCAGTTATGGGTGCCATAATACTACTAAAATTCCGAATAAATCTTCGATAAAACGTGGCCAATCCGTGGAAACTTCTAACGTCCCTAATATTCTTGGGTTCCGGCCATTCCTTAATCGCTTGGACCTTCTTGGGATCCACATGAATGCCATCTGAACTCACGATGTATCCTAAGAACTCAACAGAAGGCACGCCGAATGCGCATTTTTTAAAGTTAATAAATAAGTTCTCTTTGCACAACGTGGTAAGAATTGTTCTTAGATGAGTTTCATGATCTCCTGGCGAAATGCTAAAAACCAAAATGTCGTCAAAATAGACCACTACAAATTTTCCCATAAAAGGCTTAAAAATTTGGGTCATCAATCGTGAAAAAGTACTGGGTCCATTGGTAAGTCCTTCTCCAAGCACTAGCCATTCATAAAGTCCATCCTTAGACTTGAAAGCCGTCTTCCATTCGTCTCCCTCCCGTATTCTTATCTGATGATAACCGCTTTTAAGATCCAATTTAGAGAATATAGCGGCTCCTGAAAGCATATCTAGTAGATCGTCCAAATGGGGAATAGGAAATCTATATTTGATCGTTATTTTATTAATAGCCCGATAATCGACACATAATCGCCATGTCTTATCTTTCTTTGGAACTAATAATGCGGGGACGGCACAAGGACTTTTGCTATGTCGTATAAATCCTTTCGCTAGCAGGTCGGAAATTAATTTTTGTAATTCTTCATGGGAGGATGGATTGAGTCTATAATGGGGCTGATTTGGCAATGAAGATCCCGGGACAAAATCTATCTCATGTTGGATGTCACGGATCAGTGGTAACGTGGGTGGTAAATCCACCGGATAAACATCCTTATATTCTTCCAAGAGATTTCGTAACGATAATGGGAGGCTCTCTACGGTAGGTGACTCTTCCTTCGCTTGTAAACAGACTAACGCGTATATAACGCCATCCATGAAAGTCTCTCGTTCTAGTTCCTTTCTACTAATCAGGCTTATCGTTTTCTTTTCCACAGGCACAACAGTGTCTTTGGAAATAGATGACGGATCCTTAGGCGCAGATGGCTTCAAAACAACGGTTTTACCATTGAATTTGAACTCATATGTGTTTGCGCGACCGAAGTGGGTCACGTCTTAGTCGTACAACCAAGGTCGTCCTAATAATACATGGCACACGTCCATAGGAATTACGTCGCACCAAACTTTATCAACGTAGTTTTTCAACGTTAAAGGAACCATGCATCGCTTAGAGACCGCTATGGATGTCTTGTTTACCCACGCAATTTTATAAGGATGTGGGTGTGGCTCGGTTACTAAGTGCATGCGAGTGATGGCATTCTCCGATACTACGTTCATACAACTGCCGCTGTCGATAATTAACTTACACCATTTTTCACCGTCTTTAAAATTTAATGTAAATATATTTGTCCGATTATATTCATCCAAAGCTCGCGGTGTGGCTAAAATGCATCTCATCACCATCATGTAAGAATCGTCCTTAATGTCACTTGGCTCAGCGTCAGATTCTTCGCCAGCCCCATAGACGATATCAGCAGGTTCAGACGAAGCGTCTAGTAAAGCTAGAGGTTTGCTTTTTGTGGGACACTCACTTGAATAGTGCCCTTGGATGCCGCACGAATAACACATGGCATTTGTCTTGTTAACTCGTCCTATTGGTACTCGCTCACCGGTGGGATTTCTATTATTCCTAGCGGTAATGACAATGGACTCCGAATCCGTTGATCGATACTTTCCTTTATCACGCGAGGATGAAGAAGGGTGCGGGCCTAAGATGGATTTCCCTTTCTGGAAATTTCGTCCTTTGGACTTGTAGGCGTTATGCTTTTCAATATCTAAGGCGGCATTGAAGGTGGTGTTAAGGTCTGTGTGACCATAACGCAAGAGTTTCCCTTGTATATCCGGGTTGAGGCCCTTACGAAATCGTGAGAGTGTAACTTCGGGCATTTCACGAACATCGCAACGCACCATCATATCCTTAAGGCGTCCCATATAATCTGCTACCGAAGTATTCCCTTGCCGAAGGGTGGCTAAATCATCGAACATCTGAGTTCGGTGATATGTGGGAACGTATTGGTCGTGTAGTAGAGCTTTCATTGCGGTCCACCCAAGTGGGGGTGTTCCGTTTACAGTTCCTAGGCGCCTCTCTTCGTTTAACCAATATGTTTTGGCCCTTCCTAGTAGTTTCATACGTGCAACCTTCACTTTCTCAGCATCAGTTAAGTCGTGCCATTCAAAATAGCACTCGATGTCCATGACCCAGTCTAGGAAAAGTTGGGGCTCTCCCATCCCATCATAGGAGGGTTCGTTCATTTTTACGGCCCTTGTCACATCAAACTCATAGTGACCTCGGGGTGGGTACTCATCGTCTAGATCACGTGGGTGATTTTGTCGTTCCTCTCGCTGGTTGGCTGCCGGGGGTTGGGGGCCCAGTCGGTTTCTGCCAACGCCGTTGTTTCGAGGCACCGCTTGATTTACAGCGAGCCCTTCAACTAACTGAGTCAGTGCGTCAAACCTAGCGTTAAACTCTTCTCGGAGCTCGGCGATCATGGCCGGAGCAGGCTCGTCGCCTTGGGTGTTGGCCATGTGTGAGGTGGAGGGAAGATATTCCGTGCCTAGCCTAGTGCGCATGAACGAACGGTACAAACAACAATTTTGACCTGACTTAAATTACGCGTTTGAATTTTTTTGACGCAAAACTATTGAGCAACAGGAAAAAATTTTTTAGACTTTTTTTCTTAAAAAAAATGAGAAGAAAATTCAGAATTTTTTTTGTAATTTTCTGGAAAAATAAAATTTGTGAGTTTTTACTAAATGCAGCCCAAAATTCAGATTTTGACACGGTTCGTAACGAAAGTGCACAACGTAAAGGAAAAGACAACCCTATGATAAAAGTGAGGATGGTGTCGATTGGGAAATCAACACAACCTCCCTCTGATACCAAATTGATGTAGGGATGTCTCTTCGAGACACGTCACGTGGTCGTGACGACGTTTAAGACTACGCTCAACGCTCTCTATTCCGCACGCCAACGCAAACGCAGCAAATTCAATAATTAAATATACCGTTCGTGCTAACATACGGATCGCCGTTCCGCAAATAGATCGAGTGTTGGCTATAGGCCAAACTCTTTCCGGCTAAATGGGATAATATTGATCCCGAGCGAGCTTTAGGTGTTGTACCAAAATAGATCCACCAAGAACTAAACGATCAGAAAAATGGTGGTATCTATCCCAACAAAAAGAAAACGAGGAGTGCCAAATCCTTTTTCGAATCCTTCGAAAAACCAAACGAGAATTGCTAATCGGTTATTTGTTAACCTCGAAGAATAATAATTCGGAAAAATAACGCAAAATACGTCCACCACAAGAATTATCTAGGAAAAGAAATCTCTTGCGTAGTAATATCGTTACCCTCTCTCGGATTCGTAGATCCGTGATGCGCGGATCCACCAAGTGTGATCGCTTTCCCTTTGAAGACCACGGAAGAGCGCTATGGATGAAGATCTTGTCGTTCCGTTCACGTCTCGCCATTAGAGATTCCCTAGACTTCCTCCTTCCTTGCAAGACCTTTGAGGAGAAGTTGGCCGTCAGTTTTGGGAGAAGGAGGGATGATGGTGGTGGTGGCTAAGAGGAGGAGAGGCAAGGGGAGATGGTGGCCGAACCCTTGAGGGAATACCTTGGAGGCAATCGGGTTGGGTAGAGAATGAGGGGGGAAGAGTGGTGGCCGATCCTAGCCTTGGTATGGCCGCCGGTTTTGGAAAGGAAAGGGTGAAGGGGGGGCGGCGGCTAAGGAGAGAGCAAGAGGGGGAATTAGGGTTAAGCAAAAGTGATTTTTTCAATTCAATAATATTCTACTCCAAATGAAAAGTCTTGGCCTTTATATAGGCGTACATCTTAAATAACAAAACAAGTGGCTAAAGACACACCACATAAAGGAAATGCAGGAAATAAAATAATGTTTTAAATAGCCTCTCATGAATTGGCTATTAGCACACAAACATATAAATAATCAAATACGAGTCTTGTTGCGAGGGCGAAGCTTGTAGCCATGTCCGCTACGGCGTCACACGTCCTTGGCCGGTACATCTTCAACATCCTCAATCCCAAGTGCTCCATCCGGATGGCGAAGCGGTACATCTTCAACATCCTCCATCCCAAGTGCTCCATCCTGATGGCCTTCGCCATCAATAGTGCTAACTACAATGGCCTACTCCAATTGGACACCTGGTGTACTTCAAATAAAAGATCTAAAGGATCAACTTAATGATCCCAGGTACGCGCATTCAGTTTCGAAACTTGAGTCGCATTATATAGATGCTTATATATATATAGCCAAACGAATATGTAGATTCTTCTTCTAAAAATAAATGTATATATATATATATATACACACATATATGTTGACACACCTGATGAAGGACGCAAAAGCTAACAACTCAATGATCCTTAGTTAAAAATCTGATGAATTCTTTTTATATACATATACAATTGCTAATGTATATCAATGGGTGTCAATCAGTCCATTGAAATTAAAGAAGTGTGTGCCAGTGGCTATAACGAAAATTCTACACTTTTGAATCACCTAGAATTACTCAGTAATTATTTCTAGGGTTAAAATCCCTTCAACTCGATCTAGGTAGTATGACCAAGAAATAAAAAGGAGCAAAGGTTCGACATTCAAATCGATAACTCAGAGTTCGAAAGGTTCGAAATTAACATGCCCTGTATAGAATTTGCTGAAATCCCGTT
Organism: Platanthera zijinensis; assembly: GCA_039513925.1. Lineage (NCBI taxonomy): Eukaryota > Viridiplantae > Streptophyta > Magnoliopsida > Asparagales > Orchidaceae > Platanthera > Platanthera zijinensis. The sequence continues at coordinate 86,599,509 of CM077091.1, forward strand.
GACTTCCCACAGTTCGGAAGAAATAAATAGCGTGAAAGTGAAGGGATAGATACTAATCTAGAGGGGGGTGAATAGAGTTATCAAATTTTGCACTAGACAAAACTTAATGGTCTACCCAACTCCCTTGGAGTGAAATGCGGAATGAAAAGATTATAGATAAGGAGATAACCCTAAAGCCTAACACAAGTGTTGTGCACAAACTCAAGCTAACTGTAATTACAGTTAAGGCTTGGAAATCCTAATCAGCAACTAGCAAACCTAGTTATATCTAATCACAGCCACAATGCAAGTAATTAAATTAAGCAAGCCAGACGACACAAGGAATTTATAGTGGTTCCCCAAACAACTTGGGTACGTCCACTCTTCTACCAATAAGGTAGGAATCCACTACAGGTTTTTGATCAGGTGCCCTGCCACCACAAGATCTGCTTCAGGTAGATCTAGAAACCCTTTAGACTTTTGATCAGGTGTCTAAAAACCAACAACAGGTTTTTGATCAGGTGCCCTGCCACCAAGGGATACTTTTGAAGGGAGTAATAACCATGTACAGGAGGGGGAAAGAAGGTTAAAGAGTCTTCTCTATTTTACACTAGATTAAAGAAGCACAAAGACTTGCACTGAGCTAGAAAGCTCAAAAGAATCAAGGCTCCCCCTTGCTCAAAGAATGTCCAGGTGAAGTCTTGCTTCAGTGCAGAAAACACTTCAGAAAGTTCTGAAGGAAAAACTATAAGAGGATATAAAATATAAAATAGAAATCTTCTAGCAGCTATCTTCTTCTTCTTCTTCAAAAGAACTCTGAGTCTGAACTTCCTGGAAGCAGGAGAACTCAGGTTAAAGAAGAGCAGAAGAGCTTAACACTTCTCAGTTGAATGAAGATTGCTGAGAGCAGTTAAACTTGGTCTTGATGAAAGCTTGAATGCTAATTGAATAACTCTTAGAATAACTGGTTAGCTAGCTGAAATCCTTCTCCAAAGGATTCCTTTTATAGCAGAAACAAGCAACGGCTCTTTTCAATTTGAACTGTTTGTCTTCTTCTGAAACTTGAAATTGGGGCTGCAAATATCACAAAGACAAACAAACTCTGCAGCAAAATATTCTATAAAAGGGATAAACCTTTTTCAAGGAAGCTGCAGGAAGCAATCTGATAATAAAGGTACTAAATAAAATCACATCAGAGACAAACTCTTTATAGCAGAAGGAAGACTTTTCAGTCTAATGGCTATAAAGGACTGACAGCAGATATAGTAAAATACACTGTCAACTAATAAGACAAACAACTTTATCTGAAAAGATTTGACTCAGGCAAAAGAGATGGAGCAGATATTGCCTGGAAATATTATCACAAAACAACTGAAATAAAATGCCAGATAATATATTAATTTATTAAATAGAATAAATAAATACAAAATAAAAAGGCAAACAGAAAACGTCGAACGATCCTCGGAGATCGTCGACCGAAGAACGGAGATCGTCGAACTATCGGACAGATAGTCGAACGATCCAGATAGTCGAACTATCAAAGGAGATAGTCGAACTATCACAACAGATAGTCGAACTATCAGAAGATAGTCGAGCTATCAGATAGTCGACCTATCAACAGATAGTCGAACTATCAAAGCAAAACCGATAGTCGACCTATCAACAGATAGTCGAACTATCAGAAGAGAAACAGATAGTCGATCTATCAACAGATAGTCGAACTATCACAGAATGACAGATAGTCGAACTATCAACAGATAGTCGAGCTATCAGATAGTTGAACTATCAAAGCAGATAGTAGAACTACCAAGGGAAAACAGATAGTCGACCTATCAACAGATAGTCGAACTATCAGAACAAAGCAGATAGTCGACCTATCAAACAGATAGTCGAGCTATCAGATAGTTGAGCTATCCAAACAGATAGTCGAACTATCACAGCACACAGATAGTCGAACTATCAACAGATAGTCGAACTATCCACACAGACAGAACGTCGAGCAACTGACAGACGATCGTCGAACAGTTAGTCGATGATAGTCGAGCGGCGTTCGACCATAGTCGAACGAACAAACTACTTAATCAAATTCTTATCTGGATAAGCTGGGAACTCTACAGCTAGACAACTAACCTTGACCATAGATAATTCATGGGTCAAGAGACTAAGAAGATAAGACTAAACTCAAATCTAACTAGGGTACCAACAATCTCCCCCTATTTGAGTTAAGTGCCTCAAAAACTAAAACACAGAGCTAGCTATAGAACAATAAAATCAATACAAGAAATAGTTAAACAACTAACTGGCAATTAACAATCAGTCAGATATATATAACAGTCAATCAAAATTAAGGATCTACAGAATCAGGTTTGGGATCAGAAGAGCTAGGAACAAAAGATACTTTCCTCAAGGGATCTATGGCTTCTTTCTTTGACATCTTCAGATCTTGTACACCAATAATCTTTAGTTCTGATGCCCTTGGGACGACTGCTTCTGGATGCTTTTCCATGTATGTAGAAGGGTCAAATACCTCAGGACTAACCTGGATTTTATCAAGTTCCTTCATTCTGAATTTTGACATTGTAGTAAATCCTGCAGAATCTTTTCCTTCAGCCTTATCTTTCTTTATCTAGGCTGAGCCAACAAGCTCTAGAAAACGAGCCATCTTGAAATCAGGATCTAACTCTTGACTTTCATACTTATTTTCAGATGAAGTATCAATTGGCTTCACAGCTTTAAACTTGGTAGACAGATCTAATAAACTTTCAGCTGGATCTTTAACTTCTTGAATAACAAGAGATGTCGGAGGAGCAAACTAAGCAAATTTCTTACAGGACTTTTCTGAGAAAACAGTTCTTTTACTCTTTGAAGTGTCTTTAGCAGTAGGTGAAACTTTTCTCTTGGGTGAAGGAGGGGGTGAAAATGTTGGCTTTTGATATACCACCTCCTTTACTTGCTCTTTTACCTCAGCATCATGCCTTTGATATCCAGAATATGATTTACCTTGATGGCTTTGAGAACTTCTCCTTGATAGAGGCTGAGAAGGTGCAGACTTGTCAGAAGGGGCAGATGGATTTGCTGAAATATTGCTAGAGGCTCCTGCACCGGGAGGTGGAGGAGGAGGACCTTTGGGAGTCCATCTGGGAGCAGGACTATCATACCTCTTTGATTTCTTCCTCTCCTTTTGCTGGTTCTTAGAAAACCACATCCAGTGCTGGAACTCTTTGGATTTAGGATCAATCCCTTTCAGAATGTAGTAAGGAGTGTCATTATCGGGATTGGGAGGAGGAGGAGCTACACTTTTTCTTTTCCTCTTTGCAGCTTTCTTTTTCTTAGAATCCTCAGACAGATCTGAATCGTCTTCATCCTCAGAATGAGATGAGGGAGGATGATCATATGGATCATAGGCTTCTGATACAGCCTTTTCCTTTTCTTTCAGGGCAGCTTTCTCTTTCTCTTCTTCCATGGCATCCTGTGCCAGAAGAGTATCCAAGTCTAAGCCAGGGGAATCATCCCATACTGTAGATTTTTCAGCTTGCCAAGCTTTTTCTTTCTCTTCCAAATCAGCCTTTGCTCTTTGTTGCCAAGCAGCTTTTGCTTTCTCTTCTTCCAAACTCAGTTTTGGGGTGTCATCTTTATTTTTAACTTGGCTTTCAGGATTCAATTCTTAACGCTCAGGAACTGTCGAGGGGACCAGTTCAGATAGCACTGCTTGCTGAGCAGATTCAGCAGCCTCAGAAACTAGAACAGGCTCTACAGCCTCAGATAACACTGCTTGCTCTACAGCCATTTGGACATCAGGAGCTGATACAGATTCAGGCTCTTTGACAACATCTACTTCTTCCATTAAATCTGTAGGATTAGGAGTAAAATCTTGCTAAATGATATCTAGTCATCCCTTCCAGATATTCTCATACTAACTTATCAATTAAGTAATCTACAAATTGGGAAAGAGACATACCTTCTGGATTTTCTTTAGGGTGATCTAACTCCCATAAATCATCGAGAAAGGAAGTGATTATTCCTTCTAGGAATAGGACAACTAAGGGAGTTGAGGCTTCTTCCAGGTAAACTTTTACAACAAATTGAGACAACATTATTGCATCAGATATTTCTATTTCTTTGTCAGATGGAGGAGGAGCTGAAACTTCTGCTACTTTTTCTGATACTGCAAATTGAGCTGCTGGAGGGGAAGCTGGGAGCTGCTCATAGACATCTTCATTGAACATCTCCCCCTGCCTGATTTCAGTGGGAACTGAAACCAGGCCCCTAGATGAAGAGGGCTCAGCAGAGTTAGAGAGAATTTTGATGGCATCAGTCAAAGAAGCAATGGAGGAAGCAAGTGGAGCAATTGCCTCTTCAATCATGATTTTTATTGAAGGGGTAATTAACTCCACAATGCTGGAAATAAATTCTGGAGTTATTTCAAAATGTGGAACTGCAGTGGATGGAGGAGCAGCAGAAATGGTTGATGTGGCAGGATGAATTGTGTTGAGGACTGGAGATCGAACTGGAGAGTTAACTGGAGAGTTAACTGGAGAATGATGTGGAGAAGGTGAGTGAGGAGGAGTTGGAATGGGAGAATGAACTGGAGAGGCAATATCAGACGCCAACAGATCAAAGCTGGGTTGAGAAGTCCCAGCAAGATCAGTTGGGTGAGAAGATGCAGGAAGAGAGGCAGAAAGTCGTACTGTAGTTGAAGTTGAAGGAACTTCAGCTGCAGTAGACGGCAAAGCAGAAGAAGATGAAGGAATAGATGAAGGAGCTGAGCCAACTTCTTGAGGGTGGGGAGCGACAGAGTCAGTCCTTGTGCTCTCAGATGCAGCTGGAGCAGCCCCAGCAGGAGCGGGCTTCACGAATGTCCTCTTCCACTTGGAGAACAGATTGGGATCCATCTTCTTGCTGGCATTAATGGTGGTAGCAGCTGAAACTAGCAGATGGGGATATCTTTCCTTCAGAAAAATCCCAATAACCCTGCCTAGGGTAACTTCCTTCTTGCTATTCTTCTTCCTTATCAAATCAAACAGAACACCTGCCCAATTTATCCTTTTCTTGTTGACAATTGCACATATTAGTGCAAATTGTTGTCTAGTAATGTTATCGTGGGCAGAGTGTTTGCCTAGCAGCACTTTTCCGACAATCTCGGCAAGAAATTTAATCTTAAAAGGAAAATTAATCTTGAGCAGCTTCGAGGGAATGCTTTCTGCATGTCCCAGCTCAATCAACATTCTTCCAAACTCTGGAGCATCTTGCTCATATTCTTCTTCGCCATTAGTCAATCCAAATAAATCAGTCAAGACGGCAGGAGTCAAAATTACCTCTACTCCGCCAATAGATCCTGTCATTGAATCTTTTGTAGAAGATGAAGTAAATACCCATTCCTTTATCTCTGGGATATTTAACTTGATCCTTGTAGACATTAGCCTTTCCAATCCTTGATCTTTGCATAGCTGGAGAATTTCCACGACATCTGGTTCACAGCATCTGAATGTATCAAAATCCACGCTGAAACCTGCGTCAAACTTGACTACTGCGAGGAGCGCTGGAGAGATCGCCATCGATTTGCTGGAGAAGGCGCGAGAGGAACGGAGAAGACGAAACGGCATAGAATCGCAAGACACGGAGCAAGCGGGAAGACAGCATGCAAGGACGCTCTCCGTCGACGATATAAGCAAAGATCTTTTAACCTAGGTCGACTATCGGCTTTATATTAGACCGGAGATAGTCGATCTATTTAAAAGATACTGGACACGATGGTCGAACGGTCGTTCGACGATCGGTCCAGAAGCAGAGTAGTCGAGCAATTGTTTGACTATTTCTGGCTTCTCAAACAACAAGCTGTCGTCATCCAGAGATCGACGATGAGCTCGACTTGTTCGACGATGGTCGAACGCCGGTCGACGATCTTCAAACAGGCAAGCTTTCATCATCCATAGGTCGACGATGGGCTTGACCCGATCGACTATCTTCGAACGTCGTTCGACTATCTTCAAACAAGTTTCAACATTGGCAGATATAGTCACACTTAGTCTCTTCCATTGATCATGCCTAGTTGAACCAAAAAGAACAGATGCTTCTGTTCATCTAAGGGCTTGGTGAATATATCACCTCTCTGAAACTCAGTGGATATGAACTCAAGACAAATCTTGTTCTTTTCCACACAATCTCTCAGGAAATGGTGCCGAATCTCAATGTGCTTCGTTCTAGAGTGGTGCACTAGATTTTGTGCAATTGAGATAGCACTGGTACTATCACACATGATTTTGGTGTTCTTGTGTGAGTAACCATAATCCACAAGCTGTTTTTGAATCCACAGGATCTGTGAACAACAACTGGCAGCTGCTATATATTCAGCCTCTGCAGTTGAAGTTGAGACAGAAGCCTGCTTCTTACAGAACCAAGAGACCAATCTCTCTCCCAAGAACTAACAAGTTCCTGAGGTGCTCTTCCTGTCAACTCTGCAACCAGCATAATCAGAATCAGAATATCCAATTAATTCTAATTCTGACTCAGCTGGGTACCAAAGTCCTAGATTTGGACATCCCTTCAGGTATCTCAAGATTCTCTTGAGAAGAATCAGATGAGATTCCTTGGGGTTGACCTGGAATCTAGCACAAAGGCATGTTGCAAACATTATATCTGGCCTACTTACAGTTAAATAAAATAGGGAACCAATAATGGCGCTATAATTCTTTTGATCAACTGGCTTGCCGTGATCATCAGAATCAATAACTACACTAGTAACCATAGGTGTAGGCATTGCTGAAGCATCAGCCATCCCAAATTTCTTTACCAATTCCTTGGCATATTTGGATTGGGAGATGAAGATACCATCAACATCTTGCTTAACTTGGAGACCAAGAAAGTAAGATAGCACACCCATACTACTCATCTCAAACTTAGAGTGCATCAGGTCAGAAAACCTTTTGCAAAGTTTGGGATCAGTGGAACCAAATATAATATCATCCACATACACTTGAACTAACAGGATTGTGTCCTTGTGGTGCTTGACGAAAAGGGTTCTATCAACTACTCCCCTAGTAAAGTTGTGCTCTAACAAGAAACTAGCTAGAGTCTCATACCAGGCTCTGGGTGCTTGCTTTAGTCCATAAAGAGCTTTCTGCAACTTGAACACATGTGAGGGCTGAGTTGAAGAAACAAACCCTGGTGGTTGTTCAACAAACACCTCTTCCTTAAGCTCACCATTTAGGAATGCACTTTTGAAATCCATCTGAAAGACCTTAAACTTCATGTAGGCTGCATAGGCCAAGAAGATCCTTATTGCTTCTAGCCTTGCAATAGGAGCAAAGGTTTGGTCATAATCTATACCTTCCTCCTGTCTGTAGCCCTGAGCTACAAGCCTAGCTTTATTCCTTACAATAATTCCATTTGCATCCAACTTGTTTCTATACACCCACTTGGTTCCTATGATCAGTTGGCCTTTAGGTCTTGGTACCAAAGTCCAAACTTTACATCTCTCAAACTGATTGAGTTCCTCTTGCATAACAATGATCCAGTGGGGATCTAGCTCAGCATCTTTAAAGGTGAGGGGCTCAACCTGTGAGAGGAAACAAGCATGCATCACATCCTGTCTTAGCTGATGTCTTGTTTGAACACCAGCTGATATGTCTCCTATCACTTGAGATGTGGGGTGATCTCTAAGTGTGACAATATCAGCAGGTGGGATGTGATCTTCAGCAACAGTTGGGGTTAATTCCTCAGGAGGAATTTGATCTACTGTTGGTGGAACAACAACACCTTCTGCAATGTCTTCATCACTGTCTGATTCAGTGATCTGAAGAGTTGATAGTTGAAGAATCTCTTGAGTAGCATCAGGTACCTGCAATGAACTGGAGGAAGGAGAATTTTCCTTCTCCTTGTAAAACATCTTAGACTCATCAAAAAATACATGCACAGATTCTTCAATTTTACAGGTTGATTTGTTATAAACCCTATAAGCATTGCTTACTTGGGAATATCCAAGCATAATTCCCATTAAAGCTTTTGCTTCAAACTTTCTAAGGTATTCTTTATTGTTATTATGAATGTACACTACACAACCAAATACTCTAAAATAATTAATTTTAGGTTTCTTTCCTTTAAGCAACTCATAAGGAGTTTTACACTTAAGCTTGTGTATCAGACTTCTATTCAAGACATAATTGGCTGTACTAACAGCTTCTGCCCAATAGGAAAGAGGCATATTAGCATCTGCCAACAATGTGCTAGCAGCTTCAATGAGTGTTCGATTTTTCCTTTCAACTACCCCATTTTGTTGGGGAGTTCTAGGAGCTGAGAAGCTATGTTTGATACCTTCTCTCTCACAGAATTCTTGCATGAGAAGAGAGTCAAACTCAGTACCATGATCACTTCTGATCAAGGCCACATGAGTAGAGTACTCAGTCTGCACACATAATAGAAAGTCTGTAAGAGCTTTGAAGTTATCAGCCTTAGTTCTCAAAAAGAAAACCCAACTGAACCTAGAGAAGTCATCTACAATGACTAAGGTGTAATACTTCCCTCCTAAACTCTGTATATTTATTGGGCCAAAAAGGTCCAGATGTAATAAGTACAAGATTCTAGGAGAATCACTTTTATTTACAGATTTAAAAGAGTTTTTGGTTTGCTTGCCTAGCTGACAAGCCTTGCATAGACTCTCCTTCTTGTAGGGGCAAGAAGGTAAACCTCTAACAAGGTTGTGTTTAGATAATCTAGATATATTTTTAAAGTTAACATGACTAAGCCTCTTATGCCACAAAGAATTATTATTAATTGTTACTTCATTAAATAAACAGATTTCAGAATGAGTTGAATTGAAATCTACTAAATAAATATTACCTAATCTAATGCCTACTAAAACAACATTATTATTTAAAGTAATATTACAAGAAGAGTTAGAAAATGAAACTTGGTAGCCAGCATCACATAGCTGGCTGACTGAGATCAAATTGTGCTTCAGTCCTGTCACATATGCAACTCTCTTGAAAGTAACATCACCAATTGTGATCCTACCATAGCCTTCTGTCTGACCACAGCTTGAATCTCCAAAGATAACCTTTGGGCCGAGCTTAGCTTTGAATTTTGACAGATGATTTTTATTTCCTGTCATATGCTTGGAGCATCCACTATCCAAATACCACTTATTTTGAGTGATAGGATAGGCCTTCACCTACAAGACATTCATTTAGACATTGTGGACCCAGGTAACCTTGGGTCCCTTGTTTTTCACATAAGAAAAGCTAGAAATAAATGAAAATGCAGGCTGAGGGTGATAACCTAATGGGTGAGATCTCCTAGGTGGGATTCTCCATGCAGATGATGGGTCAACAAACCTAGAGTTTCTATTTTCATTTGGGTTTCTACGGGTTTGACGATGATTTTGAAAATCATATGGAAAACGTCGATCGACGTTCGACGATGGGCGCTCAGATCATCGAGCTTCGTTCGACCATTGAGCTTTCGATCGTCGAGCAGCGTTCGACGCTCTTTGTATTTCTTTAAAAAATTTCTTCCTCTTTTCTCTCTTAGCTTTATTTAAAGTTTTATTAACTTGGTTTACTTGCTCAGTGTTCTTCATTCCACTAGCTGAAATGAAATTCACTGGAGTTGAAAGATTATTTTTAAGAATAACTGGGGGTTCACTGGGAGAAGCTCCTAAGCCTAGTTTGTTATTGCCTGACCTAGTGTTAGTCATGCTGGTTATTTCTAATAACTTAAGGCTTCTACCATTTAGAGATTCTTCTAACCTCTTAGATTTAGCTAACTTAATTTTAAGAAACTTAATTTCTTCACTATAATTAGTGAGATCTTCCTTTAACTTAATATTTTCAGTAGATATGATTTCTGATTCAGCTAGCCTTTGTCTAAGTTCTTTAATCTCTTTTTCAGAACTAATTAAATCTAAGCATAAATATTTAAACTCTAATTTAAATTCTGCTGAAGTAAAATCATAAGACGATAGTACCTCATCTTCTGTTGGCATTTATTCCTCTGAATCTGAACTCTCTGCAGCTGAATAATTGCTGCAGGCATCTATTGCCATCAGGCAAACTTCCTTTGCCATCTTCTCTTCCTCATCCTCACTGGAGCTAGAGGAGGAAGATTCTTCATCAGAATCACTCCAGGTTTCAGCAATGAAACCTCTCTCCTTCTTCTTGTTCTTGTAGGAGGATGGCTTGGAGTGCTTCCTGTGCTGTTCCTTTTTCTTTCCTTTTATCTTTGTTCTTCTCCTCTGGACAATCTGGTAAGATATGTCCAGGCTTCCTACAACCATATCAGATAATTTCTTTAGCAGGAGAACGATCATACCTTGGTTTGTCTTCATAGCGTGAAGACTTCTTTCTGAATTCCTTTCTCCCCATCTTGAGAAACCTCTTGGCAAATAATGCCATTAGTTCCTCATTGGATTGGCTGCCTTCAGAAGCATCAGCAGCCTTAAGAGCTAGAGAATGCTCTTTTCTTGTTGGAGTGGGGGTCTTTGCTTCAGCTTCTGCTTCCCTTGTCTTCAGCACTTGCTCAAAAGACTTGAGCTTGTCGAGAAGGGCTTCAGTTGAAATCTCATTTGTACTTCTGGCTTCCTTGATAGGCCAGATCCTTAGATCCCATGTGCTAGGGAAGCACATAAGAATCTTATCATTGACCTCTGTCAATGATATGTCCTTGTCAAGGGTCCTCAGCTCATTGATGATTGAGCTGAGCCTTGTATACATGGCTTCAACTGATTCGGCATCAGTTTTCTTGAAGTTTTCATATTATGAGATAAGGTTGGACCTTCTGTCCTTCCTTTCATCAGCTGAACCAGCTACAATCTGGTTCAGTGTATCCCACATTGCTTTTGCTGAAGAGCAGTCAGCAACCTTTTGGAATACCTCATCAGACATTGTCTGAGCCAGAATGTTCATCGCCTTAGCATCTGCTATCTTTGCCTTCTTGTACTCATCATTGTAGTCTGGAGGAGGCACTGCACTCATATCAGATGATGAGGCAGTAGCAGCAGCAGGTGCTCTTGGGGGTCCTAACAAAATAGAAGCAAAGATACTTTCATCAATAGAATTCATATATAATTTGATCCTTGCCTTCCAGATGCCAAACTTAGCTAAGTTGCATGCTGGAGGTCTGGTGCTAGAATAATCCTTGGACTGGGCCATGATAGTAACAGTGAATATCTATAAACTTTGGTATCTATCAGGATCTTGTGACTTAGGTGTTAGCCTATTCAGTCAGTCAACCTCCCTCTGATACCAATTGAAAGTGAAGGGATAGATACTACTCTAGAGGGGGGGGGGGGTGAATAGAGTTATCAAATTTTGCACTAGACAAAACTTAATGGTCTACCCAACTCCCTTGGAGTGAAATGCGGAATGAAAAGATTATAGATAAGGAGATAACCCTAAAGCCTAACACAAGTGTTGTGCACAAACTCAAGCTAACTGTAATTACAGTTAAGGCTTGGAAATCCTAATCAGCAACTAGCAAACCTAGTTATATCTAATCACAGCCACAATGCAAGTAATTAAATTAAGCAAGCCAGACGACACAAGGAATTTATAGTGGTTCCCCAAACAACTTGGGTACGTCCACTCTTCTACCAAGAAGGTAGGAATCCACTACAGGTTTTTGATCAGGTGCCCTGCCACCACAAGATCTGCTTTAGGTAGATCTAGAAACCCTTTAGACTTTTGATCAGGTGTCTAAAAACCAACAACAAGTTTTTGATCAGGTGCCCTGCAACCAAGGGATACTTTTGAAGGGAGTAATAACCCTATACAGGAGGGGGAAAGAAGGTTAAAGAGTCTTCTCTATTTTACACTAGATTAGAGAAGCACAAAGACTTGCAATGAGCTAGAAAGCTCAAAAGAATCAAGGCTCCCCCTGGCTCAAAGAATGTCTAGGAGAAGTCTTGCTTCAGTGCAGAAAACACTTCAGAAAGTTCTGAAGGAAAAACTACAAGAGGATATAAAATATAAAATAGAAATCTTCTAGCAGCTATCTTCTTCTTCTTCTTCAAAAGAACTCTGAGTCTGAACTTCCTGGAAGCAGGAGAACTCAGGTTGAAGAAGAGCAAAAGAGCTTAACACTTCTCAGTTGAATGAAGATTGCTGAGAGCAGTTAAAATTGGTCTTGATGAAAGCTTGAATGCTAATTGAATAACTCTTAGAATAACTGGTTAGCTAGCTGAAATCCTTCTCCAAAGGATTCCTTTTATAGCAGCAACAAGCAACGGCTCTTTTCAATTTGAACTATTTGTCTTCTTCTGAAACTTGAAACCGGGGCTGCAAATATCACAAAGACAAACAAACTCTGCAGCAAAATATTCTATAAAAGGGATAAACCTTTTTCAAGGAAGCTGCAGGAAGCAATCTGATAATAAAGGTACTAAATAAAATCACATCAGAGACAAACTCTTTATAGCAGAAGGAAGACTTTTCAGTCTAACGGCTATAAAGGACTGACAACAGATAAAGTAAAATACACTGTCAACTAATAAGACAAACAACTTTATCTGAAAAGATTTGACTCAGGCAAAAGAGATGGAGCAGATATTGCCTGGAAATATTATCACAAAACAACTGAAATAAAATGCCAGATAATATATTAATTTATTAAATAGAATAAATAAATACAAAATAAAAAGGCAAACAGAAAACGTCGAACGACCCTCGGAGATCGTCGACCGAAGAACGGAGATCGTCGAACTATCGGACAGATAGTCGAACGATCCAGATAGTCGAACTATCAAAGGAGATAGTCGAACTATCACAACAGATAGTCGAACTATCAGAAGATAGTCGAGCTATCAGATAGTCGACCTATCAACAGATAGTCGAACTATCAAAGCAAAACCGATAGTCGACCTATCAACAGATAGTCGAACTATCAGAAGAGAAACAGATAGTCGATCTATCAACAGATAGTCGAACTATCACAGAACGACAGATAGTCGAACTATCAACAGATAGTCGAGCTATCAGATAGTTGAACTATCAAAGCAGATAGTCGAACTACCAAGGGAAAACAGATAGTCGACCTATCAACAGATAGTCGAACTATCAGAACAAAGCAGATAGTTGACCTATCAAACAGATAGTCGAGCTATCAGATAGTTGAGCTATCCAAGCAGATAGTCGAACTATCACAGCACACAGATAGTCGAACAATCAACAAATAGTCGAACTATCCACACAGACAGAACGTCGAGCAACTGACAGACGATCGTCGAACAGTTAGTCGACGATAGTCGAGCGGCGTTCGACCATAGTCGAACGAACAAACTACTTAACCAAATTCTTATCTGGATAAGCTGGGAACTCTACATCTAGACAACTAACCTTGACCATATATAATTCATGGGTCAAGAGACTAAGAAGACAAGACTAAACTCAAATCAAACTAGGGTACCAACATTGCGTAACCACTATATGACTCTTCACATTCCAGAATCGCTGAAATCCCGTCGACTTTCCAGATACCTCGCCGAATCCCGTCGATCGTGCGGAAGTTCCTCCCATGCTTCAATCGCCCTTGTTCTCCGTCACTCCTTCATGCTCCCGTCGACGACATCCTCTGGACGCAAGGATCGTGCCGACTCCCATCGACTCCCAGAAATTTCGAAGTTTTCCCTCTCCCATCGACTCCCATTCCGGTCGCCAACAGTCCCGTCGTAAGCCACTCTCTCTGCTCTACGCTAGGGTAACGTCTATTCATTCCTGTAGTATCTTGTCTAGTGTAGCTCCTAAGCTAGAATTTCTGATAGGGTTTAGTCCCTTGGACATTACTTGTTTAGGTTTGCAATGGCTCCTAGAACCACAGTTGGGCTCCTCACCGGGAGTGAACTTGTTAGGACGGGCTTCTCCCATGCCTCTGATGAGTTCAGAAATATTAACCTAATGCTTGAAGAAGCCGGGCTTTCCTTCATCCTTGAGCACCCGTGCAAGATCCTGTATAAAGAAGTGCTTGAATTATTTGCAACGGCAAAGCTACGACATGAGGATACGGTGATTAAGAGTAAGATTGCTGGCCTACGGATCAAGATGTCTGCTGGAAAATTGTCACGACATTTGCAGCTCACCAGTTTTGAACAAGAGGACTATCTGGAGGATGATGATCGTGCTAGGACTCTCCTATTATGTGGACTTGCTCGATGGACTAAGTCTATCAAGCGTAAGGAAATGAATGAGGAAGGGAAGCTTCTATCTGATATCATTAAGAAAGCCCTGATCTGCAAACCGGGCTCCCATGATCATATCTCTAGTGATATGTTCAAAATCATGGTAGCCATAGTGTGTCGAAAAAGATACAACTGGGGGGGCCATGTTGTGTGAGAAGATTAAAGATACGCTACGAACTCCCAATTTTGGAAGGATCATCAGCCTGTACCTCAATCAGCTGGATGGAGACAGGTTTGACATGAGTAAGGGAGTTCCTCTCCATTACTTGAAGAAAATGGACTCCAGTGTATTTGACAGATGGGAAAGGAGGATTGGATAAGCCGGTGTGGCTGAAGCCCATGATAATGAAGGTAACAGAGCTCCAAAATACAGAAATCCCTTGGATGAACCAAGTGATGTTCCTGATTTGCTGCATGCAGGAACTGAGGGGGAGTCATTACACATTCCTTCTAATACACTCAGGACAGATATCTCAGTTCCGGATCATACTGAGGTAGTTACTGACATCTCTCGAATTGCAAAAGATGTTGTTGATACCCTCGCCACTTATCAGGGTGAAGAGGAGGAAGATGAGGAGGACATGGAAAATGCTGCAGTTGACAATGATGATATGGAAAATGTGGCTGCTGATGAAGTGAATGCTGAAGTAGTTGAAAATGAAACGACCATGAGGGTGATGGCAGAGATGCGGGGTGATGTTGAAGTCCCCTCTGAGGAACAGGCTCCATTGAAAGTTCCTGAAGAATCTGGTGCCACAATGGAGGTGGAGTCCTCTCAGCAGAGGATGATAAATATACATGAGAAAACTACAGAGGCTGCCCATATCCCCCCACTAGAGACTGTGAACTTATCAAGCTCTCCCAATGACTTTGTAGAAGAGCACAACTAAGGCATGCCTCAGGGTTATCCACTAAGACCTAACCTGGCAAATCACACGGTGAATATCATTCAAGGTATAGTGGATGAACTGAAAACTTCTTTTGAACAATCACACAACAAAGTGCTAAAACGAATTAAACAATCTGAGGAGCTAATGCTTAAGAATATTATGGAAATAAATCATAAACTGGATCTGATGGAACAGAAGTTTGATGCCAAGTATGCAGAGGCAGGCACTACAGTAAATCTTCTAATGCAAGTACTCTAGAAGAACACAGCTGATCTAGCGGTGGTGAACTAAAATGCACATGTTGTGGCCGACAACATCAAGCTATTCGATGCCAACATGGTGACTCTCAACGTAAATCAGACTTCCCTTCTAACTGAGTTCACTAAGAATGCAAAACATATAGATAAGTCACTGCATTCTTATGAAAACTCCATTGCCCTCGAAGACAAAAAGGGGGAGAATGAATATACAGCTAAGATGGCAGGTCTAGAACAGATTATGGTCGACAACTTCAAACAGTCAAATAAGTATGTTTTTGATAGCTGTCACTGGCTAGTTCAGCAAGCTTCCGGTATACAAATTCCAATTCTGGTTCCTTCTCCTGATGAGGTTACCACTGTTGCTAATAATGTTCCAAGTGCTGAGGAGGTTCCCCTGAGTGAAGCTGAGGTCAGGAAGGCTGCCAGGGATGCTGCCAAGGCTACTCTTAGGGCCATGTTTGACCAGGAAGCCATAGCGAAAGGAAAAAAGAAAACTCTAAGAAGGGACGTCCAATGAGACTCCAACTGAGAAGAAAGTAAGATTGAAGGAGAGTGAAGTGCGAAATGAACAATGGAGCCCTACATCGAGGAGCCTCATATTGGACACATTCACATTTCAACAGAAGGGAGAACTGGATAGAAATGAAGTATACAGTCAGTATGAGTGGGAGATGCACAAGGTGTATGAGGAGAAAAGAAGCATATTCTTCAGGTCTAACACTGTGCTACATAAAGCTCCTCCACCCAGATACTATCCGAAGCCCAAGATATATTTTGAGAGACAAAGCAAGAAGTACTTGGCTCAACAACTGAAGGATGATCTAGCTAAGGAGAAATAGGCTTAGGATTTTGGCTTGTCATTTCCTTCATGCATGTTTATCTCTTCATACTTTTATATGAACAATTCTTTTGAATATATATATATATATATGATCTCATGTTTACTCAAGTATTGTTCTGTATGCTTTTAACATTTTGTGTCTTGTCTCTCTTAATTTGTTATGTATATTACTCTGGTTGGTGAAATTCATCTTAGCTAGTAGGATTTTGTCTTCTTCAAATAGGGGGAGATTGTTGGGTATTGTATCCACAATTACGTGGATTTGAAGAAGCCTCCTGTCAAGCTAAGATGAATTCACAATGTATTTGATGATATGTCTTCAAGTTGTGCTTGCAGTTATTCCACGCTAAGTACACACAAATGTCAGGGTGCAGTGGGTTAATATACACGGGTCTGCGCAACGTAATCCCTCGTTGAGCAGATCAGTGTGTTGGCTTACGTGTACTCTCTCTATTAGAGTGTACTTATTTTCAAGTACATGCCTAAGATAGATCAAGATCAGAAGAGGAGCAAGGATGGGTCAATGACCAACTCATGGGAAGAAAGACGAAGAATCGTCTAAGTTAAATTCGACGGGAATCACTAAGTGATTCTCATCTATTCGACGAGAATCATTAGTGATTTTCGTCGAATCGTCGAGAATCACTCGCTGATTCCCGCCGACTGCATCCGGCTGACTCAACGCCTTCAAGAATTCTGCTAAGTCAGAATCATCGAGAATCAATAAGTGATTCTCGCTGAATCGTCAAGAATGACTCTGCATTCTCGACAATTCGTCGAGAATGGTTTTTATTCTCGCCGATTCACTCTAGATGGCAAGCTTTTCAGCAGAACTTCTACCAAGGATAATTCGACGGGAATCATGAGTGATTCTTGCCGATTCGTTGAGGATCACCAATGATTCCCGCTGAATTTGCCTTAGGCAAATTTTCTCTGCTCGCTGGACTGAACCATGATGTTGGGCGCTGATTAGACCGGGCTTGGGGTTTCTCCTTGTAGGGCCCACAACGGTCTTTTAGGGTTGATCTACAGTAAAAATACCCACTAATTTGAACTAACAAGGTAGCGAAAAAAACGAGAAAGGAACACGGCCACCGAGCGTGACCTAGCCGATCACAGACTTCCTCCCATCACCATCGCCGCTCGCAAGCCGTCGCCGCTCGCAAGATAGTCGCCGCCGCTGATCTTAGAGGTCATCTTTGATCGCCCGACGACAGGACCAAGGCTAAGCTTAGCGTCTCACATTTCTATTTTGAGATCCTTTGTCTCTTGATTTTTTGAGCGGGAATATTTCTCCCTTCCGAATCGATTGAGACGATCGATCCAAGTAAGATCGTTTGTAGACCTTGCTAGCTTCATCAAGAAGTTTTGATCTACAAAGCATCGCCACCGCAATCCTTTACCGCCGCTGATCTCGGGAAGATCCTCTCCAAGAGAGTGCTCCGATCGTGGACTCTTCGTCTTCATTAAGAAAGCTTCATTGAACGAAGAGGGACATCGGGTTCTCCAAATATAGTTTGTATTTCTTGTACATTCTATTTTAACTTTGTTGTAAAGGAACATGGATTCCTCGTTGTAGGGTTGGATGCAACCCACGGTGGAGGAGCAGTGACTCCTTCAGGTGGAAGGGTTTCTTACATAGTGTGAGGATTGGATTTTAATCCGGTTGGTGAAGTGACTGAGTCGTCCCTTGTTGGGAGATAGGTCGAAGGGGGAGAGTGGACGCACCCAAATCGGGGAACCACTATAACTGCTAGTGTGTTTCTTTATTGTGGTTGTTTTTTGTTTTCTTGTGCAGGTTAATTTTTAATTCCGCAAAAGACTGCAAATAACCTATTCCCCCCCATAGGTGAAGATAGTTGACACTAGATAACTTTACGAAGGTCCGAGACAGGAGCTATCATAATTGGCGCATTAATTAATTTATTCTTAATCAATTCAAAAGCAGTTAAACAAACATAATTGCAGATAAATGGGGCGTCTTTTTCTAGTAGATGAGTAAGAGGTTTGGGGATTTTTTAAAAATCTTTTATAAAATGACGGTAGAAACCAGCATGACTTAAGAAACTCCGTATGCCCTTTACATTTGTTGGTGGTGGTTGCTTTTCAATTACTTCAATTTTAGCTATATCAACCTCAATTCCTTGCGAAGAAATCTTATGCCCTAAGACTAACCCCTCCCACACCATAAAATGGCATTTTTCCCAATTTAGGGCGAGGTTAGTCTATTCACATCGTTCTAAAACTTTTCTAAATTTCCTAAGCAAATATCGAAGGTGTCACCAAACACGGAGAAGTCATCCATAAAAACCTCCATAATACTTTCAACTTACTTGATAAATATGGCTAGCATACATCGTTGGAATGTTGCGGGCACATTATATAACCCAAACGACATTCTTCGGTAGGCGAAGGTGCCGAAGGGATAAGTAAATGTTGTTTTCTCCTAATCCTCGGGCGAAATGGGGATTTGAAAATAGCCCGAGAGACCATCGAGAAAACAATAAAAGCTATGGCTGTATAAATGTTCTAAGATTTGATCGATGAACGACAAGGGAAAGTGGTCCTTGCAAGTGGCGTCATTTAATTTACGATAATCTATACACATGCGCCACCCCTTCACCGTTCGTGCCAGAATTAAATCATTTTTCTCATTCATGACTACCGTGATCCCTCCCTTTTTTGGCACTACCTTAATAGGGCTAACCCACTTACTATCTGATATGGGGTAGATAATTCTTGCGTCTAAAAGTTTCATTACCTCGCCCTTTACAACTTCTTTCATATTGTGGTTCAATCGGCGCAGTGGTTGGACAGAGTTATGCGAATTATCTTCCATTAGAGTTTTATGAGTGCAGAAAGATGGGCTTATTCACTTGATATTCGAAATCTGCCAAGCAATAGCTAAGCAATGTTTTTGTAAAACTCGAAGAAGTTTATCATTTTCTAATTCAGTTAGATAGGTCGATACTATTATGGGCAGTTTGGAGTCTTTTTCTAGGAAGGCGTATTTTAGATGTTCAGGTAGTTCTTTTAGTTATAGGGTAGGGGGTTCTTCGTAAGTTGATTTGGACAATTTTTCTTTTTCAAAAATCATTTCTTCATACACTTTTGACTTATAAGGAAAATTTAAAGGTGGTGAATTAGTGGCCATTGCCGTTTCTTGCAGACACTAGGGCGGGGTAGTCGAAGAAGAAGAAAAAGAAGAAAATTCATTTTCGGAAAGGCAGCAGGAAGAGTCATCACTTAAAACATCAAGGAAGAAATAAGAGTCATCATTTTCTAAGGTGTTATTCATAGACTGGGTGATGGAGAAAGTAACCTTGTCATCTCCGATTCGCAGGAAGAGATTTCCGTTGCTTACATCAATGATTGTGCGGGAGGTGGCTGGTGGAAGAATATTCGTAAAGAGAATAAAAACCGAAACAGCAATCTAACAAGGCAAGTATACTTATCGAATTGTTGCAACGGGACACAAGTGTCGTATTAAAATCCAGGAATCGTTGAGTAATCTTATTCACACGAAGACTATTATTTTATCGAAGAAACTTTAGGGATGTTAACTAAATTAAAAGAACAGACTATTTGCATAAAGAAATTCACTTGCACTTAATCAGAGAGGCCATAACTAGCGATTAAAATGAGGGGTTAAAAATGATAAAAAAAGCAATCGATCGAGAATCACCTCGGTCTAAGTTGATCAAAAATACGATAATATACTCTAACTTAATAAGGCAAAGGACCTTGACCGTGGAGGTTCTTAAAGCATAAACACACATATCTTGAAGTCGTGTCCACCTGAGTTTAGGATGGTCCGAATGAACTCTCGTCCAAATCGGAGGCCTAAAGATCGCTTTACGCTGTGAACCCCGCTATTGGATTTCACTCCAATCCGGGAGATTTAACGTCTGCCTAACTCGAGGGATGCTTTCAACTCTCTTTACTCTTGAGTGTTCACTCCAAACAATGAGCCTCTCGGCTAGCTAAGAGTGGAAATAAATATGGAAATTATATATCGATGATATAACTCCCAACATGATTTTTCAAGAGTAAATCAAAGGTCTAAACCTTACAAAGAAAAAGAAAACAAGAGCATCAAAACTTAATCAACTCGAACCTCGTATCATCAAGATCGAGTACAAGGAGGATTAGTTTCTCATGGTGAAGTGAAGGAGGATAGATGAGTATGAGTGCATGGAAACAAAAAAGAGACAAGAAAATGCAATAGGCTTTATATTAATTCAAACAGAGAGCTACAACTTGAAATATAAAAACTTACACTTACAGGAAATGAAAACTAAGCAAGCACTAAAACTGAAACTAAACTAGACTATTACAGAAGTGTAAAAGTGAAACTAAAATCAGAAAAACTGAAATTACAAAAGGGAGAGAGGAAGAACTAAAAATGGCAGCACTTCCCCTCTCTAAAATTCTATATACTTTTCTTCAAGGGGAGGGGCTTTATTTATAGATTTTTCAAAGAGCAGGAAATGCCCATACATCCAGCCATGCACAGGAGTTGACCTTGGTACGAATTCTAGCGGGAAATGATGATTGCCTCAGTACGGGTGACATGCATTTATGGCGACGATAGGCTTTAGTGAAAAAGCAGGACTTGTCCTCTGGAAGCAGGTAAGCTCGACAAAAGAAGGAGAGAGGTCTCGATGAAATCAGAGAAGAATGAGGGAGAGCTCGACAAACTGAGAAAAGAGAAGGTGGACAGGAGTTCGACGAACTCTAGACATAAGGCGAGGTCGACGAACGTCGAATGCAGAAAGTGGACGGGAGGTTGACGAATTTGGAGACATTCGTCGAATGCAGAATGAAGGCAAAGCTCGACAAAAGTTGAACTTAAGGCAAGATCGATGAAATTGGCGGAGTTCGAGGTCGACGAATGTCGAACGCAAAACTGAAGGCTGAGCTTGACGAAATTGGCGGAGGGCAAGATCGATGAATGTCGAACGCAGAACTTAAGGCTGAGCTCGACGAAATTTTCGGAGGGAGATATCGACGAACGTCAAACGCAAAAAGAAGGTGGAGCTTGACAAAATGGCTGAGCTCGATATAATGGCTGAGCTCGATGAACTGGCTGAGCTTGACAAAATGGCTGAACTCGGCAAAATTGCTGAAAACCTGCAAACCTGTAAAAGAAAGAAAACAAACATTAGTGTTATTAATATATATAATAGGAGGTCAAAATAAAGCTTTAAAAGATATGCTTTTTATAATAAAAACTTATAATTACCCTAGTAGTTTAAACTACAAAACATATTATCAAACTCCCCCAAGCTTAAGCTTTTCTTGTCCTTAAGCAAAAATATAAAAACTAGCTAACATAAAAGTGACTAATCAGGAAAATTCTAATTATGCTAACATAAGTACTATATGAAATTCTAAGTAGGGAGAAGGTGAAACCTAAACCTAAAACAATTACTTAAACATGCTTTCAACTTTTTTAAACTTTACTAAAAAAGACAATTCATCCCAGATTTTAACAGAATTCTTTAAATAAGTTAAAGCAAGGCAACAAATGAAATTAATCTTTGAGTTGTTACTAGATTCTAAGAGGCATTTTATACCCAAATCAATCAAAGAACAAAAATCTAAATTCAAATCCAAGACTTAACTAATCTACTTTTCTTCTTCACTTAGCAAAAAGAAAACCTAGGAGCATGAATCAACAGGACTTATTAGGACCAAAATGTTTGGTTTAGGCATATAATTAGGAATGAAATTCAAAGATAAACATGAAGGCTTACAATCACACTAAACTAAAATTAAGAGTTTCAAAAATTTCATCAAAAATAAATTGTTTTTCTTTTTTTTTCTTTTTTTTTCTTATCAAAACAAAGGTCATAAATAATTTTTCTTTTCATTTTGAAATTGGCCAAACAAAAGTAAACACTTCTTTTGAGCATATTTTTTCAAAAGGTTTTCCAAACATATCACAAAATAACCCTATCACAACAAGAAATTTTATGAAACTCAAAAAGTTAGTGTGATACGATAGTTTGGAAAATTTGACTTTGGTGAAAAATAAAATGATAAGTGGAGCTATCAATTGAAATCGGGAAAAAACTGAAAAGCAGCTAACGAGGGTTTAAAAAAATTAGGTTGGCAAGAAGGCTCAAATGAAAACAAAAATGACCTAAATCATTTTCATGCTTTTAAATTTATCTAAAGCATAGTTTTGAAAAATTTCAAAAAACAAATCATAGATAATAAATGAAGTCTAATGAAATTATCTTGAAAATAGAAATAATAAGCGACTTGGATCGTTCACATCTACTACGTTAATCAAAAGTTGACATTGCAAAAATTATCCAAAAATAAAAAGGAAAATAGTGGATGAAAGATTTTCGAGAAAGTAAAAAAATAAAGAACGAGAAACCATAATAGAAATACGAGTTTAGAAAAACATTTCACGTTAACATGCTACCGTGAATTAAAAACACAACATGACCAACATTTTACTTGTGAAACATAATTAAAAAGAGCGATTAGAAAGATCATAATTAGCTAAGTTGTTATAAAAATTTTTGAGAAAAACAAAACAAAAGAAAGGGGTACTATTAAAATACGAAAATTATTTTAAACTAAACAAATAACATATATATATATATTTTGATTTTGAAATATTCTCTTTTTTTTTATTTTTAAAGATATTATCTTTTTTTTGGATTTTTAAAGATATTATCTTTTTTTGGAT
Organism: Platanthera zijinensis; assembly: GCA_039513925.1. Classification (NCBI taxonomy): domain Eukaryota; kingdom Viridiplantae; phylum Streptophyta; class Magnoliopsida; order Asparagales; family Orchidaceae; genus Platanthera; species Platanthera zijinensis. Next base: position 86,622,352 of record CM077091.1, read on the forward strand.
TTTTCTTTAATAAGAAAAAGGAGAAAGCACTAATTTTTTTTTATTATTTTGATTGATTTTTTTTAGAGAGACAAAATAAAAAAAAAGAGGAGGAAATCCTCCCCCAAGCTTAAAATGGACATTTTCCTCAATGGAGAAAAGAGGGAAGGAGAGAGAAAAATTAAAACATAAATATAAGTACAAAATTGAAAATAGGTATTGTTGATGCAAGAATTATGCCTTCCAGTTAATGGGGGGTTCGATCTCACAAGCTAAGATGAAGAAAGAAGGGTTGCGAGGATAGAAGAGAGGTTTGCTGAGAGCAGCTGGGAAGCCTGCTTGAGCAAGGGAGAAGCTTGCTTTAGCAAGCGAGAAGCTGGATCAGGAACTGTCGAACAGACGGTTACTTTGGTGGTTGGGTTTGAAGGTTGAGTTCGAGAGGAGAGAAAAGAAGAGGTGGCTTCTAGCAGCAGCAATAGCAGACTTCGCCCACCGCGGCCTGAATGCAACTCTTGTGACGGGATTTTCCTTGATTAGAAAGAAGTATTACAACTTACTATTGCACCTTTATAAGAGAAAATAATAAAGGATACAATGGGGGAAGTTGGCGGCTAGGGAAGGAATTGCTAGAGAATAATTAAAAGAGGCTGCAGAGGACTGGAGAACTGAGGCTGTAGATTCTGATAAAACTGCCTGCTAAGGACAAAAAAAAACTAAGTCCACAGCTTTTGACGACCTGGGAGGACTGGAGAATTTAGTCCGGAGAGCTTGCTTGTTCAACTATGGAGGACTGGAAAACTGAGTCCGCAGACCTTGATCAAGCTGGCAATTCTCCTCTTGCGCGTGCCAAATAAGAGGCCTTGGGGTCTATTTATAGGCCCGAGGAGAATCTTCTAGAAGCGGGGCCCAGTGACGTCATCATGGAGGACTGCGCGGACTCGGTGGACTGATAAAATCAGTCCGCCTGGCTGGAAGAGCTGGTCGCCGACCTGGGCGGACTCGGTGGATAGGCGGCAGACAGACTGCAGGCTTCGTTGGGTCAACTGTGGAGGACTGAGAAATCTGAGCCCGTAGGCCTCGCTGGATCAACTATGGAGGACTGAGAAATCTGAGTCCGCAGGCCTCGCTGGATCAACAGTGGAGGACTGGGAGGACTGAGAAAATCAGTCTGCCCGGCTGGAAGAGCTGTTCGCCGACATGGGCGAACTCGCCGGACTGGCATTTTCTCTGTTGGAGCAGACTTCTGGTTGGCCTCTAGAAGAGGGCAACCTGTACCTGAGCGGACTGAAGAGGGCAGGCCACCCCTGAACTGGAGGACGCCCCTGGGAGGTGGCCTGGCACCTAGAGGCCGCCCGGCTGGGGGGGGGGGGCGGTCTGGGCATAAAAGGCCGCCCCGACGGGCATCCTTGGAACAGGAGGCCGCCTAGGCGGGCGACTTGGCCACTGGAGGCCACCTAGGCGGGCGACTTGGGCACAGGAGGCCGGCCAGGCAGGCGGCCTTGCCATAGGAGGCCATCCAAGAGGGCGACCTGGGCACAGGAGTCTGCCCAGGAGGACGGCGTTGCCACTAGAGGCCGCCCAGGCGGGCGGCCTGGCCACAAGAGGCCGCCCAGGCGGGTGGCCTGGACACAGGAGGCCACCCATGCGGGCAGCCTAGGAAAAGGAGGCCGCCCAAGAGGGCGACCTGGCCATTGGAGGCCGCCCAGGCGGGCGTCCTAGCCAAAGGAGGCCGCCTAGGCGGGCGGTAGGAGGCTGTGCCCCTAGCGAGCTGGAGGCGGCATCGGCGGGCAGCGGCAGGAGTCCGCTCCCCTTTGGCGAACAGAGGAGGCAGCCTGAGGAGCATGCCACCTTCATGGGGGAAAACTGATGGCGAGCCGGAGAATGAGCTTGCCGAGCCCGCGACGGTTGCGTTGGTCTAGGGTTGACACCGATTGGGTGACTTGGCGGTCTGAAGGTGTAGATCACATAGATCGTCCTCGTTACCTCATATTGCCTCCTGCAAGGAAGAATGCTGCACGGTTAGCAGGCCTAATCGCATGGCCTACGTGGGTGAGCAATGGGAGTAGCCCGCCATCCCGCATGACACGTAGTAGTTATGCGACCGGGGCGGTTAGACCGGGGAAACCATCCTAACCGCATGACCTGAGCAAATAGGAGAAGGGAGTCATCTTGGCACAAAAAAGGAAGGCTGAGGCCGATCACGACCCTCGGGGGGTACCCCTAAGTTGGCTGTGACTTGCGAGCTAGAGAGCTTGGGAGGGATCGCCGATTTTGGGGTTAACATAATCCCCGCACTTTTTTAAGTTCCGAGGGGAACTTCGAAAAAGTAGGAGACAACCGAAAATCGTGATCTTTCCCTCGAGAAAAGAAAGGGGAAAACCAGAGACTAGAAGAGATAGAACCTGATGTCTCTCCTCAGAAAAAATCTGTCAATGTCTATCTTTCCCCTGCGAAGAGAAAGCCAATGTAGGCAAAAAGAGGTACATCTTATATGTACCTAAGCTTCTTTGGTAAATGATGAAGACGGATAACTGTCTTCCATTAAGCTTTGCAAAAATACAAATGAGAGAAAATATAAAAGGATAATAATCTTTAAGTACCTGAAAGGGACTTGCTAGTATCTGCTAGTCTCTGAAAAAGTAGGGTGAGCAAGCGGATATGAAGGAAAATTATGCTGCAAGTACCTCAAGGGGACTTGCTAATATCTACTAGTCTCTGCAAAAGTAGAGTGAGCAAGCAGATATGAAGGAAAAATCAAGCTGCAAGTACCTGAATGGGACTTGCTAATATCTGCTAGTCTCTGCAAAAGTAAAGTGAGCAAGCAGATAGGAAAAGAGAATAAGCTGCAAGTATCTGAGAGGAACTTGCTAATGTCTGCTAATCTCTACAAAAGGAGAGTTAGAAAATATATATGATAGAAAACTAAATAGCAAGTACCTGGAGGGAACTTGCTAATGTCTGTTAATCTCTGCAAAAGAAGAGTTAGCAAACATATATGATAAAAAACTAAATCGCAAGTACCTGGAGGGAACTTGCTAATTTCTGCTAAACTCTGCAAAAGGAGAGTTATCAAACATATATGATAGAAAACTAAATCGCAAATACCTGGAGGGAACTTGCAAATGTCTGCTAATCTCTGCAGAAGAAGAGTTACCAAACATATATGATAGAAAACTAAATCGCAAGTACCTGGAGGAAACTTGCTAATGTCTGCTAATCTCTGCAAAAGGAGAGTCAGCATACATATATTAAAGGAAACTAAATCGCAAGTACCTGGAGGGAACATGCTAATGTCTGCTAATCTCTGCAAAAGGAGAGTTAGCAAACAGATATGATAGAAACCAAATCGCAAATACCTTGAGGGAACCTGTGAATGTTGATTGTTGATAGGATAAGATATGATAAAAGATATATCCGACAAACTTTGCTATTAACTGAATAGAGATCAAAGTGTGATAATGACCGTCTCGCGTGATCAGATATAATGTCGACACGAAATCCAGATCAGCAAGATGAAACCATCTCAATTTAGAATCGTAATTGCATGGCTTTTTAGTTAAAGTGAACAAGATACTCTGATCAATGATTTGTGCCAGAAATATTCGATAAGAGTAGTAGAGAATTTGTAGATCATCATCTGATAGAGCTTCATGTAAGCAATGCATATAAGATGAACATAATCTAAAAGATATAGGGGGTCCCTTAGATAGGTTGGACTTAACCTGTTAACCTGTAAGATGACAAAAGCACAAAGGAGGGCAATACCCCGAGGATGATCTAAAAAAGGTTGAATGCTGCCACAGGAGAGCACCCGTGGGCCCTATGCATCACTTGCCAAAAATTCATCAAGAGTGTAGTCCTACCTAAAGCGGGCTGGCCGTGTTCCCTTGATAGAGTACAAAAGGGAAATATGCGCAAAATCCTAAGAAGGAAGCGACAGATACACTGCTCTCTTGCCCTTGGTTACAAACATTGTTGATCCGTTCTACCAGGTGCGCCAAATGGTCTACAACATTGCTCTTCTTTGAAGGGATCAACAATATTGTGGGTCCCGCGAAAGCACGGATTGAGAGTACCATAGAGTGTTCGTCCATTACAGTTGTGAGATGATCGAAGAGACAAGATTTCACTTGATCGCCATTGCTTGTCCAGCGAAGATCATCGTAACTGTAACGTATCCCTAACAGAGCACGATAAAACTATCACAGGCTGCCTCCACTAGGAACACACATTGCGCTAGAAATCGGCCAGGATCCGAAGCCTGAAGTTCACCATCATAGATTGAACGACCCCCACTGCACATATGAGAAAACTCCTCATCATATATGGTCATTGTGGTCTTACGCCTGAGGAAAATCAACGGAGGGAACGACAAGATTTGGCGATATCTCAGTTGTTCAGCGATCTCTTTGGCAAAGAGAAAAATTATAGAGGATAAGCATTACAAAAAGGGAACTGTGTTAGTCCGGGATCTTCGACATAAACTTTATTGAATGAAACAAAAGAACACTTAGGAGTGTTGAAAAGAGAGTGTTTGAAAATATGCAAAATATAGTAAGAGTAACTGTTATTGACTGCGAGGAGCTTTAAGGACTGCCATGTCCTTCTTACTTTAGAATAGGTCTCCAAGGGTGCCCACATCATCGGCATCGAGGGTCTCGCCTATAGTGAGGCCATAATACGTGTTGATTTGATTCACTCCCTTTGAGCTGTAAGGAATGTTTGCTACTTCTTTTCCTTTTGAAGTTGATGGATTGGAGTGGTCATCCTTTAGGAACAGACCGTGCATCCTACCCTGCCTCAACAATTTTTGCACCAGTTGACGAAGAGCTCGACAGTTTTCAGTTAAATGTTCGCTTTCTTTGTGTAACTCGCAGAACGGATCTGAATCTTTGGATTTTTGATTTGTCGCCTGGTAAGGCCTTTTGGAATTTGCCCTATCCTTCATGATTTGGCATACTTCGAGCATGGCCTCATCAAGTCCAGAGTATGATAAGTCATCATCTTGCGGCTTATGAACCAAAGCTATTTGCGGAGGTGGGGCTGGTGGTAGAAATCGTTCTTGGGCACGATCCGGGCCCGGGAATGAGTTGGCTAAGGCAGTTAGCTCTTGGTATGTCTTTGGTGCTCGAACATTGGCCTCAAACATGAGTGGTCCCTCTTGAAAACATTAATGAGAGCCACTCGATACATCGCCTGGTCGACGATCTCAATGTCTAATATCTCTCTCTGAAACCGATCCACAAAATGAGACCAAGTCTCATTCTCTCGCTGTCTGATATCAAAGAGGGCTTCTGGACCGCCCTTCCTCTTTGAAGAGGTGGAAAATCTAAGCAAAAACTCCCTTCGCAACTCAACGAAGGAAGAGATGGACTGAGGACGTAGTCCATAGAACAAATCCCTCACTTTCCCATCGAAGGATGTCACAAAGAGCTTGCATTTAATTGCATCAGAGAGGGTCTTGAGAGCCACGACTTATTCGAAGGCTTGAAGATGTTTAACTGGATCAATCTCTCCAGTATAGATGGGTAGCCGAGGCTCTCTGAAATTGACTAGAGTTGGTTCATGCCGAACATTCTCGATAAACGACGATGGCTCTTCTTGTTCTATTGCATAAGGAAAATAAAGAGCATGAGTTGTAGCTGTAGAAGGAGCAGGACGTTGTTGCGAAAGGAGCTAAGGCAGGAGCTGAAGAGAAGGGATGACTACCTTGAAAGTTTAGAAATCCAGCTGGACTTCCCCGGGCAGCTTCCCAGAAGAAGTTTTGATGAGCTGCAAACTCATCGTCCTGAGATCGCAAAGGAGCTGCAGGCCCTTACAGAAAGGTTGGAGTGTAAAGAGGATAGACCGGCGGATAGGACGGTTGATAGACTTGAGGAGTATCAGATGCTTATGCTGGATTCAAATGAGGAGATGGCGCTGTAGAAGATTGAGCGGCCAACTACTGCGGGCTAGCTGTTAGAGTAAGGTTGATCGCTTGAAACTGTTGTGCAGTTTCTCTGCGAGATTGCTCTACGACCTCCCAAAGAGGATCTTCCCTGGGACTTGGAACAAGGTTCTCGGCTGGTTGATGGTCTGATATGTGTAACCACTGATTTCACTCTCTGATCGAGATCTGAAGGTCGCGTGTTAACTGTTGATGCATTAATTACGCCTTCCAGTTAACGGGGTGTTCGATCTCACAAGCTAAGGTGAAGAAAGAAGGGTTGCGGGGATATAAGAGAGGTTTGCTGAGAGCAGTTGGGAAGCCTGCTTGAGCAAGGGAGAAGCTTGCTTGAGCAAGCGAGAAGCTGTATCAGGAACTGTCGAACAGACGGTTACTTTGGCGGTTGGGTTTGCAGGTTGAGGCCGAGAGAAGAGAAAAGAAGAGGGGGCTGCTAGCAGCGGAAATAGCAGACTTCTCCCACCGTGACCTGAATGCCACTCTTGCGACGGGATTTTCCTTGATTAGAAAGCAGTATTACAACTTCCTATTGCACCTTAAAAAGAGAAAGCAATAAATGGTACAATGGGGAAAGCTGGCGGCTAGGGAAGGAATTGCTAGAGACTAAGTAAAAGAGGCTGCAGAGGACTGGAGAACTGAGGCTGCAGATTCTGATCAAACAACCTGTTGAGGATAGAAAAAACTAAGTCCACAACTTTCGACGACCTAGGAGGACTGGAGAATTTAGTCCGCAGAGCTTGCTTGATCAACTATGGAGGAATGGAAAACTGAGTTCGCAGACCTTGATCAAGCTGGCAGTTCTCCTCTCATGCGTGCTGAATGAGAGGACTTGGGGGCTATTTATAGGCCCGGGGAGAATATTCTAGAAGCGGGGCCTAGTGACATCATCATGGAGGACTGCGCAAAGTCGGCAGACTGAGAAAATCTGTCCTCCCTGCTGGAAGAGCTGGTTGCTAACCTGGGCGAACTCGGCGGACTGGCAGAAGGCAGACTGCAGGCTTCGCTGGGTCAACTGTGGAGGACTGGGAGGACTGATAAACTTAAGTCTGCAGGCCTCACTAAATAAACTGTGGAGGACTGGGAGGACTGAGAAATCTGAGTCCGCATGCCTCGCTGGATCAACTGTGGAGGACTGGGAGGACTGAGAAAATCAGTTCGCCCGGCTGGAAGAGCTGGTTGCTTACCTGGGCGGACTCGGCGTACTAGCATTTTCTCTACTAGAGCAGACTTCTGGTTGGCAGCTAGAAGTGGGCAAACTGCACCTAAGTGGACTGAAGAGGCAAGCTGCCCGTGAACTAGAGGCCGCCCATAGGGGACGGCCTGGCACTTGGAGGCCGCCGGGGGGGGGGGGGTGGCGGCCTGGGCACAAAAGGCTGCCAAGGAAGGCGGCCTGGGCACAGGAGGCCGCCCAGGCGGGCGGCCTGGCCACTGGAGGCCACCCTGGCGAGCAGCCTAGGCACAGGAGGCTTTCTAGGCGGGCGACCTTGCCATAGGAGGCCGCCCAGGAGGGCGGTCTGGGTATAGGAGGCCGCCCATGAGGGAGGCCTGGCCACTAGAGGCTGCCCAGGCGGGCGACCTGAGCACATGAGGCTGCCTAGGAGGGCGGCCTAGCCATAGGAGGCTGCCCAAGAGGGCGGCCTGGGCACAGGAGGCTGCCTAGGAGGGCGTCCTGGCCACTGGAGGCCACCTAGGCGGGCATCCTGGCCAAAGGAGGCCGCCCATACCGGCAGCCTGGGCGGGCAGCGGCAGGAAACCGTGCCCCTGGCGAGCTGGAGGCGGCGTCGGCGGGCAGCGGCAGGAGACCGCGCCCCTTGGGCGAATAGAGGAGGCGGCCTGAGGAGCAGGCCACCTTCATAGGGGGAAAACTGATGGCGAGCCGGAGAATGAGCTTGCCGAGCCCGCGACGGTTGCGTTGGTCTAGGGTTGACGCCGATTTGGCAACCTGGCTGTCTGAGGGAGTAGATCGCATAGATCATCCTCATTACCTCATATTGCCTCCTACAAGGAAGAATGTTGCACGGTTAGCAGGCCTACCCGCATGGCCTGCGAGGGTGAGCTATGGGAGCAGCCCGTCGTCCCACATGGCATGCAGTAGCTTTGTGACAAGGGCGGATAGACCGGGGAAACCGTCCTAACCGCACGACCTGAGCGAATAGGAGGAGGGAGTCCGCTTGGCCCAAAAAAGGAAGGCTGAGGCAGATCACGACCCTCGGGGGGTACCCCTGAGTGGGCCGCGACTTGCGAACTAGAGACCTTGGGAAAGATCGCCGATTTTTGGGTTAACAGGTACTTGCCCGGATTTGCGAGTAACGGAAGGTTACGTGATACCGCTCCCCCCATGCTTGCGCTTTAGATCTTCATTAAATGTCTTCTTTGGACTTCGTGATGGATTCAGCAGCGTTGGAGCAGGCGATTGCCGAAGCTTATACTCTTCGGAGCCATCCGGGGGAAAAAGTGTAAAATAAAGAAAATAGAAAAATAACTTGAGTTGCCTCCGAAGAGCGCCCTTTGTTTAAAACGTCATTTTAGCTCGACGCAACAAAATTAAATTGTCCAAAAATAATTTGTCCAAAATAATAATTAAAGTTTTAACAGAAATAAAAAGTCTAAAGCTAGTTAAAGTCCGAATCATGCAGAATAAAATTAATATAGTTTGGACTAACATAACCACAAAAATAAAGTTTAAGACGCTGACCATTATCTTTGAACTTACCCTTATCAGGGTGTGAAATTAACACAGTGCCATACGGAAAAACTTCTTTAACAGTAAACGGCCCAGACCAACATGACTTTGACTTGCCCGGAAATAAACATAATCGTGAATTATATAAAAGAACTTGGTCGCCTGACTTAAAGGTTTTTGGGTGCCTTAAGTGCTTGTCATGAAAATGTTTCATCCGCTCTTTATAAAATTTGTTATTTTTGTAAGCGTATGAGCGCCACTCATCGAGTTTGTTAAGTTGAAATTTTCTAAGGTCGCAGAAAGAGTGGGGATCGAAATTTAAAAATCTTAAGGCCCAAAAAGCACGGTGTTCTAATTCTACGGGTAAACGAGACAATTTTTCATAGATCAACCGATACGGCGTACAACCGATGGCGGTTTTGTACGATATACGGTAGGCCCATAGAGCATCGTCTAATTTGGTTGACCAGTCTTTTCTAGAGGTGGAAATAGTATTTTCTAAAATTCTTTTAAGCTCTATGTTCACTACTTCGACTTGTCTGTTAGTTTGAGGGTGGTAGGCAGTTGAAAGCTTATGCGCAACGCCGTATTTTATAAGATTTTTGGAAAACTGTGCATTACAAAAATGTGAACCCCTATCGCTAACGATGGCTCGTGGCATACCGAATCGAGAAAATAATTTTTTTGAAAACGTAATTATGACTCGGTCATCGTTAGTAGGAAGAGCTTGAGCTTTAGCCCATCGTGAAACATAATCTACAACAACTAAAATAAACTTGTTCCTGAAGCTCAAAGGAAGAGGGCCAACAAAATCAATTCCCTAGAGGTCGAAAACTTTGCACTCAAGGAAATAATTTTTTGGCATTTCATTTTTATTGCAAATATTTCCTGACCGTTTGCAACTATCACACCGACTCACGAAGTCTTGCACGTCTTTAAATAGGCTAGGAAAGTAAAACCCGCGCAAAGTACTTTGTTAGCGGTGCGAGCAACTTGTTAGTGAACACCAGTCGGTCCTTCATGTAAAGGTTCTAAAATATCTAATCCTTCTTCAAAAGAAACACATCTCCTTATCACTTTGTCCGCACATACTCGGAAAAGATGCAGGTCTTCCCAAAAATAGTTCTTCAACTCAGAAAACAATTTCTTCTTTTGCTGAGAGGAGAACTTTTTCAGGAGTACACAAGCCACTAAATAGTTGGCTATGTGTGCAAACCAAGGAGAAGGGGATGTGTTAATTAAAAGAAGTTTCTCATCGGGGAAGAAATCATTAAAAGATTTTTCATCTAATTTTTTTATATAGGGATTATCTAATCGTGAGAGATGGTCGGAGGCCGAATTCTCAGCTCCTCGCTTATCACAGATTTCTTAGTCAAACTCCTTGAGGAGTAAGACCCAGCGAATCTGGTGCGGCTTGGCATCCGTCTTAGCAAAAAGATACTTGAGGGCCGAGTGGTCCGTAAAAACGATAATTTTGGAAAGCGTAATATATGGAAAGAATTTATCAAAAGAAAAGACAACAACTAGGAGCTCCTTCTCGGTTGTGGTATAATTCTCTTGTGCCGGTGTAAGTGTTTTACTTGCATAATTGATGGGGTGGAAGTTTTTAGATATTCGTTGTCCTAATATGGCTCCCACCACAAAACCACTCGCAGCGCACATAATTTCAAAGGGAAGGTCCCACGCCGGAGCTATCATAATAGGGGCATTAATTAACTTTTCTTTTATTAATTCAAAGGCAGATAGACAAAGGTCATCAAAAATAAACGGGGCGTCTTTTTCCTGAAAATGAGTAAGGGGTTTGGTGATTTTGGAGAAGTATTTTATGAAGTGGCGGTAGAAACCAGCGTGTCCTAGGAAACTTCTTATAGCTTTGACGTTCATAGGCAGCAGTAGCTTCTCGATAACTTCTATCTTAACTATGTCTACTTCAATTCCTCTAGCAGAAATCTTATGACCCAAAACTAACCCTTCCCTCACCATAAAATGACATTTTTCCTAATTTAGGGAAAGGTTAGTTTCTTCATATCTTTCTAAGACTTTTTCTAGGTTTTCTAAGAAACTATCAAAGAAATCACCGAACACGGAGAAATCATCCATAAATACCTCCATAATGATTTCTACGTACTTATTGAAGATAGCGAGCATACATCGCTAGAATATAGCTGGAGCATTACACAACCCAAACAACATTCTTCGGTAAGCCAAAATACCGAAGGGACAAGTAAACGTAGTTTTCTCCTACTTCTTGGGGGAGATAGGGATTTGAAAGTACCCTGAGAGACCAGCGAGAAAACAGTAAAAGCTATGGCCGGATAATCGCTCTAAAATTTGATTGATGAACGGCAAGGGGAAGTGGTCCTTGCGGGTGGCGTCGTTTAACTTACTAGTGTGGAGATTGCTATCAACCCGAAAAGGCAAGTGTACATATCGAATTATAGTACCAAGGTCATATTTAAACTCGGGGCTGTCAAGTACTACTACTCACGCTTCTACTATTATCCTACCGAAAGATTGTTGGGTTTTGAGAATATTTTGAAATTAAAACTAAAGATAATTTTTTGAAACGAAAACTTAAGATAAAAAACTAGCATTCGATCAATGATTCACCATGAAATGAGATGAGAAGTATAAAAATATAGATTTAAATTTGCAAACTAAACTCGACCGTGACAGATCTGATATTAGGAAGTAATCTAGCTAGAACATTAAATCCCCTTACTTATAGACGTTTTGACTGAAATCTCTTTACAAGTCAAAATGGCCTAAAGTCGCATTACCGAAGTGACCCGCACTATTGGATTTGACTCCAATCCGGAGGATTTACATCATCCTATCTCTAGGGTTGCATTCAACTACATCCTTCTTTGAGTGATCTTTGAAATCAACGAGTCTCTCGACTTCTATGAAATTAGATCAAATGCCTACTACCGTATACCCGAAATACAGAGTCGACACGAGAAAAATCAAAGAAGGACCGATAATAATTTAGACAAAAACAAAACTAAGAAATAAAAGGAATCCTCATCTCACTTCATGGATCCTCATCTCACTTCATGGATCCTCACAATCGAATGCTAAGGAAAATTAGCTACGCATAATTGAAAAGGAAACAAAAATAAGAGAAAAGAAATTCATTTTCATTGATTAATTCAAGAGGTAGACAATAATAATAAAAAAGGACAATGTGTTGGAACACCCTATTACTATTTGGGTCAGGATGACTATATTTCTATAGGGATTTTGTGTTGTGACCTCCTGTTGTTATAATGGTCACATAGGTTAGTTAGTGTCTTCTTCTGCTCGACGCAGAGTCGACCTCAGCTCGACGCTGAGTCGACCTCAGCTCGACGTAGAGTCGACCTCAGCTCGACGTGGAGTCGACCTCTGCTCGACGTTCGTCAAGCCCAGTTCTGCTTTCTGAAACCACTCTCTGGCCGACGTGTGTCGTGCTCAGATCGACGTTTATTGTGAGCTCGACGTTTTCCAGACTCCCGTCAGTTTTGAATAGGAATTCAAATTCCTTCTGTCAGAACAATTAATGCTGAAGATTTATTGGCCGTTACAGCAAATCTGGTGCATGGCTCAAGGAATTTTCTAAGGAATGTTTGCCTGACACTTCCTTTGTGGCATGACATTTAAGGAAAGCATTTAATGCTCATTACCAACGGCTATCAAAGACTTAGAAGAAGAACACAGAGATATAATTCTATCAGTCAACAGAGAACGAAAAAATAATTCTTCCTCTTGCTCTCTGTGACATTCATTCAAGCTTACACACAGAATTCTGATTGCTTCAGACACAACCATCCAACTTGTTTGGATCATCTTTTGCTGGAGCAGATCAGATCATTGAAGACCTATCACCCTTGTGCAAAGCTCTTCTTCCTAAACTACTTCTTGATCTCAGGGGGAGCTTTGACAACATCAACAGATCCACTTTGCTTCTATCTACTTATTGATAGAGAAGAAAACATCAGCTTTTTCATTTTCTTTCTGTACAGGGTTTTAACTCCCTTCAAAAGTTACCTTTGGTTTTGCTGAAACCTGATCAAAAATCAGCCCTTTGGTTTGTGAGAACCTGGTCAAAAAGTTGCTCAAGACACCTGATCAACTCATCTTGAAGTGGATTCCTATCAAGGGTGATAGAAGAGTGGACTACCCAAGATTTTGGGGAACCACTATAGCTCCTTGTGTATTCTGGTTGCTTGTTTCTTTGTGTTTTGCTTTGTGCTGTGATTTTCTTCTTGCTTTGATTAATTGCTATAGCACCATACACTAAGTAAATTAAGCCTTCTCTCCACACAAGTTTTAATTTGCAAAACTATTTTAAATCACTCTATTCACCCCTCTAGAGTAAGGATTGATCTTATCCCTCACTTTCACAATGTTATTCTAAATAAAGGAAATTACAACAAAGAATAAAACTATAACAACAATGAAGAAAAGCACTTGCACTAGAATAGCCATCTCACTTGCTCTCTCTCCAATCCAACCTTCCAAAGCATGAGATATGGTTTTTTTATAAGTGAGGAGAAGGATTTAGAATGAAGGGAATATGAAGGGAGCAATGGTGTGTTGCAGGCCATGTAAGGGGGAGATGCATGTATGGCATTTATGAGGGGAATGAGAATAGGCTAAATGCAATGAATTTTATTTAAGGGGAATAAGATAGAAAATATAAAATAGAGAGGGGGGGAATGAATGAGTTTAAATTATATTGAGATAGGGGATGAATGTGGAATAAAGAGGGAAAAAGAGGAGTGCCGACCATGAGAGGGTGGCGAGGTGCATGCATGTGAAAGTTATTCAGGAGGAGAGAGAAAACATGAGGTGGCCGGCCATGCATAGATATGTGGGCTGTTTTGTAGTGGGCTTTGATGAGGGCTCGGGTTTGCTAGGAGAGCTGCTCGGGTAGCAAGTGGGATTCACAATGTAGGGGCCGGGCTGAATGGTGGGCTGTATCATAGGCTCGGGTAGCACAAATGGAAGGGCTCGGGCTACTCCAAGTCTCGAGTTCAAGTGGGTTGCATGTGATAGGCCGGGCTGCTCCAAGTAGGCTGCACCATGACTTGAGAGGTTGAGTTGACCTTGAGCATTGAACTTGAACCTACAAATAAAGCAAAACAAACTAAATAACATTAGTAAATTTTTTATAATATAACAAAGATAAACATAAAGCATAGAACATAAAATAGTAAAAGTTAAAATACATAAACATATAAATAAAAGTATGAATTTTTATATCATAACATAACACAACATTAAAATAGAATAACAACATAACAAGAATATAAATACATAAAACAATAATAAAACCTAAGAATTATGAATACTAAACTACCCCAAAAGAGATGACTAAAACTAGTCATCAAATTCCCCCATGCTAGAGTATTTGCTTGCCCTCAAGCCAATGGAATTGAAAACTAGGGAAGAAGAATTAAAAGTAAACAAAGCAAATTTAGATTAATAGATTAAGAAAACCAAAACATGAAAAATTAAACTATCCTAATTTCTATGTTATCAACAAGTGGGGTGAGAAGTGCACAATAGAAAACTTGAAAATGGAGATACAAAAATATCATTAGAACATAAAGAAGAATTACACATTTCTAAATCCCTAAAACAAGGCATCCAAAATAAATGTAAATAAGAAAGACAAGAGTAGAAATTCAAAATAAACGACGCATTGACGAACTACTACTAGGTTGCTAGAATAACGATTAACCCTGAATCACCTCAAGATAACCTCCAAAGAAATCCATCAATGATGGTGGTCATAGGCTGTCGAGCGTTCACACTCTCTCCACTACGCGAATTTATGTCTAAAGATCAAAAGGACTTTAATCAGGCGTTAAGACTTGGCTTAGGTAAATTTTTTGGAATCAGAAATCAAAGATAAAAATCTGCGGTTAAATCACACTAAACCAAGGGTGAGCTTAAAATAAAAAAAATGATAAAAATGAGAAATGACAAGTACGTCATTTCTCTAGTTCAAACTACAAAACAAGGCCATGAAAATGTTTTCTTTTCAAAATTTGGCCACAAATAAACTTTTTTTTGTTTTGTTTTTGTTTTCTTTTTTTGATTTGATAACATTTTGATAATAACTTTTTTTCTTTCATAAAAGAGAGCTCCAAATGCAAACTAATAATTTTCCTTTTCATTTTCAAAGATAATAACCCTTCACAAACATAATATTTAAGCTCAAAGATTAGTGTGAAATAGGAAATGCAATTTTGCTTTGGTGAAATAATGAAATGAAAGGTGGAGCTAAAAACAAAGAAACATGGAAAAAGGCCCAAAAATTGTTTTGCAACGGTGAAATTTTTGGTGGGCAAGGAAGGTTCAAATGAGTCAAAGGGTGGCCTAAATCATTTCTAAAGTATGTAAAAACGACGCAAATGTTTTGAGAGTAGCTAGGGACAAGTTCTGGACACCAAGAAAGTATTACCCCACAAATGAAAAAGAGATAACATTACCTAGCAACCATTCGTACGCAACTAACTGAATAAAACGAGCACTACAATTTGCTAACTTACAACGTAAAAAACAGATGCCTATATTTAGGAACAAGAAATTAGTAAAACTAAGCTATGTAAGAATGTTAAATTTAGAAAACCAATTCAAGGGAAAATATCTACATAGAACTATAAAACCACACGGGCCTACACATCACTAGAAGAAACATAAAACTAAAGATAGAAAATAATTTTTTATTTTGTTTTTCAAATAGATTTTAGCAAAAAAAATTTGAATTTTGAATTTATAATTTTTTTTGTGTTTTGTATTAGTTAAAGAGAAAGTAGTACTAAAGAAGCTTAATAAAACTATACTAATTTTTTAGAAATTCTAAGTATTTTTTTTTAAAGGTAAGAAGAAAGAAAAACAACTAAACCCTCCCCCATGCTTAAATTCTTCATTGTCCTCAATGATAGAGAAAGAGAAAAAAAACGAGAAAGAGAAGGGGACTGAGAAGGAGAGAAAAATGCAGTAAAGTAAATTAAATAAAAAGAACAGGACTTCCCGGGTTTGTGAGATGAAAGCCGGATGTCACTCCCCTATGCTTGCTTTTTAATGTGCTTGATCATTAGATGGTTTGATTCGATCCATCTTGATATCAGCAATGTTGGAGCGGCAATCACGAACTTGTATTGTTGGGCCACTGAGAGGAAGAGCAAAATAAAAATAAAAGCAGAAAATACTTGGGCAGGCTCCCAAGAATGTTCTTTATTTTACAATAAAAAGTCTGAATAATAATAAAAGTTTCATAATAATAATAAGTACAACAATAAAAAAAATCCAAATGCAAATATACATTTAATAGTCCAGAATAAGATTCTCCTTTGCAGGAGACACAGAATCATTAGAAAAATATAGCTTAAGTCTATGCCCATTTACTTTAAAATCACCCTTATCCGGGTGCGAGAGTAACACAATTCCATAAGAGTAAACCTGTTTAACCGTAAACGGTCCAGACCATCTAGATTTATGTTTTCCAGGAAAAAGACGTAAGCGGGAATTGAAAAGTACTTGATCACCAGGTTTAAACTTTAGGATGGCGCAAGTTCTTATCATGATAAAGTTTCGTGCGTTCTTTATAGATTTTATTAATTTCATAAGTGTACGCTCGCGATTCGTCAAGTTTATTTAGTTGGTTTTTTCTATGCTCGCCGACAAAGTGCGGATCGAAATTAAAAAACTTTAGTGCCCAATACGCACGATGATCTACTTCTACCGGGAGATGACATGATTTTCCGTAGACTAATCGAAAAGGAGTACAACAAATAGTGGTCTTGTATGCTATCTGATAGGCCCAAAGAGCATCGTCTAACTTTAAAGACCAATCTTTACGAGAAATAGAAACAGTTTTTTCCAAAATTCTTTTAAGTTCTCGATTAACTACCTCGACCCGACCGTTTGTTTGGGGGTGATAAGCAGTGGATAGTTTATGTGTAATGCCATATTTCACTAAAGCTTTAGCGAGTTGAGCGTTGCAAAAATGACCTCCCCTATCACTAACGATTGCTCGAGGAAAACCAAAACGAGAAAATAATTTCTTAAGAAAATAAACTACGATGCGAGCATCATTACTTGGTAAAGCTTGGGCCTCCGCCCATCTAGAAACATAATCTACGGTGACTAGAATATATTTATTTCCTAAGCTTGAGGGAAACGGGCCTACAAAGTCGATGCCCCACAAATCAAAAACTTCGCACTCAAGAAAATAATTTTGTTCCATTTCATTTTTATTAGATATGTTTATGGTCTGCTGGCACCGATCACACCCGTTCACAAAGATTTATGCATCTTTAAATATGCTTGGCCAAAAAAGCCAGCACTAAGCACTTTTTGGCGGTGCGGTTCGCTTGAAAATGCCTGCCAGTCGGACCTTCATGAACATGCTTTAAAATCTATTGACCTTCTTCCCGGGAAACACATCTTCTAACCACCTGGTTCGCACAAATGCGAAATAGAAAGGGCTCCTCCCAAAAATAATACTTCAACAGAAAAGAATTCTTCTTTTGGTGAGAAGAGTACTCTTTTGGAAGGACCGAGGACACGAGATAATTGGCCAGATCAGCAAACTAGGGGTAGAAGAAGAAACGTTTAAAATTCGTTCATCCGAAAAAGAGACATTAATAAAATTTTCATTTAAAATATCGAGTTCAGGATTTTCGAGGTGAGAAAGATGATCAGCCACTAGGTTTTCCGCTCCTTTCTTTTCCCGAATCTCCAAGTCGAATTCTTGAAGTAAGAGGATCCAGTGAATAAGGCGCGGCTTGGCGTCCGGTTTAGAAAGAAGGTACTTCAAAGCGGAATGATCCGTGAAAATGATAACCTTAGAGAGAGTAATATACGGTCGGAATTTATCGAACGCGAAAATAATAGCTAAAAGTTCTTTTTAGGTTGTGGTGAAGTTTTCTTGAGCCGAAGTTAGAGTTTTACTTGCATAGTAGATCAGATGAAAGTTCTTAGCAATTCGTTGTCCTAGAACCGCACCTACCGCAAAATTACTCGCATCGCACATTATTTCGAAAGGTAAATCCCAAACTGGGGCAATCATAATTAGCGCATTTATAAGTTTAGATTTAATTAATTCAAACGCATCAAGACAAGAATCATCAAAAACAAAAGGAGTTTCTTTTCGAGAAGGTGGGAAAGTGGCTTAGTAATTTTTGAAAAGTCCTTAATGAAACGTCGGTAAAAACCTGCATGCCCTAGGAAACTTCTAATTGCTTTGATATTCGTTGGCGGCGATAGCTTTTCAATTACTTCAATTTTTGCCTTGTCTACTTCAATTCCCTCAGCGAAAATCTTATGGCCAAGGACTAAGCCTTCACGCACCATAAAGTGGCACTTTTCCTAATTTAAAACTAAATTTATTTCTTCGCAGCGTTGTAAAACTTTTTCGAAAATTTTTAAACATAGATCATAAGAGTCGCCAAAAACGGAAAAATCGTCCATAAATACTTCCATAATATTTTCTACGTATTTATCGAAAATTACGAGCATACACCGTTGAAAGGTAGTAGGTGCGTTACATAACCTGAAAGGCATCCTACGATAGGCAAAAGTTCTGAAGGAGCAAGTGAATGTTGTGTTCTCTTGGTCCTCGGGTGCGATAGGGATTTGGAAATACCCCGAGAGACCGTTGAGAAAGCAATAAAAACTATACCTGGATAAACGTTATAAATTCTGATCGATAAAGGGGAAGGGGAAGGGGAAGTGATCTTTACGAGTGACATTGTTTAGCTTACGGTAATCGATGCACATCCTCCATCCCGTTACCATCCTAGTTGGAATTAAATCGTTGTTTTCGTTCGTCACTACCGTGATCCCACCCTTCTTAGGTACAACCTGGACCGGACTCACCGACTCACTATCGGAAATAGGATAAATTATCCCCGCATCTAATAATTTTTGCACCTCTCCCTTCATGACCTCCTTCATATTCAGATTAAGATGACGTTGAGGCTAGACTACGCCCTTAGAATTATTTTTAAAAAATATTTTATGTATACAAAATGAAGGGCTTATGCCAGATATATCAAAAATTTGCAACGATATAGCTCGGCGATGCTTTTGTAGTACTTCGATCAATTGATCGTTTTCGGATTGAGAGAGATAGGCCGAGATTATAACGGCCAATTTAGAATTGATTTCAAGAAAGGCATATGTTAGATGTTCAGGGAGTGCTTTAATTCAAGATGGGGTGGTTCATCGTAAGAATTTTTCAGATTTTTTTTTTCAAAAATAAGATTTTCATAATTTTTTCTACTAAAAATGGATTCATTTTCAAAATTTGCTTGCACGGATATAGCAATGTTTTCAAAAACATTTGAGGAAATTTCAGAAAAAGAATAAAAAACATTTGAGAGATGTTTGAAAGAGAAAAAGAGGAATCTTCATTTAACACATCAAAAAAAAAACAAGAATCATCATTTTTTAAAGAGTTTTTTAAAGATTGATTGATAGAAAAAATAACCTCATCTTCTCCCACACGAAGAACAAGTTTTCTGTTACTCACATCAATGATAGCTCGAGCGGTGGCTAGGAAGGGACGACAAAGGATAAGAGGGACATCGACGTCCTCTTCAATATCAAGAATGACAAAATCCACCGGGAAGATGAATTTGTCGACCTTCACTAGCACATCCTCAACAACACCTAACATATACTTAATTGATCGATCGGCTAATTGGATACTCATGCAAGTAGGGATGAGAGTGCCCAATCCTAGCTTTTTAAATAATGAGAATGGCATCATGTTGATGCTCGCACCTAAGTCCGCTAACGCATGCTTTACAAAAAGATCGCCAAAAACACAAGGGATAGAAAAGCTACCCGGATCATTTATTTTTTTAGGAAGATTAGAGTTTTTAATGACCGCCGAACACTCTTCATTTAACGTTACGTGAGAAAGATTTTCCAATTTCTTTTTGTTTGTTAACAAATCCTTAAGATATTTTGCATACTTAGGCATTTGGCTAATTGCTTCATCAAATGACAAATTAATATGAAATTGTTTAAACATTTCAAGAAAGCAATGATATTGATCATCTAGTTTTTCCTTCCTAAGCTTAGCAGGATAAGGAGGTGGCGGAAATTCTTTTATAATTATTGGAGCATCATTTTGAAAAATATCATTTTCATTTTCAAAAGAAGATTTATCTTTGTCAAAAAGAGATTTTTCTTTTTCTAAAACAGAATTTTCATCATTTGTTTCTGTAATGATAATTTTTTCAGTAGTAGGAGAGGCAATCACCTCTGGCTCTTCCCTTGTGGTGGGCTTGTGAATAAATTTACCGCTCCGAAGGGAGATCGCATTCGCGTGCTCCCTTGGGTTGGGTTTAGTATTTGATTGAAGAGAGCCAGGTGGCCTCTCGGAGATAACCTGAGTGATTTGGCCGACCGTATTTTCTAGATTTTTCATCGACCCTGTTAGATTTCTAATGGTAGCATCGTTCAAGCTTATATATCTAGAAAGTATTTCCTCTAAAGATGGAGGTTTTTGAAATTTTTTGTTTTGAGGTGTTGGTGGTATAAAATCGAGTGGTGGACGTACGACATTAACATTATTACTCCAAGAAAAATTAGGATGGTTACGCCCTTCAGGGTGATAAGAATTCGTAATAACATTAAAACCAGGGGAGCAGAAAAATTAGAAAAATTCACAGAATTGTTTTGAGCAAGACTGGGTATGTTCCCTAGAAAATCCACCTGCTTGGCAGCAGTAGCATTCACAATTTCATGTACCTGAGGGGCAGAGGCAGCAATCATTTCCGAAATCTTCTTGTTCAGCATCTCCAATTGCAGCGCCATTTGGGATGCAGAGTCCACTTCATAGAGACCTAAAAGTTTATTTGGGCGAGTCCTAGGCAAGTTCCACTGATAGATGTTCATCGCCATGTCCTCTATAAGCTAAGGAGCGGCTTCCGGAGTTTATCGGTCCAAAGAACCAGCGGAAGCGGCATCTATCATTTGCTTAGTCTTTTGATTTAGCCCATTATAAAATGTCTGAACTATAACCATACAGGCAGAGCATGATGATGACATCTTCTCAAAAGTTCTTTGAACCTCTCCCAAGTGTCATAGAGGGTCTCAGAAGCAATTTGAGAATAAGAAGTTATATCATTTCTTAATTTAGAAGTTTTAGCGAGAGTAAAATATTTAGCAAGAAATTTATCAACTAAAATGTTCCAAGTAGTGATTGATCCTCTTGGAAGAGAACTCAACCACTGTTTGGCTTTGGTTCTTAAGGAGAAGGGGAAGAGTCTTATCCTAATAGCATCGTCTGAGACACCATTTATTTTGAAGGTGTTACAGATCTCAAAAAAACTGGCAATATGTAAGTTCAGATCTTCATCTTGTAATCCGTCGAACTGTACATATTGCTGCACCATTTAATGATGCTAGGCTTAAGCTCAAAATTATTGTTCGCAATCACAGGTCGAACAATACTTGTTTCAGTCCCCTCTAGGTTTGGTGAAGCATAATCGGACATGGTCCTTTGCTGAGCCATTCCTAGGTTGGATTCATTTCAGATTAATAATTACATTTCACCGTCGGAATCCTCAACCGCTATTTGAGAAGTGGAAGCCCCGAATCGTAGTTGTCTCTGAAAGGAGCGTTCGATTTATGGGTCCAAATAAACAAGTAGTGACGGATTCGTGCGGGGCATGCACTAAAAAAACGAAAGAGAATGGAGGAAAGGAAATAGAACCTTGAAGAAGAAAAAGATAGTTATACAAAAAATTTTTTGGTATTTTTTGCAGAAGTAATAGCGAAAGCGTTTTCCTAATATTGACGAAAAAGGGTCCCCGACAACGGCACCAAAAACTTGGTGTGGAGATTATTATAAACCTGAAAAGGAGAGTGTACCTATCGAATTTAGTACCAAGGTCTTATTTAAACTCGGGGTGTCAAGTACTGCTAGTCACGCTTCTACTATTATCCTACCGAAAGATTGTTGGGTTTTTAGAATTTTTTAAAATAAAACTAAAGATAATTTTTTGAAATGAAAACTTAAGATAAAAAACTAGCATTCGATCAATGATTCACCATGAAATGAGACGAGAAGTATAAAAATATAGATTTAAATTTGCAAACTAAACTTGACCGTGACAGATCCGATATTAGGAAGTAATCTCGCTAGAGCATTAAATCCCCTAACTTATAGATGTTTTGACTGAAATCTCTTAACAAGTCAAAATGGCCTAAAGTCACATTACCAAAGTGACCCGCACTATTGGATTTGACTCCAATCCGGAGGATTTACGTCATCCTATCTCTAGGGTTGCGTTCAACTCCTTCCTTCTTTGAGTGATCTTTCAAATCAACGAGTCTCTCGACTTCTATGAAATGAGATCAAATGCCTACTATCATATACCGGAAATACGGAGTCGACACGAGAAAAATCAAAAAAGGACCGATAATAATTTAGATAAAAATAAAACTAAGAAATAAAAAGAATCCTCATCTCACTTCATGGATCCTCACAATCGAATGATAAGGAAAATTAGCTATGCATAATTGAAAAGGAAACCAAAATAAGAGAAAAGAAATTCATTTTCATTGATTAATAAAAGAGGTACACAATAATAATAAAAAAGGACAATGTTATTCTACTAAACAAAAGGAAATTACAACAAAGAAGAGAACTATAACAATAATGAAGAAAAGCACGTGCACTAGAACTAGCTATCTCACTTACTCTCTCTCCAATCCAACCTTCCAAAGCGTGAGACATGGGTTCCTTTTATAAGTGAGGAGAAGGATCTAGAATGAAAGGAATATGACGGGAGAAATGGTGTGTGGTCGTCCATGTAAGGGGGAGATGCATGCATGACATTTATGAGGGGAAAGAGAATAGGGTAAATGCAATGTATTTTATTTAAGGGGAATAAGATAGAAAATATAAAATAGAGAGGGGGGGGGGGAATGAATGAGTTTAAATAATATTTAGAGAGGGGATGAATGTGGAATAAATAGTGAAAAAGAGGAGGGCCGACCATGAGAGGGTGGTAAGGTGCATGTATGTGAAAGTTATTGAGGAGGAGAGAGAAAACATGTGGTTGCCGGCCATGCATAGATAAGTGGGTTGTTTTGTAGTGGGCTTTGATGAGGGCTCGGGTTTGCAGGGAGAGCTGCTCGGGTAGTATGTGGGCCGCACCATGTCGGGGGCCGGGCTGCATGGTGGTCTGCATCATAGGCTCGGGTAGCACCAAATGGAAGGGCTCGGGCTGCTCAAGTTCTCGGGTTCAAGTGGGTTGCATGTGATAGCTCGGGCTGCTCCAAGTAGGCTGCACCATGACTTGAGAGGTTGAGTTGGCCTTGAGCATTGAACTTGAACCTACAAATAAAGCAAAACAAAACTAAATAACATTAGTCATTTTTTTATAATATAACAAAGATAAACTTAAAGCATAGAACATAAAATGGTAAAAGTAAAAATACATAAAACATATAAATAAAACTATGAATTTTTATATCCTAACATAAACAACATTAACATAAAAATAAAACATAACAAGCATATAAATACATAAAAACTAAATAAAACCTAAGAATTATGAATACTAAACTACCCAAAAGGGATGACTAAAACTAGTCATCACTTACGATAGTCAATACACATTCACACCCCGTCACCGTCCGTGTTGGGATTAAGTCATTATTCTCATTACTAACTACAGTTATCCCTCACTTTTTGGGCAATACCTGAATAGGGCTATACATACTATCAGAAATAGGATGGATAATTCCTGCGTCTAAGAGTTTCATAACCTCGCCCTTTATGACTTCTTTCATGTTCAGATTTATACGATGCTGAGGTTGGATTGAATTATGCGAATTATCTTCTATTAGGATTTTGTGGGTGCAGAAAGATGGGCATATTCCCTTCATATCAGATATCTGCCAGGCAATAGCTCTCGATGTTTACGTAAAACTATAAGGAGTTTATCATTTTGCACTTCAGTTAGGTAGGCCGAAACAATTACTGGTAGCTTGGAGTCCCTTTCAAAGAAGGTATACCTAATATGTTCGGGTAGTGCCTTTAATTCTATGGTAGGGGGTTCTTCATACGATGTTTTGGAAATTCTTACTTTTTCAAAAACAATGTCTTCATAGACTTTTTCTTTATATGTAAAATTGAAAGGGGTGGAGCTAGTGGCCATGGAGGCTTCTTGCAGAGATTCAATTGGAAGAGTAAAGGAAGAACAAAAATCAGAAAATTTATTTTCACTTTCAGAAAGGTAGTAGGAAGATTCTTCACCTAATGCATCTAAGAAAAAATAGGAGTCATCATTCTCTAGGGTATTCTTCATTGAGGGGGTTATAACGAAGGTCACTTCATCGTCGCCTTCTCGTAGGAAGAGCTTACCATTGCTTACGTCATTGATAGCTCGGGAGGTAGCAAGGAAGGGTCGACCAAGGATGAAGGGAACCTCGACGTCTTCTTCGATGTATAGTATGACGAAATCCACCGGGAAGATGAATTTATCGACTTTAACTAAAACATCCACGATCTCCTAACGAGTAACAAACTAATCTATCAGCGAGCTGGATACTCATACGTGTGGGGTTGAGGCTACCAATTCCTAACTTCTTGAATAACGAGAGGGGAATTAGGTTGATACTCGCACCTAAGTCGGCCAATGCGTGCTTGAAAAAAATATCACCAAAGACACACGGTATAGAAAAACTACCCGGATCACTGATCTTCTTTGGTAATCCGTTTGTCAAGACCGCAGAGCACTCTACATTTAGTGTGACATGCGATAAGTTTTCTAACTTCTTCTTATCAGTCATGAGGTCCTTAAGGTACTTAGCATACTTCGGCATCTAGGTAATTTCGTGGAAGGGTAGATTTACATGGATTTGCTTAAATATTTCTAGGAAGCGGGAGTATTAATCATCCTGACGTTGCTTGTTAAGTTCGGAATGTATGGTGGAGTTGGATCATTTTTAAAGATGGGTGGTGGAGTGAGGTCTTTTTCTATAATAAAGAGAGGGGTGATAACTTCTTCTTAAGTAGAAGGTGAAATGATAAAAAATTTCTCGGAGGAGGGTTAATTTTTTAAAATAAGGGCGGAGCTTGCCTCAGGCTCTTCGTTAACAACACCAGAAACTTTCTTCCCACTCCGAATATTTATAGCTTTTGCTTGATCTCTCGGGTTTCGCTCGGTATTGGAAGGAAAAGACCGGGGGGTCGCTCAAAAATAATTTTTGCGAGTTGTCCTACTTGATTCACTAAACTTTTAACGCTTATGGCTAGGGTTCTTATAGTAGCATCATTAATATTCATATATTTTGAAAACATTTCCTCCAAACTTGGAGGTTTTGGAAAATTTTGAGGAGGTGGTGGTGGTGCAGAAAAATCATTTTGTGGTGGTGTGTGCATTGCGTTCGAGGGATTACTCCACAAAAAATTCGGGTGGTTCCGTAAAGCGGGATTATAACTATTCGGAAAAGCGAAACCCGGAGCAGGAAAATTAGTGGCAAAAAAATTATGAAAAGCGTTTCTAGGCATATTATTAACATAATCCAATTATTCGGGAGCAGGAGTTACAGATTCCCATACCTGAGGGGCAGAGGTAGCAGTCATCTCCATTATCTTTTTACTTAATACTTCCACTTACAAAGCTAGCAGGGAGATATTATCTGCTTCAAAGATACCTGCAGGTTTGTTTGGGCAGGACTTAGGCACATTCCCCTGATATGTGTTCATGGCTATGTCCTCAAAAAGTTCAAGAGCTACTTCCAAGGTTTTGTGGTTTAAGGTACCACCGGAAGCTGCGTATATCATTTGCTTTATGCTTTGATATAGCCCATTATAAAACGTCTGCACCTGCAACCATACAGACAGCGCGTGATGGGGGCATCATCTTAAGAGTTCTTTAAATCTTTCCCAGGTTTCATACAAGGTTTCAGAATCTATTTGTCCAAAGGTAGAAATATCATTTTTAAGTTTTGCGGTTTTAGCTGGCGGAAAATACTTCGCCAGAAATTTTTCAGTTAGTTGATCCCAAGTGGTGATCCTATTTTTTGGTAGAGTGTTCAGCCATTGCTTAGCCTTAGTTCTAAGGGAGAAAGGGAAGAGTCTTAGCCTAATAACATCATTTGTAACACCATTGATCTTAAAGGTATCACAAATCTCAAGAAAGCTAATTATATGCGTGTTTGGATCTTCATCTTGAAGTCCGTCATATTGCACATACTGCTGAACCTTTTGAATTATGCTAGGCTTATGTTCAAAATTATTATTAGCTATAGCAGGGAAAAGTATGCTTGATTCTATACCCTCTTGATTCGGCCGTACATAATAGGACATAGGCCCATGCAGGGCTTCCTCTATGATAGGTTCTTCCATTCTTGTAGTAGAAATAGAATCGGAATCCTCAATCGGCAGTTGGATAGTAGGACCTTGAAATCACAATCTTCTTCAAAGAGTACGCTCAATTTTGTGGTCCAAGTACAAATATCCGACTGATTTTTGCGGGTCATGCACTTGCAGAAGAGAAGATAAAGAAAGAGAAAAATAAACTAGAAAAAGAGTTACTTTTTTTGGAATAGATTTTTTTTAATGTTGTAAACTCCCGAACTTCCCAAGGGCTACCTGATAAAGGGTTTGCAAGGTACTAGACAAGATAGTGGTATTTAAGCCACATTGCCCTTTTCGAGAGAGTTAGGTGGTGTAGAAAAAATTTGATGTGGTTTTCAATTAAGAGCGTTAATATTTTTTTTGAATTTTTTTAATTTTAAAAAAGAGGGTGAGAAAGAGAAGTGATAAAAGTAATAGTTTTGTGTTTTCAAATTATCAACAAAAGTTGCTCCCTAGCAACGACGCCTAAAACTTGGTGGAAGAATATTCGCAAAGAGAATAAAAACCGAACTAGCAGTCCAACTAGGCAAGTATACCTATCGAATTGTAGCAAGGGGACACAAGTGTCATATTAAATCTGGGAACCGTTGAGTAATCTTACTCACACGAGGAATATTATCTTATCGAAGAAACTTTTAGGGTTGTTAACTAAATTAAAAGAAGAGACTATTTGCATAAAGAAAATCACTTGCAGTTAATCAGAGAGGCCACAACTAGCGATTAAAACAAGGGGTTAAACAATGATCAAGAAAAGCACTCGATCGAGAATCACCACGACCTAAGTTTATCAAAAATGCGATAATAAACTCTAACTTAATAAGGCAAAGGACCTTGACCGTGGAGGTTCCTAAAGCATGAACACGCTTCTCTCAAAGTCGTGCCCACCTGAGTTTTGGAAGGTCCGACCGAACTCTCGTCCAAATCGTAGGCCTAAAGCTCTCTTTATGCTATGAACACAGCTATTGGATTTCACTCCAATCCAGGAGATTTAACGTCTTCCTCTATCGAGGGGTGGGTGCAACTCTCTTTA
The DNA here is from genome assembly GCA_039513925.1 of Platanthera zijinensis. Lineage (NCBI taxonomy): Eukaryota > Viridiplantae > Streptophyta > Magnoliopsida > Asparagales > Orchidaceae > Platanthera > Platanthera zijinensis. The sequence continues at coordinate 86,649,377 of CM077091.1, forward strand.
ATCTTGAGTGTTCACTCCAAACTACGAGCCTCTCGACTAGCTAAGAGTGGAAACAAATATGGAAATTATATATCGATGATATAACTGCAAACATGATTTTTCAAGAGTAAATCAAAGGTCTAAACCTTACAAAGAAAAAGAAAACTAGAGCATCATAACTTAATCAACTCGAACCTCGGATCATCAAGATCGAGTACAAGGAGGATTAGTTACTCATGGTGAAGTGGAGGAGGATAGATGAGTAGGATTGCATGGAGACAAAATAGAGACAAGAAAACACAATAGGCTTTATATTATTTAAACCGAGAGCTACAACTTAAAATATAAAAACTTACACTTGCAGGAAATGAAAAGTAAGCTAGCACTAAAATTGAAACTAAACTAGACTATTATAGAAGAGTAAAACTGAAACTAAACTAATAAAAACTGAAATGAGAAAAGGGAGAGAGGAAGAACAAAAAGGAAGAACTGAAAATGGCAGCACTTCCCCTCTCCAAAATTTTATATACTTTTCTTCAAGGGGAGGGGCTTTATTTATAGATTTTTCAAAGAGCAGGAAATGCCCATACATCCAGCCATGCATGGGAGTTGACCTTGGCACGACTTCTGGCGGGAAATGATGATTGCCTCGGTACGGGTGACATATATTTCTGGCGGCAGCAGGATTTTGTGAAAAAGCGGGACTTGTCTTCTGGCAGCAAGTAAGCTTGATGAAAGAAGGAGAGAGGGCTCGATGAAATTAGAGGAGAGAGGGAGAGCTCGACCAACTGAGAAAGGAGAAGGAGGACGGGAGGTTGAAGAACTCTGGACTGAAGCAAGGTCGACGAATGTCGAATGCAAAAAGTGGACGGGAGGTCGACGAATTTGGAGACGTTCATCAAACACAGAATGAAGGCGGAGCTCGGGGAAAGTTGAACTAAAGGCGAGATCGACGAAATTGGCGGAGTTTGAGGTCGACGAATGTCGAATGTAGAACTGAAGGCTGAGCTCGATGAAATGGGCAGAGGGAGAGATCGACGAACGTCGAATGCAGAACTGAAGGCTGAGCTCGACGAAATTGGCGGAGGGCGAGATCGACGAACGTCGAACGCATAAAGAAGGCGTAGCTTGACAAAATGGCTGAGCTCGACAAACTTGCTGAGTTCGACAAAATGGCTGAGCTCGACGAACTGGCTGAGCTTGACGAAATGGCTGAGCTCGATGAAATTGCTGAAAACCTGCAAACCTGTAAAAGAAAGAAAACAAACATTAGAGTTATTAATATATACAATAGGAGGTCAAAATAAAGCTTTAAAAGATATGATTTTTATAATAAAAACTTCTAATTACACTAGTAGTTGAAACTACAAAACGTATTATCAGTGGCATGGAAGGTGCGGCCAAGGATCAGGGGAACCTCGACATCCTCTTCATTGTCCAGAATGACGAAATCCACCAGGAAGATGAATTTGTCGACTTTTACTAGAAGGTCCTCGACAATTCCTAACGGATACTTAATCGATCTATCAGCAAGCTGAATACTCATATGCATGGGGTTAAGGCTACCCAATCCTAGCTTCTTGAATAAAGAGAGGGGCATTAAGTTGATGCTCGCACCTAAATTGGCTAACGCGTGCTTGACAAATAGGTCACCAAAGACACACGAGATAGAAAAACTACCTGGATCGTTGATCTTCTTTGGTAAGCAATTTTTCAAGATGACAGAGCACTCAACATTAAACATGATGTGGAATAAGTTCTCTAACTTCTTCTTATTTGTTAGAAGGTCCTTCAAGTATTTAGCATACTTATGCATTTGAGATATTGCTTCATGGAAAGGTAAATTGATGTGAATCTTCTTAAACATTTCCAAGAAGCGATTATATTGATCATCTATTTGTTGTTTGTTAAGTTGAGAAGGGTATGGTGGAGTAGGCTCATTTTTAAATATGGGTGGTGGAGTGATAAAATTATTTTGTGCGGGTGGATTATTCGAAACAGGGGCGGAGCCTCGGGTTCTTCGCTAACTATACCAGAAACTTGCTTCCCACTCCGATGAGTTATAGCTTTCGCTTGCTCTCTCGGGTTGGGCTTGATATTACAGTAAGAGACCCCCTGGGTCGCTCAGATATAATTTTTGCGAGCTTCCCTACCTTGTTCTCTAAATTTTTGACAGATCCTGTGAGGATTCTAATGATTGCGTCATTTGCGTTTATGTATTTCAAAAGTATTTCTCCAAAGATGGAGGTTATTGAAAATTTTGAAGTGGTGGAGGTGGTATAAAATCATGTTGCGGAGGCGGGCGAATAGCGTTCGTCGGATTACTACATGAGAAATTTGGGTGGTTACGCAAAGCAGGGTTATAATTGTTCGGATAAGCAAAATCGGGTGCAGGAAAATTATAAGCAGCAGAAATATTATTAAAAGAATTTCTAGGCATATTACCAACATAATCAATTTGTTCGGAGGTAGCAGTTGTAGTTTCCCATACCCAAGGAGCGGAGGCAGAAGTCATCTCTGTTATCTTCTTGCTAAGTATTTCCACTTGTAGTGCCAGCTGGGAGACATTGTCCACTTCATACATACCTGCAGGTTTGTTTGGGCAGGATCTTGGCACATTCCACTGATAGGTGTTCATGGCCATATCCTCGAAAAGCTCAAGTGCAGCTTTCGGAGTTTGTGGTTTAAAGTACAACCGAAAGCGGCATCTATCATTTGCTTCGTTGTTTGATTTAGCCGTTATAAAATGTCAACACTTGTAACCATACAGGCAGCTCGTGATGGGGGCAATGTCTTAAAAATTCCTTAAACCTTTCCTAAGTATCATATAAATATTCAGATTCAATTTGATAGAAGGAAGAAATGTCATTTCTAAGTTTCGCAATTTTCTTCTTGGAAAATACTTTCGTCAGAAATTTCTCAGTTAATTGGGTCCAAGTGGTGATAGAAGCTCTAAGTAGAGCCATCAACCACTGCTTAGCCTTGGTTATTAAAGAAAATGGGAAGAGTCTTAGCCTAATAGTATCATCTATAACACCATTTATTTTGAAGGTGTCATAAATTTCAAGAATGCTAGCAATGTGTGCGTTTGGATCTTCATCTTGTAATCCGTCGAACAACACATGCTGCTGTACCATTTGAATTATACTAGATTTAGTTAGAAATTTTTGTTAGCTACGGTGGGGTGCACTATAATACTCTCAGTACCCTCCAAATTCGGCCTTACATAATAGGACATAGGTCTATTCAGGGCTTCCTCTTGGTTGGGCGCTTCCATATTTAGAGTAGATATAGACTCTGAATCCTCAATCGGTTCTTGGAGAGTAGGGCCTTGAAATCGCGATATTCTCTGAAGAGTACGCTCAATTTCTTGGTCCAAATCCAAAATTTCCGATGGAATCACGCGGATCATAAACTAGAAGGAGAAGAGAAAGAGATAGAAACACTAGAAAAATAGAGCTTACTTATTTTTGAAATTTAAATTTTTTTAGAAAGGGGGGAGAAAGAGAGTTCATAAAAGTAATAGATTCATGATTTCAAAATATCAACATAAAGTTGTCCCCGAGAACGATGCCAAAAACTTGGTGTCTACAAATCATTACGAAAAGAAAACGAACTAACGAACCAATGAAGGCAAGTATACCTATCGAATTATAGTAAGGGGACACAAGGGTCATATTTAGATTCGGGAACCGTTGAGTACTTATACTTAGACGAATTGCTATTAACTTATCGAAGGATTTAGGGTTTGATTACTAAATTGGAAAAAGGAAATTACTTGAAACTATTAAGAAAGACTACTACTAACGATTAAAAAGAGGGGTTGCATGATGGTTAAGGGATAGTACTCGATCATGAATCACCTCAGCATAAGTTAATCAAAGATACGATAACAAACTAAAACTTAATATAGAAAAGGTCCTTGACCGTGGGGGTTCCTAATGCTTGAACATGCTTCTCTCGAAGACGTGCCCAACTGAGTTTAGGAAAATCAAACCGAACTCTCATCCGTATTCGAATACCTAAATCTCACTTTAAGTAGTTTACCCCGCTATTGGATTTCACTCGAATCCGGGAGATTTACGTCATCCTCTCTCAAGGGGTGCATGCAACTCTCTTTCCTCTTGAGTGTTCACTTCAAACTATGAGACTCTCTGCTAGCTAAGATTGAAAACCTAGATGGAGATTATATATTGATGATATAATTTCAAACACGATATTTCAAGAGTAAAACGAATGCCTAAACCTTAAAAAGAGAAAGTAAACTAAAGCATCATAACTTAATCAACTCAACCTCAGATCATCAAGATCGAGAACTAGGAGGATTTAGTTTCTCATTGTGAAGGGGAGAAAGAGATATGGAGAGTAGAACATCATAATAGCTAAGTAGAGAGAAAGAGAAAAGAACACTTTTTATTAATCTAAAAAGGGAGGTTACAGTTGGATGAAATATTACACTTGCTTGAAAATGAAACCCTAATCTAGCATTATCATTACACTAGAAAAGGAAGTACAAGAACACTACAAAGACTTGCATGAAAACTATGAATCTAAAAACTTGAAATGAGAAGGAGAGAGAGAGAGAATAGTTAAGGGAAAAACATGAAAAACTCTAAGAAATAAAAATGGCAGCACCTCCCCTTTGCACAAAATCTGGATGGGGAACACCTGGGGGACCTCTGAATTTATAGAAATTTTCTTTCGATCACCACCTTACAGGCTGCGTGGGGTGTGTACCTAGGGCCTGTCAGGCATGTCGTTGACCTCGAGTAATTGTATCCGACGGGAATGAGGATTGCCTCGATCAACGCATACGCCCGTTTCGGCCATGTATATGTGCGGTTGACGTCGTGCCTCAAAAATATGAAGCGGCGTTGGCGAAGGAGCGTCCAGCGTTGACTGAAGAAGCGTCACGGGCGTTGGCGACAGAGCGATAACGTTCAACATAAAACTTAATGAAAAGTTCATGAAAACTTGGGTAGTATGGGTCATAGGGTAACGGTTATGGTAGTTTTCTTGGTAATTTTTTGGAACAATACATTTAGTACTCTTTATAGTACATGATTGCCTCTAGGGTAATCTTTTAATTATTATGACAATGTTTAATAGAAGTGAGAAAATGGGCAGAGGATG